>CM053037.1:150567014-151237014 GCA_028564925.1 Lithobates sylvaticus
CATTATTTTCTCTACAGATCCAATAATATTACTGCCCAAATTGATTGATCTACTGACCAGCTTTTTGGTACATGTTAATCACAAGAACACAAGAAATCAGCCAAAGGAAATTGTGTCTGCACTTCTTTCCATGTTCAAAATCAAAGCTTGCATTAACTGGGCATTTACATTACATGTAGCAATGGGACCTCCAACCTCCCTGAAAGCCTCCCTGCTTTGCTGAATAAAGCTATATCAATCATATGTAATCTTGAAAGCATTACCAGTTATGGTGATAAGCAGGGGGGGGGGGGGGGGGGGGGTGCCGCCGTGATGTTGGTTGTGCTGATAAGGGGGGGGGGGCGCCATGATGTTGTGCTGATAAGGGGGGGGGGGCCGCCATGATGTTGTGCTGATAAGGGGGGGGGGGCGCCGTGATGTTGTGCTGATATGTGGGAATGGTGCCGCCGTGATAAGCAGGGGGGGGGGGGGATGTGGTGGTGGTAAGGGTGCCGCCGGGATGTTGATGAGAATTGCCTCTGCTTACCTGCAGCCAGTGGACTGGAACAGCAGCAGAGCGGTCACTTCACTTCCTGGATAGATCATGTGACCTGACTCTGCTTACCTGCAGCCCAGTGGAATGGAACAGCAGCAGAGCGGTCACTTCCTGGAGTGACGTCAGAGACGTCGCTCATGTGACCTGACTGGCATTCCCCCCCCCGCCAGTCCATTGCACAGGAAGCTGTGGCGCGCTCGAGCGCGCCACAGAGCCAGCTTTTTTTGGCCAAATGAAACGCCTCGTCTGCAATCTGCTGATTGCATTGACGTGGCGTTTCCCATATTGCACTGCGCCCGGCAACAGTGCACATAAGGACCCTTTTTGAAAAAAAAAATTTTCTTAAAAGGGACATGTTTAAATAATTTTTTTTTTTTGTTTTGTGTTTGTTTTTGACTGCCTGGGGTGGGGGCGGCGCCCGGGCGCCCCCTATGGACGGGTCGCCACTGGTTATAGGCCACCTTCAGGTGATGGACACTGGCACGCCCTAAATTAAAAAGTGCACTCCATATATAACCCCTCCCACTGGTGGGAGTACCTCAGTTTTGTAGCAAAGCAATACACGTGTATACTAAAGAAGGGAGGGACCTCTGTGTCCCGTGATGTACTTCAAAGAAAAGGATTTTACAGGTAAGCTGTTATAAAATTCCTATTTTCTTATCGTACATCACGGGACACAGGGCCATAATAGTTACTATGTGGTATGTCCCATAGCAATGCCAACTGAAGGGAGGGAGACACAATAAAAGTAGGGCACCAAGAGACTAGAGGACTCATACTGCAGTACACTGCACCCAAAGGCGATATCCTCATGATCTTGTACATCTACTTGATAGAATCTGGTAAATGTATGGACTGAAGACCAAGTTGCGGCCTTGCAGATCTGAGCCATGAAGGCCTGGTGATGCACTGCCCAAGAAGCACTAACAGCCCTGGAGAAGTACGTTTTAATATGACCAATCACTTGACAAATCCATTTAGAAATAGTAGATTTCAACGCTGCCTGTCCTCTTTTAGGATCATCTGCCAACACAAACAAAACATCTGTTTTATGAATCTGAGCGGACACTTTTAATAGACTTCGACCGCTCTCACCACATCGAGAATGTAGTGATCTTTCTTCCACAGAACGAGGTTCTGGAAGAAAAAAAATTAAGGCAGAACAATATCCTGGTTTAAATGAAAATACAACCTCAATACAACCTCATCCTTATGAATAAACCAATATGGCTTCTCTACAAGAAAGAGCAGGCAACTCTGATACTCTTCCTGCAGAAGATATGGCAACCAACAAAATTATTTTTTGTCAATAGGACCAAGGGAATATCTTGTATTGGCTCAAAAGGCTGCTTCTGTAAAGCCGACAGGACTAAATTTAAGTCCCAAGGGTGACCTGACTGGAGGATTAATCCGCATTACCCCCTGAATAAAGTTATTACCAAAGAGTGTGAAGCAAGTGGTCGTTGAAAAAAACCAAAATGATAAAGCCGACATCTGGCCTTGATAGTACTCAAGGCCAGCTTAATTTCTAATCCTATCTGTAGGAATTCAAGGATCCTACCCATGACCATTTTCCTAGGGTGCCAACCCCTGGATTCACACCAGGAGACATATGCCTTTCAGATTCTAGACTCTGGAGGCCGGCTTCCTAGTATTAACTAAGTAGAAACTACTGAAGCTAACAGCCCACGATCTTTTAGAATGTGTGTCTCAATAGCCAAACCGCTAAATTTTGCATTTGTAATGGATGGAATACCGGACCTTGTGAGAGAAGGTCTGGCACAGGCGGTAGGATCCAAGGGTCCCCTACCGCCATTTTTACGATCTCGGCAAACCAAGATCTCCTGGGCCACAAGAATCATCTCCTTCCCTTCTTGCTTGATCCTGCGAGAAGACGCGGAAGCAGCAGAACAGGAGGGAACGCATAGATCAGTGAAAAACTGATCTTACGGGAAAACCAAGGCATATGTTCCAGCTTGAGTTTCACACAGTGAGCACGTCAGCAGGTACGTCAGAAGCTTAACAACGAGGGCCCTGGTTATAGCGCTCGCATTCGGAGCAACCCCCACTGACGTACCTGCTGATGTGCTCACTGTGTGAAACTCAAGCCTCGGAGCTACGGACGCCCCCAGAAGTGACCGGGGACTGACCCCTCACCGCAGCCCAGCTGGAAACCAGAGGAAAACTGAAGACAGCAAAAAAGAACCACTCTATGCCTGATTTTACTCACTCAAATGTGAGTTCTAACTTTTTAACACTGATTAAAGCCATGTTTTAAACAGATTTACTACTCTTAGAGCGGCGCTGCTCTACCCCTCTCTCTCTCACAGGATACTGTGCACCAGTCATGAATGAAACCGCGCATAAGAAACGGCCTCGAAAGAAGTCACCATCTTTCCCAACAATTTCATGTAAAGTCGAATAGAAGTATTCTTCTTTGTTTTGATCAACTGAATCAGTTCCCTTACGGAACTAATCCTTTCCTGGGGCAAAAACCCCGTCTTCTGAGCGGTATCTATGATCAGCCCCAAGTACTGCAATCTCCTTGATGGTTTTAAGGAGGATTTTTCTAGGTTGAGAATCCAACCTAGGTATTCCAGGTAGCCGACTGTGGTGACCAAACTTTGGTTTTAAGCGGGCTACCGATTGATCTACCAAGAGTAGATTGTCTAAGTAGGCTAGTATAGTTAGATCGTGAGCCCCTAACCTGGTTAAAGGAGGAGCCAGGACCTTTGTAAACACTTGAGGTGCAGTAGCTAGACCAAAGGCAGAGCTACAATCTGGAAATTAAGATTTTCTACCTTGAAGCGTAGAAATTTCTGGTGAGCGGGGAAAATCATCACATGGAGAAAGCATCCTTGATGTCGATTGATGCCGGAAGTTCTCCCCCTTGTAGGATGGAGACTACTGATTGGATTGACTCCATGCGAAAAGAACGGTATTCAAAAACTGGTTTAGATTTTCAGATTTTAAATGGGTCTGACATCCCTGGTTTTGGAATAGTGAAAAGGTTTGAATAAAAACCCTAATCCTTGCTCTTCAAAGGGGACCACCGATATCTTTGAGACGGGATGATCCAAAGCTAGAAAGAGAGACTTCCTTTTCACTGGATCTCTGGGAATGTTTGATCTGAGAAAACGAGGAAAGGGGAACCCGTTTGTAACCTAGAGAAATTGAGTTAGACACCAATCTGTCTTGACATTGTTCCTGCCAGACCCTTGAAAACTGTAGAAGCCTTCCACCCACTCGAGCGAGTGGGGATGCCCCTTCATAAAGAGGCTTTAGTTTTTTTTCCTCCCCCAGGTCCTCTTTTGGCCCTGGGACTAACCCTGATGATTACCTCTTGAACCTGATGGTGGAGGCAGTCATGATTGCCTGGAGGCTGATGCCCCTGGCACCGGAAAGAAGCACCTTTTAAAAGAAAAAATGCTTAAACTTCCTTTTTAACCGGTAAAAGGGAACTTTTCCCATTAGAAATTCTTTGGATATACCTATCCAGATTGTCTCCAATTAACCGTTCACCATGAAATGGGAAACTGGCCGCTTTGGCTGACCAATTTTTCAACCATAGGATTCTATGCACGTATACCAGCCCTAACATGAGCCATGAGGCCTGGAGAATAGAATCTTTCATAGCGTCTACTGTTAAACACAATGCTTCTGATATCATGGCCAAATCTTGGGTCTGCTGATCAGGAATAATCTTGAGTACCTCCATAAACTGGTCCTTTAAGGACTGAGATACTCTGATCGCTGCCAGCGCAGGCTGAACCTGCGAGCGCAACATAGCTTTTAAAAAGGAATTCCAACTTCTTATCTGTTGGATCCTTTAGCATACGAGCATTGTCTACTGGACAAGTCAGGTACAGAGGATATAGCAGCGTCAACTGCTGGAAATCCCCATTTCTTATAGAACGTTTCCTCCATAGGAAAAAGTATTGAAAACTTTTTGGAGGAAAAAAATGTTTATCTGGGTGCTCTCACTCAGAATACATAAGCTTTTTTTTTATAGCCATGAATGGATAGGAAAAGCATGAACAGATTGAGGAGGTTTTAATGAACCCAAACCAGAAGTGAGCTCATCGACTGACTGCGCTTATTGGCAGTAAAAATGTGGAGCGGACCAATTCAGTGATAGACTGTACCAACCACCTTTCCTGCGAACCTGATCCTTTTTTAGGAGGTTCTTCGGACATCAGCCTCTTTCTGGTCCCTTGAGGGAAATTTGTCATCTCGCGCCCCTTGTTCCTCATCATGAGGGTCCTGAGCAATGGACAGGGACCTGTTACCACTCTGGGATGCGATTAAAGCATCAATTTTTTTGCTCCAAAGTTAGTGGTTGGAGAAAAAAACCTCCTTAGTCATATATACAGGGTCTGTAATGCTAAAGGCAGCTGCAACCCTTGCCCCTCCTGATGGCTTATTCTGACCAGCCATATTACTCTCAGGGGAGGATGCCCTCTTTTTTGAGAAGGGTCTAGGCTCCCTAGTGACTATAGTCTTTCTAGAGCCCTTTTTTGAGGCGACTTTAACCTCCTTCTGACCATGGCCCGATGCACAAAGCAGAGGTACTACCAGAAGGAATGCATGCATTGCTTGAGCAATAGTCCAGCTCTACTGCTGATATTAATGCTCAGCCTGATGCAGTAGTAAATGTGTCAAAGGAATGCCTGTGTCACCAAACCTCGTACCTTCGCTCTGGTGTCCCTCCGCAGCTTGAAACAGCAAAAACGGTGCCTTTTACATTCCCTGCGCTGGGCAATGGAGGACGCCAACGCCACGCTAAGTCCCCCCCTCGCTACGGCCCTTCCTTCCTCTCTCCTTTCAAAAGAAAGCTTTTCCCACGCGAGCGTGAGCTCCGATCCTATGGGATCATACAGAGAGAAATGGCAGGGGGGGGCCTGGAAGTTGCCGAGCGGCGTGGCGTTCGCACTTTTTTTTTTTTGAGTGCCCTTTCCCTAAAGGAAAAACAGCACAGGGGGGCGTCTGATGGGGAGGCAAACCCCCCCAGACATATCGGAGGTCTGCTGCCGGCCGAAGAGAAAACGTTGTTTCCTAGACACATCGTGGGCTCTCTGAGAAGCATGAGACGCAAGTTCTCTATACAGCCCCCTGTGGTGACACATAGGCATGACAACATTTACTAATTAAAGGAGACATTCATAAGAAAATTTCTTAGAAAAACTCCACTTACCTTTCCCGCCGCAGGGTTTTCTGTGGTAAACCAACAGACCCAATCTTCACCCTTCACGGTGGGTTCCGTTAAACCTTCAGGAGCTGGGGATCCTCGAGGAAACCCACAATCCTGGACCTGTAATAGCACATCCGCCAGTAAATCTTTATGGCCTGAATACCAAATTATGGATCCCAGGGCCCAGTTCTTTAAAAAGAGTTACAGGCAAGACCTCGTTTCTTTGGATACGAGGTCCGGGTACCATTCAATTCGGCCAAAAAAACACTTTGAATGGATCTGGCTGCATGGCTAGCCCCGGCAAGGATTGCTCCAGTGGAGCTCAGCACAGCACATCTTTACTCATGACCAACACCTTAGACACTGGCGACAAAACTGAGGTACTCCCACCAGTGGGAGGGGTTATATAGGGAGTGCACCTTTTAATTTAGGGCGTGCCAGTGTCCATCACCTGAAGGCAGCCTATAACCCACATAGTAACTACTATGGCTCTGTGTCCTGTGATGTACGATAAGAAATATTAATATTTTTTAAGAACGGTTATTCTCAGTTTCGGCCAAGCGCATGTTGAATTTTCAGTTTCGGCACCAAAATTTTCATCCAAGGCACCAGTAGCTACAGCAGGTCTGTGTAAAAGGCTTAACTTCAGGGGAAACCAAGGGGATCAACAAAGAGCTGTAGTACTCCAGATCTTAGAACCAGCATACAGTGGATTCAAGATGTCAGTAGGGGGAATGCTCAGAAGACCGTAGTACCAAGCACCCAGGGACACGTGGGAACGCTGTGCGTGGACAAGGAAACTCGTTTTAAGGCAGGATGCTCTGCCTTTGCAAGCCACTCAACCCCCCCCCCCCCCCCCTGTTAAACCCCTCTATAACAGCTGTTATTTATTTTCGAAAAAATTGTGGAAAAAAATTGATCTCCTTGCGTTGTCTACTTTCCAAATGGGTTATTTTGGGGGGCGGGTTTATACTGTCCTAGGATTGATTTTGTTATTTTTTCCTTTATATAGTAAAAAATAAACCCAGCGATAATTAAATACCACAAAAAGTTAAAATTCATTTGGGTACCGTATTGCACGATAGGGTGATTGTCAATGTGTCACAGCACTGAAAAATGGGTGGGTAGTGAAGGGTTAGGGCTCATTCACACAAGCTCAGGGGATGGTAAAAAAATAAATATAAATACAAATACATACATACAGTATGAGCTGCGGTTTTACCACCTGCATTTAGGTGCAATGGCAGCGGTAAGGGGTTGTACACACGCCATGGGGAAAATTATACAGAACTCAGCTCATTCAAGTGATTGGCGGTCAGGCTGTAATGCAATAGCTAGGCTCGACATTGCAGAGTGGTATTCCCATTTAAAAACCCTGTAAAGCCTCCTGAATGCCTGACAGCTGCTCCTGAATAGTGATCCACAGTGAATTGCTTTTCAGAGGGGCAGACGACTGCTGCAGGTGGGAACGAGCCCTCTTGATTTTAAATCAGTTAGCGGAGTCCTTCACGATCAAACATCTGAATAAAACACACAACACACCTTGTTTAAATAATTTCCTTTAAAATTTATTTGACTAAATGTGTTACATTCAATATCTGATAGTGTTCCTTTCAGAGAAAGGTAACTGGCATGAATAGAAACCATGTTTCGTGGCTTAACAGGAAAAGGGTTACAGGAAACCTGCTAGAGTCAAAATCTCTATTTACAGTGACTCCACAGCTCTTGTGGCAACGCCCTATATACATAAAAAAAAAAAAAAAAAAATACAGTAACAGGGAAAGGGGGGGGGGGGGGGGGACAAACAAAAAAAGTGCGTCTCGGAAACACGCTCCAAACTTCAAACAAAGAGCCCGTGGACACACAATTCATTACTGTGGGTGCAGACTAGCCCACTACAGTGTTCCCATAAAAAAAAAAAAAAAAAAAAGAGAAATTCATTAAAAAAATAAGATTGTTGTAGAAAGAATATTTAAGATACAAGTGGAAGAATGCATTAGAGTGAACACAGGGGACTGCCTTCATGGTGACCTTTACGAGACATTTAATATTGTAGGACATTGCATTGAAATGATCAGCTTGGAGAAGAGCATTAGGCCCCCCTTCAGAGCCATGCATTGCGGTAAAACAAATGTTTTACAGTGCATTAATGGTATCCCAACACACAATTAGAGTGGAGGGCAGCAGATGCTGCAGCACACATCTTGAGTTACAGTGCACCGAGCTACACAAAAAAGCCATGTCCATTTTTTTGCCCATTGGGGTGCGTTGGTAGCCTATTCATGAATGAGCTGCTTTAAAGTGGAAGTAAACCCTCCTATCGTTTTCAGCCATGGAAGCTGCCATCTTGGCCACAGTTTAATGTTCAACTGCCATGATGCTGCAAATGCGATCAGTTATAACACCAGACGGTTGATAGGTTGACAGTTTGAGAGCGCAACCAATGTGGCGGTTACATTCTCGGCACGTGCCAGGAATGCAATTTTTTTTGCAACTGGTAAATCTATGGGTTTACTTCTGCCTTAATGCGGAAGTAAACCCATCGATGTAGAAGAAACCGTGCCGAGAATGTAACGGTCACATTGGTTGTGCACTCAACCAAACTGTGAAACCATCAACCGGCTGGTGTCATAACTGATCACAGCATCCTGGCAGTAGAACATTAAACTAAGGCCAAGCTTGCAGCTTCATTGGCAGAAAACAATAGGAAAGTTTACTTTTATGCAACATTTATTATTGTGTGAAGTAATTAACATAATAACACAATGGACTGCTGAGGACTGAAGAAGGCCTTAAAGCAGTGTTCCGCCTGGGGAAAAACAATAATTAAAAGTCAGCAGCGACAAATACTGTAGCTGCTGACTTTTAATATATGGACACCTTTTACCTGTCCAGGGAGCCCATGATGTTGGCACCCCTGCTGGTTTTTGGGTCGGCTGCTGCCGCCGGCATTCGTAGCAACGGAACCCGGCAGTGAAGCCTTTTTAGCTTCACAGCTGGTTCCCTACTGCGCATGCGCAAAGTGCTTTCTAAATGGCCCGACGGCGGAGGAAGGTAAGCCAAACCTCCAAGGGACGCGCCAAGTGAGGAAGGGGACCTGTCAAAGACAGGTACCTGTTCCCCTCTCCCCCTTGAAAGGTGCCAAATGTGGCAGCAGAGCAGGGAAGAAAGCAGATAAGTATACGTTGCAGTTTTGAGTGAAACTCCACTTTAAAATAGAGCCTTACCCAGGACTTCTTTACTTAGGTTTGGATAGAGTACAGAGGATTCAGATTCACATCAGTCTCCTTACTTGGGGCATTTCCCTTTACTTCCTGTCCCAGAGACACAAGAAGTAAAAATCTCAAAGTGAAGGAAATCCTTTGACGGCTCTCACCAGAACAGGGGCCTCCAATGAAAGGCATGCTCCTCTACGTCTGTCCAGCTGACATCTGCAACATTCTTGGACTTCTGATTAGTTTCTCTCCCAGTGAGATCGGTCAATGTGACAAATAGTGAAGGTTGAACTCCCTAGTGGGACACAGACAGGAACACAAACACTACAAAGTTTCTAACGTTTTCCTGCTCTATCCATTGGTGTAACTATTGTCACAATATGGGCAGCTATGATAGGAGAGGGCTAATGGGTAAGGGTGGCTGGGACTGCAAAGTCACTGATGGCTGGATGGGGACAGCGTGACAGTTAGGTAGGTGTACTGTGACTGATGGTGGAGGGCACATAAACAGGGTACAAATCGAGCGATTTCGGGTTGCAGGAAAGAAATCGCATAATCTATGGCCTGCCTTAGTGATTACAGTTTCAGAGCTCACAATGAACCACCCCTCCCCCAACTGAAACCAAGTCCGAAGTGTCTGTTGAGCTGCCCTTTTTTGCACATGTATGTTGTGAATAGGGCGCACAGACAGCAATTGTTTTCTAGGTCTCCTGTTCACACCATACATGTGGAACTGCTACGTTTATTACTAAAATTCTGGCGGATAAGGGGGGGGGGGGTGCATGAGCTCTGTAGTACATAGAGAAGCAAAATGAAAAAAACTAAATATTTTTACAAAAAGCTGTATGTATGTATTAGAAGAATAGATCCAATAGGACAACTGGTCACCAAAGATCCAGCAACCAATGACCTGCTGGCTACCATGGAAAAGGAAAGGGGCCATACAGAGGGGGCAATGGGTAGACGACAAGTAGGGGCCCCATCAAAACGTTGCTATGGTGCCCTGGATTAAAGGTTATGCCCCTGGCTCTATGCAAAACTAATTGATTCATTATGTTGATTCAAGTTTTTAAATTATTTTTTATGTCTAATGTTTTAGTTTTCTCTGTTGAAATATGGGAAACTAGACTAACATTCCCCTTTTAGGCGTCTGAAGACGGCACAGACTGTAGACACACCACCATGGAAGAGGCAGCTGGGCACAATGGACAGTGGAATGGGTTGCACAGGTATAACTGAACAAAACAAATAATGAATGCCATTTTTAAAAAATGCTTATTCCACTGCCCTGCTTTACGGTGTCAGATTTTTCCAAAAGATGGAGTTGTGCTTTAATCAACTATTGGGGCCAATCAAAAAAAAAAAACATGAAATGCTGCCTCTGACACCCTACTACTAATCTGATTGGCTGCTTTGCTTTTCTTCCTCCACTGTTAAAGAATACCCGTTTATAATAGCAACACTAACAAATAGAGGGGGAGTTGTTTCTTGTTAAAAAAAAAAAAAGTAGGGGAAGTTACATCATTCGAATGAAAACTATACAAATCAGGGCAAGACAGAACTACCCCACAAAAAAGGCAATAATTCAAGTGAAAGAGGTTTTAGATAAGTGGAAAAAAAATTTGTAAAAGATAATCCTGAACATTAAAAGAAAAACTTGTATGTACATTTAAAAGATCTCTTAATCTAATTTTTGATTGTCAGAGAGGAACCCGCCCCACTGACTGCACAAGAATGAATCGCACTAGGACTTCGGAGTCTTTACATGTAGAACGTCACAAACTCTGCAAATCTTATTTTCTGAACTGTCAAGATCCCCACAATTGCCAAGAAATACAGCACAAATGTGATACGAGGAGGACCAACATAAAAACTGATTTTAATGAGCAGCGAGGCAGGTGCTGTCTTACTGTGATTGTTGGGAACTTTAAAACCATTTCCTGCTAAAGCATGCTCTGGGTACATAGGAGGGGTAACTGAATAAATAAGTGGTATGCACAGAAAGGTGGCATCTGCACACAGGAGGAATAGGCTGGGGGGCATTTGCCCCCTGGATCGGTAATTTATAAGATATGTGGAAAGTATCTTGGTAGTGGAGATGCTTTACCATTTTAGACATCACAGTGGGATCCTGCAGTTTGACCCATACTGGGCATCTATACGACTACCCACGATCGCAGCATCTGACAGAGGCAAATCTTCCAGCACAGCAGTGGCGGTCCGTCCATTAGGGGCGCCGCCCCCCATATCCATGCATCCGGCCCCTAATCTACATGCCGAGTGGAGGAAGCATGGATTTCAATGGATTTTAAAGCAGGAGTGCAGGAGACTAGACCAGCTGACCTCCAGGGGGGGAGGGGCTTGTGCCGTCGGGCGGAGGGATTACCCCCCCCCCCCAAAAAAAACACCACCAGCCGCCACTGCAGCACAGACTTTCTTTTTTCAGGCTCTGAGATGAGATGTGACAAATACAGAGTCACAAAGAAAGCCGATGCTGGAAGATGAGAAAAGGTGCATCACAATAAACCAAGTCTTTTAGGGCCTGTGACTAAGGGCTTTTGCTCAATGTGTTTTGAGTTCCCATAAAGGTCTATGGGGGTGCAAGACTGACTTGAAGCAGGTCAAAAAGGTAAACTACAAAAGGCATCTGTCAATGAGTTCTGAATGATTTAGAAGCATCTAAAAACTGAACCAGATGCCACAGAAGCAGAAAATCACATTGACGCAGGCCCTTAGAAACACCCACCTTTCACTATACCTGCCAATTAATATGGCACTATGGCATAGTGTGTAGCTTGGCTATGGCAGATGCACAATGAACTTTATGAGTGCAGTGCCTGAATGAAGACCATTTCCCTCTTAACCAATCAGCTTCTCCTATTTCAGGTCAGAAAATGAAAGGGAGACAGTTGGTTGCAAAGAGGGAAAACCGGACTGTTGTTTAATCAGATACTTTGTACACGAGGACGTCTGTGCAATAGGCCCTACACAGGCTAAAGGGGAGTTTGTTATGACTGCACAGCTCTTTGAGACCCTAAGTCTGTATTGAGGCACGCTGCCCCGAATATTGCCTGCCACATCTGTCCTATAATGGATACTCTTGGACTTTTAACTGCACCTTGTTAACCTATTCAGCAATATTTACCCTGCCTGCCATGTACAACGGTGCATACTACTTTGTGCATACGAGCTTCACATCTGTTTCTTCTGGTAATATAGCAATCAGCACAATTCTATCTAAATGAGGTTTTGGAAATGTCAGTTTTCACCTGAAGCAGCACTGCGAGTCATAACAGAATTAAGGATCAATCTAGGGCAGGGGTCGCCGGATGTAGCCCACTGCTTGCCTTTATCCAGACTTGAGGCAATAATGCTCCCACTGAGAGCAGAGATGGGGAACTAATTCTCCCACTGGGGCACTATTCCTCCTTTGGACACCAATTTTTTACTACTTGCCAACAAGACTATGGCATTCTTAAGACCCCTTTCACACTGGGTGCTTTTGAGGTACTCTTTAAGGCTTTAGCGGTGTGCTTTTTTGAAGGTCACGTGACTCAAAAGAACCATTTTGAGGCGTTTTTGAAGCACTTTTCATGCGCTTCCCATTCATTTCATTAAAGAGGGGCGCTTTTTTTTTTAGCGCTCCAAACATGATACTTGCATGAGTTATTTCACCGCTCCACCTACACCCCAGTATGAAAGCATTCATTGATTTTAATGGGAATACATTTTCGTGAGCTTTTCAGTTGCTTTTTTTTTTGTGCAAAAGCCCCTGAAAAGCTCCTCAGTGTGAAATAGGCCTTACTGCCACCGATGCCGGGGCATTTTCTACTCCCACTGGCCACAGTCTAGCCCCCCTAAAGTTTGAAGGCCAGCTAGCTGGCCCTTTGTTTTTAAAGTTTGGAGACCCCTAATCTAGGGTGATGCATAGTGTCTAAAGCAGAGGTCCATTGTAATTAATAAGTGGAGAACCCAATTAATTCCTGAAAGACAGACAGGGCACAGTCAACCATTTATGGATATATGCAGCGATATAGTGCCAATTATATTGGGAGGAATTATAACTTAACCACTGTAATCCTGCGACTAAAAAGGTCAGATGTTCATCTTAATGGACAAACCATCTTCCCTTCAGAACTCATTAGTATTAAAAAAGATTCGTCTTAGCAATACAAAGGTTCTTATTTCAAAAGGGCGACCTCATCACTTAAATGGGTTTCTACAAACTGTACTTGTGTACTAAAAAATAAATAAAAAAAAAAAACAGCGGAGTAGCAACTACCTCTAGACCAGTAACAGGAGCCATATTTAATATGGCTCTTTCCTATAGGCGCTGCCTAGCCATTTAGATACGTGATCAATGGGCACAATTTATAACAAACCACAAGTGTGGCGTTTTTAATTTTCTTGAAGGGCCCAGGGAAAAAAAATAATAAATACACATCAAAGAAGATTTGATAGCATATGGTGCTCCAGCCCGTACAGTCTTGTGGTGGCACAAAAACAAAATGGCGTTTTTAGATTTGGTTTTAAGGATGAAGCCACTGACTAAAAAAACTTTTTTTATTTCTAATACCCAATCAAGTTATTTTCTCAGTCTAAACAATGAAGTTTCTGTCTCATTCTGACCCATCAGGGCCTGTAAAGAGCTGTGCTACCCATGTCAACAAATCAGGAATCAGCTTTGAATGCCCTGCCTCAGGTGCAAAATTATGATTGGATGCCACCTGTTAGTGCACCTCAGTGATTTATTAAATAAGCCTGAAAAATACTATAAAATAAAACATTGCATACATCTAGTGAGGTTTAAGTTTTCAAAACCTCGCTATAAGGTCTCCATACTGACAGGACTGTGTCAGTGTTAAGGCTACACAGGATACAAAGGTGACAATAGCCTTAAATCACCCTTTCTTATAAAACATGAGTCCCTTCAACTCATGGAGGTGGTTTCAGGTCTGTTACGTGGAGTGGGATGACTAAACTGATATGGCTAAAGCGCTGGCATGAGTTCATGGCGCTTCTCAGTCAAGCCTTCCTTTACCCTCCAGTGTTGGTGCTCTAGCAGTGGTGTGTGGACCGATCCTAAAGATCCACATGCAGCTTGACAGTCTACAGAGTGATCAGTGATAAAGTCCTCTGCTAGCACAAGCCTTGAATGGGATCCCTCGAGCTGGACACTAAGTGGCAGGTCACAGAGCCTCCTTACATCCACACATTCAGTGCATTAAGCTCGTATTTTTGGTTTCCAGGCCTTGCCAGAGCGGTCCCTTTGACAAAGTCACTTGCCGGCGGGCCCCTGAAATAGGGACTTTGGTTTAAGGAGTGCAACTCTTCAGACCCACATCCTGGAAGAGGGAGGTGTAGAACTCAGGCTCCAGCTGCCTGTTCCTATACTTGTTTACTATGTCGGTGATCTTCTGCTTCCGGCGCACGTGTGGTGTGTTGTAGGAGTCGCTTTCCAGCCGCTTTCTCCTACAGATGTTGATAACTGTTTGCCTCACTAAAAAGCCTGAAAAGGGAAATGGAGAATGTTTAATATGATTTCACACTAGTAAAGATGCGAAATAGGCTCAAGTGGAAATATAAAGCCGGCCATAGAGGGACTGAAATGTGGCCCGTTCAACAGGAACCAGCTGAATTTCGATCTGTATATGAGAAGGTTAGTTGTACTGAGGTCGATCCAGTGATAGACTTCAGTACAACCAGCTTGTTGGGGTTTTCTTGCCTGATCACTTTCGGCGGCTATAGCCAGGCAGCAGTGATCATTGTATTCTGCTGCTGCCGAAGGCTGCCCTATTGCCCAAAGCAGGTTCGAATAACGTTTGTTATTTTGAAAATAAATTTTTTTCAATCACTTTAGGACTTTTGCCCTAAATCATAATAGAAACATCAATAATCTTTGTCTTCATGATGGAACAAGGCAGGAAATAAATACTTTAAAAAAACCTGTGCATCATGACTTATAATAATCCGTTTTTTTTCTCCATTCCATGCTTACCAAGTGCTCTTCTGCTGACCACCATTCCATCCACCAAGGGAATCACCATGTTGAATTTCCCAGAAGCCCCATGGACTTTTACCCGGAACAAGCCAGTGTATAGAGGGTGGATGAATATTACAGGCACCTCCTTCTCAGGCATGCGGTTGCTGTTATGAGGGAAAGCACACATGAATAATCTGCAGTTGTTTTCATGTTAGACTAAAATCTTTTGAACCCACGACAATGTATTACCTGATCGAAGTACTGCTGTTGGTTGTGGTTTCAATACCAGTGCTGGTCTCTGCTGCCAGGTCTGCCAGTGGAAAGTTTTCTGTATGGATGAGAAAAACTTTAAATTAAAGTGGATGTAAACCCTTACATATACCCAGTGAAGTGAATAGCCTCATATGATGCACAGAGATAAAATAAATTCTCCCACATAAGTTTTACTCATTTATCTGCAGTCTTCTCTTCTCCACATGCCTGCAAAAGTGCAGAATTGTGATACAATCCTTCATCTGTCAGTATCACAGAGAAGGGGGCGGAGAGCTGCAGTTACAGTGTGTGAGAGCTGATTGGAGGAAGGGACACCGCCTCCCCCCCCCCCCTTTACACACAGCACAGGAATGAACATGCAGAACTGTGTCCTGAAAAGACAAGCTGTGTGCTGAGATCGCCTCCCCCATCACAAATGTATCTCATGCGTCAGGAAAACTTCTCAGAAGTGACTCATGCTGATAACATAGGAATGAAGCACCAGAGAGAAACAACACTTAGAGCTTTGCAGATCGACAAGTAAAACAATATAGATATATGTGCTTTGTTCAGATTTCATGACTGAGGTTCACAACCACTTTAAACCTTTCCAGTTCCCAAGTACATAAACATAGTGGCAATCACCATAATATGCTCTATAGCACCCTTTCTCAACAATTTTAAGCAACCGTTGAAATAACTCTTAGAACTCGGGAAACACCTAATAATTACTATAGCTACAGCACATGTTAGATTAGTGTGATGGCGTGTGAAGAATACTCCTTACATATGTGGTCACTGGGTAGAAACTTCCCCTTACATATAGAAAAAAAAAAAAAAAAATGACTGATGTCAGCGGTTACTCATCTGAGAGACTTAAATTGCTCTATCCCCAAAAAGAACCCTTAGCAACCTCTGTAGGAACCACAGGGTTCCCCAAAACCCAAGATGAGAAAGCCTGTTCTATAGGATGTTTAAACTGACTTCTCCTTTCTCTACGACATGCCTGCAGTCAAAGCAGACTAAACAGCGTTCCTATTCATATGCAAAATTCTGACTTTTGTTCAAAAGCCAACAGTTAGCCCTCATCTCCATCTTTAACCCAGGATGAAGCCAGAAAGGGTGAATCCTGTGGTTGGGAATTTGGATACGGTATGCGTTTTTATACTGGAACATTGTAATAAATTGTAATTTTATTTCTATACTTCATTTGTCTGCACTATTTTGCAGCTGGTAGATCATTGTAGATGAAGGAAGTGGCGGGCCATGTAACTGGGAGGAAGCATGAGAATGCTGGTCTATTCAAACAGTGGACAGTAAAAATACATCTATACATCTAAAACGCATATGCACTGTGTTGCATTTTAACGCAATAGTTCACAAATAAAACCACATATCGCCTTTTTACAAGTGTCAACGGGCCCCAAGATCAGACTGAAACTTGTGTTTACACAGTCACTTTGCTGGAATGGTAGGAGTGTTGGCTCAAAGTGTTGAATGCTGCTGAATACTGCTACATACATTGCTCCAGGCATCATACGCTCAACATAAAATTTAATTCGTGTTTAGCCTGTCACAAGCATTTAAAAAAAAAGTAATGGGTAAATGGGTTGGTCTTTGAAAAGCTCATCAGTTCTGAGATAAAGGTAGTAACTGCTAATTCCAATTTGAGTGATTCACAGGACCACATATGCAAATTGCCACCATCCCTTGATAATATATGAAAAAAACTCAAAAGGTGGGATTTTATGGGGAATAAAGAATATACATATAGAAAATGTAATTTAATTTATTGTAGAAAAATTTGTATTAAAAGATCTCATGTTGATGATAGAAAACATAAGAATAGCATAGTCAACATAGCATATTATATGAATAAAATTTGCAAACATTGCACATTTAGCTGTTTGGACCATGAAGTGGCAATCCCAATCTACTTGCTGTTTCTAACAAGGAGTGCTGCAGAGAGGGATATCCAACGCGTTTCAAAATTATGGTTCTGAAACTTCTTCAGGGAATAATACCACTTCTGAAAAAAACATTGATACAAATTCATATCCATCTAATCGTCATTGCGCATACACTTACAAAAAATGTGCATATTCAGCAGAAGCATTCCTCCAGAAAACATGGATGTCCTATCATGGCCATTGAAGGCATGCCCAAGGTGGATGCCAGGTGTTCACATCCAGAAAATGCCAAATATGGATTGCCTTAAAGGCATTAAAAGGCAATCCATATTTGGCATTTTCTGGATTGAATTTGTATCAATGTTTTCCAAATACAAGTTGTTTTTTCAGAAGTGGTATTATTCATAACAATAATTTTGAAATGCGTTGGATATCCCTCTCTGCAGCATTCCTTGTTAGAAACCAAGATTTAAGGGAACAGCATGCAGATTGGGATTGCCACTTCATGGTCCAAACAGCTAAATGTGAAATGTTTGCAAATTTTATTCATATAATGTGCAATGTTGACAATGCTATTCTTATGTTTTGTCTCATCAACATGAGATCTTTTAATACAATTTTTTCTACAATAAATTTCATTTTCTATATGTAAAGTTTTTATTGCCTTTAAAAAACACACATTTTGAGTTTTTTTCATGAAACTGCTTATTCCTTCTCCATTAGTTAACTGCTAGTGGTAAACCCCCATTGTGGTTAAAAAAAAAAAAAACATACAGCATTGACTTTGTAAATAGGAGTGATAAATAGATAGTAGATTAAATTACTTTATGTACACATCTAAAAAAAGGATACTTGTTGTGACCGCAGTGTTCACACATGGATCGATATTCGGCCGGTTCAGCGGGGATCATCAATCCATGTATGGCCAGCTGCTTGAATTTTAAATAACCGCCATAGACAGACTATAATATGTGCATTTAATGTATTTTAAACACATTATTTACCTGGAAAACCCACCCTTGTATACACATACAAAAGCTCTGAGGCTTCTGCTGGCTGTCACCATCATGACTGCAATGTCAGCAGCTCCAGCCAGCCACTCTATAGCAGGGGCGTCAAACTCAATTTCATTGTGGGCCGCATCAGCCTCATGATTACGCTCAAAAGGGACGGTTGTATCTGTAAGATTAGATGTCCATCGCATCCCCTCCCCTTACATTAGATGTCAAGAGCCACCCCACCATCAGAAGTTGAGTCCCCTACTCTCCCTAACATCACAGTGCACCCCCTTTCCTTATGCTGCTGCTGGGAAGAAGCTGGATGCATTGTTTGAAAGCAGAAAGTAGGGGTCTGGAGGTGGACCAGAGGAGTGAGGGCCATATAAAATGGCATGGAGGGCCAGATTCGGCCCGCGGGCCTTGTGTTCGACACCTGTGCTCTATAGTATTCCTCTTCATTCAGCTACTAAAATTTCTAGAAGGATGTCAGCAACAGAAACCTTCATATCTCTTCAAGTAGAGGTTTCCTTTAAGGGTAACTGAAGGGGCACTGAAATCTATGCAGTATATCTTGATAAACGCTATATACTGGAAATGATTGTCACACTGTGTGGTTTTACAAACATACCCAAATCATCATATTGCTCCAGCCACACGACAGCCACTTTAGTCTCTGGTCCCAGTGGTGGGACAGTTCTACCATGTGGAAGCTTCTTAGCACGTGATGTTGGACTAAGCTAAAAATAATAATAAAAAAAACAAAAGGGAAAAAAAAGAAAAAAAACATGATTAAAGCCCAATTGAACTTTTAGCTTAAATCAGTTAAACACATTCCGGGTGCATCAAAACAGGAGGTGGGCACCTAACTCCTTACAAATTAGCTAAAATATATCCATCTACATCACCCCTATGCTGGCGTTGTATGGATCAAGTTGGTTCCTTATTCAACGTTTTATGGAGTTGTAAAAATCTGACCAGTTTCAGGAACTCGGTATCCACCTTTATTGCCTCTCTCACAGGCAACCTGCTACAGGCAACCTGCTATGGCCCTTTTAGGTATCAACCTTGACACTTTCCCATTTCAATACAGAATATTAGTGGCAAATATTCTTATAAATATAAATATTCTTATAGCAGCTAGAATTACCATAACAAAAATGTGGAAATCAATTGGAGGCCCCTAACCTGTGATGTCATTCTTAGAGTCAACACCCAGGCGTACTATGAATTACTGTTGGCACTTAAAAAATGATAACTTAATTCACTTTAAGAAGCACTGGCATGTATGGATCATACATCCTAAAGCATCTACAGTACTGAAAGACTGGTACACTCAGTCTTAACTACCACTAGGTAGCCTGTTGGTATCGCTTATTCCTTGTAGAGGCTTATGCTGCTTTCATTTCCTGATTGGTTTGACACACTAGAATACATTGATATACTAGACGACATCCTGTTCGCTTTTTTATTTATTCATGTTAGAATAGACCTGTTCACAGTTTGCTCCCCTAGGGGTAAATAGGTTTATTCTTGGAGGTTGGGGGATCAGGAAGGGATTTTTTTCCCCTGCTGTAGCAGATTGGAGCATGCTCTGCTAGGGTTTTTTTTTTTTTTTTGCCTTCTTCTGGATCAACTGAGTATAGAATTGGGTATATTGGATTGTACGATATTTTTTATTTATTATTTCTTTTTTTTATGGTTGAACTGGATGGACTTGTGTCTTTTTTCAGCCTAGCTAACTATGCAACTATGTTTACTAGCTAGAAACTGAATTTAAAGATATGAATTTGAAGGATTATTCACAATTATTATACTGACTTAATGTATTTATCAAAAATGCATTCGCTATACTATGTAACTGTAATGGTTTGAATCCTGGTATACTTTTCTTAATGTCTTTGTTATTTTATGTTCTGATAACTAAATAAAAATTTGAATGTTAAAAAAAAAAAAAAAATCTTCGTTTTCGAAGGCAGAAGTAGAAAGCCCTGTCCCCTGGCAGTATGGTGTAGAGCAGGGCTCTTGCTCTCTGTTTGGAAACAGTGGTCTCTCTGTAGTAGTCTAACACACCCCCTACTAAGTCAGAGCCCAATCATCAGGAAGCATTAGCTTTGCCGATTGCAAAGCTAGAGGTCTGGCCAAATTAGATTAGACCGGAGTTGAGTTGGCATTCCCAGGATACAATCACCAGAAGGTAGTGGGATATAACTCATGCTCCATGACTTCCTATCCTGTACTGTAGAATTAAGAAAAATATCTTTTATCAGTGGACAGATAAAATGGTGCCTACCCTTTGCGTGGAGTTCAAGCCTTCTGTGTGATTCGGGAAAAGTTCCAAAGTCAACGGTTGCTTTAATATTCCATGTAGAAGGTCCATATTGGAATCTGCTTCTTGTTCAGATGCATTACTTTCCGAGGACTCCGCTGGTCGGTGCAAAAAAAAAAAAAAAGGCAAGTCAGTCACATTTTTAGGTTGTAGCTCAAGCATCGTCACCCACTTGTACATTCTCACGTCAAAACTTACTGAGAGCCTCAGTCACGGATGGTACCACAAAAGCAATCTCAGTAAGTGCATCTGCGTAATAAAGGACTTTCTTCTGTCCATTAAATATGCTTCCACCCGAGTCCTCTGCATTAGTGGTTTCATCTACAAGTAAACCAAAAAAAGAGCTTAGTGGTTTGTATACTATTTTGGTGCATGCTAGATGGTGATGATGATCTCTTTCAGACAGAACAGCAAAAATAATGACAAAGTGAAAAAGTATTTGCCCTTTCCTAATTTTTTAATTTTGTTTGCATTTGTCACATTTAAAATGATTCGGATCATCAAAACAAATATTAATATTACACAGATAACCCGTGTAAATACAAAATGCAGTTTTTAAATTACCGTATATACTTGAGTATAAGCCGACCCGAATATAAGTTGAGGCACCAAATTTTACCAAAAAAAAAAAAAAAAAAAACTGGGAAAACTTATTGACTCGAGTATAAGCCTAGGGTGAGAAATGCGCAGCTACTGTAAGTGGAAAAGAGGCTCAACAATGCCCATTTGCAGCATCACTGTGCCCATGCCTCACTGTGCCCATTTGCAGCCATAGGTCCCACGAACTCCAAACTTGGTAGTTAAGAAGCCCCCTAGCTGCAGCCAAAAGGGTCCCGAAATGACATTGCTGCAGATGGACACAGTTGACCGACTATGGGGCTCATCATCTTGGGGTCACTTGGTGCTAGGAACCCCCACTTTGTGTGCAAACCCAGTGGAACTAGGACTAAAACATATCCAAAGATGGGGTTTCTAGCACCAAGTGGCCCCGAGATACGGGGCCCCAAAGTCGGTTTGGAAAATGTCAAGCACTTTTCTGCAGCAGAGAATGACATTTTCCGAAACGACTTTGGGGCCCCGTATCTCGGGGGTCATCTTTGGAAATGTTGTAGTGCTAGTTCCACTGGGTTTGTACACCTAATTTGGGGTTCCAAGCACCAAGTGGCCCCGAAATACGGGGCCCCAAAGTCGGGTCGGAAAATGTCATTCTCTCCTGCAGAAAAGTGCTTGACTCCATTATAAGCCGAGGGGGCATTTTCAGCACAAAAAAAAAATGTGCTGAAAAACTTGGCTTATACTCGAGTATATACGGTATGATTTAATTTATTAAGGGAAAAAAAGCTGTCCAAACCTGCCTGGCCCTATGTAAAAAATGTATTGCATTTAAGTGTTACAAAAAAATAAAAAAAAAACACATCAGGAAGGGGAAAATACTTTTTCACAGCACTGTATAATATATCAGACCCCGAATGACACCTAGCACTTCCCCTCCCTCTCCCAGTCTGAGTGCAGCTGTGTAGAGGATGGAAAGAGGCTTAAGCTGCATATACACTTGTAGAATTTCAAACGGAAATTCTTAGGGAAATTTGTATAACATTTTTTAGAACACTCGAATTCCGATCTAAATTAGTTCAAGATTTCATGGACTCTACGAAAACAAAAAACATATACACTGTTAAAAGTGTTCCATCCAGTTCCATTGAATTTTCTTGTCATTGCAGTCAAAAAGGATCAATTTGATCCCACTAATGATTCGAAAAATGAGCAAATGTTTTTACCACATTTTTTTTTTTTCAACACTCTTTATTACAAAATATTTTTCCTTACATAGTACATTTTATATCCTTTTACAATTCTTTATATAATACCAATTACATTTACATTTTCTCCTCTCATTCATTCCACTCTCTCTCACAATCTATGGTCACCTTATACTACGATTTCAGATATTCCTGTGTCCACTGTTAACCATGATCTATTCCACTTTGCCCATAGGTTTTCATATCTCTGCCCATTTCCCCTTTGTTCATACATTATTTTTTCATAAGGTAGGACCTGGTTTACTGCAACATTCTTACAATGAAAAATGTCATACAAAATTCTATTAGAGTTTACAGTGCCTCGAAAAAGTATTCATATCCCTTAAAATTTGCCACATTTTGTCATGTTACAACCAAAAACTAAAATGTATTTTATTGGGATTTTATGTGATAGACCAACACAACGTGGCACATAATTGTGAAGTGGAAGGAAAATGATAAATGTTTTTCAATTTTTTTTACAAATATCTGAAAAGTTTTGGGTGCGTTTGTATTAAACACGCCCCCCCGAGTCAAAACTTTGTAGAACCACCTTTCACTGCAATTACAGCTGCAAGTCTTTTTGGGGACGTCTCTACCAGCTTTGCACATGTAGAGTTACATTTTTTGCCCATTCTTCTTTGCAAAATAGCTCAAGCTCTGTCAGATTGGATGGAGAGCGTCTGTGAACAGAAATTTTCAAGTCTTGCCACAGATTCTCAATTGGATTTAGGTCTGGACTTTGACTGGGCCATTCTAACACATGAATATGCTTTGATCTAAATCATTCCATTGTAGCTCTGGCTGTATGTTTAGGGTCACTGTGCTGCTGGAAGGCAAACCTCCACTTGGCTGCTTCTCTGATTAATGCTCTCCTTGCCAAGCCTGTCAGTTTAGGTGGACAGCCATGTCTTGATAGGTTTGCAGTTGTGCCATACTCTTTCCATTTTCGGATGATGGATTGAACAGTGCTCTGTGAGATGTTCAAAGCTTGGGATATTTTTTTATAACCTAAACCTGCTTTAAAACTTCTCCACAACTTTATCCCTGACCTGTCTGGTGTGTTCCTTGGCCTTCATGATGCCGTTTGTTCACCAAGGTTCTCTAACAAACCTCTGAGGGCTTCACAAAACAGCTGCATTTATACTGAGAATAAAGTACACATGGGTTGACACTATTTACTAATTAGGTGACTTCTGAAGGCAACTGCCTCCACTAGATTTTAGTTGGGGGTATCAGCCTAAGCCCACGTTCACATTGGGCCGATTTGGCATGCGATTTGACATGTCAGATTGCATGCCAAATTGTTGGCTTTTGCCAGCAATGGCACTTTGCGGCACCACAACGATTCCCAAAAGTAGGACCTGTACTACTTTTGGTGACTTCGGGGCGATCTGAATAGACATCTGTGCATGAACCTGCACAGATGTCTGTCAAAACCCTGAAGTCGGACTGCATTTCCGGTTTGAAATCGCACGAGTTCAGCTGAACCATCACGATTTCAAACCCACATCAGTGAACCTAGGCTAAATAGGGCTGAATATAAATGCACGCTACACCTTTCAGATATTTACTTGAAAAAAAATTGAAAACCATTTAAAAATTTTCCTTCAAATTCACAATTATGTGCCAGTTTGTGTTGTGTTTGTGTCTATCACATAAAATCCCAATAAAACACATTTATGTTTTTGGTTGTAACATGACAAAATGTGGAAAATTTCAAGGGGTGTAAATACTTTTTTATGGCACTGTACCCAGCTTAATACTAAAAGATTTAGGTACAGTGAAGGAAAAAAAGTATGTGGTCCCCTGCTGATTTTGTACATTTGCCCACTGACAAAAAATGATCAGGTTTGGTAGGTTTATTTTAACAGTGAGAGACAGAATAAACAAAAAATCCAGAAAATCGCATTTCAAAAAAGTTATAAAATAGATTTGCATTTTAATGAGTGAAATAAGTATTTGACCCCTTTGCAAAACATGACTTAGTACTTGGTGGTAAAACCCTTGCTGGCAATCACAGAGGTCAGATGTTTCTTGTAGTTGGCCACCAGGTTTGCACACATCTCAGGAGGGATTTTGTCCCACTCCTCTTTGCAGATCCTTTCCAAGTTATTAAGGTTTCAAATCTGACGTTTGATAACACGAACCTTCAGCTCCCTCCACATATTTTCTATGGGATGAAGGTCTGGAGACTGGCTAGGCCACTCAAGGACCTTAATGTGCTTCTTCTTGAGCCACTCCTTTGCTGCCTTGGCCGTGTGTTTTGGGTCACTGTCATTCTGGAAGACCCATCCACGACCCATTTTCACTGCCCTGGCTGAGGGAAGGAGGTTCTCATCCAAGATTTTACGGTACATGGCCCTGTCCATCGTCCCTTTGATTCAGTGAAGTTGTCCTGTCCCCTTAGCAGAACCCCCCCCCCCCCCCCCCACAAAGCATAATGTTTCCACCTCCATGTTTGACGGTGGGGATGTGTTCTTGGGGTCATGGGCAGCATTCCTCCTCCAAACACTGCGAGTTGAGCTGATGCCAAAGAGCTTGATTTTGGTCTCATCTGGCCACAACACTTTCTCCCAGATCTCCTCTAAATCATTCAGATAATCATTAGCAAACTTAAGACAGGCCTGTCTATGTGTTTTCTTGAGTAGGGGGACATTATGGGCGCTGCAGGCTTTCAGTCCTTCACGGCGTAGTGCATTACCAATTGTTTTCTTGGTGACTATGGTCCCAGCTACCTTGAGATCATAGACAAGATTCTCCCGTGTAGCTCTGGGCTGATTCTTCCCCGTTCTCATGATCACCAAAACGCTACGAGGTGAGATCTTGCATGGAGCCCCAGACCGAGGGAGATTGACAATTATTTTTTGTTTCTTCCATTTGCGAATAATCGCACCAACTGTTGTCACCCTCTCACCGACATCCTTGGACAGCTCTTTGGTCTTGGCCATGGTGGAGAGATTGGAATCTGATTGATTGCTTCTGTGGACAGGTGTTTTTTATACAGGTAACAAAGCTGAGATTATGAGCACTCCCTTTAAGAGAGTGCTCCTAATCTCAGCTTGTTACCTGTATAGAAGACACCTGGGAGCCAGAAATCTTGCTGATTGATAGGGGATCAAATACTTATTTCACTCATTAAAATGCAAATCAATTTATAACTTTTTTGAAATGCGTTTATCTGGATATTTTTGTTGTTATTCTCTCTCTCACTGTTCCTACCATTATCATTATAATTATAGACTGATCATTTCTTAGTCAGTGGGCAAACTTAAAAAATAAGCAGGGGGGTCAAATACTTTTTTTCCCCTCACTGTACTAGTTGTATGTAAACATACATTTGCATTACTGGTATTTTTCTATTTGCCTGGGATTCAGCTTTAACCACTTGCCAACCCCCTGCCCACAATAGCTGTACTACAAGCGGGTGGCAGCTCCAGGCAAGGCAACATACTGGTACGTCATGGCTTTTCTTCCAGGTTTGGGGTGCGCGCATGTGCATGCCCCCCGCCAACCTGTGCTGTGATTGGACACTACACGAGTTTGGCGGATTTCTGCCAATGATTTTGGCTGAAGTCAGCTGATCGGCTGTTGCCAATCACACACAGAATTCTGTTTGTACAAAAACGCAGAACTCTGTGTATTGTGAACAGTGATCTGGCTGTTTCTTCACCCTGCTTAAAAAACAGACAAATAGTTAAGTAACATCAGCACACATTACACATTCTTAAGCACACAGTTAACCCTTTGATTGCCCCTAGATGTTAGCCCCTTCCCTGCCAGTGTCATTAGTACACTGACATTGTACAGTATTAGCACTGATCACTGTATTAGTGTCACTTAGCGTACCTTCCAGCCAGCGTCAGGTAGCGCCAGATTGTCTGCCACACAGTCGCTGATCACCGCCAATCTCTAGTATAGTGTCATACCTGCGTAAATTCTAGGACCAGTTTGTAGACGCTATAACTTTTGGATTTTTTTAATTTTTTTTAACAAAAGACATGTAGTAGATTACACGTTGGCCTAAATTTATGAAGAAATTAGATTTTTATTGGATATGTTTTAGAACAGAAAGTAGCAAAATACATGAAAAAACACATTCCTAGCCGACAAAATCAACACCTGACTAAAATGCACTTTACAAGATAAAGTGCTAATATGATTCATAAAAACAGTGTGATTCAATTATTGAAGTCAGCAGGGATATCAGATTGCAGTGTTTATACAGTGGTCAGTGATTTTACAGTGAATAAGCAGAAACCGGGTAAACATGCTCCGGTGAGTCTTTGGTCAAAGCTGGAAGAACGCATACTGCCACATGTAGGTTTTTCTGTACATACCTTGATCTTGTTGGTCATTTTCACTGATGCAGTTAATTGACCAGCTTGTAGACACATGGCCTGTCCACCCTGGGTGCTTCCCAACATCCACAGGCCAGCCAAGAGATAGCAGGAACTCCAGGAAGTGAGGCTGCACATTACTAGATGACTCAACATTCTTCAAGATCTGTGAATGTGTCACATATTAAACTAATTTAAAACTTTGTATCAATAAGTTCAATAAGACCCAGAATAATTCAAATGGGTGGTATTATTGACCCAATCTCTTATGAGGTAGCGTAGAAGAAAACAAACACACTATTACAGGGGTCTCCAAACTTTTCACGTCGAGGGGCAAAAAAAAAATATTTATTTATAAATAAAAAAATCGACAGCAGAGGAATAGAACAAAATTTGCCAGGCTGCCAGCACCTGTATCCTCTGCCCATACCCAAATGCAGTAGCCTCATGCAGCGGGTTAAACTACCAGTGTGCATTAGGGCCTTACATTTGTGTTCATTAGAGTCTCCCTGCAAATTTGTGTCACTGTCACTCATTAGGGTTTCTCTGTAAATTGAAGTCCCCATCATAGCCCCCTAAAATGTTTGTGTCACCACCACCCATCAAATTCTCTCCAAAAAACGGTGTCCCCATCAGAATCTCCCACATATTTGTGTCACCCTACAACTGTGCCCTCAGAGCCATCACCCCCTACCCCACAACTGTTTCCCCCATCAGAGCCATCGCCCCACTCCCCCACAACTGTGCCCCCATCAGAGCCATCGCCCCCCTCCCCCACAACTGTGCCCCCAACAGAGCCATCACCCCCCTCCCCACAACTGTGCCCCCAACAGAGCCATCACCCCCTCCCCCACAACTGTGCCCCCATCAGAGCCATCGCCCCCCTCCCCAACTGTGCCCCCATCAGAGCCATCTCCACCCCCTCCGCCCAAAACTGTGCCCTCAGAGCCATCACACCCCTTCCTCACAACTGTACTCTGTCAGAGCAATCACCCCCCTCCCCCTCAACTGCGCCCCCATCAGAGCCATCACCCCCCTTCCCCAGGATTGTGCCCCATCACCCCCCTCCCCCAAAACTGTGCCCCCATCAGAAAAATCACCCCACCTACCCCTTACCCTTACCTGTGCCCCCATCAGAGGCAACCCCTCCCCACCCTGCACGTATTTCCTCCCCATCTGTCTCTCCGCTGTACAGTGAGCAGTAAGTGCAGACCTTCTGCATCAACCAGCTCCCGCCCCGCTGTTACATGCACGCTGTATGCAAAATTACAGTGCTAAAGGACAGCAGTGTTAACAGCGGGGCGGAGCCGGGAGGATTAGCTGATCTGCACTGAATTTACAGGTCGATGGCGGCTGTCCTAGCAAGCAACACATGGAGGCGCCGGGAGTGGTTGTGGGACCTGCGCTGCACATTGCCGGGGTGGGGGTGAGTATGCATCGCAGGTTCCACAACCCAGCTAGGCTTTAACAGAGAGATAGAGTCCTCAGACTTACTGCAGGGACTAGCTGCGGGTCGGTAAAAAACGTCCTAGCGGGCCGAATGTGGCCAGAGGGCCGTACTTTGTAGACCCCTGCACTATTACAATGAACCTGCGTATTATTATTTTTTTTATTTTTTTTTGTGTGAACAGGTTTTTTATTTGTGTGAACAGGTTCAGGAAACTGATGCCCGCTCCAGTCACACAAACTTTCCTTCCTTTCGCTCTCCATTCCACCACTGGGAGCGAAGAAAAATACCTATGTGTCTATTTCTATGTGTATGGGAAGCATGTAACTCCCCTTGCTCACATGTAACAGTATTGTTGAATTGGAATTGGACGCGCATGCGCTAAGCACTGTCACATAGGGCGGGGAGAGAGTCTCCAACCATGTTTTAGCTCTAAGCTGCAAAAACTGTCACATCTTCAGAGATCTAAAGGGCTACATTGTTAGGCACTTGGTCATATGACAAGCTTCTAAGGGAGGGGTGTCAAACTGGCGTTCCTCCAGCTGTTGCAGAACTACAAGTCCCATCATGCCTCTGCCTGTGGGCGTTATGCTTGTAACTATCAGCCTTGCAATGCCTCATGTGATTTGTAGTTCCGCAACAGCTGGAGGCCCGCCAGTTTGACACCTGTGTTCCTAGAGGATCTGTTCACATCTAGGCGTTTTTGGGCGATTTTCAAGACAAATCTCATTAATTTTAATATCTGAGCATTCTGTCGTCTTAAGCAAAATGCCCGATGCTCAAAAAAGTACACAAGCTTCTTTTTTGGCAGATTAAAAAAACGTTTTACTGCTTTTCATTGGTCACTTAACTTAAAAATGCGGCAAAAGCCCCAGAAAAAAACACCCGAAAATTGCCTGTAAAAATAGCAACGCCTAGATGTGAATGGAGCCTTATAGTCAGTGCTGGGACAAGGCCATTCAGTGCCCAGGGCGAAGATGGCAAACTGCGCCCCCCCACCCATTTTTTAAGAAAGAAACAATGTCGTTTCAAAACAAGAATATACTTATTATCATTATATTAAGGGACACAATGATGGGCAAATTGTCAGAGTGCCCCTTAACATAAAATAAGGAGCACGCTGATGGGTAAATTTTTAATGTGCACAGTTTATGTTAAGGGGCACTCTGATGGCCCAGCAGTGTGCACAATAAAAATATGCCTATTTGTGATCACTAGTTAACATGTGGCCCACATACCTTGAATGCAAGAGGGCACAACTGAAATACCGAAGGGGCGGAAGCAGCGAGATAAGGCGAGCCAGGACCCGGGAGCCGCGAGTAGCAGGGCGCGCACATGACGTCACGCCTCTACTCACATCCCGTGAGTGCGAGGAGGTCTTCTCTCAACTCTGAGACCTGCGGTGAGGAGCAGTGGGCGGGCGCACGCACGCAGTGTCACTGGGGAAACCTGCGGTCCCAGCAAACTAGTGACAGCTGTTTTAGAAGGACACATCACTGCGCCCCCCCCCCCCCAATAAATTGTACCGCCCATGGCATCCCCCCCCTCCCCCCTGTACCGGCTCTGCTTATAGTTATGGGTTTGGTTTGTGTTGGGAAGGGTTTGTTGGTTTACAAAAAGGTCCTTTTATTGGGACAGATTTGCCCAACCAGTTCTATTATGTGCACTACAAGAAATTATACAAATGCAGCAATAAGCACAATAAAAATGCAGCATATTTCAGGCACACACGGGTAGGGGTGACAAAATCAATCAAAATACTGTAAAGTTTCATTGGTAAATGCACAGCAGTCAGGTTTATAGTAATTCTTTTCAGCATGACTAGTCCTAGATGTGTCTCACCTCTTGGCTTGTTTTCTGTCCGGCTTTCATATAGAAAATGAAAACTGTATCAAATGGACGACATGGAAGTAAATCCAAGTATCCAATATCATCAAAGAAGCCAGGCATGTGTGAGTCAAGGGCAATAAGGTGAGGAGGTAGACGACTGTTTACAGGTTCCTGAAAGACAGGAGGATCATGAGTGATTATTAAATTGACAGGCTTCAGTATAACAGACACACAGTATAAAGTGAAGACTCTAGGTCAGCCATCGCAACCGGAGTGCCGCCTGTGAGGTTGCATCTAAAAAAGGTTAGAGCTGTAAGCTTCCTCTATATGCACAGGTCAACAACCTTGCCCTGAAAGGTTATTCCAAATTTTGCGGTCACATTTGAAAAAAAGCACAAGTTTATTGTGTGTTCACATTGACACTGCATACAGAAAGTATTCACAGAGCTTCACTTTTTCCACAATTTTGTTATGTTACAGCCTTATCCCAAAATGGATTAAATTCATTATTTTCCTCAAAATTCTACAAACAATATTCCATAATGATAATGTGAAAAGTAGTTTGAAATCTTTGCAAATTTATTATAAAAAAAAAAAAAAAAAAAAATTCACATGTACATACGTATTCACAGCCTTTGCCATGACACTCAAAATTGAGCTCAGGTGCATCCTGTTTCCATTGATCATCCTTGAGATGTTTCTACAACTTGAAGTCCACCTGTGGTAAATTCAGTTGAATGGATATGATTTGGAAAGGCACACACCTGTCCATATAAGGTCCCACAAATAACAGTGCATATCAGAGCACAAGCCAAGCCATGAAGTCCAAGGAATTGTCTGTAGAGCTCCGAGACAGGATTGCATCAAGGCACAGATCTGGGGAAGGGTACAGAAAAATTTCTGCAGCATTGAAGGTCCCAAAGAGCACAGTGGCCTCCATCATTCCTAAATTGAAGAAGTTTTGAACCCCGAGGACTCTTCCAAGAGCAGGCGCCCGGCCAAACTGAGCGATCGGGGGAGAAGGACCCTAGTCAGGGAGGTAACCAAGAGCCTAACCACTCCACCAATCAGGCCTGTATGGTAGAGTGGCCAGACGGAAGCCACTCCTCAGTAAAAGGCACACAACAGCCGCCTAGAGTTTGCCAAAAGGCACCTGAAGGCCTGTCAGACCATGAGAAACAAAATTCTCTGGTCTGATGAAACAAAGATTGAACTCTTTGGCCTGATGAGCGTCATGTCTGGAGAAAACCAGGCACCTATACACCAGGCTAATACTATCCTCACAGTGAAGCATGGTGGTGGCAGCATCATGCTGTGGGAATGTTTTTCAGCGGCAGGAACTGGGAGGAAAGATGAATGCGGCAATGTAAAGAGACATCCTTGATGAAAACTTGCTCCCGAGCGCTCTGGACCTCAGACTGGGGTGAAGGTTCAGCCTCCACCTGGAGAACAACCCTAAGCACACAGCCAGGATAACAAAGAAGTGGCTACGGGACAACTCTGTGAATATCCTTGGGTGGCCCAGCCAGAGCCCAGACTTGAACCCGATCGAACATCTGTGGAGAGATCTGAAAATGTCTGTGCACCGATGCTTCCATCCAACCTGATGGAGCTTGAGAGGTCCTGCAAAGAATAATAGGATTAACTGCCCAAAAATAGATGTGCCAAGCTTGTAGCATCATACTCAAAAAGACCTGAGACTGTAATTGGAACCAAAGGTGCTTCAACAAAGTATTGAGCAAAGGCTGTGAATACTTATGTACATGTGATTTTTGGTGGTTTATTTTTAATACATTTGCAAACTTATTTCACATTGTCATTATGGAGTATTGCTGGTAGAACTTTGAGGAAAATAATTACCATATCTATCGGCGTATAACACGCACCTTCACTTTAAGAGGGAAGTTTCAGAAATGTATTTTTCATTTTAAATAAAGAACTGTGAAGCACAGTAAGGGTCACTGTCTGTCAATGCCCATCTGCAGCCTGATCAATGCCCATCTGCAGCTTCACAAGTGCCAAAGGAGACAGGGAGGGGGTGCAAAGAGCATCTACAGATTACATACAGCGAGAATCTCCAAAGTCCCGCCTCCTTGGCCAGCTATGATAGACAGAATAGTGATCCAATGCCAGCCCAGGAGACAGGACCTCCTAATACAGAGGCCGCAGAGTAAACAGGAGATTCTCGCTGTATGTAATCTGACGGAGCTAACCCCCCCCCCCCAAATTGAACGATCGGCGTATAACACGCATGCACTATTTGCACCCGATTTTCAGGGTGAAAAAAAGCATGTTATACAGCGATAAATACGGTAATTTAATCCACTTTGGGATAAGGCTGTAACATAAAATGTGGAAAAAGTGAAGTGCTATGAATACTTTCTGGATGATAAAAAAAACTATTAAAAAAAAAAAAAAAACACAACAACTCTCGAACAGACTGCAAACTACTCTGTAAAATTTGAAATGAGAGGAAACTCAATTTGTCCGAACTGACAAAGAGGAACACACTTTCCCCTCATTAACATGCAATGCAGAAGGGCAGCTTATAGATATTAAGGGCCTTTTGTTAGGGGCAGACAGCGTTCAAATCTATTTTACAACTGATAATGAGATCTGCCAGCACAGTACATATAATGAACTTCTCTGCTCCCTCTGCAAAGCAGAGAAAATACATTTTTGAGTTTTCAGAAATAAGTAAAAAGTAGCAATTTTTTAATTTATGCTATGAGAACATGTAACAAATATAAAGTAGGCGCTTATCCGACTTGGCTGCTGAAGTGGAAATACACTTTAAATCCTAACAATACACAGCCATTGGGTGGTAACCGCTGATCTTCTGCTTCCCTGGTTGATGCTCCTCCTCAAACAGTTTGGACAATAAAAGGGCAAAAGCACGCTTTGCTTTCCTCTTAAATCGGTTGTACACCCGCAAAAAAAAAAAAAACTTGCAAGGCAAAGGCATAATGAGCTAGTATGCACTGCATACTAGCTCATTACGAAATACTTACCTTAGATCGAAGCCCCCGTATCGCAGCCCGGTCCACGCCAAGGGAGCTGACCCTGGAGCCACTATGACGTCAATCCCTCGTGGGAGTCTTCCCGCTAAGCCGGGCATTCAGAGCGCATGTGCCGATGAGGTCATTGGCTGTATGCAAAGGGAATATCTCCTAAACCATACTGGTTTAGGATATTTTAATTTTACCTACAGGTAAGCCTTATTAGGTTTACCTGTAGGTAAAAAATTACAAATTAGGGTATACAACCACTTTAAGCCTGGTACACATGGGAATTTTTTTTTCATTCAACCCAACGAGCTGAACAAAAAACTGAGAGGTCATTGTACTAACTAAGATGTTAGTGCATCGATCTGCCCCGCTGAACTATTGTGTTTGGACCACCCTCCGCCAGAACATACTGGTTTTCTAGGATGCCCGTTCGACAGAAGCCAGTCGTTGAACTGGCTTCTGTTGGGACAGGCTGCTGTATACACTGGCCGAATGTGGTCCGGTTGCTGTTGAACCAATACCAGCCAATATTCGGACCCTGTGCACCAGGCTTTAGCATGCAAATTATTAGGCTTAATGTGCAAATCAACAAAGCGTTGCTTGCTTTAGAGTGCTGCCAATCCCGTTTCCCAGTCTGACTGCTGCTCTGCAGGGGATTACAGGAAGATGATTTTGACTAAGATTTAGGTACATTTTTTGTTTATTTCAGCTATAGCAAAGTCAATTTACGGAGCGCTTTACATACATATTGTACATTCACACCAGTCCCTGTCCTCAAGGAGCTTACAATCTAAGGTTGAGCTTACAATGAACACATTCATTCACATACTAGGGCCAATTTTTAGACAGGAGCCAATTAACCTACCAGCGTGTCTTTGGAGTGTGGGAGGAAAGCAGAGGAAACCAATGAAGGCACAGGGAGAACAAAGTCCAGGCAGGTAGTGTCATGATTGAGATTTGAACTGGCGACTCAAGCGCTGCCATGCGGAAGTGCTAACCACAAGCCTTTGTGCAGCCCATATATGGAAGTTGTATTTAAAAAAAAAAATATGAAATAACTTAATGAACTGTTGCAGTATTAAATCAAACAAATGTTACCTACTTTTAGTGCTTCAAGAGACAAAAAGCCAAAGTGTGATAAGAGCAGCCGGGCAGTCTGGAACTCCTGTGCTGGAGAGGGAGGCTTGCATTCTGTTACTGGGTCAGGATAGCTCTTCTTCTTAAACTCTTCCTCTTTCTTGAGGTCTAGCGCAGTCTCATACGCTATCTGTTTGGTCATTCCATTCTTCAACTTGTCGTGCCTAAGCTCCAACTACATAAAAAAAGCATTACTAATATTACTGAGCAAATTAAAAAATGAAATGCAAATCGCTCTACCTTAGATAAATACCATTCATAAAAATGTGTCAATTTCCCACTAAGTCTATCTTATGTTACAAGTCATTTTAGGCTTAGTCTGGAAGCAAAGGCTAATACAAATTAGGTTAAAAACATTGTTTCCCACCCGCCTCATGCCCACACTGTCTACTATTTATACAAGAGTTCTGTGTGGAAACCTTATTTTTTCCCCCATGAGCTTTAGAATGGTCATGTAATCTGTAATCTGGGGCTCCCGTGTCAGTGAGCGGCTTTAAAGGGCTGAAAATTGTGGAGCTATGAAACCACCCCCCGGATTTCACTGCCCCCGTTTTCAGCGCTCCCTCACATCTGCTACACTGACCAAAGACGGGATCGGTGACGATCCACGTGGGGCGGAGCCAGGTGACATCAGAGCCGGGCACTCATAGTGCGGCAGCGTAGCGATATTACTTGAGTCCCGAGATATTGGTGTACACAAAGCGATCTCGTCATGTACTAATGTGAGTGCATTTTTTTTTTTTTAAAACGATTGGTTGACTGGTTAATACTAAAGTATAGTGGTTCTCTTGTGGCTCAGCTTGTCCCATAGAGTATTGGAGGCTTTGCAGCAGAGTTGAAAAAAGACAGAGGTGATGGTGGAAAGGTGGGCGAAGTGAGACACCTGAATCACAGAGAGGCTTTTGATCAGATTATCCCCATAAGTTGGGAAAAGCGCTGTGGGACCCATTATATTTATAGGCCACTATACGAAGGTGAGGGCACATCTATATCCCATATTTGAGGTGGTGCACAGTGGCGTGAAGCATTGGGATTTTGGTTTCACATACCCTGTGAATAGTTGGGATTGCAGGGAATTGGATTGTCTGCACTGCAACTTTGGCTTCACTTGCCTTTGTGACTTTATGATCATTGATGACTTTTGGTACACTGTATATGTTTTTTTTTTTTACGTTAAGATTTATGAATTCAGAATTATTTAATTTATGTTTACATGGCTATTTATTTTCTTTGACTCCCAAAAGTGTTCTATCAGGTTGAGGTCAGGACAGTCAAGTTTCTCCATGTCTTTATGAACCTTGCTTTGTGCACTGGTGCGTAGTCATGGTGGAACAGGGGCCATCCCCAAACTGTTCCCACAAAGTTGGGAGCATGAAATTGTCCAAAATGTCTTGGTATGCTGACGCCTTAAGAGTTCCCTTCACTGGAACCAAGGGGCCAAGCCCAACCCCTGTAAAAACAGCCCTGCACCATAATCCCCATTCACCAAATGATTTTGAACAGTGCACATAAAGACATGGATGAGCGAGTTTGGGGTGGAGGAACTCAACTGGCCTGCACACAGTCCTGACCGCAACCCAAACGAACACCTTCGGAAAGAATTCAAGCGGAAACTGCGAGCCAGGCCTTCTTGTCCAAAATCAATGCCTGACCTCACAAATGCGCTTCTGGAAGAATGGTCAAACATTCCCATAGATACACTCCTAAACTTGTGGACAGCCTTCCCAGAAAGAGTGGAAGTGGTTATAGCTACAAAGGGTGGGCCAACTCAATATTGAAACCTACAGACTTGTAATACACAGTACGATTGTTGGCAGGGGATTGTCTGTTGACAGACTGTTGTCCTAAAATCCTACCATTAGTACGCTCCTTTTGACAATTGTGGTCTAACTTTGGCCAACAACTGTTGGATGGCAGGCTAGTAAATTTTTGGCGGAGAATGGTTTGGCGCCAGATTTTCATATGGCCAGTACACAAATCCGTCGCACAAAAGTTGAAAGCACAAACACGCATGCTCGGAATCAATGCTCACCAAACACGAAATTAGCAAAAGGGACCCAAAGATGGCGCTCTAGAGTTGAAATTCCTCGTAGTACGTCACTAGGTTTGTGTTTGTGGCACAACAATTGTGTATCATTAGTATGCAAGACAAGATCCTGGCACAAACCCTTTTTGACAAAAATCAGGAGGCTCGGTTGGCCAACAATCGTACCGTGTGTACGAGGCTTAAGTCTGGGATGCCAGTAACCGCTTGCCAACCAGCCGCTGTCATTATACTGCGTCAGGTCGGCACATTCCCACGAACTGTCATAGCTGTACGTTGGTCCCTTTAAGCGGGGATAGCCCAGAGAGGCAAGAGTCTAGCTGAGGGGCTAGAGTCATGGGAGGCTCTAGCCTCCGGAGGCGCCCGCTGCACTGCGGGGGTGCCGATGCACGTGGCCGGCGTTTGCGATGAACGCCGGCCACGCACGATCGTGGGCACAAGAGCCAGAACAGGTGTGTGTGTATATATAAACACAAAAATCCCTATTCTGTGAGGAGAAACAGATCATGTGTTCCTACTAGCTAGGAACAACAATCTCATCTCCTCTAGTCAGTCCCATTACCCCTACAGTTAAAAACACACGAGGGAACAGTTAACCCCTTGATCGCCCCCCCTAGTGTTAACCTCTTCCCTGCCAGTGACATTTACACAGTAATCAGTGCATTTTTATAGCAGTGATCGCTGTATAGTTGTCCACGGTCCCAAAAATGTGTCAAAAGAGTCCGATCTGTCCGCCATAATGTTGCAGTCCCGATAAAAATTGCTGATCACGGCCATTACTAGTAAAAAAAAAAAAATAATAATAGCAATGCCATAAATCTTTCCCCTATTTTGTAGACGCTATAACTTTTGCACAAACCAATCAATATACTCTTATTGTAATTATTACCAAAAATATGTAGAAAAATACATATCGGCCTAAACTGAGGAAAAAATTAGTTTTTTTTTTTACAAAAAAAATTGGGGATATTATAACAAAAAGTACAAAATAATGTGTTCTTTTCACTCTTTTTTGTTTAAAGAAAGCTCTCTTTGTGGGGAAAAGAGGACGTCAATTTGGTTTGGGCACAACGTCACACGACCGCACAATTGTCAGTTAAAGCGAAGCAGTGCCGAATCGCAAAAAATGGCCTGGTCATTGAGCAGCCAAATCTTCTGGGGCTGAAGTGGTTAAAGTGTGTGTAAAGGCAGGCATCCCAATACTTTTGACAATATGGTGTATATAGAAAGCGGGATTAGACACAGCAGCGCAATATGGATTTATTTTGATTTTATGCAATTTGGGTGGTGAACTCACACTGGGTGTTTGCAGCAGCTGAATTAGATTTTACTATAATTTATTTTCATTTTAGTTTTTTAAGTGTTTTTTCCTATTTGATCACATCATGCCTGCAGAGACGTCTGTTAGAATATCATAAAAGTAGGATAGGTGTGCAAGTACTGCCTTGTGCTTTAAAAGCTTTGAAAACAAGGAAAAGAGGTTAGAAACCATGGATCTAAAAACGCTACACTTTTTCTTGCAATTAGTTTGTTGACTGACTTTTTGCCTGGAGTTGGAATACTCATGAAAATAAACACATCCTCACCTCCTCTGTAATGATTTCATGCAGGTCAGGAATGCTAAGATCAGCCTTAACAAAAGGAATCTTATCCACTTCTTCCGGAAACGGTCGGTGCTTTACATTGTACCTTATCCCCACGTCATTCTTAGGCTCTGGCCTTGCTTCAGGAATGAACATCTAAAAAGTAAAGCAAATCAACCATTTAGAAATAAGAATCATACAGAAAGATTATCTACCTATTGTAAAACAATAAATATTGGTCTCCCCCGGCTCAGCTGAATATGATTATCCAGAGACCTTGGACACTTGTACCATTTCACCAGGATCTCCTTTTGAAAGGACCTCGTATGGAACTGTGCAAACGGAACCACCTCGAAAGTAGATACCATCAGGCCCAGCACCCGCATGCAAGTCTCGAGGGAGGACAAGCTGCTGGACAGCAGCAGATGAAATCGCAGCATGCAACTTCTGGAGTTTTTCCAGAGGAAGGAACACTCTAGCTAGAGCTAAATCCAGAGTCAGACCCAGGGATCAGAGCAGACTTCTGGTATTCAGAAGCCAAACTCCTTCAGGGTCCATATAGTCATCTCCACGTCATCCATCAAGGATGAAGAGGACACCACTCCCAAGAGGAGTTTGTCCAGGTAACCCAGTACCGCAATCCCCCGCTGATGGAGCAGTGCCAGAACTGGGGCCAAACACTTTTTTGAAGACCCGAGAAGCGACCAAAGGGTAACGCCATGAACTGACAGTGCTCCTTTCCCACTGGTGTCACGCACATATTGGAATGTGCAGGTAAGCATCCTTGATGTCGATAGAAGCAAGAAAGTCCCCCTGATGTAGGGATGCCATTACCGTGCGAATGGATTCCATTCTGAACTGTACCCACACAAAGCAGTTTAGGGCCTTGAGGTCTAGGATCGGAAATACCTTGCCCTCCTTCTTTGGGACCATAAACAGGTTTGAATAAAAACCTTGAAACCGCTCCGACACCGGAATAATAACACCTTGGAGTAGAAGGTCTTGCACAGCCCCAAAGAAAGCTTGCAATCGGTCCGGAGACAGGCGCATCTTTGGACTGGAAGAACCATTCTGGAGGGCAAGAACGAAATTCGATCTTGTAACTAGACAGTATAAGTTCGTGGGCCCATTTGTCATTTACCAAGGAGGTCCACAGGCCCGGAAACCAGCAAAGACGTCCCCCGACCCCAGGCATGGGTGAGGGGCGCACCTTCATGCTGAAGGAGCCTTGTCCGTGGGTCTAGAGTGTCCCGCTCTTGGCTTGCCAGATCAGGGCCACTTGAGACCTCCCGAGGAGGACTTGAAAAGTTTTGAACCATTGTCAGTGGACCCTGTGGGACGAAAAAACTTTTTGTGAGCAGAGAAAGATGGGCCACGTCTGCGACAAGGTTCTTTTTCCTTCCCACGCTGTGGAAGAAAGTCTCATGGGGTGGAGTACCTAATGATGTCATCCAGGGTAGCCCCAAACAGGCAATCGCCTTGAAAGGGTAAATCATTCAGAGCTTTTTTTTTTTTTTTTGAGAAGTTTGGTCCGCAGACCAACACTTAAGCCACAATACATGCCTAAGCACCACTGCCGAAACAGAAAGCTTAGAGAGCAGAGGAGAAGCGTCCAAAGAGGCATCAAAGATAAACTGCAGGCCCTGAACCAACTGGTCTGCCAATTCATCGTGCTCACCCCCTAGATCACGGCGCAAAAGTTTAGCCCCTTTGGTTAACATTTGCAACACCAGGGCAATGGCCAGGGCTGGCCTAAGCGTCGAGCCAGCAATAGTAAACATATTGCGGGCCACTGACTCCACCTGTCAGCCGGACCTTTAAAAGCCGGAATTATGGTGGCCTTGTTCTGCCTTGAGACAGGGGGGTCCAGTCCACTTCTTGAGAAGTGACTCCTCAAAAGCAAAGCATTTAGGAACCACAAAGGGGCATTTTGGACGCTCCCATTCTTTACAGACAAACTTGTCAAAATAGGAATCATCCTCACTATCAGACAAATTAGGGAGCGTGGCTGCAAATCCCGCAGGGTGGGCCACGTCCACGGCGGTCAAGTCAGATTCAGGATCTGACGAAACAGATGACACCATAAGTAAAAAGAGGGACTCGCCACAAAAAGTGTCTAGCACTGCTATGGGGCACCCCACCGCGCCAGTAGCACCACCAGGACACCAGCAAACAGAGCACCCACAGCCTGGAGCAGAGGGAGGGATGGACCCCACCAGACTCGCCACCCCACCAGTAGCCCCAGACTGCACCAGAGATAGCTGAGCTCCACGTGCGGCGTTCCTATGGTTCTGAATATGGAGCGATGTGTCAGTCAGTCAACGAACGAAAAAAAAAAAAATATCTGCAATAAATAACCAGATGGCTTTCTTTATGAATTAAGTGTATTAACTTTAACTTAACTTTACTTGGCAACATACTAATACATAAAGGGAACACTGTGTTCACATGTGTCTGTAGAGTTAAGTTGGTCATAGATGGATTGAAATTTGGCCAGGTCAGCATGGACCAGACGAATTTCAAACCATTTATGGCAGTTCCCGTTTGTGAGAAGTCAGCCTACTTGCTGATTGAAAAAAATAAAAATAAAAAACTGATGAATGTATGGACAGCTTTAGGTTCACCCCACCTTGACAAGAATTGGATGAATACATTTTGTCCCTGTATCTCTTTTTAAGTTCTCTATACAATGCTTTAAAGATTTGCTAAAACCTTTTTTTTTTTTTTTTTTTAGGATGTAGGAAATGATTAAGACCAGTCAGTTTTTCTTTTTTGGCATCAGTTTCCCTTTGGAGAGACTGCCCTTCAATTCTGTTCTGTATATACTAAAGGAAGTGAGAGGAAGTAATGAGGCTTATTGTTAGATTGTCAAAATTGTTGGTTTTGCTACACTATTAGTAGAACGGCTACCAAAGTGCTATAAATTATATTCCCCTAGCAGCACATACAGTGCCTTGAAAAATTATTCAAAACAAGTAAAAAGGAGCACAGTCACAATACCTTGTTTGTATGCAAGAGGTTCCTAACAGTCCAGAGAAAAAGGGGGGGGGGGGGGGGGGGAAGGGGGAAAAAACGGCTGGGTGTGTATGTATGATATACACAATGGGGCATTAGAGGTCGTCAGGGCTGCCACCGACGAGGCCTGAAGCCAGGTCCAATAGGAGCTAGAGGAGAAACACAAGGAAAGGGGCGCCTCTGAGTATATATCACAAACATTTATTGGAAAGAACAATATCCACTCACATCTTAGAAAGTAGTGTTGCGTTCTGACACATCTCCGTAACGGAGGGCCGGTGGGACTACAAGTCACAGCGAGGTTCACCCAAAGCTGTCGTCCTTCTCAAATCCTGGGGGAGATGAATAAAGGCAGATGGATGTAGCTGGTGGGTTTGTTTCCTCTCTCTGGTCCTCCGAAGGGATTGTCACATCAATTAAAAGGTCAGATAGGTATCACGGCTCTTTATAGTTAAAGAGGGTTCCCGATGGTAAAAGGGAGAAGTCTGTGTAGATGGATGTCTATGGAGTCAGAACGAGGCTTGGACCGCAAACAGTGTTAGGCGCCTAGCAGAGATATGATGTCACGCCTCGGCGCCTAAGCAGAGATATGACGTCACGCCTCGGTGCCTAACACTGTTTGTGGTCCAAGCCTCGTTCTGACTCCATAGACACGGCCGTGCCTGAAAACAACACCCGGAAACGAACCTGGCCGCACAGACCCTGCAATAGGTAACTGGGCAAAAACATCTCCCCACTCTCCATTCCTTCCTTTTTTAATCTGCTACACAGACTTCTCCCTTTTACCATCTGGAACCCTCTTTATATATAAAGAGCCGTGATACTTATCTGATGTGACAATCCCCTCGGAGGACCAGAGAGAGGAAACAAACCCACCGGCTACATCCATCTGCCTTTATTCATCTCCCCCAGGATTTGAGAAGGACGACAGCTTTGGGTGAACCTCGCTGTGACTTGTGGTCCCACCGGCCCTCCGTTACAGAGATGTGTCAGAACGCAACACTACTTTCTAAGATGCGAGTGGATATTGTTTTTTCCAATAAATGTTTATGTGATATATACTCAGAGGCGCCCCTTTCCTTGTGTTTCTCCTCTAGCTCCTATTGGACCTGGCTTCAGGCCTCTTCGGTGGCAGCCCTGACGACCTCTAATGCCCCATTGTGTATATCATACATACACACCTAGCCGTTTCCTTGTGTTTGAAAAATTATTCATACTCCTTGAATTTTACCACATTTTGTCATGTTACAACCAAACACTTAAATGTATTTTATTGGGATTTTATGTGATAGACCAACACAAATTGGCACATAATTGTGAAGTTAACCGCTTCCCGACCGGCCACTGCATATATACGTCAGCAGAATGGCACGGGCAGGCAGAATCACGTACCTGTACGTGATCGTGCATGTGCCTGCCCGTGGGTCGCGCGCGCCGCTAGCGGCGCGCTCGCGACCCGGTCGGGAGCTCCGTGACCCCGGCCGCGGGACCAGCGGACCCGATCACCGCTGGTATCCCGCGATCGGGTTACGGAGCTGAAGAACGGGGAGAGGTCTATGTAAACAAACCTCTCCCCGCGCTTCCTACACTGACTGTCAGTGATCGGCGGTTCCCTGTCATCGGGAACGCCGATCAATGACGTCAGACGTACAGCCACGCCCCCCTGCTGTAAAAAAAAAACACAACACGTCACACTGACTCCTCCCCGCCCCCTAGTGGTTAACCCCCTAACTACAACTGTCATTTACATAGGAATCAGTGCTATTTAAATAGCACTGATTGCTGTATAAATGACAAATGTCCCAAAAATGTGTCAAAAATGTCCGATGTGTCCGCCAAAATGTCGCAGTCACAATAAAAATCGCTGATCGCCGCCATTACTAATAAAAAAAAAAAATATTAATAAAAATGCTATAAAACTATCCCCTATTTTGTAAACGCTATAACTTTTGCGCAAACTAATCAATAATCGCTAATTGCGATTTTTTTTACCAAAAATATGTAGAAGAATACGTATCGGCCTAAACTGAGGAAAAAAAAATGTTTTTTTATATATTTTTTGGGGATATTTATTATAGCAAAAAGTAAAAAATTTTTTTTAAAATTGTCGCTCTATTTTTGTTTATAGCGCAAAAAATAAAAACCGCAGGGGCGATCAAATACCACCAAAAGAAAGCTCTATTTGTGGGAAAAAAAGGACGCCAATTTTGTCTTGGAGCCACGTCGCATGACCGCGCAATTGTTAGTTAAAGCGACGCAGTGCCGAATTGCAAAAAGGGGCCTGGTCCTTTGGCTGCCAATTGGTCCGGGGTTGAAGTGGTTAAAGGAAAATGATAAATGGTTTTCAAATTTTTTTACAAATAAATATCAGAAAAGTGTGGCGTGCATTTGTATTAATTGAATCTCAGTATAAATACAGCTGTTCTGTGAAACCCTCAGAAGATTGTTAGAGAACCTTAGACAACAAACAGCATCATGAAGGACAAGGAACACGACAGACAGGTCAGGGATAAAGTTGTAGAGAAGTTTAAAGCAGTTAGGTTATAAAAAAAAAAAAAAAAAAAACACAAGCTTTGAACATCTCACGGAGCTCTGTTCAATCCTTCATCTGAAAATGGAAAAAGAGTATGGCACAACTGCAAACCTACCAAGACATGGGCATCCACCTAAACTGACAGGCTGGGCAAGGAAAGCAGTAATCAGAGAAGCAGCCAAGAGGCTCATGGTAACTCTGGAGGAGCTGCAGAGATCCACAGCTCAGGTGGGAGAATCTGTCCACAAGACAACTATTAGTCGTGCCCTCCACAAATCTGGCCTTTATAGAAGACTGGCAAGAAGAAAGCCATTGTTGAAATAAAGCCATAAGAAGTCCTGTTTTCAGTTTGCGAGAAGCCATGTGGGGGACACAGCCATGGGCGTCCTCAGAACTTTTTTCAGGGGGGGGGGGCACTTTGGCGATACACAGTCGCATTTAACCCTTTCTTCGACCGCTAGCAGGGGTTAAAAGCGCCCGGCTAGTGGCCAAATAGTGCTGCAAAAACAATGGTAAAGCGCCGCTAAAACTAGCAGCTCTTTACCGATAACTCGGCCAGCTGGCATTGTGAAATAGCTCTTGAGATAATTCAGCTTTACTCCGTACCCATATAAATATAGCCTAGAGAATGTACATCTTTCTATACTGCAATGTATTGCAATACATCTGTTGTGGCCATATTTTGATCTTCATGAAAACAGCCTATACTGTATAGGTTGTTTTCATCAAGATCAAAATATGGCCACAACAGATGTATTGCAATACAAAAAAAATGTACATTCTCTAGGCTATATTTATATGGGCATCATGGACTGGTATGCCTGAGAGATTGAGTAACTCCATACAAAGTGAAGAAGATTATATATAACACACACATTATGTTTCCAGCAATAGCTCAGCTCAGCTGTCCAACTTTACAATCAATATATTCTCCTCCTAACTGGCACAGACAGTGTGGCACTGCTGTTACCTGTGGTTCTTCAGCGATAGACCCAGGGCAGTCACTGGCAGCGTATTCTCTCTCAGCCACTGCATGCACCTGTGGGAGGAGCCGGCCGGAATGACATAGCGACGTACATTTACACAGGCAGGCAGCCAATCGCGTAACAGCCGAGATGTCAAGCAGAGGCCTGAGCGGCAGAGCCAATGATCGGGCCAGGTAACATGATTCCCTAACAATTGCCCCCCCTTGCCCTATGCTGCGGACGCCCATGGACACAGCAAACATGTGGAAGAAGGTGCTCTGGTCAGATGAGACTAAAATTTAACTTTTCGGCCTAAAAGCAAAACGCTATGTGTGGCGGAAAACTAACACTGCTTATCATCACCCTGAACACACCACCCCCTCCGTGAGCCACAATGGAATGGTTTAGATCAAAGCATATTCATGTGTGGCCAACTCCAAAGTGTAGACCCAAATCCAATTGAGAATCTGTGGCAAGACTTAAAAATTGCTGTTCACAGACGCTCTCCATCAAATCTGGCAGAGGTTGAGCTATTTTGCTGGTAGAGACATACCCAAAAAGACTTGAAGCTGTAATTACAGCGAAAGGTAGTTCTACAAAGTATTGACTCAGGGGGGATGAATACAAATGCACTCCACACAAAAAAATTAAAACCATTGATAAGTTTCCTTCCACTTCACAATTATGTGCCATTTTGTGTTGGTCTATCACATAAAATCCCAATTTATGTTTTTGGTTGTAACATGACAAAATGTGGAAAATTTCAAGGGGTATGAATACTTTTTCAAGGCACTGTGGTTTTCGAAAACTTTGCTTCTCTGCTGCTCCATTCATCTGCTAGGAACAAGAGAAGTCACTACATGTAAGTGACAAGTCGCAGCTTACAAAAGGCTAGGAACTCTCCCCTTGTGACAGCATTGGTGCTTGGCCATTGGCCCAGCGCTTACACATAAAGCGAGTCACACATGCCTCTTTACCTGAATTACTGAGTATTTTCTTTGATAACTGAACAGAGCTGCAGGGGAGCGTACAAAAAAAAAAAAAAAAAAAAAAGTAAAAAGTTGCAGAGGAGGAAGGATTTAGGCAAAGTGCTGAAATAGGTATAGCCCTCAGTAAACACAAACACGGCTCTTAAAGTGGAAATCCATGCAAAATCTAAAATCCCTGAATCTAACAACACTAACCTCATTATCCCTGTAAAGAAAAAATGAGTATACATACCTTTTTGGAAGCCGGTCTGACCCGCTCCGACCCCCATCTCCAGCGGCGGAATCTCTGCAGAGGACACGGCCGACAATGGCTGTGAAATTAATGGGAAGTGACGTCACCCACAGACTTACTATGGGGCTTCCGCTGTCTGTCTCCTCTGCACCCGCCTCTACAGTGAAGCCGTGGCTGACAGCTCAGCATGGGATCTGGTCGGAGCGGGTCAGATCGGCTTCCAAAAAGGTATGTATACAAAAAAAAAAATCTTTACAGGGATAGAGAGGTTAGTGTTAGATCTGTGGTGCCTATAAATGTAAAGATTTTAGTTTTTGCATGGACTTCCACTTTAATGAATAATTTCATTCAAATCAGTCACTGTTTCACTAGAGTTTGACATTCCTGTCCTAGTCGGAAGCTGATCTTTGCTCATTAGACAGTAGCTACCATTCTCCAAAGCCACACAAGATGTTACAGGTGCACATGAAAGTCTATTCTGGATACTTTCAAAAATTACTCACTCGCTGATTGGCTCTTGCTGCTCGTGGAAGGTGGCAAAGTTGCATAGACCATGCATGGCGGCCAGACATGCCTCGGATTAATACAGTGATGGATGGACTTGGATTACCTAGAAAAAAATAAAAAATAAATAAGCACCAACAGAAAAAAATGGATATAAAATTATCTATCCACACACAAATATATACACACAAATTCTTGAAAAGCAAAAATGTATAACTGATAAAGAAAGATGTGAAAAAAGGACTTTGTCTGAATGACTCACTCTGCTCGTTCCCCAGTGGTTGCTCCAACATAGCCAGAATTACACTGTTATCCAACACAAAGTAGCGAAAACTGTACTTGCTGACAGTGGGCAGTCGGGAGTAGGTGATCAGCGTTGTCTCATTAACCAGACTGCAGGGAGAAGCTGGGCCACTGGGAGGTGGGAATGCACCAAGTAGCTGCATAATACTGCAAAAAAAAAGGTTATTCTCTGTACCCTGCAAGGATTCCACAAGCAAGTTACTCATACCTTTTTTCTCTTATTTCTCTGTATGTAACGTAAAGATAAAAAAAAAAAAAAAAAAAAAAGCAAACACACACCCCATAAACATCACAACCTGACTTCCTACAAATGGAAGCACCCCCCCCCCCCCCCAACTAAAACAAATGTGTGGGCATTTAGGAGTTTAGGAGTTTAGATTTATTGGTCCTTTCACGTCCTGGCTCCAGAGATTCCTACAGGCCTGACTTACAATCCACATAAATAACATGAATGATACGCAAAGTCATAAAAAAATAAGAAAAAAAATATAAAAATGTGTTACCATGTTAAGGTGGCTTCTGCAGCATCCTTCACTCTCATAGAGGCTGGATTGTGCTCCTTGTCCCCTTTGTATCGCACCTCTTGCTGCTCGGGATTTCTGGACTTGCTGCCGGATATTCCCAGCTCAACAATTTCCAGAACCTCCTTCAGACAATCCTGGAGATGGAGAGAGGTTAGCAAATACAATGTCACTAGACTGCATTAAGGATAATGACGGTAGGAGGTGGAAATTATGCAGTTGAAGAGATCATATTCAGGTCTCTAAAATAAATAAATAAAATCATCAGGTTCCTGCAATACTTGACCCCTATGGTCAGGGCTGTTGCAAGGATTTTTGACACCCTAGGCGAAACCTAATTTTGCCGCCCCCTTCACTCCACCCCTGACCCCACCCCCTTTTATCTGCCCATGTAAACCCCACCTTTCTAACGAAGCGCCCATCAATGCAACCTACCAGCACCCATCAAATGCAGCCTACCAGCACCCATCAAATGCAACCTACCAGCACCCATCAAATGCAACCTACCAGCGCCCATCAAATGCAGTCTCACCAGCACCCATCAAATGCAGCCTCACCAGCACACATCAATGCAGCCTCACCAGCGCCCATCACATTTAGCCTCACCAGGACCCATCAAATGCAGCCTACCAGTGCCCATCAATGAATGTTTGCTTGCTTCCATTCATTCAGGAGTTGGGACACAGACACAGTCCTTCACCGCCGCTGTGCCTCTGACACTATCTGTGAACAGAAGGATGGCTGCCTGCTGATGCTGGGACTTAGTTGCTTGCTGCAGAGAGAAGAGAGTAGGAAAACCAGTGGCCGAGCGCCCCCTAGGCATCATGGCGCCCTAGGCGGCTGCCTAGTTTGCCTAGTGGTAGCACCGGCCCTGCCTATGGTGGCTCATGTCTTCGTCCTTCCTTCTGTTTCAGCGCCGCAATCTTTACATATTTAGGCCCCTTTCACACTGGGGCGGTTTTCAGACGGTACAGCGCTAAAAATAGCACCTGTACACCGCCTGAAAAAAAACTGCCCCATTCACTCCAGTGTGAAAGCCGGCGGGCTTTCACACTGGAGCGGTGCGCTAGCAGGACAGTAAAAAAAATCCTGCTAGCAGCATCTTTGGAGCCATTTCAATGGGACACCGCGGTAATACCGCCACTACGGCGGCGCTTTGCGGGGGATTTTAACCCTTTTTCGGCCGCTAGCGGGGGTTAAAGCAGCGCTAAATATAGCGCTGCTTTACCGTCGCCGCGGCTCCCGCCACAGTGTGAAAGGGGCCTTAGTCAGGTTGAAAAAAGACAGACACAAGTCCATCAAGTTCAACCAAAAAATAAAATAAATTAATAAATACCATCCCATATACACAAACCTATACAAACAGTTGGAATCAGTTGATTCAGACAGACAAGTCTTTGTCTGTGAATCTTCAGCATTCAACACTTCCTTGGGATTCAGATGCCCGCTTCCCTGTCGCATGCTGTGGTTACTTTTTTTTCTGACCCATACATTGCTATATAGGACATTGCTATAGGACTTATTGGTGAAGAAAGAAGAGATTACGGTAAGTATACCAACTCTTCTATTGCAGGGAACTGGCATTTTTGCGTGTCTAAAGTGAACCTGGTCTAATCCAAATCCCTTCTAAGGTAACAACTCTACTGAACCGCAAGCAGTCTGTTGTAGCTACAAGCACCTGAATCTGATTTTAAACTGATCCATGTGATTCTGGAGACCCTTGGATCCCAGTTTCAGGTTGCATAGGGGTCTTCACTTCTCTCCAAAGAGATATTAAACTCCCAGTATTAAGCACCTCCCAGGGCAATTCAACTGTCAAATGTCACAGCCTATACTGCCCAATAGAGTTTGATTGGCAGACGCTGCAGCTTAATCCTGGCCTGGGAAAAGGGTACAAGGTGTTCTACAGTAACAGTAATTAATCTATGAACTAAAACAAGTAGCAGTGTCTGCACTTCAGCATTGTTTTTGCCACAGCAATGTTAGAAGCAAGATCATGTTTTTATCACGAAGTTTGCACAAATGTTTATCAAATCAATATTTTCGCCAGTGTCCACTTGCTTGGGGGTGGTTGAATATGACCTATGGTCTAAGAATACAAGTCTTGTGTCCTGTACAGGATAAGATCTACATAAAAAGGTAGTTCTCCTAGTTTCTGATATCATATGGAAGTTCTTTAAGCACCCATTTAACAATCATTTTACATAACATGACCCTGAATCTGACCAAAATGGAACAGCTCTCATGCGTATGGGTAGGTTAATTTTCAAGGCTGCATAATCACATACATTTAAGTACTGTACTAATTGAATGGCTACTGGTAATTTTATTTTTAGTTTCTTGATTAGCTTGTTTTCCAGTAACCAGGCTGTATGCTATAACAGTAGACCATTAGTTGCCTGTAAAACCTGCTCACAGACTATAGCTGGCCCACTTTCCAGTAACCCTGCCTGAACTGGAACTCTGCATCTAACAATGGTGTAATGTAAATACAAATATAAGGTTCCATTTCCAGGAGGAAAGGATTGTTATCTTTGGAATAAGACATGGCCTAGCTCAGGGGTAGGCAACCTTTTGAGCACATTGTGCCGAAAAAGGTTTTCAAAGAAATTGAGCGTGCCGATTTTATAACAAATAAACGGCAACTTCACACTCTCAATCACAAAAATTATTTTTTATAAAGTAAATGCTGTAAACTTATTTAGTAGTGAAAAATTAACATCCTGCATGCTCACGCCTCAGATCAGCCCCAATTCCTGCACCGTCACACCTCAGATCACCTCCTGCACATCTGCCCCACCACTGTAACCTCCTGCACATCTGCCCCACCACTGTAACCTCCTGCACATCTGCCCCACCACTGTAACCTCCTGCACATCTGCCCCACCACTGTAACCTCCTGCACATCTGCCCCACCACTGTAACCTCCTGCACATCTGCCCCACCACTGTAACCTCCTGCACATCTGCCCCCTGCTTTTCTGCCCCAACACTAAACCCCCCTGCTCATCTGCTCCACCACTGTACCCCCCCCCTGCTCATCTGCCCACCACTGTAACCTCCTGCACATCTGCCCCAACACTAAACCCCCCTGCTCATCTGCCCCACCACTGTAACCCCCTATACATCTGCCCCACCACTGTAACCCCCTATACATCTGCCCCACCACTGTACAACCCTGCTCACCTGCCCAACCAGTTTAGCCATTTTCTCATCTGCCCCACCACTGTAAACCACTGCACATCTACCCCACCACTGTACTACCCTGCACACCTGCCCCACCTCTGTACACCTCTGCTCCTCTGTCCCACCACTATGACCCCCTGCTCATCTGTCCCACCACTGTACCTCCATGCACATCTGCTCCACCACTGAACCATCTTCTCATCTGTCCTAACACTGAACTTATCTGCTCATCTGCCCCACCACTGTAACCCCCTGCTCATCTGTCCTGTCAATGTACCTCCTTTCTTCTCTGCGCCAACACTGAACACCCCTGCTCATCTTTCCCACCACTGTAACCCCCTTCTCATCTGTTCAACCCCTGTAACCCCCAGCTCATCTGCCCCAACACTGAACTCCCCTGCTCATCTGGCCCATCACTGTACCCCCTTCTCATCTCTTTCACCACTGTACCTCCTGCACATCTGCCCCAGCGCTGTACCCTCCAGTTCTTCTGTTCCACCTCTGAACCCCTCCTGCTCATTTTCCCCACCGCTGTACCCTCTTCTCATCTATGATATTTGTGATATGCAGAATGGTGAAAGGAAGCAGTGATGAATCTTCCTGTCCTGGCACATTCATCCTGCTGATCCACCTCTCGTATCCAGCCCACATGCTTGTATGTGATGTCACATACAAGCATATGGAATGGATGTGCAATGATGAGCTCAGGTCAGGGGGATCTTCTGAAAGCAGTAGGCCTGTGTGCAGGATCATAAGTTTTGTCCCCACAGCTGAAAAAAGTGGTTGGGTGTGATTTTTCTTGTGCTGAATACTGGCTGTGGCTTAAAGAGACACAGAGTGTAGGGGGGTTCAGTAGTATGTGACACAAAGGTTCAGGAATAATTTCAACAAACTTCCCAGAAGCTCAACAGTAATTCCACAAACTGTCACCTGATTGTGGTTTTCTCAATCACAGTGAAATCCCTTCTTTCTGAGATTGGTAGTGGCAACCAAGCGAGTCATCTGCCTCCATATGGTGGACGGGGCTAGCAGGATTGCGATTGGCTTTAGCAGTGGCCAAGACAGTCCTCCTGGTAACAGAACTGCAGAACTGCACCCTTTGCAGAACTGCACCCAATCTCTTCCCCCATCACAAAAGCTGACGATCGCAGCTACAGCAAAGTTAGAGAGCCAAACAATGATTCCCATCTTTTACAATGTGTGGGACACAGTGCTTCCCCCTCAGTACAGGTGCGGCGTGGGAAATTCTGAAATTAGAATGCATTAATGTCTCACTGACACTTCCCTGCGCTGGGGGGGGGGGGGGGGGGGGGGGTTGCCTACCCCTGGTCTAGATCATAAAGAAAGGAAAAGAAAACCTAAGGAGTAAAGCAATCACATTTTTATCCTATTTTCTAACCTCTACTGGAAATCACAGTTCCAATTTTACCCTTTCCTTTCCACCTGGTTTAGTAAATTAGCCTCCATAAGTAAGATGGCCCTGTATTTCAAATGGAAGTGGTCAATGTGACCAGTTTCAAGACTATAAAAACAGTTATCTCCTCAGTCACAGACTGTATGAAAACCAACCTTGAATTAGCTCAATCTACAATTACAGATAGGAAAGCACAGGAATACAGGCATTTCCCAGATACAAAGAAAAAACTACTGCAATATTTTCAGTATTTTTAGCAACCGGTTAACAAGGGATGACCAAAAGCTTGTATGCCAAATTTGAGGTTTTGCATTTACCTCAGACTCTCCTCAGAACCCCAGAGATTACTTTTTTTTTTCTCAACAAAATGGAGTAACACGTAATATAGCTTATTACAATTCATTAACCACAACTAAAGAAAGGAGTACAAATGAAACATTTGGAAAAGAAAGCAGGTCACCTTTTCATTTAACATGTCGGGATGCTCGGTAAGCCAGACGGACAGGCACTGAAAAGCAGCCACAATCATTGAGTGGAGATCCCGCGAGTGATGTGGAGCTGGCCGCGAGCACTGATACACTATATACAAACATATTGAGCTCACTGCCCTCTTCCTGTCTGCAGAGTCGATGTTCACCTTCACCTGGCAAAAGCAAAAGTAGCACAATGACTTTATTGGTGTATTTCTAAACACAAGCTCTACACCTGAAACCAACTTAAAAGAGAAGTATGGGGTTATGAAAAAAAAAAAAGAATCAAACCTTCATACTCACCGATGTGATGCTGCAGCTGTATCATGTCAGCCATGAAACCGAGAATCGAGTGATCACATGACCACTGTCAATCACTGCTCTGCTCCTCTAGTGCTCACTAGAGCGCCTGCATGGAGAGGGGGCAGTTACAACTGGCTCTTGCTGTCAGCCACGGTGAGGGGCAGGGCCAGCTGTCAACCAGGCAGCCAGGTGGGTCTGAACAAAAATGTTGGGATCCTTCCAGAGCTTGGAGCGCCCAGGCCCAGTTAGCCGACAGTGGACAATAGCCTGCTATCAGCTGACTCTGGGTCACACAAGAGAAGTATGGCAAAAACCATACTATCAAATGTGACCCTGAAAAATACAGGAGCTGCCATTATGAACTTATTTTTAAAGGTACAAAGTCTTGGGCTGCTTTGTAAGAGTCACTGACCTGGAACAGGCAGGCAGCCAGTGAAGTCTGAAAAGTTTAAAGCCCTGTCCTGCCTTCTAATTTCAGGTCCACGTCCTACTCTGGATGATGGACCCAGAATATATATATATATATATATATATATATATATATATATATATATATATATATATATATATATATATATATATATATATATATATATATATATATATATATATATATACATACATATACATATACACACACTATATATATATATATATATATATATATATATATATATATATATATATATATATATACATATATATATACATATATATATATATATATATATATACACACACATATATATACATATACACACACACACACACACACACACACTTTTTTTTTTACAAGTACAGAAACAAAATCTTTTTCATAGAGCAACACAGGAAGTTTTCACCTTCGGGTTATACTGCAACACAGGAAGTTTTCACCTTCGGGTTATACTGCAACACAGGAAGTTTTCACCTTCGGGTTATACTGCAACACAGGAGTTTTTGATGTGGGCAAATAAAAAAAATAAAAACCTGTAGGCCACTATAGGATTACCACTATCAGTGCCAGTATGTCTGTTTGGTAGCAGAGCATGATCATGAACACAAAGGGGTAGGACAAGAGTTCCTCGATGAAAAGGATTATGGGGAAGACAAAAATCTGATTCTCTCTAACCCACTGAAGGTCACAGGAAGTGTCCTTCAGGACATACAAAAGCAATCGATCTGAGGGGTGGGCACCACAGCAAAACAACTACTAACAGGCCCAACATACCCACCCGAAGCTGGCACCAGAGAAGGCTGCAACCAGGAGACCAGGTGATTGCCTAGCATAATGAACCAGGCTTTGACTAAAACACAGAACTGACCAGTAAAGCACATGCTGAATGGGAAGGAAAAAACACACATTCTATAGGACCAAGCTTGAAAGCTGGCCTATCAATACATCCAGAAGGGTGGAACAAAATAACCTACTGAGATCAACAGGAAGTCCGTAACTGAGAAATAGAGGCCAAGGGCCTGAACCATTGCCAAAGAAGAAGACAAGCTCTCTATGGCTCAAGAAAAATGATGCCCTAGTTGAGGGAAAGTCAGAACCACTATCCTAGGCCAAAAGAAATATCTGGGCCTCTTATCTGGTATACAGTATATGGCAGAGGCGCTCACTACCAGAAACAATCCTGAGGTTGAATTATAGTAATACCACTACTAAGTAGTGCAACACAAGCTTCAATCCCACAGAGTCACAATCTACAAATGAGAAATGGCACATAAGAACTGCCCATACAAGGATTAAGGTGAGGAATAGAAAATTTGGGAACAAACTGGGACAAAGTGCAGGAAGGATCCGCTGCTGCAGTGGAGAAATGTTTGAGGAATTTTGACCATTTTGCCATGGTTTGAAAAATAAAGTCACAGTCAGAATAAGGCAAAGGGCAGGGTTCCGCAAGCAACTAGATCCTAAAGAGGGATTCCAACTGCTGATAAGTACAATCCTTGCATGTAGGAGCTGCAACTGCCCTTGTGGTTTCTCCATTAAGGAAAACCACTGTCAGATCCAGATGAGTGTAGACCACTGTTTAACAAAATTATTTTCAAATAGGACCAAGTCCAGTAAGAGCTTGAGGGATGTTAAGGGCACATCAGAGTGTTTCCAATCCTCAGAGCACTTCCTACAAGAGAAGGTGTAAAAGGAAGGTCTTTGCAAATATATGAAAGGAGACTGCAGGCTGATCTTCCAGATTCAGTGTAGTGCATACCGCATCAATTCTAGAGTAATAGCAGAAGATTTTGATTACTCAAAGATAATCTCATCAGGTAGAGACTGGAGTTACTTTGAATCAGAAATAGCCACTGGGAACGATGAGTGGGCAGATCAGTAATAGAATCTACGGGCATGCACTTAAAGCCTCTGTGGTCGCAAAGTCTTGCCTAACTAATAGGACTTGGCCCTACCCAAATCTAAAAAAGATTATAAATCAGACCTTATAATCTAAGAGTAACAGGATTCATGATTGCAGATGTCTGTGCCTTCATGGAACATAGCTTCTTAGAACCATTACTGGAGTGTAAGCTCACCCGTCGCAGTGGGGCCACCCCCTCTGCATCTAGAAGCAGATATATTGCAACGATGGTGTGACGGACCTCGTACCCAAGATGTCCGCCGTAAATGCTTCCTCTGTCCGGTACCACACAATCCAAGACCCCTTAGCTCACCCAGTCACCAGACAACACCAGTGTAGGGCACATCAGGAATGAATCTTTATTTGACATGTCACACTTATATACAGTTGACAGATGACTCAAGCCTAACCTAATTAGCATGAGCTAATTATCTTAATCAACACTGGGCTCCATCATTCAATTGCAGGGTTAATTGGCACACACAACAATAGGTGAAATACTCTTACAAGCCAGACAATATTCATTAACACAACAGACAGGTGGCTGGAGTTCATGAGTCATGACATTAGCGTCTCTTGCTAATACGCCAAATACACATACAGATTCTATGTGTATTGGGGGGCCAGCATGGACCTGAATCCAAGTACCACCAGCTCAGGGGTCCCAGGCTTGCAGCTCAAAGAGCACTGTTCCCCCAAATGCCAGGGCCCATAATCGCAAGGTAACAGGCTCGCACTCAGTCCCCTCCAACAGCCCGTGTCCCGGATAGGTCCGTCACATTTCTCCCCTTTCGGCAGGAGACTAACACAGGAGGAGACCCCAGACGGGTTGACTCCGAAGTTAGTCAGTGGTTCCAGTCCTCTAATGCCTGTACCCACACAGTACCCCAAACAAATTGTTTCAAACAGAGCACTCACCCAGCCAACCTCTGCCTCTCTCAAAGAACATATCTGCCGCTGGGGAGAGGCCTGTACTGGCCCTTCTCCCTGGAGTCTTTTCAGCCGCTGGAGAGAAGACAGGGTGACTGGGCTCACTCCATCCTGCTGTTGGGGATCTGGGCCGACCGCCCAGCATCCCTGGGTTATACTGGTGGAGACTGCATTCCCATCCACCTTTACAGGGAATCTGTCCTGTTTTAGTTGCGGGCAGAGGCCAGCAGCGCTCTGTTCCGTTGCCAGCAGTTCAGGTGGGTGTAGGAGCTTCCCTACATCATCTCCTCCAGCTAACTGTTGGGGAGAGAGGCCTACTGCCCCAGCTCCCTGGAACTCCGCAGCTGTTGCTGGTGCTGGACAGAGGTGGGTAGCACTCTGCCCTGTTGCCAGCACTTCTGCTGGGGACTCCACATCCTCCGCTCTGGTTAACCGTTGGGGCAGGAGGCTGGCTTCCTCCACTCCCAAATTGTGTAGCTGCCATTGGGAAGGGGAGCCGGCTGCTTCCTTTTCCATTTCCTCATCTGGCCGCTGGGATGACATGTCTGTGGTATTGTCTCCCAGGTGCACGGATCTTTGCTGGGGAGGAAAGACCGCTTTCTCCACCCTGGCCGACTGTTGAGGGACAACAACCACCTCCTCTCTCTTCTCCCCCTGTATCTGCTGCTGGGAAGCGATCGCCACCTTCTCACCCTGAGCCTCCAAAACTGACACAGGTGTGGGGCAGAGGTCTTGGACCCTCTGTCCGGTGACCAGCGCTTCAGCTGGGGAAGTTCCTTGTAACTCCCCAGATACTGCTGTAGTTGCTGGGCAGAAGTTAGCAGAGCTCTGCCCTGTTGTCAGCACTTCAGGTTTGGGGACGGCAATCTCCAGAGTTTCCACTGCTGATTCTCTTGCATGCTGCTGGACAGGCATATTCCTCCATCCAACCTCGTTTTGTGCAGTAACAGGTTTGTCAAGGTCAGTCAGCACTTGCTGCATCCGCCATAAGACCTCCGCGTCCATAGCTGCGGGGGCAGGTGGGCAAAGCACTCTGTTACTATGCCACATTGCCGACTCTTCAGCCAGGATTTCAGAGCTGTCTGCCGGTATTTCCTGATAGTCCCAGGCAAAGGGAGCCCCACCCTGCTGCTGAGCAGTGTCTAGCAGCTGTATGTAGGCAATCTCCAGCTCCCATTCCTGAGCGGCCAGGAACTCCAAATCTTCCTGTGCCCAGAGCACTTCCGAGATGTTCAATCTTTGCTCTCTGTGCTCCATTATTTCCTCCAAACGCCACTCCAGATCACTCCCAAAGTCGGGGTCCTCGGACAGCCTCCAGTACAACAATCCCAGGCCATTATAATCAAAGCCTTCCGTGGGCCTGTCATCCGCTGTCCACGGGCACACTTGGGCTACATACCACCGGAGGGCTCTGTAGCTCTCGTCCAAACGCATTTCTGCCCGGATCAGCCTGCTTAACTCAGCTGTCCACTCTTGTTTCGGTTGTTCCCCCAATAACAACATTCGTACTTCATACTGCGACCAGTACCTTACATGGATGGAGGGGAGAACTTTTCCCTGGTGTCGCTGCTCACAGGCTAGCGCTTCTTTCCAGAGTTGTAGGCGAACAGAATCATACCATCCCAGCAGGACCTGCACCGATACTGGTCCTCTGTGCTGTATCCGCATCTCTCGCAACCTCCTTCCGAATTCCTCTTCCATGACGTATCTGTACCTCTGCTATCCGGGCCTTGGATCCAGGTGATGGTTTGGATGTGTTCACGACAAGGAAGCACGATCCCACCGCTGCCAGCCAATTGTGACGGACCTCGTACCCAAGATGTCCGCCGTAAATGCTTCCTCTGTCCGGTACCACACAATCCAAGACCCCTTAGCTCACCCAGTCACCAGACAACACCAGTGTAGGGCACATCAGGAATGAATCTTTATTTGACATGTCACACTTATATACAGTTGACAGATGACTCAAGCCTAACCTAATTAGCATGAGCTAATTATCTTAATCAACACTGGGCTCCATCATTCAATTGCAGGGTTAATTGGCACACACAACAATAGGTGAAATACTCTTACAAGCCAATAAATAAAAAGAGTGTGACTAAAGGCCTATTGTCCACTACTCGGCGCCTGATGTTTGAAATACAGTCTATATCTTAGCTAGACACACCTATAAAATCAATAATATCTATATATAAAAAATCAGTGAATTATTATATATAAAAGCAGCTGTTTAAATTAATACAGAATATAAAAAAATGGATAGTAAAAATTTCCAAGCGGTAATGTTCCTGAAAGATAAATACTAAAAACAGCGCTAAAATTACAGTATCAATATATACTGAAACGAAATACTCAGTTCACAGTCAGAAAATAAAGTGCAAGATAAAACTGAATAAATAAATAATTGTTCGTTTTGTGCAGAAAATGGTGGTAAGTGGACAGTTCAAAATCGCATCAACGTGACTTCCTCTATGTTCAAATGTAGACCAGGTGATATCCCATGTGACTTGTTTCACCACGTGCGGAGAAAATCCCCCTCAGGGGTTTAAACTCACCAGAAATACAAATTAAACAGGCATGTCAGGTAAAGGTCATCAACTGGTTAAACTGCATCCACTATTCCACAGCAAAGATGGACACCAAACGGCCTGGTAACCTTCTTAACCTCTCAGCATCACAAAACACCACTGCATCAGGGGTCCAGGGGGGAATTGACTCCAAATAAACTCGCCATAAAAGATAATAGAGTATTGCACATAGCGTAATTCTGTTTATTTTAATACATAAAACCACCCATAAAAACACCCATATAAATAGCAGCGTACATTTGAAATTCTTTCAGTTATGCAGAAAAAACACTTGCGTTTTTAGGGTAGTTAGAAATACCCCACAGCGGCATCCATAGCGCTTCCTGTAGTCTGTGATGTGTCTCTCTAGACACAGAAACAGCTTCCTGGTGGCGGTGGAGCGCAGCTGGAACGCAAGGCGTCACTTCCGGTCAGCGTCGTGTAGGCCACGCCCTTACGCGTTTCGTCACTTCCGACTTCAACAGAGGGCGTGACGCCTTGCGTTCCAGCTGCGCTCCACCGCCACCAGGAAGCTGTTTCTGTGTCTAGAGAGACACATCACAGACTACAGGAAGCGCTATGGATGCCGCTGTGGGGTATTTCTAACTACCCTAAAAACGCAAGTGTTTTTTCTGCATAACTGAAAGAATTTCAAATGTACGCTGCTATTTATATGGGTGTTTTTATGGGTGGTTTTATGTATTAAAATAAACAGAATTACGCTATGTGCAATACTCTATTATCTTTTATGGCGAGTTTATTTGGAGTCAATTCCCCCCTGGACCCCTGATGCAGTGGTGTTTTGTGATGCTGAGAGGTTAAGAAGGTTACCAGGCCGTTTGGTGTCCATCTTTGCTGTGGAATAGTGGATGCAGTTTAACCAGTTGATGACCTTTACCTGACATGCCTGTTTAATTTGTATTTCTGGTGAGTTTAAACCCCTGAGGGGGATTTTCTCCGCACGTGGTGAAACAAGTCACATGGGATATCACCTGGTCTACATTTGAACATAGAGGAAGTCACGTTGATGCGATTTTGAACTGTCCACTTACCACCATTTTCTGCACAAAACGAACAATTATTTATTTATTCAGTTTTATCTTGCACTTTATTTTCTGACTCTTACAAGCCAGACAATATTCATTAAACACAACAGACAGGTGGCTGGAGTTCATGAGTCATGACATTAGCGTCTCTTGCTAATACGCCAAATACACATACAGATTCTATGTGTATTGGGGGGCCAGCATGGACCTGAATCCAAGTACCACCAGCTCAGGGGTCCCAGGCTTGCAGCTCAAAGAGCACTGTTCCCCCAAATGCCAGGGCCCATAATCGCAAGGTAACAGGCTCGCACTCAGTCCCCTCCAACAGCCCGTGTCCCGGCTAGGTCCGTCACAGATGGTAAAGTAACTAAGGTTCAGGGTATAAGTCTCATAAAGTACTCATGAAGTCCAGACAGCTGACAGCAGTTAAGGGTCGGATGGCTAGAGGTGACTAAAGTAAATTTAGGTGAGCAATAGGAACAGGCTGGAGTTGTACATGGCTATTTTCAAAGCAAGTGGGAAGACGCTTCCTCGACAGTGATTGGTGGGAAAAAGTGTGGAGCATGTGTGCCACACCCCTTGGCGATGACACCAGCACTCAATCCCTCAGTGTTAACCCCTTTTGTATAGAAACCAGCAGAAAATGGGATGTTTGAAAGCACAAAGCGATCCAGACAAGTGTAGTAGTCCCTGGTGGTCAGCTCGATCGGCCTGCTTACAAAGTGAGTCATCAGAGAAAGGGCCTGTGGTTAGGCAATGGCTCTGGTCCAGGAAAACAGTCCATGGCTAAATTTTTATAAGAAAGTCTAGAAAGTGCTTTATGTGGAACACAGTTCTTGAAGGTCACTTTAAGGCTAGCCCTAAAAAGTCCAGTCCGGGCACTCCAAAAGCCAGGCTGAGAATAGGCTGCTCCACAAAGGAACAATCGTAGTGACTAGCAGAGATGTAAAAAAGAATTTTGATTTCAGAAGAAAAAACAAAAAAAAATGCTAGCAAAAAATTAGGTTAGACTTTTCCCTGCAGAGCCAAATAAATTTTGCCCATCCTGCTGCTTTTTGTTTTTGTTTGTCACTGTCCAATCTACCTGTAGTTGGCAGCATAACCTAAAAGGTAAAGATTTCCTGTTGATCCTGGAAGAAATGCAGTGTACTTGTCACTTCCTGTGAGCTTATCAGAAAGCACAAACAACTTTATCTATCGTCTGAACTACCAATCCCATCAGATCTAATGTAATGCAGATTAACGACACAGACATGTTTGAAGTCCAACCAAAGTTCCTACCACAGATATCTGCAGCAGCTTTGATTATATCCTGCTTTGCGCGAATCCTGAGCTTTTCCAATCTGCCTCTCGCACATTGCTCTTGGCCATTGAAGCTTCCTTTCTTAATAGGCCAACAAGAATAGGTGAGGGTAGGAAGAACCATGCAAGTTTTAAAACCATCCTAAAGCAGGATAACTGCTTGGTGGAACAGCCCAGGATTCGGGTGAAGCAAGGTACTGGTTACAAAGTGTCTTTCAGTGCCAGGCGAAAGCTTCATCCATAACAGATGACAGCTGTCCTGGCAGGTTGCCTTCAAAAAAAAAAAAAAAAAAAAATACAGGTTTTTAGGTTAATTTCAAGATGTTTATTGTAGCAATTACAGATACTGACCTTGGCGAGTCCAGACAGCAACTCCAGGGCAGCCAATGAGATGCTCATGTCTGGCCTCCATTGTGCGTTGAGTCTTTGGGTGACCAGGTGGATGCTGCGCATGAGTAGACCGGCAGCTGTATCTGTATGAAGAGCTAGGATGTAACCGCAGAACCAGTGCAAAGCCAGAGAGGGAAAACAACCGCTCGTTAGTAACAGGAAGCGGACAGCCCAGGAGCAGGGCGCAGCCACAGAGCACAGAGACCAATACAAACCGGGAACAATTAACATTTCCACTCCCCATAAGGCGACACAAGCTGAGGTTAATTCAGTCCACAATCAGATATATGAGCATGTTAATTCACAGCAGACACATTACAAAGACACAAAATATCAGCACTAAGCGCAGCTGCTATTTCCCCAATACCACCAATCAGATCCAATTTTGCACTGGAAAACATCAACTGGAAGTGAAAGCTGGTGACTGTGGGAATTAACATTTAATTACTCAAACTAATAAAATAAGTATTGCACACTAAACATAATTTTTTTTGATGTTGTTGGAAGAGTTTAAACTTTCATCTCCCAATAGTACATTGGGAGACTAAAAATTTTAAATGACAAACAATGCAATCGGTTAATAGCTGCTTTAACAAAATGTGTTTTTCTGTAAAAAAAATGATTTGCTTTCTAGATCACCAGGTGAAAATAACAGAAAGCAAGCCTAAAAAAAAGAGAACAAATGCAGCCAAGCCACCACAAGAAGTGGTAAGGCTGCAGTACAAAAAAAAAAAAAAAAATCTAAAAAAATAAGTTTGCTTTTTGGTTTAATACTACATTAATTATGTAGACCGTTCTGCATGTTGACCAGCAAAGGGTGGAGAAAACAAAATGGAAATCTGTCTTTCATAGCAGAGTACAGTCTGGGACTAATGTGGGTCTAAGCCACACAAATGGTGTTATTGAAGAGTTTGACCAAGGACCGCAAAGGGGGCTAAATCATAGCATCTACTACACCATGATTAATCCTCTGAGGTGGTGATGCACATTAGAGCTGATGACCATTGTGGAGTGTCCATTTCCATAAAATAAAGTTAGTTGAAAAAACAATTTTTACGTGGCTGTGTATGGCCATATTACTACGGTGAACATTGGTTGCTTTGCCCAAGATGGGTCAACCAGAGATACTCTACAGTGGTCAGGAAATGCATATATTCATTGCCAATCCAACCATAATCTTCCAGATTAGATGGTCAGCAACTTCTCTCCATAAGCAGAGGTTAGAAAGGTGCAAATGTTCCAAAAGCACATTTGAGAGGAGAAACTTTGATAAAGAATGTTGATAACCTAAATTTCCCCATTTTTATTATGGTTTCAACTATTGTTCTATAACGACAGGCAAAGTGACACTGTTTCTGTAAATGGTCAACCCCTTACATTCACCCTGCCTGCACTCCATCTCAGCTCCTTTCTCCATCCCAGCCAGCAGCTTATACCGCCATCACTGTGGCATTGGCAACCCAGAAGAGAAGTGAAGTCACCATGTCTTATGCAACAACAGTGCTCAGGCCTATTCACTGGTTGCTAGGTCCAAGCACTATCACAGGAGAGCAGGTCACATGCTCTGCCATACCCTGAAGAGCTGGTTAGTGTTCCCAGCTGCAATGGAGGAAGGACAGCTAAGCAGTGCAAGCATAGGAGAGGGCAGTTGTGTTCTGCAGAGTCACAGTCACTTTGCACTGAATGGACAAAATGACGGTCTCTGATTCATATTTGTGTACTATCCTTCCTATCAAATACTAGCCCTCTGAAATTTACTGTCACAAGCTACCTCAGCTAAAAGGACACCACATATAAAATGTAACTAGCCTGGTAGTGTACTTTCATTGTGTCAAATTGGTCTTTCAAGTATGAACTTTATAATACTCCTCTGTTACATGCATTTCACTTTAGTGCAAGATTTGCTTGTGCCACCTATCATTTGCCATGCTTTTTCATTTGCTTAATTTTATACGGTTTCTCAACTTTTTTCTTTGTTGAAAGAATAAAAACAAGTCTGCTGTCAATTAACATTTGTATTATGACCAATGCTGATAGAAACCCATGCAACACACATTCTGATAATGTAAAAAAAGAAATGGATTACATATTAAATGAACTTCAGTGACCTGTTATTGTTAGTTGTTAATTTGTATCTGGAAATGACTGAGTGGATTGGGTATACCAAGGAGAGAATTAAAAGAATTACAATAATGATAGCTGGTTGGATTGGTACCTGGATATCCTATGGGAAAGACAACAGTAAAAAGAATCAGGGTTATATAATCCTTTCAGGGACCCTGCAATAAGCAAAACTTGATATTCTCCTTATAATGCACTCTAATAGTAAGTCAGGGGGTTCTCAGGAATTGCCATAAGATAATGAAAAGTCACCAGCTCTTTTCTCGGGGAACTGTGAGAGCCGAGTGATCTGCGGTGTTGGATCGCTAGTGCCTCAGTGTAATGCCCCATACACACGGTCGAAAATTCTGATGAAAAAATTACGATCAGATTATGTTGTTGGAAAATCCGATCATGTGTGGGCGCTAGCGGACTTCCTCCATCGGAATTTTCGACGGAAAAAGTTTGAGCGCAGGACCCAAAATTTTCCGACAACAAAATCCGATCTGACTTTTTCCGATCGCGTGTAGAGAATTCCAGCGCACAAAGTGCCACGCATATTCAGAATAAATTTGGGGACAAAAGCTATTGGCTACTGGCCTCTTCGTAGTCCCGTCGTATGTGTTGTACGTCACCTCGTTCGGAACGATCAGATTTTCCGACAACTTGGTGTGACCGTTTCGGCCAAAATCCGTCGGAAAAAATCTGACGGATTTTGTGGTCGGAATTTCCGACCGTGTGTTGGGGCATTAGAGGCGCCGGGGGACTAATTTATTTGCTAAGACTGGAGAGTGCAAAATCTGCTGCAGCTCTGCATAGAAACCAATCAGCTTCCAGGCTTTAGCACCAAAGCTTAAATGAACAAGCTGAAGTTAGAAACCGACTAACTACTATACACAGCAGCACCAGATTCTGAGTGCACCCGTTTTAGTAAAATTTCCCCCAGTGTGCAATTCTTCTAGGATTTATCTCATATTACTAATGTCACCAGGGGGATGTTTTCCTTTGTTTAGTCTGGTGTATGTAACCACCTGTATTATTTTGTATTTCACAGTATACTATACTATTATGTCTTGCTTTTCTTCAATATACTTTTCGCCTTTTTGGTAAATCTCCCCCATTGTCTTTTTAAAGGCTGCAAGATTGCTCTAGATACTATGTTAAATCAAAGTATCTCTAGGTGCTGCTGGCAGTTTATTACATTTAGAAAGGGTATAGATTTACTAAATACTAAAAGAAAAACTCTTGGTGCAGGTCACGTGAAACAACCTGCAGAGTACAAACATTGGAATCGGTCAAAAAAAAAAAAAAAAAAACGGTGAATGGAGACCTGCAAGCATGCCAGCCAAAAGTGCTGATGGCATTGAGCTACATTTCATAAATGCATTAGCTAAGAAAAAAAATTTCTTTCATGGTCAAAGTATTATGGAGCTACAAAAGGTGCTTAAACTTATGGACAAAACATCAAAGCATACACAGCACTAATACATTTAACACAACAATACATCCATGCTATGTTATTGCCAACTACAGTAGGCAAACTAATATATGGTATCATGCAACGACCCATCAGCAAAGCAAATGTCCACATATGATGCAACTAATTCATCACTGTGATTACCTTGTTTTAATATATATATTTGCTGAATGAGAATTTTTTTTGGCTACTTACTATCAATTCAAAAATTTAACCTAATTTCCGGAGGATTATAATGCTGACCACACAGCACAGGTCATGCCTTGCCTCCAGACCTTCATTACGTTTTCCACATTGCCTTCTCATTGTCATGTCTAGCCTTCAGTTCTTAAACGCGATTGTTAATATTGATATGGGCAAGTCTTCCTGCAGGTGACTTTTGCTCTGCCCAGTCAATGAGAATAATGAGCTTTGCTGATCGCAGAGCCATGTCTGACTTCATAGGGGGAGTGTCCCACCCCTGCTTGCACACAGGGGAGCAAGGGTTCCATTCCGCAAAATGCTGGCAGGGAACAGGCTTTTCTAGAGCTGTGCATATTTTAGAAGAAAAAAAAAAAAAATTGAAAGGTTTGTCTTTATGGAATTAAAAGTGGGGCTGAACTGGGCTTTAATGGCTTGCTTCATGCACCTTAACCACCTAAGGTCCGCCCTATAGCAGTTTTTCTGCTACAGGGTGGCACCTCTGCGCCGGATCATATATATATATATATATATATATATATATATATATATATATATATATATATATATATACGTGATCCGACACGATTACACAAAGCGGTAACCTATCGGCGGGTATAGCGGACTCTATGTCCATCGGCACCCGCTGATCATACTGCAGAGAGACAGAACGACAGTCTGCCTATGTTAACCAGACTGCTCGCCATTCGGAGAGAAGGGAAGAGATTAAATTTGTGTCCATGCAAAGCAGGGAATAAAATCCATCTCTTCCCCTAGTAAAAGCACCTCACACAGTGTAGTGAAACACTGGTTAGGCACACAGTTAACCCCAGCCAGTATTAGTACAGTGACAGTGAATGAATGAATGAATGAATGAATGATTTGTATAGCGCTGCAACTGCGAACTGAATCGCCTCGAGGCATTTTTTTTAAAGAACTGATCACTGTATTAATGTCACTGGTCCCCAAAAAGTGTCAGTTAGCGTCTGAATGTCCGCCGCAATATCACAGCCCCGCTATAAGTCACTGATCACCGCCATTACTAGTAATAAAAACATCCCATAGTTTGTAGACGCTATAACTTTTGCGCAAACCAATAAATATATGCTTGGCGGGATTTTTTTTTACCAATATGTAGCAGAACAACACATATTGGCCTAAATTTATGAAGGCATTTAATTTTTTTTTTTTTAATTTGTGTTTTATAGCAGAAAGTAAAAACATATTTTTTTTCTTTCAAAAATTGTCAGTCTTTTTTTTTGTTTATAGCGCATAAAAAAAAAAAAAAAAAATGCAAAAGTGATCACATACCACCAAAAGAAAGCTTTATTAGTGGAAAAAAAGACAAATTTTATTTGGGTACAGCATCACACGACCGCGCAATTCTCAGTACCGTATCGCAAAAAATGGCCTGGTCATGAAGGGGGGTAAATCTTCTGGAGGTAAAGTGGTTAAAAAGTAACCACAGACACTACTCCTTTTCTATTCTTTAAAGCCCAGCCCTCACTGCATTCTTCTGGCTCCTAAGAGAATCTAAGAGCTCTACTGTGATTTGACAACACTATCCTCTATGCCAACATCTAAGTGGACACTAAATGTTCAATTATAGCGCAACATAACTGACAGAACTAAAATGTATTTGATAGAGAGAAGCTGCTATAGCTGCCCTTGCATGATACTTTAGTTTGCCTAGTCAACAAGACATCATTCATTCCTAAATCTCCTCTAAGGGAACAAATCTTACCATAGTCCCGCATGAGTGCTTGTGCTGGCCTCTCACTGTCTGGTGTAGTGGGCTCAGTGCTGCCTCCGCTGGCTGTGCTGATGCCGCTGTTTGTTCTGCTGTGGCTTTTCATCTGATTATTTTCAATCTAAATACCATAAACAGAAAATTACCAAAAAAAACTTCTAGAACAGTAAAGTGGCATCTATGATAAATATACAGTATATCAGCTTCAACAAGAGGAGGACGCTACAAAAGGGCGACAAAACATTATAGCAGGATCCCTGTACCCACATTTACCTCTCCCCCTTACACCAGCTTGCGGGAATCCATTAAAATCGCCACAGCCCAGCAGACCATCTACATGAAGTTTCTCTGCTGCTCTGCCTTCAGGGATGGGTGAAATAAAACTCCACATGCATTTGTTTCGGCATACAGCAATTGGACGCTTTATTTCTTTTTTTGCAATAATATTTCTTTCAACAGTGGAATATATACAGCACATTACACTTCCATGTGTTACTGAGACTGTGGCACTTTCACCTCTGAACTGTGAAATCTCTCAATAGTCTACATCATGGGGTCCCCAAATCCCCAGGCTGAGGACTTGTTCCGGTCCGTGGCCTGCTGGGAGCCAGGGTGGGGGTTGACATCGGGCAAAGCGAGCCAGCACATCTTGCACTGCCACCTTCCGACCACCAGAGGGTGCTCCCGACAGTTCTTCTCAGCGGTACTACAAGAGTGAAGTCTGCGGTAGCTCAATTGGTATGTGCACCGACTCCAGTGTAGGAATCCCAACTGCAGCAGTTCATCAAGGCCCCGCACTTCAGAGCCTGGATCCTGAACATCTGCTCCTGGAAGCCTTTGTTCACAGAGTGCTTGTGAGTGCATTTTTAACTATTTCGCAATAAAACTAACTACTACACTATACTGCTGCCTGGCACCCCCATCTTTCACCTCTCTTTTGCAGGCTCTGGGTTCTCAGCCTGGACAAGGAGCTAGCCTTTAGCAGTCAGTCAATAGTTAGCTGATGATTTTTAATTAGAGTCTGCCCATACCTTCTGGTGCATTGATATCACCCTTTTATGTGTTAATTTTATATGCTTTATTCTGTTCTTTTCACTTGATTATAAGTTACCATCAGAGTATCTTTTTCATGCTGCTGTACTTTGACTATCTAAACTGAAACTTTTAAAAGATACAGATATAATTTATTTTATTTGAACTTTTTGGCCTAAAAGCAAAACGCCATGTGTGGTGAAAAACTAACACCCTTAACACACCATCCCCAGATTGAAACATGGTGGTGGCAGCATCATGTTGTGTGGATGCTTTTCTTCAGCAGGGACAGGGGAAGCTGGTCAAAGTTGATGGGAAGATGGATGGAGCTAAATACAGGGCAATCTTAGAAGAAATCCTGTTGGAGTCTGCAAAAGACTTTAGATTGGGGAGGAGGTTCCCCTTCCAGCAGGACAAGGGCCCTAAACATACAGCCAGAGCTACAATGGAATGGTTTAGATCAAAGCATATTCATGTGTAGGAATGGACCAGTCAAAGTTGAGACCTAAATTTAATTGAGAATCTGTGGCAAGACATGAAAACTGCGGTTCACAGATGAAAAGAAAATGGGCAAAAATGGCACTCTAGATGTGCAAAGCTGGTAGAGACATCCCCAAAAAGACTTGAGGCCGCAATTGCAGAGAAAAGTGGTTTTACATGTTTGTAAAAAAAATGTTGAAAACCATTTATCATTTTCCTTCCACTTCACAATTATGTGCCACTTTGTGTTGGTCTATCACATAAAATTCCAATAAAATCAATTTTACGTTTTTATTTACGTAACATGACAAAATGTGGAAAATTTTAAAGGGTATGAATAATTTTTCAAGGCACTGTATATAATTATATTTTTGTGGAGAGATTATATTTATTGTATCTATATATACATTATATATGCTGTCTGTCACATATCCCCCCCCCATCTTCCTTCTAGTGACACTATTGTTATTGGGACAGTAAGTGAGGGGTAAGGTTTCTCCTACAGCAAAGCAACACAACTAGGTCACCTTCCACTATGTGACAATGAAGGAGCTGCAACTGAGGAGATCATCTTTCTGCTCAGACAGGTTACTTGTCAGCACTGGGGATGGGCGAACGATTCGGCCTGAGCATAAGTTCAGGCAGAGCTTTCGTTGTTCAGTTGTTCGTCAAACATCCGAACAAACGAGTCGTTCGACCGGTTGTGTCCCCCCCCCACCCCCGAACTGACCACAATACATTGCGGCACTGAACAGTGCATTGCAAGCCCTGACTGGCTGAAGCAGTGAAAGCTTCAGCAGTGAAAGCTTCAGCCAATTAGGGCACAGAGCACTGTCAGAGTCATGATTGGACACTGTCATCATGACTTTATCCAATCATAGCTCATTCCCGCCCGACAGTATAAAAGTATTCTTTCAATGGCAGCCATTTGCAGTGTGATTTCAGGAAGGAGAGAGATAGAACAGGGCTCTGTTCAGTTCTATTAGTTATTGTGCTAAACTGTGCCATTTTGCTTCAATTATCAGTGTAGAATATTAGTTTAGTGTCAGTCTAGGGATAGTGTGAGTGTAGTGAGGAGGACCATCATTCAGCTTTGCATAGTGTGCAGCTAGAGTAGGGACAGCTCAGATAGTTTCACTGTAGTGTAGTAAGACCGTGTCAGTAATCTTTACATTCGTGTATAGCTGGAGTAGGGACAGTTCAGATAGCTTCAGTGTAGCAATGGTTGAACACCGTCTATTTGATTGCGTTACTGCCAGTTTAACGCCACTTCTGTGTGCGTTACTGCCAGTTTAACGCCATATAGTTGTGTGTGCGTTACTGCTAGTTTAACACCATTTACTTATGTGTGCGTTAGTGCCAGTTTAACGCCATATAGTTCTTTGCTTCACTGTACGTTTGGCACATTATATTGCAGTATATTATAGTGTATCCGTGGAGTGTAACTCTGTAGTGTGAGTACTCAGATTAAAGTGCACCAAACACCTCTTAACATTGATTAAAGTGCATCTACGTATAGATTTCAACTTCTTCTTTACATTTGCTTATAAGCACCGCCCCCTCCCTCCCAATAATGTCTGGGAGGATAACAAGGAGAGGCAGACGTTCCCTTGGCATTGTAAGGGGGCCAGCAACAAATGTGTCCACAGGCAAAGGTGGACGTGGTGGTCAGTCCTCGGGCAGGGCATAATTTCCTCCGTTTAGTGAGTTTGCCCATGCTATCCAGCCACAGCATGCAGAGGTGGTGGTGGACTGGCTTACTAAACCTTCCTTAGCCTCTGTCACGCAAGCAGAGACAAGTGTGCAGTCCCCTGCAGTTGCCAGAGTGGATAAACCTGCCTCCTTGTCCACATTTATGCCTGCCATAGCCCCAACATCAGTCATTGAGGAGTCAGCTGAGTTATTTGACCACAGCGTTGTTGGTTCTGAGGTTGAGGATGACAGGCACATGAGAGGGGGAGGAACACTGGTAGACAAATTGGCATTCATGTTCCCCACAGCGTATTGCCAATTTGTCTCCAGTGGTAATGATGGAGATGGAGATGATGATTAGGTCACTGATGTGACTTGGGTGCCAGATGGAGCAGGAGGAAACTGAAGGTGACAACCCCAAGGAGGCCGACATCAAGAAAAAGAGTAGAGAGCAGCCACCCTATACCATCACATTCTGCAGCTGTCATCGCCCGGCCCACTCCCCAAAGCTCAGCTGTCTGGGCCTTTTTCAGAACATCTGCAGTAGATCGCACTGTTGCCATCTGAAAACTGTGCCTCAGGCACATCAAACGTGGCAAAAACACCAACCATTTGCCTGGCACATGTCCTCAATTTGGTGGTGCAACGTTTCCTAAATACCTACCCAGGTTTGCAAGATGTGCTACAGCTGGCCAGAAGAGTATGTAGCCATTTCACGCGGTCATACACAGCCAGTGCTCGGTTGGCTGAAATTCAGTGGGAAATCCACCTGCCCGTAAACCGCCTAATTTGTGACATGCCCACCAAGAGGAACTCGACTTTGTCAATGCTGCAGCGGCTATACATGCAGCAAAGGGCCGTCAACGAGTACCTGTGCGAATATGGCACAATGACAGGCTCAGGCCGCTTCGTTTTTTTTCCCCCTGATCATTAAGGAATGCGTGCACTGTATTGTCACCATTTGAGGAGGCCACAAGGATGGTGAGCCGTGACAGTGCATGCATCAGTGACACAATCCCTGTTGTGTTCCTGCTGGAGCAGACTCTGCGTGGCATTATGGACAGGGCACTGGAGGCAGAGCAGTAGGAGGAAGAGGAGGACTTCCTTTCCTCTCAAGGCCCACTTTATCCAGACACCATCATTCCTATATCACAGAACACACAAGAGGAGAGAGAGGGGAGGAGGATGAAGAGGAGGAATTTTGGCACTTTCATAGACTTCGAAGAAGAGGAAAACATGCGTCAATCTGTAAGCCATGGCTTTCAAACCCCAGAACCCTTGGGAGTAGTACGTGGCTGGGAGGAGGAAGTTCCAGATGCTGTCATCCTGAGTGACCGAGAAGTCCACTTCTCAAATTTGCGCATGGGCAACCTCAAGCTTCAAAGCCTGCGAAAGGACCCAAGAATACGTGGCATAAAGGAGAAGGATGACTACTGGTTGGCAACCCTCCTTGACCACTGTTATTAGGGGAAGGTCTCAGTACTCATCCTGTCCCCACAGAGAATGCAGAAGATAAAATCTCTTGAGGACACATTAAAGAGGATTTTATTGAACATTTTTCCTGACTCCAGTAGGTTACAGTTTTGTCTTCTAGACTAGTTTTGAGTCTTCTGTTGGCCAAGAAAGAAGCGTTGGAGAAGGCGTCCGCCTAAGTGAGGCACTTCGGATTTTTTTTCAGTCCTGGCTGCCCAGGACTGCCAGCTTCCACGTGCCGTCGGCAGCATCTGCATCACACGGTGGACAACTGCCTCAGGGCCAAAACAGAGATAGAGAGCTTTCCAGCTGACGATCCACTGACTTAGTGGGTCCTGAGAATAGACCACTGGCCAGAACTTGGCCAGTATGCTATTGAGTTGTTGGGCTGCCCTGCATCCAGCGTGCTTTCAGAACGGGCATTCAGTGCTGCAGGAGGTTTCGTTTTTCATCATAGAACGCCTCTGTCCACAGACTCCGTGGACCGTTTGACTTTTATAAAAATGAATCAGTCCTGGATTACCAGCTATGAAGCCCCTGATGCTGACGCAGGACTTTGAGGCTGCCTAGCTATGAGGGTGTTCAATCATTTCATCTGGAAGAATGTTTTATGGGCACAATTAACACCCAAAAAACTATTTTTCTGCACCTGTTTGACAGGTGCATATCATTGCAATTTTTTACAGCAAGGCCAATTCTTGCTTTTATCAAGATTACCTCTATAAGGTTACGGTGGGAAGGCGCCACTGACACCCAAAGACCAATTTTAAAATGCACCAGTTACGTCTCACATTACTTAGTCAAATTGACACCAGAATGTATCCAAAAAAAAAAAAAACAATAATCTTGTTCCCAGTGCACTACATTGTGGCCTCATCATACACACTGGCTCCCCAGCTGTTGCTGAGCAAATTAAAAGGCAGCTTGCAGGGAAAATTTCATTTTTTCGGGCTTTATAAATGCAATTATTACTGCAGATTTCTAGATTCTAGACATGGTACAGATCTTCCACTCTACAGGTAGACAAAGGGGACCCCCCTAGGCCCTATTTGGGAAGGAATTTTTCATTTTTATGCTTTCATTTTAAAAATCGAAAAATCACTGCTCATTTAAAAATGATGTTTTTCAAAACATTTTTTTTATTGATGCATGTCACCCAGAGCAGGACCCGGACCCCTATAACCATTGTATGCCCAATTACTTGCATATAAGCATTCAAAATGGGCACTTTTGATTTTTGACATTTGGGTCTCATTGACTTTAATGGGGTTCGATATTCGGGTACGAAATTTCACGGTGTTCGAAAGTTCTGCTGCGAACCGTACAGGGGTCCGTTCGGCCCATCCCTAGTGAGCACAACAGAGCCCAAAATATCTTCAAAAACCAAACAGGGATTCTAATCCTTCTCTACTCTATCCAATACTAAAAAGGTTTCAGCTGGACACTTTTTGAAAAAAGAAACAAAAAAATTCCACAAAGTAAAGCACATTCTATATGAACAAAGTTTTCTTACCATCTCCACCTGATTTCCAGTGGCTTCTAAAAATGCACTGTCTTGAACAATGTTCAGCATTGCACCTAAAGCAAAAATTTGACCAATGAAGTTGAGTTAAAATACACACTTAGCCATTCTTAACCCAACATGAGAGATTCTACAGGGGACATGGTATTAACTGCAACATCCTAAAGTGACTCCGGGCATAAAATAAAAGAGAACCTATTTGACAATACAATTTGTCATTACTAAAGATAAAAAAGGTAATACATACTGTAAACAAGGGTTTCTTTTCATGACATTGTCTTGCAACAATGACCCCCCCTGCAATCCTTAGACAATTTTTTTTGAGCAGTGTTAGTTTAGTAATGAATAGTGTTACTGCACATCAAATGTACAAACTTTATTCTGTAATTTGTCTTGTTAAACCACTTGCCAACTGTGCTATAGCGGAATGACAGCTACACCGTGGCCAACCAGTTCTGGGAGGCTGTTAGATTTTCAAAATTTTCAGTTTTTTAGTTTATTTAGCAAAAAAAACAATTGATGATTAATACCACCAAAAGAAAGCTATATTTGTGTGAAAAATAAATGAAAAAAATGTTGTTTGGGTACAGTGTTGCATGACAGCGCAATTGTCAAAGTGTGACAGTGCTGGAAGCTGAAAATTGGCCTGGGCAGGAAGGGGGTAAAATTGCCTGATAGGCAAGTGGTTAAAATGACACTAAAATTATGATTTTGGTACAAAGCATTAAAAAGTTATTTACAAATGAAATAAAGTATTTTTTTTTTCCAATTTTGCATTTCTTTTTATGGAAAATGTGTAAATATATGTTTGATATGTAAAAATATTAAGCAAAACACACAGAAAAAAAAAAAGTTTAAATATTTATAGTTAATAAAGTAGGAGTCAATTAGGGCTGATTAGAGCAAGCTAAGGGTTAATATGGGGTTAAGCAGAGAAACGTTATTTTTTAAATAAAGTTTTGTTTTAAACTGTCAGGTTAATCCTTTTGATCTGCAGATCAATGAACAGAAGGATACAAAATGTAACAAATACGTTACTTTGTATATTCGTGTTTTGTTTATAAACACTGATTCAGGCAGGGTTCACACATATGTCATGCGGGAACCAGCATGATTCCTGTGCGGATTCCTGCATTTCTCGCAGGGAGTTCACACTGCCCTATGTGAACTGCTGCAGGTGTCAATACAAAGTTAATGAGACCCCTAGATCGGTTCGCAGATCGCAGTGCGAATTGTAAAATGGTGCTGGAATCTGATATCATCAGACGCCTTTAATTATAAAGCCCCCCTGCACTCCCAGGAGACCGCCCAGTGTCCTGGGACAGCATAGTCTAAAGCTGAGAAAACATCACTGTCAGCTCCTTCTCACACACCGCTCCTCCTGTGTCATTGTAAATCAGAGCTTATAAATACCTCAATTAATGCCATTCTTTTGTGGACCCGGTCTTGTGACTGCTCTCCTCTGCCGTTTCATTGACAGTCACATGACCGCTCTCCTCCTCTAATCAAAAGCGACACTCGAGGAGGAGGCGGAACGAGGAGAGTGGCCAGAAAGAGCAGCGTTAATTGAGGTATTTATAGGCTTCCATTCACATTGAGTGACACAGGAGGCAGGAGCTGTGTATGAGAAAGGGCTGGCAGTGATGTTTTCGTAACTTTAAAGTATGCTGGCAGCACTGTCCCAGGGTAAGGAGAGACGGGGCCGCTGGCCTGACACCCCCCTTAATGGGTGGCACCCGGGGCAGACCGCTGAAATAGGCTCTCGCTACTCCAGTGATTTGCACGTACTTCCAGCGCCCATACTGAGCGACCAGTCTGATGCATTCTGAACACAGGAGGTCAGCCGCCTACAGCTGACCACCACTGTCCTATAACATAGATGTTTTTTCCATTAAACATGTGAATTTTGTAAATCACAGAGCTATAACTCACCCAAAATCATCTGTGTGTTGTTGGGATCGGTCTCGGTTTGCAGGGCTCCTATGAGGATATTAACCAGCCTGAGCTTTAACGACAGGAAGGTAACAGGCTTGTCACTGCCGGAGTCGTCATTACTAAATTTACCTTCTAACAAAACCTGCAAATGAATGAGAAAAATGTTTGCTTTTATTTTGCCACTTGTGACAAGAAAAACTGACCAAAAAAAAAAAAAGACCAGAACCATAAAAAATATTCAGTTTATTACCTCCGATTTCACAGTCCCAAAATGGTGTGGCAAAGGTAGCAGGGACAGTAGGATGTGAATACTGGATCTCCTTAGTTCTGTGGGGTTTACATAGCTTTTAAATTTTGACAGCTCTCTGTAAGAGACAACAGATAAATGCAAAAGAAATTGAAAATTACGTGTTTCACACTACAAACAAAAAAGACGGTGGCATGCTGCATTCGAAACTCAGACAATGGAAGACTGCAGAGCACAAGTCATAAGATATCTATAAGGGCTTAAAAATGCCACTTATTCAGTGTTTTTGTTGTAAACACACCACTATGTTAGCCTAGGTGGCCATGCGTTTAAAGGCATATTTGAAACAGCGTATGCAAAAAAAAAAAAACTCACCAAATGTGCGTTCCGAGAGGAGCTTTTGAGCATAATTTTTTTGCCAGGATAACTTTATATTCTGGCCAGTAGATTGCATTAAATGCATAAAACACACATACATAAGCAACATAGGAGGCATTTTTTCCTGCCAAGTTCTGGCATAAGAAATCCAGGATTTTTTGAGGATAAGTTCATACGCCTGTGTGTACGAGGCCTACCAATGAATACCATTTGCTTGGATGGCTGCGTAACTGTTCAAATCCTATTTTTACGTATGTGGGATATTACAGAGCTCTTGTTCCGGCACTGCAACTGAGAATTATGTCTTACACAGTAAAAGGTTTCTTGTCATTTGCTCTCACCTCGTCAATCATTTTGAGAAAGGACAGGGGGAGAGGCAGGGGAAAGAGCGAATGTCAGGATCATTTACTGCTTAAGAACTGCAACTTCGGAGCTAGTGGAAGCAATTGCCTTCAGAAGTCACCCAATTAGTAAATAGAGTTCACCTGTGTGTAATTTAATCTCTGTATAAAGCTGTTCTGTGAAGCCCTCAGAGGATTGTTAGAGAACCTTAGTGAACAAACAGCATCATGAAGGCCAAGGAACACACCAGACAGATCAGGGATAAAGTCGTGGAGACATTTAAAGCAGGGTTAGGTTATAAAAAAATATCTGAAGCTTTGAACATCTCACGAAGCACTGTTTAATCCATCATCTGAAAATGGAAAGTGTATGGCACAACTGCAAACCTACAAAGACATGGCCGTCCACCTAAACTGACAGGCTGGGCAAGAAGAGCATTAATCAGAGAGACAGCCAAGAGGCTCATGGTAACTCTGGAGGAGCTGCAGAGATCCACAACTAAGGTGGGAGAATCGGTTTAGTCTAATCTATTAGTTGTGCACTCCACAAATCTGGCCTTTAGTGCAAGAAAGCCATTGTTGAAAGAAAGCCATAAGAAATCACTTTTGCAGTCTCTGAGAAGCCATGTGGGGGACACAGCAAACATGTGGAAGAAGGTGACCAGATGAGACCAAAATTCAACTTTCTGGCCTAAAAGGAAATACGCCATGTGTGGAGGAAAACTAACATTGCACATCATACACCATCCTCACTGTGAAAAACGTGGTGGCAGCATCATGTTGTGGGGATAATTTTCTTCAGCAGGGGCAGGGAAGCTGATAAGAGTTGATGTGAAGATGGATGGAGCCAAATACATGGCAATCGTAGAAGAAAACCTGTTTTAGTCTGCAAAAGACTTAAGACTGGGGTAGAGGTTCACCTTCCAGCAGGACAACGACCTAAACATACAGCCAGAGCTACAATGGAATTGTTTAGATCAGGGATATGCAATTAGCGGACCTCCATCTGTTGCAAAACTACAAGTCCCATCATGCCTCTGCCTCTGGGTGTCATGCTTGTGGCTGTCAGAGTCTTGCTATGCCTCATGGGACTTGTAGTTCTGCAACAGCTGGAGGTCCGCTAATTGCATATCCCTGGTTTAGAGCAAAGCATATTTAGGTGTTAGAATGGCCCAGTCAAAGTTCAGACCTAAATGCAAGTGAGAATCTGTGACAAGACTTGAAAATTGCTGTTCACAGACGCTCTCCATCCAATCTGACAGAGCTTGTGCTATTTTGCAAAGAAGAATGGGCAAAACTATTACTCTGTAGATGTGTAAAGCTGGTAGAGACATTCCCAAAAAGACTTGCAGCTGTAATTGCAGTGAAAGGTGGTTCTACAAAGTATTGACTCGGGGGGGCTGAATACAAATGCCCACCACACCTTTCAGATATTTGTAAAAAGAAATGAAAAACCATTATTTTCCTTCCACTTCACAATTATGTACCACTTTGTGTTGGTCTATAACATAAAATCCCAATAAAAACACATTTTCATTTTTGGTTGGAACATGACAAAATGTGGAAAATGTCAAGGGGGGTATGACTACTTTTTCAAGGCACTGTACAAGCGATTTTGTTATTTCTGTCCCCAGCAGAAGATGATCATATACCTTCATGTCCTGTCACAGGGACAGGAAACAATAGTAACGCTCACCAATATGGGCACAGATGGCAGAAAAGTCTCATGATAGGCTCACCTGTCTGGCAGAATAATTTCTAGTGCAGAAATAAAATAAGGAACCACCACATTGATCCCTTTAAGATCACAGCAGAAGAGAGGAGCTGAGTTGAGGATAATGCTGGCAAGTACTGGGTGACAGATAAATTCCCCTATCTGTAATCCTTGCACCAGGACCATGTAAAACCTGTGGAGAAAGGGATACTACAATAAATAAATCAATACATCTATACATGTAATCAAGTAAAAACTGACATTTTATATCAATATTTATCACATTTATGACTATGGAAAATGCAGCTGGCATTTCAGCAAATAGAGAAACAAGCAAAAGGATGCAGCTGTGCGACGCCTACATGGACATTAAGGCCCCGTTTACATTGGTGCAACATGCGGTCCAACTTTGGAGCACATGTCGCATTTTAAGTTGCACCCCATTCGATCTACGCCATGTCTGTCCGCTCCTCCGTCTGTCCCCCCCGCTGTCTTCTGGGAGACACACCGGTCCCAGAAGACAGCAGGGACCAGTCAGGACACGCAGCGCGACAAGTAACCTGTAATCTATGAGGCAAGAGTCATTTGTACATGTTTTTGGAAAATGTGGGAAGAAAATGAAAACGCTTTTTTTATTTACACAAAGTTGTCCATTTATAAAAGTTATTTCCAACACATAGCATGTATATAGAAAAAAAACACACACCAAAATACATTCTGCTACTCCTCCTCCTCATGTGTGAGACTTTTCACAGCCTGGCCACATACAGAGGCCCAACGTGCACCATCAGGCATTCTAAGGGCATAAATTTCAAATCTAATTTGACTACTGATTACACTTTTGTGAGGCACGGATGATCACCCATGCGGATCTGGGGGACTGGACGGTCACAGAGATTCATGGGTGCGTGCCCCAGGGGGCACGATTCTGTGAGGACGTCCTATGACGGTCTCCAAGAGTTATCTGTCCACGCTGTAGCCGTCATTGGGATATGGCCCGGTCGGCAAGTGGTTAGGAAAAAAAAAAAAAACACAACAATATTTACCCCAATTTTTTGTATAATGTGTAAGATGACATTACACCAAGAAAATAGATCCCCAACATGCCATGCTTTAAAATTGCGTCTGCTCGTGGAATGGCGGCAAACTACGGGGGTGAAAATTGTGGATTTATGGCATTAAAGAGCACTATTGAAGGACAAAGATTTATGGACACTTTATTATATTGTTTTTTTTCAACCAAGTCTCATTATTTGTCACTTGGAGGGCACAGTATTATTTTATGGACATTTAAAAGGGACCTTAGTACAGGGCTCGACAAACCCCAGGTTGCCATTAGATCAAGAATCACACACAGTAGGCAAACCCTCATACCTGGAAAGATAAGCAGACAATATTTCCTCGCCTGTCTTCTTGCTGCAGAAAATCCTACATAAGGTACCGCAGGCTTCAGCCCGTCCAGCCTCGTAATTCTCTGGAATTTCATTGGAATCATAAATGGTGCTTGATCCCATGGTGTCTGTGGACATCTGGGAACCTTTACGGCGAAGCTCGACTGTGGCCTGTGTAGCCATTGCTGCAGAGAGTGAAGAAAGAGTGTTTGATTGGACATTATTAACACACAAAAAAAGAACTGGGCTCATGGGAAAGAAGGACACAAAGATTTCACAGGACAAAAGGCGATACAGAAATCAGTGCCAGCAGTAGACTATTTTCTAGTTAGCAAAAAAAAATGAGTGATCCGCTATACATGAACATATGCCAGATCGCTTACCAATTCAGTAACTTTACCTTAAACGTTGTTGTGTTATTTTAAAAAGGGACTCAGCCAGTATGTATAGAATTAAAGGTGAACGGTATATGTAGTCTGCTTAAACAGTAGTTCACAATCCAGGGCTAGATACAGAAATAAGACAACATAACAGACGAAACATTTTGAAATCCAATTTTTTTTTTACTAATGTGACACACTGCTATGTTAAAAGAGCACTCTAGGGGCAGCACTCAGTCTGTGGGTGACAAGCTAGGGGAAGCTGACAATCTAGAGACGACAGTTAGGGGCAGCCGCTAATCTATGGGCAATATCTAGGGCAAACTGCCAATTTTCAGGCAGCAGCCACCAATCTAGAAGTGACAGCTAGGGGCATCAATGGAAAGCTGACAATCTAGGCTGTAGATTTCCACTAACTCTCATCCATACAGGTGGCAACTAGGGAAAGCCACCTATCTACAGGCAACAGCTGCTAATCTAGGGGCAATCGCTAAAGCAAACAAACCAACTTATAGGCAGCAATTGGGGGAAGCCACCAATCTACAAATGACAGTGATGGGCAACTGCCAATCTGCAAGAAACAGATAGGGAAAGCCAAACAAAGGGCAGCAGCTGTGGCAATTTACAGGTGACAACAAGGGACCAATATACAGCTGCCAATTTACAGATGATACTTAGGGCAACTGTCATTTAATGGCCAATTTATGGGAAGAAAAGGTAGACTGCTTCAAATTAATGTAAATAGGAGACTGCTGCTGTGTTCTAAGTGACTCCACATGAGCAAATGGCATGTTTCCATGCATGCAGTACATGCAAAGCAAGGATCAAGCCCAAATTTTAAAGTGCCCACAGCAATGATGTACCACCACCAGACCTGAAGTCTGATTCATCTAGTTTGTTCTGCCAGAACCTCACTTCACATTGCAAGACCCATAATGACAACCCCAAAAACTCTCCCTAGTGTGCAGGGCCTGTTTTAAGCCTGGTACACACTAGAACTGGCTTGTTCGAATGTGGCTTAGTGTTCTGACAAGGGGGACTCCCTCGCCAGAACACACTGATCAGTGCTGGCCGCCAACTTTCAAAGATCAAAGACTCTAAAGTTCGACCCGCGTTGGATAACTTTTCAGCAAAAACTTTGAGATCTCAGGGAACCCCCTGAAATAATGTTCACTTCTACAGCTCATGGAACATTGGTGTGATCAGCGAGTTGTTGATATAACAATAAATTTTAGAAAGAACATTAAAAAATAGAATCAATATCAAAACATACCTCTTTTTTGCGACAGTTGTGCTTGCTTTTTTCTGCACAGATGCTCAATTCTGGGTCACTTGAGATAAGAAGTGTACAGGGTGGCAGCAAGGTAAAGCACAGTGGGTCAGGAGTGCACAATACACGGGGGGGGGGAAGCAGGGCAACGCAGAACTCCTGGCCTATATGGTTTAAAATCCAGCCCCCCCCCCTGCTCTGCAAATGCTTAGTTGTGCTCTATTCTCTGCACTGTGGCTAAAATCAGAGCCACTGGAGGCCGAACAGCTTTAGGATTTACAGTTGTTGAATGGGGAAGAAAGCAACAGGAATGACAGAGAAACTAAAACAGGCGACTGGACAAACGCTGCTGGCAGGGAAGAGTTAAACGTAAGCCTTGTACATGTAGGGTGAAAACCATCTGAAATTACTGTTGAACTGACCAACTTTCGGCCTGTATGTAAAGCGTTCTCTTCTACAGAAGCCAGTCTCACGACTGCCTTCTGTCGCACCGGCATGCCGAAAAAAACAGAAAGGAGGGAGAGATGAGAGCGCTCTGGTGAGGCTGGGTTTTACAGGAACTGGAGGCTTTTTGCCAAGAGGAATGGACAGCTTTACCATCTAAGATAAAGAGCCTCAGCCACAAATACCACTAAAGACTACAAGCTGATGTTAAAGGGGACAATACACGGTATTAAAAACTGGGGTATGTAAACTTTTGATCAGGGTCATTTGGGTAGTTTCTGTTGCCATTATGATTAAAAAAAAAAAAAAAAAAAAGAGTAAAAACAGTTGATTGATAATAAATGGCTTCAACCAAACACTAACCATGAGTGAAAGAAAAGTTTGTGTGATCATTCATATTCTCTGAAAAATAGCCAAGAAATCTAATTCTGCCAGGGTATGTAAACTTATGAGCACAACTGTATGCCTATTTCCTCTTACTATCTTGTAAGTGTTTTTAATATTGTGCCTGTACTAAATCTGTTAATCACTGCAATTAGGGGGCGCCCTTCTCTTTCTCGTATGCTGGAAAACCAGCATCTGACCTGCATCCAATCAGCACTGGAAGCCAATGGCTGCCAGCGCTGATCAGTAGGTTCTGGCGAGGGTGCAGTACCCCTGTCACATTACAATAGCACAGCCGGGGAGATTGCTACACTAACATTGCTTGTGTTAGTACGCCAATCTCTCAGTTTTTGTTCATTCAGCCCACTGGGTTGAACCAAAAAAACTTCTAGTGTGTACCCTGATTAACAAAAATAGTGTCTTATCTTATCGCACCGATATTCTCTCCTTTCTCCCTGGCAGCCTGTGAACTTCAGCACTGAAATTCGGGCAGGTCAGCAGGGACCGTCCGAATTTTGATCCATGTAGGGGCACCCTTAATGTACACAAGTCGATCTATCAGTCAACTTGTGTGCAACCAGCCAGTTGGGTTTTCCCAAACGATTACGCTAATCATTGCGTTCTGCTGGCAGGGAAGGTGCGGAAGGGATTCCCCCATCAACACTGACTGTGTTGATGGAGAAATCAAGCAATTTTCCTTCCTTCCACCAGTGGAAGGAAAGAAAATTGCATAATCTATGGCTTGCCTTACTCTAATTGAGTCAAGACATACAATCAAGGCTGGAAATGTTCATATATTTTAGTTGAAGAAAGTGACATCGTTTTTGAGACCAAGGAGAAGGCGGGAGTTTCCAATAGGAAAGCGACTTGCTCTGAGCTTCAAGAAAATGGTGGCCTCCAGCAAGAAGAAACAGGAGCAACGCTGGAGGAAACGCAAAAAGCACAAACTAAATTCTTTTAGCATAATTATTAATGTGGAATGTAAGTCTTTTTGTTAACATCAATTGTTATCAAACTGTTATGGGTAAAGTTCCGCTTTAAAATTGCCACTCACATGGCAAAAAAACTGAGATTGGAGTGCCTCGGTTATGAATTTGAAGATAACCCATTGCACAATGCCTAGAACAATGGAGGTGAATGAGGGCTTGTTTTAGGCTTTATGCACACAGCCAGATGGGAATACAGCAACTAGTTTGCAGAATATTGTTGGCAAAAGCTGGCAGCCAGATACATAAAAAGTACTGTACAAATGTAAAGTTTCAGCAACGTGTATACGGCATTAAAATGGCTTAGGTTTGCCGCCATCACTGCTCAGGGCTGTCGTAAGTCTAAGGCACCTATGTCAAGGATTATATACTACTAAAAGAAGGAAGATGCATAGCATCCTACTGTTATTCCTAGAACACAAGTGGCTTCTTCTGCCTAGCATTCTTCTGTGGCTAGGAAGCAGGAGGCTTTTGTATGCAAATACAGCAAATTTGTGCTGTACGCATGTAAATGTTTACCTTGTGCTGTACCCATGTAAAATACAATCGGAGGACCACGGTTGCACATATTTCTATTTTTATTTATTTTATGAATTTAAAGTGCAGGGTGTGCAAAAAAATAAATAAATAAAAAAAGCCCCTTTTTTTGTGGCCGTGTGCATAAGCTCTTAACCACTTTCAGACCGGACCATTTTGCTGGCTTAAGACCTTATTCACACTCTTGCAACTTTAAAACCGACATCCCTGCGCGGCTTGCAAACGACTTCTTTAACAGAAGTCAATGCAAGTCGTGTTGAAGTCACACCAAAGTAGTGCAGGAACCCTTTTCACCATTTAGAATGGTTCCATTGCCGTTAATGGGGCACGATTTGTCATGACTTTGAACTCTCAAGTCGCATGACAAGTCACGACAGCGTGAACCAGGGCTTAAACTCCTCTTCTCAAGAGAAAAAAAAAACTCAGATCAGCTAATCTTTCCTTATAGCTGAGCTCCTCCATGCCTCTTATCAGTTTGGTTGCCCTTCTCTGCACTTTCTCCAGTTCTCAGATATCCTTTTTATGAACTGATGCCCAAAACTGAACCACATATTCCAGATGAGGCCTTACTAATGAATTATACAGGGGTAAAATAATATCTCTCTGCATAGTCTATACCTCTTAATACAAGAAAGGTAGCTTTGGAAACTGCAGGTTGGCATTGCATGCTATTATTAAGCTTACAATCTACTAAAACCCCCAGATCCTTCTCCACCATGGATTCCCCCTAGTTGTACTCACCCTAGTATGTATGATGCATGCATATTCTTCAGCCCCAAGTGCATAAATTCACATTTATCAACATTAAACCTCATTTGCCACACAGTTACCCAATTAAACAGTGCATTGAGGTCGGCTTGTAAATTGGAGACCTCCCAGAAGGACGTTATTCCACTGCATTGCTTGGAGTCATCTCCCAACACGGAAATGGTACTTTTAATCCCAGACCCGATATAATTTATTAAAAATATTCAAGTGGTTGTTACCATAAAAATGTATTTCATTGCCAGCCCCTCTAGAATAACTAGGCATAACACACAGGGTAAATGTTTTAATAAAACAGAGCTTGTAAATACCCTTTTAAAGCAATCTTTCGGCCAGTCACGCGACTCCCGGCCAGTCTACTACTCCGAACCAGGGCTACTGTGGGAGTGGCCGAGATCTCCCTCTGACGTTAGCCAACAAGGTCACGTGCCCCTCCCACAGTAGCCCTGGATTGGAGTAGGAGACCGGCCAGGAGTCACGTGACCGGCCTAAAGATAGCTGGGTTTTTGTCACTGACACACAAAAAAAGAAATCTGATTTGTTTGACATCTTCTGTCATGGAATCTATGATGGCCATTACTTTTATAGCAAAAACTTATCTATGTGGTCTTTTATTAAACTCTCCAGTATCTTCCCAATTATACAAGTTAAATTAACAGGTCTATAGGTTCGTCGAAAAGACTTTGACCCTTATTTAAATATAGGCACCACATTGGCCTTACGTCAATCCAGTGTTACTATGCCAGTCATTAAAGAGTGCCTAAAAATTAGAAACAATGGCTTTGAAATGATGGAGCTGAATTATTTTAGGACCAGTGGGTGTATGCCATCTGTGCAGGTGCTTTATTCACCTTTATTTTGTCTAAATATTTCTGGGCCATATCACTTTTGAGCCATTGTGGATCATTTGGGGGCTATGTCACTACCATCCCCATTATGTACATGAGCTCTCCCCCATTCTCCTGAAGAAAGCATTTCATAAATGTGCCTTCTCTTTGTCCCCAGTAACCCACTGCAGATTATTTTGTAAAGGGCCTATGTGCTCAGACCTGACCTTTTTATTATTGATATATTTGAAGAATTATTTTAGGGTTTGTCCTACTCTTTTGCAAGCTGTTGTTAGTTTTGAGTTTTTGAGTTTTTGCGGCCCTTTTACATATTCTGTTATATTCAATGTAACATTTACATGAGGATAGTGCTCCTTTATTTTTATATATTTTTAAAAACGCTTCTCTTATTATAAGTATGGGCTTTGCAAAATAAATAAATAAATAAAATAAAAAAAACAACTTATACTCACCTAGGTCCGATGTTGCATCTGTCCCCCGTCGGCTCTGCAGTGAGAACTGAGTGATCAGTTCTCCCCCTCCACTCTGAGCAGAGAGCCGGGACTGTCAGGCCCCGGCTCTCCGCTCTTCCCTTAGCACTCACTGGAGCACTGGGCTGTAGAGGGGGCGGGAGGGGCTGGTTCAGGCTCTTGGTGGATCGGTAAGAGTCTGTTCACACCACATATGTGGAGGTATAGCGCTGTGAACGTTAGAGCAAAAGCAATAATTCTAGCCCAAGACCTCCTCAGTAACTCTAAACAGGTAACCTGTAAAAAAATTTAAAGCACTGCCTATGGAGACGTTTTGGTACCAAAGTTTGGCGCCATTCCACGAGTGTGCGCAATTTTAAAGCGTGACATGTTAGGTATCTATTTACTCGGTGTAACATCTTTCACATTATGCAATAAAAAAAAAAAAATAATTTTGAGTGGAACTCCGCTTTAAGATAAAAAAAACCTTCTGACTTTACAACCCCTTTAAAATTTATTGTTACCATTTGCACATTTATTATGCACATTTTTTTTGTAGTACAATTTCCAGTGGTTGTTTATAACCTCCTTATCACCTGCCATAGCCTTCCCCCAAGGATTGTGGGAGATATATATATATTTCCTCACAGGAAGAAGTGCAAGTTGTTAAACTATAAAGGTAATGCACTGACCCATGCAGTGCCATGTTGCACCTTTAACTTTTGCTACAGACCTGCTTAAAACTAAGCTTGCATTTAAAGCTCACTGGAGAGTTTATCATTGTGTTTGTACTGTAGTAAAGCAATAAGGCCCCTTTCACACTGGAGCGGTTTTCAGGCGGTACAGCGCTAAAAATAGCGCCTGTATACCGCCTGAAAAAACCAGCCCCATTCACTCCGGCGGGCTTTCACACTGGAGCGGTGCGCTAGCAGGACCGCAACAAAAGTCCTGCTAGCAGCATCTTTGGAGCGGTGAAGGAGCGGTGTATTCACCGCTCCTATACCGCTCCTTCCCATTGAAATCAATGGGAAACCGCGGGGATACCGCCCGCAAACCGCCGCTGCAGCGGCGCTTTGCGGAGGTTTTTAACCCTTTTGCGGCCGCTAGCGGGGGTTAAAACCACCCCGCTAGCGGCCGCATACCGCGGGTAAAACGATGGTAAAGCAGCGCTAAATATAGCGCTGCTTTACCGTCGCCGCCCCGCACCGCCCCAGTGTGAAAGGGGCCTTACAGACTATTCTACTTTGGTATTAAATAACAATCGCACTCTGATTACAAGAGCATCTAAAGGCTCAATAAATATTTACAAAAAAGGACTAAAAGCAATACATATATAAAAACACAAGCACTGAAGGCTAAATATAAAGCATGGAAAGATTACATGCATAAAGCATCTGATGTGACCTTAAAATCAAGCAAGATAACATGCATACAGATTAGTAATTTCTCTACAGAGATCATTTATGCATCAATCTTCCTGCAGTTTTGTAACAAAATCACCCAGAAAATAACCGGTAGCCCATGCACAGAGACAGAAGGTAATTTTACAGCCTAGAAGGTCAGTGGTACATCTGATGTGGCGTTGTTTCCGAAACAGGAAGTTTTTAGAAACAAAAGAAAGACTGCAAGACAACAATACTCTTCCCTTCTGTTGATCATCTGATAGAGTAGTATCTATTGATTGCTGCTTTATCAAGAAACTTGCCAGTTGACTCTCAGGATTATCAGAAAGACAGGTCAGTGTGGCTCAATCACAGCAAACTGGTAAGATTGGTCTGACTGACAAAATGATATGGAATCAATCAGGTAGAGCCTCGGCACTACACCTGCTACCTCTGACTTGATCCGGCAAAAACAAACGGTAAGGGGATCCATTCCTCTTCACCTGGCTGGATTGGAGGGAAGTCGGGTGTAAACAGACAGGCGGATCCGGCTGGTGTGAAAGGGGCCCAAGGGTTCATATCAATGGGTGTCATTTTAGTGCAAGTCATCTATAGTTTTGTTGACTCAAATGTTTTAAATGTTTTCTTTAACCACTTGATTACTGGGCACTTAAACCCCCCTCCAGCCCAGACCAATTTTTAGCTTTCAGCGCTGTCACATTTTGAATGACAATTGCGTGGTCATGCTACACTGTACTCAAATGACATTTTTAGCATTTTTTTTCACACAAATGGAGCTTTCTTTTGGTGGTATTTAATCACCACTTTATTTTTTATTTTTTGCTAAACAAAAAAAAAAAAAAAAGTTTCATAGTTTGTTAAATTTTTTTGCAAACGGGTAATTTTTCTCCTTCATTGATATTCACTGATGAGGCTGCACCGATAGGCACTGATAAGACGGCACTGATAAGACGGCACTGATAAGACGGCACTGATAAGACGGCACTATTGATAGGCAGCACTGGTGATGAGGCACTTTGGTGGTGACTTTTATAGGTGGCACTGTGGGCACTGATAGGCGACACTGTGGGCACTGATAGGGGACACAGAAGCCTCTGCAGAGGCTCTCCACAATTGGAACTGATGTCCTTCTCACAGCTGCCGGAGATCTGGGTTTTCTTTTTCTCCTCACGCTACTAGCACGAGGAGAAAAAATTGCCGATTACTGGCTCTGTTTACATCACATGATCAGCTGTCATTGGCTGACAGCCGATTACGTGGTAAGGGGTCAGGATCCGATCTGGCGAGTCTCATAGACTCGTTGAGGGCACGCGTGCCCTGCAGGGGACGCACAGGCCGCTCGAGCACGGGAGGACATCTATGGAAGCCCTCCTGGCAAATTGGGTCCATGCTGCAGCCATCTTTCGGCTATAGCGCGGATGGGAGGTGGTTAAATATCACTATAGATGGACGATTGAATGCTGCATGTAAGCAGTGTTTCCATTGCATAATTTCAGGTTGTTCTATTAACGTATGCTTTAGGTAACTCAAATGGATGGCAAAGCAGAGGATATGCTGCTCAGTCACAATGAGGTTGATTTATTAAAATTGGAGAGTGCAAAACTTGGTGCAGCTCTGTATAGAAACCAATAAGCTTTCAGTTTTTTTTTTTTTTTTTTTTTGTCAAAGCTTAATTGAATAAGCTGAAGTTGTAAGCCGATTGGCTTCCATGCAGAGCTGCACCAGATATTGCACTCATCAGTTTTAGTAAACCAACCCCACTCTGTCTGGCAGCCTTAACCTGCGAGCTGGTTTTGAAATAAAAGGGTAGGAAATCAATGATCACATGACTGGTTCTACAAGTGGGAAGAGCCACATTATCTCTGCACTGAGCTTTGCTTCTAGCAAATTGAAGTAGAAGAGTTATCAGAGGAAGCACATGACTGGCAGGTAAGTGCAGAGGGGCACACAGGAGAGGCTCCGATAGTAATTCCATTGCTAGCACAATTTTCCTCCAGCCGTAAACGTAGCACAAATGCACGCAGAGCTCAGTTGCTGTAGTGCCATGAAGGCATGCATTTGTATTAAAAGCATGCGTTTTATTTGTGCAGAAGGTTGGGAATGGCGCACACTGTTCCAGTGACAGGACCTGCCATAAAAGTTGCCCAACAGTGACAGCTCTGCATAAGCAATACATCAGATGCTTTTTCATCATTTGTATGACCCCAAGTTGAGGACCACAGACTGCTTTTATGGAGTTGTTAGGGGGCAGCCAATTACCCTATATGCCCAAATGCTTGTGGACACCTGACCATTACGCCAATATGAGATTGCAGGACATCCAATTCCAAAGCCATGGACATTAATATAGAGTTTGGCCCCCTGTTTGCTCCTAAAGAATGTCCACTTTTTTCCCACTAGAAATTAAAGCATATCAGTGGGAATTTGTGACCAGTCAGTCAAAGGAAAATTTCTGAAGTTAAGCTCTGATGTTGGAGAAGAAGATCTGGCTAGCAATCTGCATTCTAATTCATCCTAAATGGGGTAAATGGGGTTGAGGACAGGGCTATGCAGGCCACTGGAAATTCTCCAAACCAAACTCATCAAACCGTGTCTTTATGAAATTGGCTTTGTGCACAGGGGTGAAGCATGATCGATCAGACCCTTTCCTGAAAGGTTTAGAAGTGCACATTTTCTAAAATAACTTTAATGTTAAAGCGGAGCTCCACCCTTTAGTGGAACTTCCGCTTATCGGATTCCTCCCCCCCTCCGGTGCCACAGTTGGCACCTTTCAGGGGGGAGGGGGGTGCAGATACCTGTATTATACAGGTATCTGCACCCACTTCCGGACTAGCTGCCCCGCCCCTATCCGAGGATGCCCGCCCACATCCGAGGGTTCCTGTTGTGTCTTGGGAAACACACAGTTTCCAGGACACAACGGGGACCAATAAAGACACGCAGCGCGACTCGCGCATGCGCAGTAGGGAACCGGGCAGTGAAGCCGCAAGCTTCACTTCCTGATTCCCTGACAGAGGATGGCGGCGGGGCAGCAGAGAGACGAGCGATCGCTCGTCATCTTCTGCCGACATCGCTGGAACCTGGAACAGGTAAGTGTCCATTTATTAAAAGTCAGCAGCTGCAGTATTTGTAGCTGCAGACTTTTAAAAAATAAAAAATCGGGTGGACCTCCTCTTTAATGTAGCATTAAAAAGTGGTTGTAAAAGTCTTAAAAGCCTAAATATTTTTTTACCTTAACCACTTCATTTCCCGGCCATAGTAATATGACGTCCACAAGGTGGATCTCCCATCCTGGGTGGGCGTCATATGACGTCCTACCATTCCCGGCCGCCTAGGGGGCGCGCACGCGCCCGCCGCTCGGGACCCGGTGCGCGTGCCCGGCGGCCACGATGTCCGCCGGGCACCCGCAATTGCCCGTGAAAACAGCGGGACCGCGCGGGACCGTGGAGCTGTGTGTGTAAACACACAGCTCCACGTACTGTCAGTGGAGAGGAGACCAATCATGTGTTCCCAGTACGGAGGAACACCGATCGGTCTCCTCCCCTTGTGAGTCCCCTCCCCCCCACAGTTAGAATCACTACCTTAGGGAACATATTAACCCCTGCAGCGCCCCCTAGTGTTAACCCCTTCCCTCCCAGTCACATTTACACAGTAATCACTGCAATTTTATAGCAACGATCGCTGTGTAAATGTGAATGGTCCCAAAAATGTGTCAAGTGTCCGAAGTGTCCGCCGCAATCACGAAATAAATAAATAAATAAATAAAATCGCAGATCGCCGCCATTACTAGTAAAAAAAAAAAAATGCAATAAATCTATCCCCTATTTTGTAGACGCTATAACTTTTGCGCAAACCAATCTATATACGCTTATTGCGATTTTTTTTACCAAAAATATGTAGAAAAATACGCATCGGCCTAAACTGAGTAAAAAAATTGTTTTTTTTTTTAAAAATGGGATATTTATTATAGCAAAAAAGTAAAAAATAGTGTTTTTTTTTTTTTTTTAAATTGTCGCTCTTCTTTTGTTTATAGCGCAAAAAATAAAAACCGCAGAGGTGATCAAATACCACCAAAAGAAAGCTCTATTTGTGGGGAAAAAAAGGACATCAATTTTGTTTGGGTGCAACGTTGCACGACCGCGCAATTGTTAAAGCGACGCAGTGCCGAATCGCAAAAAGTGCTCTGATAAGGAAGGGGGTAAAATTGCTCGGTGCTGAAGGGGGTTAAAGAGTAACTTCACTTTTGTTGAGAAAAAAAAAAACACATTCCCCTCTGGGTGGTATTGTATGTACAATACAAGGATTTTAACAAACTTTGTTGCAGATTCCTAACTTGTTATTCTGAAGAAATCCATGTGCGTTTGTCTGTGTCCATGTGGGAAAGTGAATCTAATGAGAGTGGTTTCATAATTATCAATCAGCTGCTGCACCTGCAGAGCAACAACGAGCAAAGTTTCTGGGCCTGCATCCCTTTAAACGTGATTTCCTATTGGGAGTATCTCACAAAAAAAAAAATTTTTTGTGCAGGGGATGCCAGAAATCTGACTTGTATCTTAGTGCAGACTTCTGGGAAAATCAAAGAGCCAATCATACAAGCAGGAAATTCTGTTTCATTATGTTTCTGGGGGGGGTGTTCTGTACACATTTGGTGTATAGAACACCTCCAGGTAGCCATATTGCATATACTGAATATATTAAGCTGCAGATTGAAAAGGAAAGGTCATTTTTAATAACATTCCATTACAATATGATTTGCGCTGAATTGTAAACGCTATATTTCTTTTCTTGATTTGCTTTTTTCCCCCCACGAAAGTGGAATTACCTTTTAATACATTAAGGTAAAAAAAAAACTTCTGTATCACAGAATCCCCCCGCCCCCCCACTTATACATACCTGAGCCCATTCTCGATCCTGCGCTATGCAGCGCTCTGTAGCTCCTCACCGGCCAGATTGATAGCCATTGGCTGCCACTGCTGTCAATCAAATCCTATGACAAGGGAGCGGGGCCGAGCAGCCCCGTCTGTGTCAATGGCTCCTGCTGCCATCAGCAAAGCCTTTAAGACCAGGAAGAGGGGTGAGAAAATCTGCAGCAGGGGAAAGCACTGGATCGATAAAGGAGCCAGACAGGTGAAGGGGAAGGGGGGCAACAAGTAGTGAAGAGAATTCATTAAGGTAAAAAAAAAAAACTTTAGTGTTTAGAGCTACTTTAACCCCTAACCTTCCTCTGAACTCAGTAATTTGGAGGGGTGTCCACATCACCCAATGCCAAAATTATATGACAGGACCCATAAAACAATTAGCAAAGTTTTAAAAAGTCAGACCAAAAAATACTGCCGCACAATCATTTTTACCACAACTATTCACCTGGAAAACAATAAAGTTGACAAAAGCAACTCTAGCTAAATTTTCTGTAAAAAAACAAAACAAAAACCTTTATGCCTTTTTTTCCCATGAGCCTCTGCTTTGGATGCAGGTTATGCCAACATACTACACCAAGATAACTATTGAAATAAAATGAACTACATGCACATAGATCAAACAGTACATCCAAAGAGAAGATAATAACTAAAAGAAACGAAAACGGTAAAAAAATAAATAAAAAGGGAACCATGGTTAGTGCAAATTCCTCAAATTCATGACATGAAACAAATGGGGAAGATTGGAAATGGACTGGTTTTGTCTCTGTACCAATATGCATTCCCATTCAGGCTGACGAGACTCAAGGAATGAAATGATTTGTTTTTTTGTGTTTTTTTTACCCCACAGAGCAACAGAGAAGGATGGATACTCAGCAAAATAAAAGTCAAAATAAAAATTGGAGAATAAAATAAAAAAGCAACAAGACCACGACAATGTTAGGAAGAAAGCGAGCGGTTATCGGGACATTAAAAATAAAATAAAAAATAGAGAATATAGATGATTGCAATTGAGGAGAAGCTACAGATTCCTACTTACAAGATTTATAAGAAAGGAGAATTTGGATAAAAGATGCTGCAAGATAACAGAAATAAAATGGAAAGAAATCAAAAGGACAGAAGTAGTTACAAGAAAGTACTTTAAATTATGGTGTAAAGTTCAATTTAAATAAGGAAGGCTTACTCTCATTTTTCCTTTAAAAGAATAAAAGAAAAAAAAAAAAAGAAAAAAAAAGGAAAAAAAAAAAAAAGAAAAAAAAAATGAGTGGGGTAAGGGGGAGAGGGGTGACAGTGACATGTGAGTTTGGGAAACACTGGGCACAACAATGGAAAATAAAACCACAAAAATGGAGGATGGCATCTACCTACTGGGGTATAACTGGTCTAATGAAATGAATTGGTCTCTTCCCAGCCATATCCATACCTGGTTGTCGACAAGGCGAGTAAACTGAGCAGAAAGACCATACCATGGAAGAGAACCTAAAATATCTTCAGATGCTTTTAAGGACAATTGTATGTATACACTAAACTCCTCTGACCCACCGTCGAGTTCTAATGAGCAACCCTACCCTAAACACTCTATAGCAGAGCCACAGCCTGGAGCACTGTTCACATCAATTTGGGCAGAAATCCTCTTCGACACCAGCCTTTGCCATGACACCTCATAGGGTCAAGTATGGGGTCAAGTCTGCAAGGTTTCAGTGAACATGCCAGACCACCCCACAAAAAGAGGAAGCTTGCCCAAGCTGGAGTACACAGTGCTGCAGAATGTGGCTCTGCTACAGGAGTAAGTAAAGTAGCTGGAGTGGAGTTGTTAGTGTAGATTAGTTTGACAAGTATGTGGGTTATGGAGGTTTAGTGCATAAAATACAGTTGTCCTTTAAACCTATTAACCCCTAAGAACTGACGACTGCCTGCGGACAGTTTTCAGTGTATATTATTTAAATTGGGGATTGATAATCACCCAGGATCCTAGAACACTTAGAGCTAGCCAATTATAGTTGCATAAAAAAACCATATGAAGGTTGCAGCTGCTGTAAGATCTAAAAAAGACAATATATATTTTACTCAGACCGTGTAGGAAGTGTGTCACTATTAATTCTTAGTGGCTGCTGTGGTAAGATGGTTGTTTAAAAGAACTTTGCATAAGGCTGTAGTTGGGAGAAAGGAGGTCTTAAAGTTGTAGTAAAGTTTTTCGTTTTTAAACTTGTACCTTATATGCTTACCTATAGGTACACTGAATATCTCCTAAACATGCACCGTTTAGAAGATATTCACACTGCATGCAGCCAGTGACGTCATCAGTGCATGCGCTCTGAAAGGACGGCATACTCGTGCTGTCCCTTTAGAGATCTGTGCCACGAGAGTGATGTCATCATGGCTCAACCAATCATGCAGCATGTAAAGAAGACCGGGTGAAGGTAAAAGCCCTGTCAGCGGTGACATTGCGCTGCTGGAGGGTTTCGTTCTAAGCATTTCATAATGTGCTAGTACAGTGATGGTGAACCTTGGCACCCCAGATGTTTTGGAACTACATTTCCCATGATGCTCAAATACACTGCAGAGTACATGAGCATCATGGGAAATGTAGTTCCAAAACATCTGGAGTTCACCATCACTGTCCTAGTATGTTATGCATAAATGGAATTTAGATTAAAAGTGAACCAAACTTTACATGTATAACAGTGAATTTGGTGGAACTGACTCATCACCATCACATGACCAAGACTATCATAACTGAAGGGGAGAGAAAAAAAAAGTGTGGCCAACTTCCCTAATGGCTTCCTTTGCAGCATTTCATGAAATGGTGTATTTTTATCACAGAGACATTATAAATCAATATCGAGGTGAAAGCATATACATCTGAGCAGGGTATGAACACATATTTTAGGTAATAGTGCATGGATATAACTAAGAAGAGCAACACATGATTCATTTCATCTATGCAGGTAGGATGAAAAAAGTCACAGATGCATCTATGTCCATCCCTCCCTCACCTGCTCACTTACGAGCAGTTTAATCTGCAGGCAGGAAGTATGGTAAATTCTGAGAGGAGACCACTATAGGCTGGCATACCTGTCATACTACTGTCTCGATTGACCCCATTCTGCAGCTTGCATTGAACCAGGGCAGCATCAAACAGCCAGGAGCCAAACAGGTTCAAGATACTGTTGACTTTGGGCCTTGTTGGAGCTGGCAAGGGACGTGGCTCAGAGTTTGTTTGGTTTGGGCTGGACAGTGGGGATGTGGAAGACGGCTGCTGTTGAACCTTTGTGCTGTGCGTTGTGTTTGCCTTAAATAAAAGGAAAAAAAAACAAAAAAAGGAAAATAGTTAACAACTATTACCCACACAGAAAAACAAACAAACACTGAAAATAACTTAATAATAATAATAATCGGCTGATCATGTAATAAAGAGTCTCCGTCAGACTCTTTACCTAGATCAGTGTTGTGGGGTGACAGACTGACACACCGCAACAATGATCGCCACGATGTATACCCCCCGCGGCCTAATATCCTGAGAACGTCATATGACGCCCAGTCAGGATATTGAAACCACTTTGCCATCATTCTGCTATATGGCGGGCGGCAAGTGGTTAAAAAAATATAAAAAATAAAAATCGATTTTTGTCCCCCCTGGTTACAGTTCTTCTACAGAGGCCATTAAGGAGCTGTGTGTGTAAAGGGTCTTTATACATGTAGAGCAAAACACTGTAGCCTGTCTCTTGTCTACCTTTTAATTTTGTACATGCTTGCACACACTTCCTTATAAACACATGCTGCATATTTTATGGCTGCAGATTAACTTATCAGGGCTTCATGGTGATGACGCAACCTATCAGGGCTTCATGGTGATGACGCAACCTATCAGGGCTTCATGGTGATGACGCAACCTATCAGGGCTTCATGGTGATGACTCAACCTATCAGGGCTCCATGGTGATGACTCAACCTATCAGAGCTTCATGGTGATGACTCAACCTATCAGGTCTAGGCCAAGAAGGGGGGGGGGGGGGGGGGGGGGGTGAAGATACAACCACCTTGGGCACTTCAGCAGAAGGGGGGGCGCTAAAAGGGTAGAACCACCAACCTGCTGAAGTTCTCAAATCTCACTTTGGCGCTTCATTTGCCTTGGGTGCTTAAGGACCTTGTCCCAGCACTGCAACCTATTCTGGTAACCTAGGGTAAAGAAACAACCATCTAAACCCCATGGGTAATTTAGTTTTCAACCAACCATTCTAAACCAAAAAAAAAATAAAAAAATTCCAGTGAATCAACATTTTCAAAGAAAAAGAAATAGATATTTGACTACATATTCTTCTAGAATTCTCCAGTAAATCGACTTACGCTTGCTTTCATGGTGGTTTTGTTAACAGTGACAGCTCGATGTCTCCGGTTGTGTGGAGGCGTGGTATTCATTGCGGTGTTCTGTGGCATGCTTAGCCGATTCACAGGAGTGGGTGGAGCACTGTCAGCCCTGGGGCGAGAGATACCTAGTGGCAAGTAAATAAGTTACTATGAGAAGGCCAACGTAGACAAATGTTATGCTTTGGAGATTAACCACCTACACACCCATTACAATCAACTAAACCAATCAATGCATAAATGTTTCATCTTTGGCACTGATGGAGAAGCTCATCACAGTGGCCAAGAATAATACATTTGACCTAATTTATTATAGCAAAGTCAAGTGCTGTGACTAGTGTACAGAAATGTCATCGTTTATAGGTTATGCACTGGGTTATAGGCCAAAGTGCTAAGAAGTTATGTCCTGCTTCTTCAGTATCAAGTCAACGTCTAGATTTATAAGTAGTGCCACAATTAAAGGATTTCAACCTAAAGATGAATTTAACCAAAATGGGTAAAATACTCACTACTGCAACAGATACTAACCACACTTCTTAATATTTCTAGCTTCTTTCCATTTTCAGTTGAAAATTCATAAAGTAGATTGTTTTGCCTTGGCTGCCCAGAGATACAAATCAGCTCGGGCCTAATTTGATCCAGATAATAGAACTGTATCACACCCTCTGCCTAAATATAAATTCATAACCAAGGAAATGGAAAAACAACTAAGTGAATATAAGACAATAAAAAAAAGTTTTAAATAAATAAGGTTAAAGTCAACTTGTTTTCACTTTGAACCCAATGTGACTGCAAACCCAAAAAGCACACCAAGGCATCCTAGAGCAGTCCTCAAGTACCCACAGTGGGCCATGTTTTCAGGATTTCCTTTACTTTGCACGGATGCTTTAAATCAATGTCAATGACATGGTATTGATAAGAGCGATTTAATCTAGGGGAAGTTCCCAAAACATGGCCCATTGGGGGTACTTGAGGACGGAGGTTGAGAACCACTGCCCTAGAGAGTCCAGAGAGCTGTAAAACCGAGGATTCTGATGTACAAATCTCAACTCCAGCTCCTGAGGTCTAGATAGGACTCCCCCTTTCCTTAAATCAGTGTGGCTATTCATCGCAATCACAAAAACTGGATGGCAGAGAAAGTAGGGCAGGCCAAAAAGCATTCCATTTTCTTACCTGCAACCACGGCTCAGATTTTGAGATAACATTACTGTGCTGCTCACTTCTCTTTGCTAGAGAAAAAGCTTTAATAACTCTGTGGATCCTCTACCTCTGCTTCCTCATTGTTCCCCATCAGATACCAGTGGGGCAGCTTTCAAAAAGGTGGAAAGCATAGTCCTGCTTCCCTACCAAGATGGTCACCTTCACACAGACAGTGAAGAACAAGCTATGGTAGGTCAGTATTGTGGAAAAGACTGGCTGCAGGGAAACCACAAGTAATACTGGTGACTAGCCCTTTATCCTCTGCCTGCCTTTTTTTGGCACTACATCCACAATACAGGTACTTTTTAATATTACCCATCCTGGATCTACATCTCATTAACATCCTTTTCCTAGTAGATCAAAAAAATAAGGCGAGGATGGTCTTATATGGTCTGGATTGCTATGCAGCAATATAAACTCACTGGCCACTTTATTAGGTACACCTATTCAATTGCTTGGTAACACAAATTGATAATCAGCCAATCACATGGCAGTAACTCAGTGCAATTAGGCATATAGACGTGGTGAAGCCATATTGCTGACATTCAAAACGAGCATCAGAATGGGGAAGGAAGGGGATTGAAGTGACTTTGAACGCGGCATGGTTGTTGGTGCAAAAACAATCTACTGGGATTTTCACGCACAACCATCTTCCAGGGTTTACAGAGAATGGTCCGAAAAGGAGAAAATATCCAGTGAGCGGCAGTTGTGTGGACGAAAATGCCTTGTTGATGTTAGAGGAGAATGGGCAGACTGGTTCAAGATGATAGAAACTCGTTATAACCAAGGTATGCAGAATACCATGTCTGAATGCACAACACATCGAACCTTGAAGCAGATGGGCTACAGCAGCAGAAGACCACACTGGGTGCCCCTCCTGTCAGCTAAGAACAAGAAGCGGAGGCTACAAATCAAACAGGCTCACCCAAATTGGACAATAAAAAGATTGGAAAAACTTTGCCTGGTCTGATGAGTCTCGATTTCAGCTGCGACATTCAGATGGTAGGGTCAGAATTTGGCATAAACATAAAAGCATGAATCCATCCTGCCTTGCATCAATGGTTCAGGCTAGTGGTGGTGATGTAATAGTGTGGGGGATATTTTCTTTTCACACTTTGGGCCCCTTAGTACCAATTGAGCATCGTTTAAAACCCCACGGCCTACCTGAGTATTGTTGCTGACCATGTCCATCCCTTTATGACTACAGTGTACTCATCTTCTGATGGCTCCTTCCAGCAGGATAATGCACCATGTCACAAAGCTCAAATCATCTCACCACTGGTTTCCTGAACATGACAATAAGGTCACTGGACTCCAATGGCCTCCACAGTCACCAGATCTCAATCCAACAGATCACCTTTGGGATGAAGCAACTGCGTGATGCTATTATGTCAATATGGACCAAAATCTACTGAATGTTTCAAACACCTTGTTGAATCTATGCCACCAAGAATTAAGGCAGCTTTGAAGGCAAAAGGGGGAGGACAACCCGGTACTAGCAAGATGTACCTAATAAAGTGGCCGGTGATTGTATATGTTTTATAATGTAGCTTTGAATTGTTCTTGATTGCTAAGAAAAAAAAAAAAAAGATAGATTACAAGACCGTCCCAAAAATATTTGAAGAATTAATCCATTTGCTTCATGTAATTTTGCATAACATCCTTTATTTAATAACAATATGCAAAGCACAGAGCGATAATGTCCTGTTATCAATAACTAGACTTGAGCAGTTTCATGCCGCTTCGAGTTCCTGCACATGATATACTGTTCTTTGCGTTATTAAATAAATACACCCGGTTTTATACGGAAAATGCATTTTCTGCGCTATATTTTTTTCAAGAGCATTTACAGTATACTTGTAGTGTTTATGTAGCATACTGTAAATCTTCAAAAGTCAATACAACACTACAACTAAACTGTAGTTTAAAATGTAAAGTCATCTATGGAAAGTGATCAACATCTATTGCCAAATGTCCCCATCACCATTCACACCAAAATCTTGAGATTTGAGAAATCTAAAAAGGAAACATGCTGAAATATGAAATATATAAATCCATCACCAATTTCCTTTAATTCCTAATAAATTTATGAAAGTGCAGTATTCTATATTTTGTAAGTCAACAATGTTTGCTAAAAATAAAATTCATTAATGGCTGTGCTTTTCAAAATAAAGGACAGTACATAAAAATGCAAAGGCTGGGCGCCCCCTTCACAATACGCTTACATTAATGCAACTGAAACACAAAGGCTACTTGCACACTGGGGCGTTATCGGGGCTTTACCTCTGTAATAGCTGCGCTTTTCGTCCGCCAGTGGTTAATAGCACCCGCAAAGTGCCGATGCCAAAGCGATTTGCAGGCGCTTCAGCAGCGGTGCCCATCAATTCCAATGGCGGTGGAGGAGCGGTGTATACACCGCTCCCACATCACCTGAAAGATGCTGCTTGCAGGGCATTTTCTAACGTCCTGCAAGCGCGCTGCCCCAGTGTGATAGCACTCGGGCTCTCACACTGGGGCTGCAGGGGAGGCGTTTTTCAGGCGCTTTACATGCGCTATATTTAGCCCAAAAGCGCCTGAAAAACGCCCCAGTGTGAAAGGAATTGTACAATCAGACTGTAACCTGCATGGCCAGGATACCCATTTGTCCAGGATCCAGCTGCATACTGCTTACAAAGCCGCTGAGCCACATGTGAAAATCTTCTGAGACGCTCTCACACATATGCAGAACTCTCTGTTCAATCCGATGGAGTTCGTACGCTACTGAAACAGACGGAATGAGTGTTACTGTGCATGGGCATGGCTCAGAAGATGTTGGCATGTGGATTGGTGGCTTTGCAGGCAATATCACGCTTGAGCAGGGAGATATAAGTAGAAGACATGCAAAACAGGTGTAAAAGATTACACCACATTGCTGGGGAATGTGAATGTGGTTCTGATAAAGAAGGGGTTACCTTTCAAACACGTTAGCCATAAAGGAAGCCGGGGCCACTTTTTGTGAAGTGGCACACAGAAGAGAAAGCTGGTCACTTAGCGATGGGTACAGACAGTGAGAAGTCGTGGAGGAGGAGAGAGAAACTTGGACATTGTGGAAAATGTTTGTCTTCTCTGAGAAAGAGAAGGCCCTCTGAGAATGATACTGCTGACTGAGGATTACCCCTGACTATCCATGTGAGATACATAGAGTTCCTCCATGCCATCCTCGCCATCCCGCACCCCCTTCTCCCATGCCTCTTCCCTTCCCTCTCCTTCTATTCTTCTAGTCTTCCTCCTTCCATTTCAGTCTCTTCCTTTCTCTCGCCATTTATGTGACATACTTTCTTTTGAAAGAGATAAAAAAGGTTTAGACAGTTTCTGGTGTACACTATGATCAGCCCCATGCCCGACTACCACAAGGCGATGGAATGCTCCACTTTGAACTTACGTTGGCTGAGCATATACTACCTATATATTACATATCTGGTTTGTCCATTTTGTATTATACACAATGTTATAATGTACCATTCCATAAACTTCTTCACCATTGTTCTTTTGATAACATGGATGCTGTCTTTCGAGTAAAATAAAAGATTTAAAAAAAAAAAAAAAAAAAAAAAAAAAAAAAGGAAGCCGGTGAACTCTGGAGTGTGCCAAGTCTAGGACTACTGGGCTATAGAGGAGTAGCTCAATGAGGTATTTTAACTCACATGTTTGTATTATTCTTGTTGATCTTAAAAAAAAGCTGTGGCATAATGCACTAGGCTGGTACACCCTTGTTTGTTTTTTATATTACTTATCCGCACACCAGTGCCAAGGTAGTTGTATCCATATATCTATTGGGATGCACTGGGTGCGCAGATGGGTTGCTGGTCCCAATTAGACAATGTGGGTGCGTGTCCCTGAACACACACAGTCTGCATTTGTGAACAGGCAAACACACAGCTGTCAAATTGGAAGCAGTAGCTGTTGCATCCAAATAAACATGAATGGGACTGCCTGTACCCGGATGCATGCAACACCTGAGCATAACGCGCAGGCAAAGATGGCCCTTTACACAGGTGTACAGATATAAGGCCTCGTGGACACAGGCATTCCTAAGTATAGTCCATTCAAACTGTACGTCAGACTACTGGACTAGTATTACAATTTTCTCACCAGGGCATTGCAATAGTGCACCAGCCCACTGGGCTTCAATTTGTCAGCAATCCTGTGATCTTGGCACTCCTGCGTGTGCTGCAGAAACACCCACTACAGGCTTGCTTTCATATACAGTAAGCCTGATGGGAAAAATACATTTCTTATAGCCACCAATCCAAGTTCAAACCAGCATTGAACTGGTTAAGGTAAATGGTGATGCAGAAGTAGAGAAATAAAAGTAAAACGTACAGGTTTCCAGAAATCCAATCCCAGCTTCTTTAGATTCAGACAATGCACTTGTTCTGATGGGCAGGTTAATGTACCTGGCCTTGCAGACACCATAGCTGTTAGATAATAACTGGACTAGTACAGATGTTGTATCAACTAGTATTAGGTCACATCTAACTGAAATCTAAAGGGCTGTACACACAGAATGATTGGCCGGTTCAATAGAAACTGGCTGACATTAGGCCCGTGTGTACAGCAGCCACTCTGTCCAGAAGCCAGCTTCTGTCAAAGGGGTATTGACCGAAAAAGGTCTTCCAATCGCGTGTTCTGGGGGGGGGGGGGCCATCCCCCTGTCAGAACACAATGGCTCAGCAAGGGAGATCACTGTACTGACATTGGATTGTTAGTACAGCAACTCCTCCTGAGCTCTTGTTTGTTTTTCGCTTTATTTTTGTTCAGCGCTTGGCTGAACGAAAAAAGAAATAAATAAAATGAAAACTGTTAGGTTGGGTTCACATATATGCAAATTGGATGTGGGTTTTCCCGCATCCAATACACATGACAGGCGAGTGTGACCAGCTCTCTCCCACAGTTCTGGGGTGGCCACGGCCTGGATTGCAGAAGGGTCCTGTGTGCGTTTGGGTCTGGTTAAGGTGGGAATTCAAAAATTCAGACCTGAATCACACCTGAACCGGTGAACAGACACAAAGCCGCGGCTGCACATAAGTGAACCTAGCCTAATGCTGAAGACTCCGCTCAGCTCTTATGAGCATCAGGAATATACCCCAAAATGTATAACCACATGGAAGACCTATTGGCTACAAATGCTGGAGTATGTTCCTGACACTCGGAGACTAGGAAGCCATCTGAATGAGTTGTGAAAGGTCATTTGCATCACAGAACAAGCCCAGTTAAGTACTAGAAGGTATATTGTGACATGGATCAATGAGAACCTTTAAAGACGCTAGTACAGATTAAAAATGTTGTCCAGTCACAGCACTGGGCTTATAATATACAATATAAGAAATAACAAAACAGCATGACTTGCAAAACACAGAACACTGCAACTTGGTGGTATTTCCCCCGAGTGGACAGGACAGAATCAGCAGTTAATAACAACCAGTTCCTGTAGCCCAGATTTTTAGACCACATTGATGGTAAGTGAAGTAGGAGGCTTAGATACCATATCTGAGTAATCTTTCCAACCCCATGTTCTTAAAGACTGCAACTCCTGAAGAAGAAACATACAGGTTTGCAACAGTTAACAGATCTCATAAATATCCCACATAACTGTCTGTTCCTTCAAAGACTGCTGAGGCTGCAAGATCCACTCTATTAAAATCTCTAATGGTAGCCATACACTTGGAGGTCTACGTAAAAAAAAGTTTGCTGAATGAATGCGACATACATCCAACAACACTTGCAGTATTCTGTGTAATCCTGTATGATCGTAAACCCCATCCAGTGGCCATAATGCATTTTAATTCCTGATTGAGGTACTGTATTTAAAAACAAACAGCACATTATGGTCACTGGATGTTGCTTACGATCATATGGACAGTTGCATTGCAAGGAATATGACATTCCATTGGATCTGTGCGAATATGCATCTCATTTGTTGAGTGAACTTTTTATACATAGACCCCCTAAGTGATTTGTGATCTAATTAGGTGATCGCAAACAAGCAATTGATGATCAATTAAAATTTTAAATGGCATTCTTCAGAGTAAAGTCGAACACTAGCTTACTAAACTGACTGAATGGAAGGTCTTTGGTTTGAAATTGTATTTAAATTTCATCAGTTTAGCTGCACTGAATGTTAGACTGAATGATCATATTGACACGTTTGGTCATATCATTTTGCTACCAGATTATCCCTCATGGATCCTCAGATATATAACCCAACAATCTCTGAATTCCTGTCCCCCAACGAAAAAAGAAACAATCATATATTACTGGTTTTACCTGTCAAAAGCACTAGAAAATGTTCATCTAGCTTTGTTTTTACCCTACATATACCACACTGCACAGCCAGAAGAGAACTACTAATTCTTGGTTCAGCTTCCTGGATCACTTCTCTTATCAGACAGGTGACAAAGCAGCATCATGCTACAATATGGAGGTTGAAGATGGAGGAGGACTTATGCTTAACCGTTTCAGCCCCGGAAGATTTTACCCCCTTCCTGACCAGAGCACTTTTTGCGCTACGGAACTGCGTCGCTTTAACCGATAATTGCGCGGTCATGCGACGTTGCACCCAAACAAAATTGACGTTCCCACAAATAGAGCTTCTTTTGGTGGTATTTGATCACCTCTGTGGTTTTTATTTTTCGCTCTATAAACAAAAAAAAGGAGCGACAATTTTGAAAAAAAAAAAAAAAAAACGCAATATTTTTTACATTTTGCTATAATACATATCCCCCAAAAATATATATAAAAAAACTTTTTTTTCCTTAGTTTAGGCCAGGGGTGCCCAACCAGTGGCCCGGGGGCCACATGTGGCCCTCGGAGCCCTCTGATGTGGCCCGCGGCCTCCTGCTCTGGGATGGCTGGTCGGCAAGCCTGGATCACGGATCGGTCATCCCAGAGCATCAGTGTTGTGAATGAAGCCGGTGGTAGAGAAAGCAGGTGGCTGCAGAGCTGTATAAGCCGATGCTTCCTGTATAGTGCTGGCTCCTGTCACAGGCAGAGTGCTACCAAATATGGGCATATCTGTTCTGCAGTGGTTACTGGGTTGCTGATCTGCAGGTGCACCGCCTACCCCCAATCTGATCCGCTAAGACCCATAGAGTGGGCTGTGTCCATGTCCACTCTACATATGCAGAGTGGACACAAACCTGTCATGCGCCCGTTCCACTCATTGTGGCCCATGACCGGTTACCAAGTCACTTAAGTGGCCCTCGCTCTTCAAAAGGTTGGGCCTCCCCGGTTTAGGCCGATATGTATTCTTCTACATATTTTTGGTAAAAAAAAAAAAAAGAAGCATATATTGATTGGTTTGCACAAAAGTTAAAGCATCTACAAAATAGGCAATACGTTTTTTTTTTTTTTTTACTAGTAATGGCGGCGATCTGCGATTTTTATCGGGACTGCGACATTATGGCGGACACAGACAATTTTGATACATTTTTGGGACCATTGGCATTTATACAGTGATCAAAAATGCATTGATTACTGTAAAAATGTGACTGGCAGGCAGGGGTTAACACTAGGTGGCGATCAAGGGGTTGTGTTCCCTAGTGTTTGTTCTAACTGAAGAGGGGAGGGGACTGTCTAGGGGAGATGACAGATCACTGTTCATACTTCGTATGAACAGACGATCAGTCACTTCTCCCCACAGAGAACCGGAAACTGTATTTACACACACAGATCCCGGTTCTATAGCTGAGCAGAACTGGAATAGTTTATTCAATAATACAAAAATGACAAATAGGGACTGCTGAACTAAAAAGGTACTTAAAGCTAATGTTTACACAAAAATCAAGGCGACTCTGTATAATATATCAGCATATTCATTTGGTAAATGCAGCTAGCGTAATCACATGAACTTAACTTAGTATATAAGCTCTTGCAATCCCTGTATGGCAGCACTGAGACAAGAAAAGGGAGGTTACAGCCCTAGTGGCCAATCAAAGGTCTGACATGCAAATATGCTGACAAGTAACATGTTGACAGGAGTAAAGAGCCGAGTGACAATCTCATCTGTCTACTGCTGCTTCTTTACTGCCCAATCAGGAGGGTGAGGGTGAAAAGAGTACCTCACTGCAATTCCTTGATTAAGAGGTCAACCATCTGGCTGTGCGGTGTAATAGGGCTGCTAAATGGATAGAAATACAAAACCTTTGGCAGGTCAAACTCCCCCCTATTTGTATTTCATTTATGTACAGTGCCCTTGAAATAGTATTCATACCCCTTGAAATTTTCCTTTCTAGTCAGCAGAATATAGCAGTCTTATGACTTCTATCAGTGCCTGGTTACAGCTCATAGGAGAAATTTTCATTCTCTGACTATCCAATGAGGCTACGGGACACCTGACCATCTGACTGGACAGTGCTGATAGGCCCTGTGCCAATCACATGCACCCTCCCAAGTAAAAAAAAAAAAAACTCTATAGCAATACACACCAAACTGAGCATGTGCAGTTCCCCCTAAGGCTCTAATATCAGGAGAGGGATTGGGGACTGCCGAAGAAGGGGAGGATCAGAGAAGACAGGATCAAACTGCTTTTTTGCACAATGCAGAGGATTAACCCCTTAGGTTCCAGAGCGAGCATAACAAGCATGCTTTACTGCATATACACACTGATTTTACTGCTGTGGGTTTAGTAACACATTATAAAAAAATATTGTGCAAAAAAACTGCAATATTTTTTGTGATTTTGGAATTCTCCATCATGAAATGAAAAAATAAAAAAAAAAAAAAAAAAAAAACAGGAGGTATCTAAAATATACAAGTCAAAAAGCCAAAACGACCTTTCAAGCATTTAGCAAACCAAAACTATAATGAAGACGTGGCCAAAAAAAAAATTTAAAATGTTTTTGATAGAAACACTTAAAGAATCCACATTTTCACAAACTCGTGGTGAAATCACCATTTCCCTGTGCTGCTGTGGTAGAACTACTCTCCTGTAAACAAATAAAGCTGCACCGATCTATAAACCCCCTCATCGCCACTAATCCCCTTCTCCTATCTCTACGTTGTTAATAGCTGGTGCAAAAGCAGCAATACTGCTTCAGAATTCCGGAAGTTGTGTACAGACTTTTATTCTGACTTTAGGTCGAGGAGGATCAATTTACATTACAGTATGTCCAAGAATTGTGTCTAAATTCTTAAAGATGACAACTTTACCTAGAAAAGCATCCACAAGACAGCTGACCCCCCGCATGGCCCGGAAGAAGATTTGGGGCAGCTGTTTTAGACAGGAGTAATGGTTCAGCTCCTGAGGCATTCCGCTGACATTCAGGAACTGCTCCTGAAATTTGGGAGTTGTACCAATAATACTCGGGTTGCTCAAATCCACAGGGTTACTGGAAAAGAAACAAGACTGAAAATTATGGAGGAATAAGTCACATCTGTTAGGCTTAGCTGCTTGATATGGCAGCACTCTTGCATGCTTGCTCCTAAACAGGATTCAGGTATTGGGATGGGGGGGAAGCTGATCATGGAAGTTTTTTTTTACCTTCCACCCAAAAATGGAACTTCCGCTTTAAGTGAAGGGGACCCCCTGACATGCCACATTTTGCAAGTCCTTTTTTTGGGGGGGTAGTGGATACCCTATTTTTAGGGGCATTAAACTCCCACTTCCTCCCGGGGCCCTGCGGAGCCGGAAGGAAGTTCACCTCTCCAACCTTCCTCTGTGCAATCTTCTGGAACATGTCACAGGTCCCAGAAGATTGCCCAGCCAATCATAGCGCACAGCTCGGCTCGCGCATTCAGTGTGGAGCCACAGCCGGGCGCCCACAGTCACAATGCTGCAGCAGAGGAGGAGAGGAGCGGGGCTTTGTTCGCCCGCATCTTTGGACCGTGGGACAGGGCGAGTATTCAATTATTAAAAAAGTCAGCAGCTACACTTTGCTCCCTGCTCTGCCCCAGCCTCACTCACTGGAGAGCTGGGCTGTGGAGGGGGCGGAGCGTCCGGCTCAGGCTCTCAGCTGCTCGCTGAGAGCCTGAGCCGGGTGTCGGTCGAGGAACCTGGCAGATCCCGACTTGTATTGTCTTGATGACGTGGACCCTGGACCGACTTCTGTGACATCAACAGAGTGCGGACTTCAGCCCCCTTTCTGCTGAAAACGGGTAAGAGGAGTGCAAAACTAACTGCACTCCTGTGATCCTCAGGAGAAATACAGCCAAACAAGCTTTGGCTATAAGAAGAGACGGAGAAGTGATTTGGAGAAGTTACGCATATCAAAATGACCTAAAAGACATCAAAGCGGATTAAAGATCAGTTATGAAATGTGTAATTTCAGACCAAAAAGGTCTGCCTTTAGGGCAATCCTAAACCATATGGAATAAAATACCTAGGAGTGTTTGGCATTTAAAACAGTTAGAGCTAGTTCACACCAAATGCAGTTTCCGCACGCTTTTTTTCTGCACTAAAAATGCATGCAGCGTTTCCCATGTATTCCAATGGCTCTAGTTCACACCAGTGCAGAAAAAAAATGTATGAATATGCACCATCCAGGTATTTAAATTCAATATCTTTAGAGGATAGAAGAGCAAGAATGTGTGGGCCCAATTTTTATTTCCACATCTCTTCATGGACAGAAGGCAAGTCATCTTGCCACTGGGATTTAATAGTGGTTAGTCTCTTGGTTTTGTCATGTAACAGAGCCGAGTGATGGGTAGAGATCCAATTCCTATGGTCTGCAATAAAAAGTGCCTCTAGCTTATGGTTGATAGTACAATATTTTGTAGACCCAGCTGTGTTGCAGTGGCATGTCCATTGAGATTATGGAAAAAAGTAGGCTTTAGGTTCCCTGAATTCTTTTTGAATGTCAGTAAAAGGATTTGCTACCCTTCAGTACTAACCTGAGCATGTGAAGAAAGCGAAACCAGGTTTGTGTTACACATTCATTATCCATCTCAGAAGGAATCAAACTCGCATCATCCTCAGGAACTTTAAAAGGAGGAAATGAAGGCCCGTAGGTGAATCGCAGCAACCTGAGAAAAAAATGAAGGAAAGAAACCCAAAATAAAGTCCAGAAAAAAAAAAAAAAAAAAAGATTTACTTTTTACTAGAGGCAATACATACAGTATTTAATTATATATATATATATATATATATATATATATATATATATATGCCAGTTGCCGGTCCAGGCATGTGGGCGGATCCCAACTCCATTGTCGTGATTTTGCCCAGCCTGGACCGGCTCTGTGACGGGTCACAGGAGTGCAGTTCATTCTTTGCCTGTACTCCTTTAAAGCGGATCCATATTCCAAAGTATATATGATGTTGCCCTGCCGCCTCCTCCTCCTCCTCCTCTTACAAATCGGACATATATATATTTTTTTCCATTACCGACACATTTTTTGCCTAGGGGAGAATTAAAGTGGTTCTATAGCCTAAACAATTTTTTTTAGCTTAATGCATTCCTTGCATTAGGATAAAAATGTTTAGGCATTGATTTTGCCCCCCCCCCCCCCCCTCACTTCCATGTTTTACTGGCTTTGCTCGGGCACCATTGGCTCCCCTGCTGTCAATTAAAGTAGGTTGTAAACCCTTACAGACCACTTTGACCTACAGATAAGCCTAAATTAAGGCTTACCTGTAGGTCCAAGAAATGTCTCCTAAACTTACATAGTTTAGGAGATATTTGCAAAAAGACAGTCACCGCTGTCTATGGCGCATGCGCTGTAGACAACGGCCCGCAGGCGCACTGAGCACACCGCTGCTAAAGGTGATATGCCGCTCGTGACGGCTCCTGTGCGCATGCAGTGACATCGCGGCTAGGACGAATCACAGCGCCGAAGCAGCGAGACCCGGAGGTCACTCTGGGATAAATGGCAGAGGTGAAGATGAAGGAGGACCACTTCGGGGGCTTCGTTCTCAGGTAAGTTATTCATAACGCGCTAGTATGCTAGGCATACTAGCTCATTATGCCTTTGCTTTGCAGGGTGCATTTTTTTTTTCCGATAGACTTTACTTCCTCTTTAAAGTCAGTGACGAAGGAAAGAGGGCTGTCTGACAACGGATGCAGCAGCGAGGCTCAGGAGCGAGCACACACTACTGCCCCCCATGGCAAGGGACTTCCCGTGGGAGCACTGGACAGAGAAGAGGAGCCAGCAGCGCTGGTGGGGGACCCGAGAAAAAGAGGCTCGGGCCGCTCTGTGCAATTCCATTGAATAGAGCAGGTGTAAGTATAGAGTTTGTTTGAAATTTTTTTTTTTTTTTTAATTCCTCTACAAATCACTTAGTTATTTTTTCCCCTACCCCCATCTACACACGTTTTTGGGGATCTGTGTTCCCTTCTTCAGTGCTGTATGACGAACAAAGCGGTTTAGGCAAAGAATGACAGAAATATTATAAAAAAAAAAAAAAAAAAAGAAGGAGTAAATTGATGAATAAAATCCAAAAAGGATGAAACCCACAAAAGTATTAAAAAAAAAAAAAAAGGGGGAATGGAAGGGGTACAAAGTGTTATTCATGGGTTTGTGGTGAAATAGTATGGGCAAAACTCCTGCTTTAAAAAAGTAAATTCTGCATTTCACTCTAAACCTTATGCATCAAAGCGTATGAGTAAACAGTCAGTCACAAAATCTCTGGTGCCCTACAGCACAAAGGCACCTTGATTGAGCCTTTCCTTTACACACTTCCATAAGTGCGATCTAGTACTTTTTAGAGGGATTTTTGGTTCCCCACCCAATATTCTGGGTAAAGTGGAGAAGGGTTAGAATTCTTTTTTGTCAGGTTTTTATTGTTCAATTGTTCCTGCTTGGGAGCAGTGCCCATGCTGTCTGCTGTGGTGATAGCCAGGACACGGTTATATACTTTACACTTCCTCCCTTTTCTGGAATGGCTACTCCAGCTAATCTTGCCACCAACTCATAATGAACTCTGCGCACAGAACAGGATGCTAACCTAACAATTATGCCTTGGTGGTCACCAGTAAAGAAAGTTAGGGGAAAAAATAAAAAAAAAATCTAGCAAAATGGGTCACAGACGACAATAAAAAGCCGAAGGATGGCGAGGTAGAGTGCTGGAACCCTAGCTTGGACTGGATCACTGCTCCCTAGAGTACAAGAGCCATAGGCTGGGCCCTTGGGGCACTATAGAAGGAGATTGTAAGAGATGAACTCTAACAGTATAAAAACTTTATCGAGTCCTAATGCACTGTGAGGTTGATTTACTAAAACTGGAGCGTGCACAATCTAGTGCAGCTGTGCATGGTAGCCAATCAACTGACAACTTGAGCTTGTTCAGTTAGGCCCGTTCACATCTAGCAATTTGGGATCATGGGCGGAATCGCCGCATTTCTTCCCACTATTCCAAATGGCACGGCATAGCTGGAAAAAACGCAGCACGCATGTTTGTGCACCATTCATTTTAAAAAGGAAAGCTCCGCTTGTCTGCCTCCCCCCCCCCCCCTCCACGTCTGCTGCCACATTTGGCACCTTATGATAAGGGGGGGTTTGACAGGTCCCCGCTCCCACTTATGGCTAAGTTTGCCACGGAGTTTGGCTTGGTGAAGACACCGCTGGATTCCTACACAGGTAAGTGCCCCAATATTAAAAATAAGCAGCAGACTTAATTTCTTCTATAGAAGCCTGGAGCGCCTCTTTAAAATGGCACCAGAACACGCAAAACGAATGGCACACAAAAACATGCGTGCAGCGTTTTTCCAGCATTGCAGCGCAATTTGGGACTGCAGGCAGAATCTCTGAGTTTGCCTGCAATCCCAAATCGCTTTTTTTTTTTTTTAATACAATTATTTTACATAGCTAATATTTTTGGACATACTATAACTCCTAAGCAGGTACCATATTTACAATCCTAATTTAGTACGATCTGTTCTATTATAGCCCCGATAAGAGGTTCTATAGAATCTTCAAAACACATTGGGGTTGATTTACTAAAACTTGAGAGTGCAAAATGTGGTGTAGTTGTGCATGGCAGCCAATCATCTTCTAACTTCAGCTTCTTCAGTCAAGCTTTGACAAAAAAAAAACAAAAAAACTGGAAGCTGATGATTGGTCTCGATGCAGAGCTGCGGCAGATTTTGCACTCTGGTTTTAGTAAAATAACCCCACTGGCTGACCTGAATAAAGTTTGGGACCTATAAACCTTTTCTGGACTGTAAAACTAGTGTGGTGCTCTACTCCCTACAATCTAGCAATAAAAAAACAAAAAAGAGGAACTAACCCATAAGAAAAACAAAACTTTTGGCTGAAGTTTAACTGTTTAATATTCTTTCAAATGCACACCCACACTGCTGAAAAACGAATTTTACCTAGATGTCAATGCACAAATTGCTTTACTCCACTGCTCGACCACGGCAGGGTGGTGTCTCCAATTAGCCACCATTTCTTTGGCTGTCTTCCAGTAGGGTGGTGTTGGGAAGCAGCGTGTACATGCCAGGAACCAGACTTCAAACAGAACCCCGATTAATTTGTCAGCCAAGTTCTCTGCTATGCCACCTAAGAGAAAATGAAAACAAAGAATTTGCCACGATATAATATACAGTAAATGGCAAAACATGCTATGTTTTATAGTGCCTAAAATGGTTAAAACCCCTACAACAGCCTTGTTACTTTATAAACTTAGCCAACATCCTTTTAACATTCTGCAACCATTACCGAACACACACAGCCCTATGAGCTTACTGTGACCTAAGAGCAGGGGTGCCCAACCTTTTGAAGAGCGAGGGCCACTTAAGCGACTTAGTAACCAGTTGCGGGCCACAATGAGCAGATGACAGTTCTGTGTCCACTCGGCATATGCAAAGCGGACACAGACACAGCCCACTCTACTCCATAGGCCCTCTCATCTGATCAAATGGAAGGGGACAGATCCACTTTCCGTTTTTTTTTTAGAAGGTCGGATTGGAAGGAGGCAGGTGTAAACGTACACAAGTCTGTTTACATCTGCCGCTCCATAGGAGGTGAATGGAGTGTCCGATTAGGTCAGACAGATCATGTTAAAGGGGCCTAAGGCTACTTTTAAACTGATGGTCTGCGGTCTACCTGCACCTGTGGCTTTCCTGCAGGTTAGCTGTACTATGCCATAGAATTCTATCATATCCTGCAGGTGTGGTGCACTTTCTGAAAGTGCACAAAATCTACAGGTAAAACCAGAAGTCTATGGGTCAGTGCAGGTAAGCCGCAGGTACTCTGCGCTACACCTTCATATCAGTTTAAAAGCAGCCCAGTAACCACTGCAGAAAAGATATGTCCATATATACATTGTGATTTTAGTAATAAACTTGCTGTCCCAGGCAAAGTGCATTTGGTATCACTCCACCTATGACAGGAGCCGGTGATATACAGTAAGCATTGGCTTATGTGGCTCTGCTCCGCAGCTGCTTGCTTCCTCTACCGCTGGCTTCATTCACAACACTGATGCTCTGGCATGGCTTGCCAACCCACCATCCCTGAGCAGGAGGTCGCAGGCCACATCAGAGGGCTCCGCGGGCCACATGTGGCCCTCGGGCCAATGGTTGGCCACCCCTGCCTTAGAGGGTATCAAAGATTGGAGTCAGCATAGATGCTTATAAAGTATGATGAACAGGTGTTTGCAAAACCTTGGTGACTCAATTAGTAAAAAGGACCTACAGGGGTTGGACTAACGTATTACAATACTAAGTATTGTTGACCACTTAAAAAACGCCTACCACAGATATACTGCGGCAGGGCGGCTCTATTGCACAAAACTATTTACCTGTACATCATTTCATGCAAAAAGACAGAAGGGGAATCAATCAGCGGGTCCGTTGGACACGATGTCCGGAAGGACCCGCTGATCATTCCCCAGAGAGGCAGAACGGCGATCTATATAAACAAGGGAGATCGCTGTTTTGACAGGGGAGAACACAGTGATCTCCTGTTCCTGCTTAGATCCTATAGCTCAGTGTTCACACAGTCAGTCCATCCCCCCACACAGTAAGCACAAACTAGGGACACACTTTACCCCTTGATCGCCCCTGGTGTTAACCCCTTCCCTGCCAGTGTCATTTGTACAGTAACAGTGCATATTTTTAGCACTGATCACTGTAATAATGTCACTGGTTTCCCCCCAAAAAAGTGTCAAAAGTGCCAGTTAGGTGTCCAATTTGTCCGAAAAAAAAAAAAATAAAAAAAAAAAAAAAAAAAAAAAAAATCGCTGATCGCCGCCATTACTAGTAAAAAAAAAAAATAATGCCATAAAAATATCCCATAGTTTGTAGATGCTATAACTATTTGCGCATACCAATATACGCTTATTTTTTTTTTTTTACCAAAAATATGTAGCAGAATACATATCGGGCTAAATTGATGAAGACAATAAGATTTTTATAGGGGCTTACCTGTAAAATCCTTTTCTTTGAGGTACATCACGGGACACAGAGCCATAGTAGTTACTATGTGGGTTAAAAATAGGCCACCTTCAGGTGATGGACACTGGCACGCCCTTAATTAAAAAGTGCACTCCCTATATAACCCCTCCCACTACTGGGAGTACCTCAATTTTTGTAGCAAAGCAATACACGTGTATACCAAAGAAGGGAGGGAACTCTGTGTCCCCTGATGTACCTCAAAGAAAAGGATTTTACAGGTAAGCTGTTATAAAAATACCATTCTCTTATCCTACATCACCGAACACAGAGCCATAGTAATTACTATGTGGGATGTCCCATAGCAATGCCAACTGAAGGGAGGGAGACAACAAAAGTAGGGTACCAAGAGACCAGAGCATTCATACTGCAGCCTGCCAAAGGCGATATCCTCATGACCTTTTACATCTACTTGATAGAATTTGGTAAATGTATGGACTGAAGACCAAGTTGCGGCCTTACAGATCTGAGCCATGGAGGCCCGGTGATGCACGGCCCAAGAAGCACTCACAGCCCTGGTGGAGTGCGCTTCAATATGAAAAGGAGGAATCTTCCTCTTTAAACCATAAGCTTGAACAATCACTTGAAGAATCCATTTAGATATAGTAGACTTCGATGCTGCCTGTCCTCTTTTAGGACTGTCTGGCAAAACAAACAAAACATCTGTTTTACGAATCTGAGCGGTCACTTTCAAAGAGAATTCATCACATCAAGAGAATGTAGTGACCTCTCTTCCACAGAACAAGGTTCTGGAAAAAAATGAAGGCAGAACAATATCCTGGTTTAAATGAAAACCTGACACTACCTTCGGTAGGAATTTAGGATGAGGCCGCAATACAACCTTATCCTTATGAATAATCAAATACGGCTCTTAACAAGAAAGAGCAGCCAACTCTGATACTCTTCTTGCAGAGGATATGGCAACCAAGAAAATAATTTTTCTTGTCAAGAGGACCAAGGGAATATCTCGTATTGGCTCAAAAGGCTGTTTTTGTAATGCCGACAGGACTAACTTTAAGTCCCAAGGGTTCAGGGGGGACCTAACTGGAGGATTAATCCGTGTTACCCCCTGAATAAAGCTACGGACCAGAGAGTGTGAAGCAACAGGTCGTTGAAACACCGATAAAGCAAAGCCGTCACCTGGCCTTTGATAGTACTCAAGGCCAGCTTAATTTCTAATCCCATCTGTAGGAATTCAAGGAGCCTACCTATGACCTATTTCCTGGGGTGCCATTAGTGAGAGAATGAACCAACAGTCTCTCCTGTGAAACCGATCCTTCCATATCAGGATCTTCAGAAGAGGAGTCACCAGCCTCTTTCTGATCTTTTGTGAGAAAATCATTATGTCTCGCCCCTTGTTCCTCAGCATGAGGGTCCTGAGCAATGGACGGGGATCTGCTACGCTTAGGTCCACTCTGGGACGCGATTAAAGCATCAATCTTCTGTTCCAAACTTAAAATCGTAGAAGAAAAAAAAACCTCCTTAGGGATATACACAGGGGCTTCAGTATCAAGAGCAATTGCAACACCAGCCCCCCCTGATGGCTCGCTCTGACCAGCCACATAACCCTCAGAGGAGGATGCCATCTTTTTTGAGATGATCTAGGCTGTCGTGTGACAATAGACCTTTTAGAGCCCTTTGGAGGTGTTTTTTACCCCCCTTCCGCTCATAGCCCGATGCACAAAGTAGAGGTACTACCAGAAGGAATGCATTCACTGCTTGAGCGATAGTCCAGCTCTGCTGCTACTATCAATTCCCAGCATGATGCAATAGTAAAATGTGTCAAAGGAATGCCTGTGTCACCAAACCTCTTAACGCCAGCTCGTGTCCCTTCACAGCCTGCAACACCACAAATGGTGCTTTTAAACCTTGCCTCCTCGTGTTGGACATCGGAGGACGCCAATGCCACTAAGCCCCACCCCCCCGCATTGCCTACAGCTCTTCCCCCTTTCTTTTTAAAAGGAAGCCTTTTCCAGTGCAAGTGGCGGGCTACAGGGTCTTTGGGACCCACGGGATGAGGCAGCATGACGCGGGGGGGCGGTCTGTAAGCCACCAAGTGCCGTGCTGATAGCGCCAGTTTTTTTTTTTTTTTTTTTTTTTTTAAAGAAAATCTAAAGTGCTTCTTCCCCCCAAGAAGAGGGGGAAAGACCATCAGCACAGGGGGCAATTGGTGGGGAGAAGTACCCCCCTCAAACTTACATTGTCTGGCTGGAGGGAGAAGCATCGCAGCCCTCCTGACACAGCGTGCTCTCTCACGTCTCAGGAGGCGGTGAGTGCTCAATACAGCCCCCAGTGGTGACACATAGGCATGACATCTTTTACTGATCTTAAAAGGAGACATTCGTAAAAAAATCCAAAAATTTTCTTAGAAAAACTCCTTACCTTTCCCGCCGCAGGGTTTTCTGTGGTAAACCAACAGCCCCAATCATCAACTCTTCACTGTGGGTTGCGTTAAACCTTCAGGAGCTAAGGATCCTTGAGGAAACCCACAATCCTGGAAATGTAACAGCACCTCCGCCAGTAAAACTTTATGGCCTTACTACCAAAGTACTGGATCCCGGGGTCCAGCTCTCTAAAAGAGAAGCATTTACAGGAAAGACCTCGTTTCTTCGGATACAAGGCCCAGGAACTATACAATTCAGCCTAAAAAGACACAGTCTGCATGGCTAGCCCCAGCAAGGATTGCTCCAGGGGAGCTCAGCACCTTAGACATTGGCCAACACCTTAGACATTGTCAAAAAAACTGAGGTACTCCCAGTAGTGGGTGGGGTTACATAGAGAGTGCACTTTTTAATTAAGGGCGTGCCAGTGTCCATCACCTGAAGGTGGCCTATAACCCACATATTTACTAATATGGCTCTGTGTCCCGTGATGTACGATAAGAAATTCGAATTTTATTTTAATTATTTATTTTAATTATTGGATATGTATTATAGCAAACAGTAAAATATTTTTATCAAAATTGTCCCTTTTTTTTTTGTTTTGTTTCTAGCGCAAAAAATAAAAGTGTGTTTGCAAAATTTAGCCAGGCTTGGATATTTTTCTTCATAAGAAAAGGCTTCCGTCCTGCCACTCACAGCTTTAAAGGGGTTGTAAAGGTAAAAGTTTTTTCACCTTAATGCATTCTATGCATTAAGGTGAAAAAACATCCAACAATACCGGCCCCACCAGCCCCTCCGTTTTATTTACCTGACCCCTCGAAAGTCCCACGCTCGCCCCAGACATCCTCTTCGCCGCTCACCCTGGCCGTTGATTGGGTACAGTGGATGGATTCAAAGCAGCGCAGCCATAGGCTCGCGCTGCTGTCAATCACATCCAATGACACAGCGCGTTTTGGAATAAGGCTGTAACATAACAAAATGTGGAAAAAAAAGTAAAGCGCTGTGAATACTTGCTGAATGCACTGTAGGAGCTGAGGCTATCAGAATTGTTATTGCCGATTTACAAGCCTGTAGCTTGTCAATCCTGTTGAGCACAAATAGCCCTGCCCACTGCTTTCTGGAAAAACAACACGGCATTTGCAGTTGAAACCCTACAACTGGGAGCTGCGTGTCTAGAAGGGAAAGCATGCGAGACACAAATGGCTCAGTCATTGAATTTAGAGGAAGTTTTGTGTTTACTTTATGAGGTCTGTGCATCACACATAGGACTTTTGAGTGCTAGACAGGAGACTTTACATGCATTTAAAAGCAGAGTTCCGACCAAAAAAAATAAATAAAATTTAAAATGCAGCTACAAATACTGCAGCTGCTGACTTTTAATAATTGGACACTTACCTGTCTTAGGGTCCAGCAATGCGGGGGGGGGGGGGGGTCAGGGAACGAAGCCCCAATTCTCTCCCCCTCCTCTCTGCTGCGCTGGCATGGTCACTGCGGGCGCCCGGCTGTGGCTTCACGCAATCATGGCCAGGCAATCATATGGGACCTGTGACGTGTCCCAGATGATTGCCGAGAGGGAGGGTGGAGAGGTGAAGTTACTTCCGGCACCACGGTGCCCCAGGAGGAAGTGGGAGCTGGAACCCTCTAAAAAAAAAAAAAAAAAAAAAAAAAAAAGGAGGATTTTTACCCCCCCCCCCCCCACCCAAAAAATGACATGTGGCATGTCAAGGAGTCACATTCCCTTAAAGCGGAAGTTCCATTTTAGGAACTCCGCTTTAATATAGGTTAGCAAGTTTTAGAACAGGCTCCAACAGTGTCAACTGCTGTGCCAATTTCTGGTGTATACAGTAAAATTAGCATGGTCTATTGAACTCTATCCACCATGGGAGTCATCAAAAGAATATTCTTCACTAATATAGCAGGCTTTAGGTTTATTGTTACTGTTATACACTCTGAAAGCCAGAAAGACCTGTCTACAACCACTAACCTGTGACCGTTGGAGCAGCCAGCAGTGTGTCATTTATCTGCAGAAGAAATAGTAGCAGAACTTCCCAAGTCTCACGGGCTATGTTGGTAGAATCCTTTGCCAGCTTCTGAACAGCACGCAACACCTGATGACAAAGGCGAATTTGATTTGCTATCAGCTCCGGTCTGCAAATAACAGTAAAGCAGTCATTAATGTATGTGTATGGTGACAATAGGCTGTTTTCAATCCATTACCCAGAACATTTGAAAAATAGGGCTTTCAAAATTTGGTATCTGTTAAAGTGAAGCATTATTTTGCAATTATAAAGGAAAACCATATATTAGTTTTGGGTCAATTTTATTTTTTTCACTTTGAATATTCAATCTTTGTGTTATAAATAAACATCTAAATACATACACGACAAAGGATTCCAAAAGAACTATTGACTAGCCAAAGAGAACGTAATGCTTTACAGCTTCTACTGTCCAGATGAAATCTCAGACTCAAACAGGTAATCATGTTAACTAGAAGTCTAAAACTCCACTTGTCAGCTGGCTAGAGCAGCGTTTCTCAACCAGGGTGCTGCCTGAAGTTTTCATGGGTAACGCGGGATTCTGGATGAGAGAGGCATTCATGTCAGAGCCAAGCTCCCACCCCTCAGCTGAACTGTAATTTGGCACAGTGGGCGCTCAGCGAGGACAGTGAAGTGAAGAGCAGTGGAAGGAAGAGGCCACTTCCTCAATCTGGACCTCTCTGCCTACTCCTACATAAGGCCCTGGTAGGTACAGTATTGCAAATTTGTGGGTGTGTGTAAATATTTTGACCCCTAACCGTGTATGATCAGAAATGCTTTTTTTTTAGGGATCATTTACAATAGCGGCAAACCCCATTGCTCATCTGAAAAGCAATCCTTGTTTCGAGGCATTTGATAGGCAGTGAAGAGCCAATATGTCGCCCACACAACACCTGTTTTAACCTTCTAAAAGCATCATCACCGCGCTGCAGCCGCGTGCAATGCACAAGGTTACAGGGCGGTTGCAGCGCGGCCTCATTCACCTGGGGATATACCTCCTGCCGCAGCCACAGCATGTGTAGGACCCTGGCTGCTGCTTTTGCAGCTAAAAGGGAGCAGTTAGAGGTGGTGAAAATGCGTCTCAAAAGGTTAATGGAAACATTATTCTTAGCCCGTAAGGCTGTTGCACTTAAAGTGGTGTTCCACACACAAAAAAAACAAACAAAAAAAAAAACAAATGCTTAAAATTCATATAAAACAAAAAAAAAAATTTTTTGGAAAAAATAAATATATATATTATATATATATATATATATATATATATATATATATATATATATATATATATATATATATTAAACTCACCTCTAAATGCCTGTTGATAGGGGGTCCCTCGTAGTCTGCCTCCTTCAGTGCCCGGGCACCTGACGTCACTTCCCCTCAGCGCAGGAAGGGCTCAGCTCCGCCCCCTCCCTCCTGTCAGTCATCTGGGACACGCGACAGGTCCCAGATGACTGCGCGGCCAATCACAGTGCGCAGCGCAGCTTGCGCATGCGCAGTGGGTGCGGATCGGGGGATGAGCGGAGCTTCGACCCCCCCGCATCGCTGAACCCTGGAACAGGTAAGTGCCCGATTCTTAAAAGTCAGCAGCTGCAGTATTTGTAGCTGCTGACTTTTACATTTTTTTTTTTTTTTTTTTTTAATGGATACACCTCTTTAAGTGGATCCACCTCTCCCTCCATATGCAAGTGGCTACAAATGTTACCTTATGAAAAACATACCTTTGAACATAAAGGTTGCCCAAATAATTATATTAAAAGGTATGGGATGCATGGTGTTCCTCTACTGTTACCATAACGAATACCTGAGAGAATCGCTAATGGTGCCACATGTTTTGACAGCTATATGTATGATCGATCCGATTCTTCTTAGCCTTCATAGTTTTAAGATTATTTGTGACTGACTGACTGACTGACTGACTGACTGTATATATATATATATATTCTGTTATGATGTAGACTGTTGCATATTTGTTATTATGGAAATATCCTCTTGTACTGTAATGTACCTCATGGTTTTCTATGCTCATGTTGAGCATTTTGACTACTGTGCCAAAGATTTTTTTTTTTTTTATTGAAAAATATATAAAAGATTAAAAAAAATAAAAAAATTGCTAAATTGTGTGGTTTTACTACCCCCCAACCTAATTGTGAATGAGCCCTTGGTTCACATCTGTGCAGCTGCATGCTGATCGTAGGGCAACCCGTTCATTTCCATAGGCTGCTTTACCTGCAGAAATGCAGCGAAAGAAGTCCCCGACCCTTTTTAGTCCCCGACCACATGGAAAATGCATTGCGTTTGGCAATATGTGGGGGTACTATTAAGAATAAATGACACCTCTGCACGTCTTCTAAAGAGCAGTGCATTTGCATGTTGGGAACGCACACAATGTGCGCGTTCCCGACATGCAGTATTGCGAACCAAACCAAAATACTTTTCAAGAGCGCCCCGACTGGGAAAAAAAAAAGGTTGAGAAACACTGGGCTGCATATTTTGCAAGGCTAAATTTAGTTGATAAAAAATAAAATAAAAAATAAAACAAACACTAGGCTCAATTAAAAAAAGTGAAAATCTTATGTTTGCAATAATAGAATTTAATAGAAGGTAGCAAAATAAAAATAGATTGAATTATATATAAAAAAAAAAAAAAAATTAAAAAATATAAAAAAAAAAAAAAAAAAAAAGCCTCACTGTACAAACATGGAGGGTAACAAGCAAATCCATGAACATGTTCATTCACAATATTCAGATGTACATTTTAGTTTTAAATAACCTTATTCTAAAGAGCAACTCCAAGTAAAGTCAGTCCGTTATCCAATAAGGCTATCCAGCAAACAAGGCGACTGTGTTAAAAGAAGAATGCCCACTGAATTTGGCTATAGCCATTACCAGGGAACCCATCTTCCCACGTCAGACAGGAAAAGGCCATCTACTTAATAAAGCTGAACTCTTTCTTAAAACAAACTTTCCTCTTCGAAATGGTTTATTTTAGGCCCAATAATGTACATGGTATGCATGGATGAAGCGCCAGGAGCTATGCACAGTAATCCTTTTCTAAACTGTTATTGCTTTACCAGACTGTTCTTGGAAGGTTTTAGTTTTCCACTCAACAAACACATTTCTCACCAGATGTACTGACATGTAAAACTAAGAACAGAGAACTTCTCTTTTTTGGTTCCCGTTTGACCAAATGAGCCCCTGGGTCTCCTCTACAGACGCAGGAGATGTAGAAACCCCAGATTTTTAAAAAGAATGCACACTTTTTTTCATCCATTGTGGTGAATTGGCAGCCCATCCACATTGGACAGACCACCCAAATGCAACAAACAATAAAAAAAGTGCAGGGTAAAAAAAAAAAATCATCACTATGTATTTTCAAAGAAGAAGGTCCTTAGGTCCACTGTGTGGGGTGAAGCTCTTACCATAATGTTGTCATAACTTGCATGGTTTGGCACTTACCTATAAAAGTACTTCTCTCTAATGCTGGCAGGTCTGGGTTTGCAGTTGTCACTCTGTCCCCTACATATACACACACAGTATATACACTATATTACCAATAGTATTGGGACACCTGCGTTTACACCCACATAAACTTTAATGGGATCCCAGTCTTAGTCTATAGGGTTCAATATTGAGTTGGCCCACCCTTTGCAGCTATAACAGCTTCAACTTTTCTGGGAAGGATGTCCACAAGGTTTAGGAGTGTGTCTATGGGAATGTTTGACCATTCTTTTTAAAGCACGTTTGTGAGGTCAGGCACTGGCTCGCAGTCTCTGTTCCAATTCATCCCAAAGGTGTTCTATTGGTTGAGGTCAGGACTCTGTGCAGGCCAGTCAAGTTCCTTCACCCCAAACTCGCTCATCCATGTCTTTATGGACCTTTCTTTGTGCACTGGTGCGCAGTCAAGTTCGAACAGGAAGGGGCCATCCCCAAATTCTTCCCACAAAGTTGGGAGCATGAAATTGTCCAAAATGTCTTGGTATGCTGACGCCTTAAGAGTTCCCTTCACTGGAACTAAGGGGCCACCCCAACGCCTGAAAAACAACCTCACGCCATAATTCCCCCTCCACCAAATGATTTTGACCAGTGCACAAAGCAAGGTCCATAAAGACATGGATGAGCGAGTTTGGGGTGGAGTTACTTGACTGGCCTGCACAGACCTCAGCCCGATAGAACACCTTTAGGATGAATTAGAGCAGAGACTGCGAGCCAAGCCTTCTCATCCACATCAGTGCCTGATCTCACAAATGTACTTCTGGAAGAATAGTCAAACATTCCCATAGACACTCCTAATCCTTGTGGACAGCCTTCCCAGAAGAGTTGAAGCTGTTATAGCTGCAAAGGGTGGCCAACTCAATATTGAACCCTACAGACTAAGACTGGAATGCCATTAAAAGTTTGTGTGCGTGTGAAGGCAGGTGCCCCAATACTTTTGGTAATATAGTGTACATACTCACCTAGGTGGAGGCAGCATTGGTCTGATGCTGCACCTGCTCCCCTCTGCCTCCAAGACCACTGATCACTCAGTTCTCTGTCACTGAGCAGAGAGCAGAGACTGTCAGTCATTGCCTCTCTGCTCTGAATGAATGAATGAGTGAGTGACTTGTATAGCGTAACCTATGCAAACTGAATAGCCTCAGGGCGCTTTTTGCCGCCGGTGTCCATCTGTGGTATAGCGCTGTCCTTTTTACCCCATGGGGTCCCGACGCGCTTACAAACACATACAACATACACAAATTAGGTTAATTATATCCTGTCGAAAAAAATTGGCCAAACAGCATGGAGTGTGGGAGGAAACCCACGCAGACACAGGGAGAAAATGCAAACATCAGGCAGATGGTGTCGTGGTCGGGATTTGAACCAGCGACCCTATTGCTGCTAGGTGAAAGTGCCAACCACTACACCACTGTGCTGCCCTCACTGGAGTGTCGGTCTGTGGAAGAGGCGGAAGCAGCTGGCTCAGGCTCTCAGAGAGCCTGAGCCACCTGCAAGTCGAGGCATTTTGGGTGGGTCCTGGCATTAAAATTGGGATCGCTCCAGAGCCTGGACCAGCTGAATACAGATCACAGGAGTGCAGAACAAAGTGCATGTCTGTGACCCACAGAAGTAGGGCCAAGGGAGCTTTGGCCCTATGTATCCTTTAATACACTGCTTGAGTGAGAATGGCCTCTCAGTAGCTTAGAAAGTATTGGAGCCATCGGACCGACACGGCAGGCAACTAGAATTTTCAAAAGCAGTATAGCAAAGGCATAAACATTTTTTAGGTTTTCTCTAACATAGGGGATGAAGAAAAACAAACCACTGAATTGTACTCTCAGGTAATCAATAATGCCTCAATGTAGAGCCCTGATAGCAAATTTTAGATGAGTCTTTCCCTTCTTTTAGGTTTTATTTATTTTAGAGATTATTTACCCTCTCTTCAAAGAAGACAACATCTCCTGTTTTCATTAATGGTAAGTGCACTTGAACGGTTTAAGCCTTGCAGCACATATCCAGACAGGAATTCCTGCCTGCAGAAACGGACATTCTATTAATGCTCTGCATCCTTCATCTCATTGTTTCATCACTTGCCCAAAGGCCAGACAGAAAAAGCTAGAGATCTTTCCTATGGTGTGACACACTTGTCCTCCTGGGAATGGCGTCACTCAGTAATTACACTGCTGTACCCAAGCATGCACCAAGGAAACAAATTCGTATTCATTCACCGCATAATGCAGTTGTTTTCCATAATCATGCAAAACTGATCTCTTGGTTATGGGTAGAGAAAGTTAGCCAAGGCCCTCCCTGATATCTTTGATACGGTGACATCTCCCTGCTACATTTCTTGATTCAATTCCTGTCAACCTGGGAGTTTTGGTTGTTCCATCTCTTCCTTCATAAAAGACCACGGCATCAGACGCTTTGCATTGCACTTGGTAATAATAATATAATGCAAGGCTGCATTCACACTTCAGTGCTTTGAATCGCAGGCAGATTTGCCACGATTCTGCCGGCGATTTGAAAGCGCTGATGTGCGAGTGACAAATCGCGGACTCGCATTTGAGATGCCATTCGAATGACACATAAAATCGCTGTGCGGGTTTGGCGCGATAAATCACATCGTGGGAAGCATGTCGGCCAAAAGTAGCTCCTGAACTTTTTTTTGGGCAACATGCTTCCCGTCAATGCGGGTTGCCGCTATCGCAGCGCGATTTATTGCGCAACAATCCCGGCAGACCCGCACTACAATTTTAGGTGCCATTCAAATGAATGGCATCTTAACCACTTCAGCCCCAAAAGGATTTACCCCCCTTCCTGACCAGAGTGTTTTTTGCGATTCGGCACTGCGTCGCTTTAACGGACAATTGCACGGTTGTGCGACGTGGCTCCCAAACAAAATTGATGTCCTTTTTTTACCACAAATAGAGCTTTCTTTTGGTGATATTTGATCACCTCTGCAGTTTTTATTGTTTGCGCTATAAACAAAAAAAAAAAAAAGCGACAATTTTGGGAAAAAAAAAAAAATTTAATTAAAATTTTTTACTTTTTTGCTATAATAAATATTTTATATATATATATATATATATATATATAAATATATATATATATAATATATATAAAAAAAAATAAACATATTTTTTCCTCAGTTTAGGCCGATATGTATTCCTTCTACATATTTTTGGTAAAAACATTAAAAAAAAAAAAATAGAAAAAAATTGCAATAAGCGTTCATTGATTGGTTTGCGCAAAAGTTATAGCGTCTAAAAAATAGGGGATAGTTTTATGGCATTTTTTATTAATAGTTTTTTTTTTTTTACTAGTAATGGCGGCGATCAGCGATTTTTATCATGACTGCGACATTGTAGCGGACACATCGGACAATTGACACATTTTTGGGACCATTGGCATTAATACAGCGATCGATGCTATAAAATTGCATTGATTACTGTAAAAATATCACTGGCAGTGAAGGGGTTAACCACTAGGGGGCGGGGAGGGGTTAAGTGTGTCCTATGGGCGTGTTTCCAACTGTCTGGGGGCATGGCTGTGTGTGACACCACACTGATTGCTGCTCCCGGGAGCAGACGATCAGTGTGCTGTCACTAGGCAGAACAGGGAGATGCTGTTTACACCGGCATCTCCCCGTTCTTCAGCTCCGTGACATGATCCCGGGTAACCCAGCGGCGATCGAGTCCACGGGACCCGCGGCACGGTCATGCGGTTACGTTACTTTGCCCAGCTGTGCCATTCTGCCGACGTATATGTGCTGACAGTGGTCGGCAAGTGGTTAAATGCAAGCCCTGCGATTTGTCATTCACAAACTGGCGCTTTCATATTGTGGGCGGAATTGCAGCTAATCTGCCCGCTATGTAAAAACGCTGAAGTGTGGATGCAGCCTTAAGCTTGGATACAGCTGCTCGGCCATGGAAACCCATTCCATGTAGCTCTCTATGCACTGTTGTGCTAATCTGAAGGCCACACAAAGTTTGGAGGCTATTGACTCTGCAGAAAATTGGTAACTTCTGCGCACTGTTCGCGTCAGCATGCGCTGACCCCGCTCTATCATTTTACGTGGCCTACCACTTCATGGCTGAGCTGCTGTTGTTGCCAGTTGCTTCCACCTTGTTATAATACCACTAACGGTTGACCATGTAATATTTAGTAGCCAGGAAATTTCACAATGGACTTACTGCACAGGTGGCAACCTATTACGGTACCACACTTAAATTCTTAAAGCACCTGAGAGCGACCCATTCTTTCACAAATGTTTATAGAAGCAGTCTGCATGCCTAGGTGCTTTATTTTATACACCTGAATCCAATGATTTGGAGGGGTGTCCCAATACTTTTGGCAATATTATAATATAAATGAGATAGATATATCTATATAATCTCTAATTTACACATACATAAGAGAACTTTTTTTTTTTTTTTTTTTTTGAAGGAAGACATTGTTTTTTAAATAAAAAAAAAATGTAATCTTCGAGTCTGATGATATTTACCAGATTCACAATTTAATAGTATGTACAGTATATATTCTCTAATAGTATATAATAGTAATAAATTGCCTTTTTTTTAAAAACTTTACGTATTAACTAAATTATGCACCACACTTTTTTTTAAGGTTATTAACCGATTAAAATCGGCCAACTAATCGTTAGTTGCAGCCCTAAAATATTATATAACACACACACACTCATGATTTGCACTTTTTACCATCCCAATCCTAATCCCTCCACAACAGAAGAGACAGCCAGCTCCCAATGAAATAAGGAGGGAAGGTGGCGGCTTGACATCGGTGTCCAGCAGAATAGTTGCAGATCCCAACAAAATGCCACTGGGTTTGCAAGTATGTTATTGTGAATCCTGCAACAAAGGTGGTACAAGTGGATTACTTATTTAAGCTTAACTTTGATAGCCTTACCTGGGCACAAAGACATTCTGAAGGTGTTTAAGGATGATCTGGATGTACATATTAGGCTCTCGGATAACTGGTTGGGGAATAGAATCCTTTGGAGCCACCAGTGCCATCATCCAATCAGTGTACACATCCACACAGTATTTCACCGTGTCTCCCTCCAGTGGTAACGTTAGTCCATAACAAATGACCTCCATGGTCCACTTCACCTGGAATGTAAGAAATAGCACAATTAGTGCATTCATTACAAATCATTATAAAGGCCTTTGTCCCTCTACTGCCATACAGAACGTAATCTTAGCTTAACCGCTTCCCGACCGCCTCCTGCACATATACGTCAGCAGAATGGCACGGCTGGGCAAAACCACGTACTGGTACGTGGTCCTTTAAGAGCCCAGCCGTGGGTCACCCGGTCGGGAGCTCCGTGACCACGGCCGCGGGACCAGCAGACCCGATCGCCGCTGGTGTCCCGCGATCGGGTCACAGAGTTTAAGAACGGGGAGAGGTCTGTGTAAACAAACCTCTCCCCGCGCTTCCTACACTGCCTGTCATTGATCGGCTGTTACCTGTCATCGGGAAAGCCGATCAATGACGTCAGACGTACAGCCACGCCCCCCCACTCTAAAAAAAAAAAAAAAAAAAAAAAAACACGTCACACTTAGCCCCTCCCCGACCCCTAGTGGTCAACTCCTTCACTGCCAGTGTCATTTACATAGGAATCAGTGCATTTAAATAGCACTGATTTCTATAGGGGCAAAAAGGGGCCTGGTCCTTTGGCTGCAAATTGGTCCGGGGCTGAAGTAGTTGATAAACTGACTATGAAATATGGAACATCCAAGCTATATTGCCTGAAGAAATACTTTGCTTACTGTAAAAATGAATTATTATAATAAACGTTCTATAAATTTGCATGGTATGCAATGGGTTTTATTTAACCACTTTCTGTATATAATTGTCCTGGAAGAAAAGGTGGTTATAACAGGATCATGGCTGCCCATTCCTTTTCACAGGGCTCGTAAGGACCATAGCCCCCCACCCGCCTTCGTTCTACGGCTCTCCTGTCCCACTGGGTAGCCCAAAACCACTGTAAGCAATCAGATAGGCTGCGCAGAGAGAAAGAAGGAACGTTCCTCCCTCTCCTGTGTAAAGAATGAAGCAACCAGGATTTTGTCACTTCCGCTTTCGGTTCTTTGTTTACTGGGTCCTATAGACCCCCGATATCTCAATCAAAAGAACCTGTTACTGCCCAGGGGATGCTGTTCATCTCTTGTGATACTAATAAAGTTTAAAAAAAAATAAGTATATATATATATAAAAAAAAAATAAAAAATAAAATGAAAGCATCCCTGTCCCCCCCGCACAAATGTGAACACACATGTAGGTCCCACATGCATATATATAAAAACATTGACTGCACTACACATTTGAGGCATCACTATAAACCTCAATGTCAAAGCAATAATTCTAGCAGAAGAGCTCATGTTTAACGCTAAACTGGTAACCTGGTTTTTAGAGCGTAATCTATGGAGAGTTTTAGGTACCGCAGTTTGTAATAATTTCACAGGTGAATGAAATTTTGAATCTTGACAGGTTTGGGATCTATTTATTCTGCGCAACATCTTTTATATTTTACCAAAAAAATGGGTATTCTACGGTTTCTGAATGCACCAACATGCATTTAAAGCGGAGTTCCACCCAAAAGTGGCATTTCCGCTCCTTACCCACAATGGCAGTGGCAGCAGTGTGTGTGTGTGTAGCTGCTGGCTTTTCATTTTTTCTTTTTTTGGGGAAAACAATAAAATGCAAACAAAAACATAAAAAATAGCAACAAAAACAGCATTTTATTCTTTCGGGCCCCTGCTTTCAGGGAATGTATATAACATTTTGGGGTGCTAATTTTCTAGCAAAAAAATGCTGTTTTTAACATGTGAGAAATGTCAAAATTGGCCCAGACAGCAAATGGTTAAAATGGAAAATAATTATATCAGTGTGTATCAAGGTTTTGAAAAAAAAAAAAAAAAAAACACACAAAAATATAGTTTGTGATAATCTACGTATACGTGATCAGGTATATATGCTCATTACATATGCTGGCTGACCGCTCATTAGGGAATATTAACTGGGCAAGTTAGATAACTCACCGGTCACCTCCTCACTATCATCTGTCAGACTGGTAGAGGCTACTTTACAGCTTTATGAAGAGCTCCACAGTATTGGATGGATTTACTATCTCAAGGCCTGTTACAGCGGGTTGAGCGAAAAAAAAATCTGTCAGCCCTGCTTGATGCCACTGTGATCCGGCGTTAGTGTAGCGATCTGCCCCACTGAGCTGTTGTGTTCTGACAGGGGGACGGCGCCCCCGCCAGGACACTCCGGTCAGTGCTCTCTAGTATTGGCTGAGAGGACTGATCTGGAGCCGGTCGGCTGCTGGTTTTTCAGCATGCTTTCCGGCTTCTGTTGGAACGGCTGCCTTATACACAGGCTGAATGCTGGCCGATTTTTATTAAACTGGCTGATGTCTCCCAGTATTCGGCCCATGTGTACAGGGCTTAATAGAGGTCAAATCCTGTCTGGGCATTCAACTATATTCTAAAGCCTAAAGTTGGCCACCTATAGCTTCATCCAGTGGATAACAGGTACTGGACAAATTTCCAGATGCAGTTCTGTGTGCTTTTGTTCTGCACTAAAAATGCATGCACAGTGTTTTTCATGTATTCCAATGGCTCTAGTTCACACCAGTGCAGTCAGTTCCAGTCAATTTACGGTCAGTTTCCAGTGCATGAACGGAAACTGACTGCATTGGTGCAGAAAAAACAGAACTGCATCTGGTGTGAACCATTAAGCCTACTGGCTGAATAAAAAAAAAATAAAAAAAACACACACATAGTCTGGTTGAAAAAAAACAAAATAAATAAAAAAAATAAAATAAAAAAAAAAAGGACAGGTCTAGTTCAACCAATATAGAAAAAAAAATATATTTTTTTACAATCCTATATGTACACGCACACACAAAAAATACTATACCAACAGTTGATCCAGGAGGTAGGAAAATAAATAAATAAAACCCCAGCAAAGTATGATCCAAATTTGCTCAAGCAGGGGAAAAGTCATTCTTCCTGACCCCCGAGAGGCAATTGAATAGTCCCTGGATCAACAACCTATAAATAGTAGTATCCAGTTATCTTATGTACATTAAGGCTCGGTTCACACCGCAGTGATGGGGGAACTCTGCAAATCCAGTAAGGGTTCCCGCATCGCATGTCTCCTGCAGGCAGTTCACACTGCCCTATACGAACTGCTGGGAGTGTCAATACAAAATTAATGAAGCCTCCCCGTTTGGTTCGCATATCGACACAGTGCAAACTGTCAATTCGAACAGGAATCGGATCGCATGGGTGTGAACACTCACGTAATCCGATTCTGGTGTGGACCAAATAAAGGGTCCTGCACGAGTTTGGTATGAATGCGAATTCAGCCATACAATCTGTATGGCTGAATTTGCATAACACAGACATTGCACAGCAGTGCGAATCACATGCGATGTCTGACATCACAGCAGGAAAGAATCCAGGCCTCTTTTTTTAAAGCGATCTACTGTGCTGGACAGAACCACCTCTGGAGGGAGTCTAGTCCACATTTTATCAGCTTTTACTGTGAAAAAGATTGCCCTCTTGTCCTCTGATGACCTTAAAGTGGAGCTCCACCCAAAAACAGAAAGCTCCGTTGTCTGAGTATCTGGGTTTGACTACTCGTTGCCACTTGTGGCTCAGTTTGCTGTGCATTTGTATACGTTGATTATATCCCCCCTTAATCTCCCCTTGTGAGAGAATAGAGAATATATTCAGTTCTTCTAAGCTTTCCTCATAGCTGAGCTCCTCCATGCTCTTCTCTGCACTTTCTCCAGTTCCCCGATTATCCTTTTTGAGAACTGGTGCCCAAAACTGAACTGCATATTCCAGATGACGTCTTACTAATGATTTGTTTTTTTCGGGTAGGGAGCATCCGCGCGCCGCTGGTGACCTGGCCATGCTGTGATTGAACACAGCAGATGCCAGTCAATAGATCACTGCCAGGACCCGCTAATCCAGCTAGAAAACACACAGGATAGGAGGACAGGGCTCTGCCTATAAACAAGGCAGAGCGCTATCCTGTCAGCGAGGAAAGTAATGCCCCCCCCCCCCGCGAAGCAGGGAATGAAAAACATTGCTTCCCTTAGTGAAAGCACCTCACACTGTACACAAACACTGGCTAGGCACACATTTAACCCCTTGATTGCCCTAGATTTTTAACCCCTTCCCTGCAAGTGTCCTTAGTACAGTAACAGCGCAGTATTTTTAGCACGGATCATTGTATTAGTGTCACTGGCTCCCACAAAGTGTCAAAATGTCTGCCGCAAAATTGCAGTCCTGCTACAAGTTGCTGATCGCCACCATTACTATAAAAAAATTAAAATAAAAAAATAAAAAAGCAAGAGGGAAATAAAAATTCCAGTATATATATCCCATAGTTTGTAAACGCTATAACTTTTGCGCAAACCAATCACTAAATGCTTATTGGGATTTTTTTTTAACCAAAAATATGTAGCAGAATACACATTGGCCTAAATTTAAGAAGAAATTAAATTTTTGACATTTTTTTATAGGATAGGTTTTAGAGCAGAAAAGTAAAAAAAAAAAAAATATATATATTTTTTTTCCAAAATTGTGGGTCTTTTTTGTTTATAGCGCAAAAAAAAAATAAAAAAAACGCAGAGGTGATCAAATACCACCAAAAGAAAGCTCAATTTGTGTGTGTGGGGGGGGGGGGGGGAGGCATACATTTTATTTATGAACAGCCTTGCATTAATGAGCAATTGTCAGTTAAATGGCCTGGTCATGAAGGGGGGTAAATCTTCCAGGAGGTCCAGTGGTTAAAAATAATACAGTTAGTTGCCAGTCGGTTGATAAGATTAGGCTTAGTAGTTAACATATTTTTGTATACAGTATATTAATAGAACAATTTCCAAACACTGGAGAGAAGGCCGGACTATTTTTAAACTAGACAGAGCTGATGAATGGGAGATCTTACCTCTTTATCACTTTTTAGAATACTCTCGCTTGCAGCAGAGGAAGGAGCATTGACAGCCTGTCCCAACGGACGGACCACGGAATTTGCGACTTCGCGGCCCACATTTTCAGGATAACTGTGCAGCACGCTGGTGTGTCCCTGGTCATTCTTGATAACGAGGTGCAGGGTCCGCCACTCTGAGTACATGTTGAACACTTTGCAGATCCCACTGCCTGAAAGGACACAATTTATGTCAGTGGAAAAAACAAAACAAATAAAAAAAAAATAATTAAAAAAAAAAATTAAACACATACATAGGGGGTTATTTACTAAAGGCAAATCCACTTTGCACTTGGAAGTGCAGTCGCTGTAGATCTGAGAGGGACATGCAAGGAAAATAAAAAACAGCATTTTTGCTTGTACATGATTGGAAGATAGATCTTCCCCTCAGATCTACAGCGACTGCACTTACACCACAAGATATCACAAAGCCATCTTCATAGCAAAAAAAAGAACATTTCTCCAAAACCATCTCAAAAACCATCTCAAAAGCCATCTCAAAAAGCCATCTCAAAAAGCCATAAACCACCCTCTAGCACTCTTCAAACTAGTCGCCCACACTATGAACCCCACCTGTTTAGAGTCTCCAGCAAACGAAACAAGAATTCTGCAATAAGTTATCAGATTTTTTTCATTGACAAAATCGCAACCATTTGGGAAATAATCCCACTTGGCCAGAGCCAGAAGAAGGAAAAAAAGAAAAAAAACACACACAAAGTTTCTACAACCACCAAGATTTACTCTGGTCCCAATCACCATTGACACCACCAAAACCATGATCAGAAACCTCTGAGACAGCACATCGCCAAACGACATCATTCCCACAAAACTACTGAAAGGTGCCAGGATGTCGGTACATTCCATCATAACATACCTAATAAACCAGTCATTTAAAGAAGGAATCGTCCCGATCTCCCTCAAGCAAGGCACAATCAAACCCCTCCTAAAGAAGCCTAACCTCGACCCCAAAGACCCAAACAACTGCAGACCTGTCACAAGTCTCAACACCTTCTTCAAAATTTTCGAGAAAGCAGTAGAACAACAACAACTCCATCTGGACACCCATAAACTTTTGGACCCACTACTATCGGGTTTCCGCCCTGGCCACGGGACAGAAACTGCACTCCTTAAAATCTGGGATGACTTCCTCGAAGCAGCAGATGAAGGAGAATCGTGTCTCCTGGTGCTGCTGGACCTCAGTGCAGCGTTCGACACAGTAGACCACAAAACCCTGATCACTCGTCTCACAGAAGTAGCTGGAGTTGCAGACTCAGACTTACCCTGGTTCGCATCCTTTCTAGAAAACCGATCTCAGAAAGTGAAACTAGGAACGTTCACTTCGGAAGCACGAAAAATTACATGCGGAGTCCCTCAAAGATCACCCCTGTCACATATGCTCTTTAACATCTATCTCCGCCCACTCCCCAAAATCATCAGCAACCAGGATCTACTTTATCACTGCTACGCGGATGACATCCAACTCTACCTACGCATCACCAACAAAAGACCAACACCAGGCACTGGAAAACTGTCTCATTGATCAACGATTGGATGACGGAGAGCTTCCCTTAAACTCAACGGATCCAAAACAGAACTCCTCTTCCTTCGCGCAAACCGAAACAAAAACCCTGGCACGATGTCCACACCACTCACCATCCTCGGAAAACCCATCACCCCCAGCACTAATGCCAAAAGCCTCGGAGTCATCTTTGACTCAACCATGACGATGGATGCACAAATAGTCAGCGGATCCCACTACCTTCTTCGCCTACTGCGTAGACTCATCCCCTTCATCCCGGAAGGAGACACAGCAGCAGCAGTAGTTGGAACAATCATCAATTCCTGACTCAACAACGCAAATTCCCTCTACCTAGGACTTCCAATACCCAAAATACCAAATTTCATGTCTACAAACCGTCCAGAACACAGCAGCCAGACTGGTAACTGGAAAAAAACCATGGGAATCAATCACCCCGTGAGGACCCTTTATTGGCTAGCCATGAAGGATCGAGTTACATTCAAGACCCTCTGCCCCACTCACAAATGTGCACAAGGAAAAGCCCTGCAATACCTCTGCGACAAAATAAAGCACTACACCCCAGGTCGCACTCTCCGGTCAACTAACCAGAACCTCGTCCACATTCCCAAGACCCGTTGCAAATTAAAAGGCGAACAAAGGTTTGCAGTACAAGGACCACGGCTATGGAATGCTCTACCCGCGAACAACGGCTCGGAGGAAAAACTATCTGGCCTTCAGGAAGAAGCTCAAGTCCCATCTCTTCTGAAAACCCAAGCGGACTCTGGCAGCAAAAGCGCCCTGAGACGATTTAGTTTGCATATGTAGTGCTATACAAGTTATTCATTCAGAGAATAAAATGGTAGTCGTTGCAATACTTTCTGTCACACCGTATTTGCGCAACGGTCTTACAAACGCGTTTTTTTTTTTTAAATAAAATAAGATGACAGCAAAGTTAGTAATTTTTTTTTTATATTGCGAAAGATAATGTTACGCCGAGTAAATTGATACCAAACATGTCACGCTTCAAAATTGCGCCCGCTCGTGGAATGGCGACAAACTTTTACCCTTAAAAATCTCCATAGGCGACATTTAAAAAATTCTACAGGTTGCATGTTTTGAGTTACAGAGGAGGTCTAGAGCTAGAATTATTGATCTTGCTCTACTGATCACGGCGATACCTCACATGTGTGGTTTGAACACAGTTTTCCCATGCGGGCGCTACTCACGTATGCGTTCGCTTCTGCACGCAAGCTCGGCGGGACAGGGCGAGTTTAACATTTTATTATTTTACCTTTTTTATTTTTACACTGTTCCTTTTAAAAAGGCCGCCGCCGATAAAAGTGATCTTGCAGCGAATCCGCCTCAGAGACGACTATTATAGGAAACTGGACTGCCCGCTGAAGAAGTGGATACCGGGGGTATGGCAGCTAGCTGCTGCCATAACCACGATATTCATCTTCAAAGTTAGGCGTGCGGCGGTCCGGAACTGGTTAAACGTTTTTTTTTTGCGTTTTCCATGTTAGCGTTAAACGCTGGTGAGCCAGGTTTTTGAGCGTTCAAAGTTTTTTTGTGGTCAGAAAAACAGCTCCTGAATGCGATTTTAGGGCGTTCAGACAAAAGCCCATAAACTCCACTGCTGATAAATGTCCAAAAACGTCTATGTGTGCATGGGCACATCGGATAACATAGAGGGGAGTTTATGGGCTGTTAAAAAAAAAAAAAAAAAACGCCCCAACTCCCAAAAATGTCAGTTTATGCGCTTCAGTGTGCATGGAGCCTTAAGCCAGTCTTTACTATTTTTTAATAAAGGATTTGTGAAGTTGTCGCACAAAGCTTGTGCATGTTCTGTTTTTCTATAGTGTTCACCAGGGGTTGTATCATTCCAGGAAACTTGTCTTTTACTACCATGTCTGTGTCCCTCCTTCTGGCTGTGTTTATTTCTGTTTCCAAAGCTGACAGTTTAAAAGCCGTGAAAATGTGCACAGACATGTACACCAGGGAACGGCATAACCTGAAGACTGCACTACAGTAGGAAATGAAAATTTAAAGAGAAGGCTCAAGTCTCCCCAAAGAAAAATTTAAAAAAAAAGTCAGCAGCTAATACTGTAGCTGCTGCCTTTTAATATAAGGAAACTTACCTGTCCAGGGATCCAGCGGATGGTTGATCTAATGCTCATCCGTCTGGTGGATCGGATGGCACCGCCTGTCCATTTCCATCTGACAGCCCCTTAGAGAACAGCGGTGCGGACATGGACCTGTCATCCACCTGCTCAACAGGGATCAGCGGAGAGATCACCCGCTGAGCAAGCAGATCCCGCTTCACGGAGGTGCCCTTGTGAAAGGGCTCTATTTTTTGTGACCGGTGATAGGATCTGGGAACTTCTCTTTGGCGTCTCCAAGATATACACATATGGCTAGCGATTCAACCCTCTGAAATGGTTACATTATTGTTAAAGCAGTTGTAAAGGATACATTTTCTTTTCTAAAATAATAAACCTGTTATGCTTACCTGCTCTGGGCAATGGTATAGCAAAGAGTGGCTCCAAACCTCCTCTTCTGGGGTCCCCCACTGATGCTCTAGGCTTGGGGTCCCCCACTGTACCCGAATGATAAAAATGTAATTTGGGTACAGTGTTGTATGACCGCGCAATTGTCATTCAAAGGGTTAGGTGCCCAGTAAGCAAGTGTTTAAGTAACCCAAAACATAAATACAAAGTTTAACAGAGAGCTATTTCCTTTTACATGATGGATCGTGATTGTTTTGCATGCCGCCAAGTGTCATGAAGAAAACATATTGAAGGTTACCTTGGGCAGACACGTTCCCGATCATTAATAATGATTAAGTGCGTCATATTCAAAGCAGATTTGTGTTACATATAAACATTGTCCAACATTTCCCCAAAGTCAAATTCTGTTAATATTTTAGAAAACTACAGTGCACTCGGTTTAAACTGGTTATAAAGCCTAAACATTTTTTAACTTAATACATTCCTTGCATTACAGTACAAAAATATTTCGGTAGTGGTATCTCCTTTCAGTATAGGGAAACTTACCTGAGCCCTCATTCGGTCCAGTGCTGGTTTCACAGGCTTTGAGGCAGCGGGGGCCATTGGTTTGCACTGCTGTCAGTCAAAGCCAGTGATGTGGGGGAAGCGGGGACTGTCATCTGTGACTTTCCTAAATGTAAACTTTTGCTGAAAGAACAATGGGGCTGCCGTTGCTGAAAATACCAGTTGTCTGGCTGTCATGTTCTCTGGCTTACAGTCCTTTTAGTCCATAAGCTGTAACAGTTGAAGCAGTTGTACACCCCGCATGGTGACTTACCTACAGGTAATCCTATAATAAGGCGGCTTACCTGTAGGTAAAATAAAAATCTCCTAAACTTGCACGGTTTAGGAAAACGCTGTGAAGGTCCAGCGTTGCACGTGAAACGCCATGGATGTAATTCCCTGCTGTGTGGGAGTGTCCCAAACTGATGGAAAACTCAGGGTGGAAAACCAAGGCTGGATTAGCCGATTTGCATGACAGTCAGCGTTGCTGGGGTTCTAGGGGTGCTGATCATTGAAGCACCTCATGGCCCTCAGTGACCTGTTAGCTGTTGTGGTTGCCTTGACGATGCGTTTTGTGTGCATGTGCTTTTTCCTCCCCTCTAGCACGCTGAACCTTACTCCACATGCTGGTGAGCTCGTTTCACATTCGGCCGCAGCACAGCAGGGGTATTGGTGCCCCCCCATGCTGCAGAGGCTTTTTGTAAACCCCTATGCTGTCGGATTCTCGTTGCTCCATGGATCTTCTGTGAAAACTTTAAGTGGTTAATTTTTTTTTTTTATCTACCTCATTGCCTTTCCTGTTTGATAACAGGATTGTCTTTTCATTTTATTACTGAATAAACTAAGTCTCTATTTACGTTTTATTTCCTGCTATGAGACTGTGAATACTCATCAACCTATTGAGCGCTGGACTGTTTGTTGTGTTAGAGCTTCACAGGTTGCCACTGGAGTCCTCTTCCACTCCTCCATGATGACATAACGGAGCTGGTGGATGTTAGAGACCTTGCGCTCCTCCACCTTACATTTGAGGATTCCCCGCAGATGCTCAATAGGGTTTAGGTCTGGAGACATGCTTGGCCAGTCCATCACCTTTACCCTCAGCTTCTTTATCAAGGCAGTGGTCATCTTGGAGGTGTGTTTGGGGTCGTTATGTTGGAATACTGCCCTGCGGCCCAGTCTCTGAAGGGAGGGGATCATGCTCGGCTTCTGTAGGTCACAGTACATGTTGGCATTCATGGTTCCCTTAATGAACTGTAGCTCCCCAGTGCCGGTGTTCTATCACCAAGTGTCCGGCTGTCACTAGGTGTCCGAAGTGTACTGCGCATGCGCAGTACGGAGCATGAAGATTTTCGGAAATTGTCGGAAGATGAACGGCGCCTGCGCCGTGAGTCGAGGTGAAGCCCCCACCATCCAAGCGGACATAGGGTTAGTCAAACTTAGAGGGCCCCTTGCGGGCTCGCTTCGCTCGCCACGCTTCGGGCACGGCCTCGATGCGCTCGGCTCTTTTATATTCTAACTATGTCCACTTGGATGGTGGGGCTTGAAAGTGGACTCACGGCGCAGGCGCCGTTCATCCTCGGCAATTTTCGGAATCAGGGTGTCCTGTGTACTGCGCATGCGCAGTACACAGCGGACACTTGGTGATGGGGGACGGCTAATGATAGAACACCGGCAGCACTCATGCAGCCCCAGACCATGACACTCCCACCACCATGCTTGACTGTAGGAAAGTCATACTTGTCTTTGTACTCCTCACCTGGTTGCCACCACACGCTTGACACCATTACAAATCACAGATCACCAAGAAAGCCTCGAGTGCCAGCTCCATCCAGACAACCATGGCTACCAGTCACGCCAGCTTCATCGGAGCAACCATGACCACTGGCTGCCCAAGCTGCACCTGGGATACCACTGCCTTACCAGTATCACTTCAACAGCCCTTGCCATGCCAGGTCCATCCACAGTGACTGCGCCAAATCTATCAAGGCAATCACTGCCATGCAAGCATCACCTGAGAAATGCTTGCCTTGTCAGCTCCACCCAGGAAACTCCATCCCCAAGCCATCCTCAGCCACCAACTGCACAAAATCCACACAGCAACATCAGCCAAGCTCCACCCTGCCATCATCTAGCACTAGTTGCCAAGTCCACCAGGTTTACTAGTATGCAATGTACTAAATACATAAACTAGTTTATACAGACACTGGGACAATACTATAGAGCTTTATAAGTGCAGTCACTGTTGGGAGAAACAGTAAAATCTTACTAGCAATCCCAATCCAGACCTAGCTTCTCACTCACACAGTCTTCTAGCAGTAGCTCTGGGTGGCTGGGGGGAGGGGGGAGAGGGCCCCCCGGGTGGCTGGGGGGGAGAAGGAGAGCCCCCCTGGGAAGCTGGGGGGGGGGAGAGTCCCCCTGGGGGGGGGAAGAGAGAAGTAGAGGCCCCCCTGGGGGGGGGGGGGGAGAGAAGTAGAGGCCCCCCTGGGGGGGGGGGGAGAGAGAAGTAGAGGCCCCCTGGGGGGGGGGGGAGAGAAGTAGAGGCCCCCCTGGGGGGGGGGGAGAGAGAGAAGTAGAGGCCCCCTGGGGGGGGAGAGAGAGAGAGAGAGAGAGAAGTAGAGGCCCCCTGGGGGGGGAGAGAGAGAGAGAAGTAGAGGCCCCCTGGGGGGGAGAGAGAGAGAGAGAAGTAGAGGCCCCCTGGGGGGGGGAGAGAGAGAGAGAGAAGTAGAGGCCCCCTGGGGGGGGGAGAGAGAGAGAGAAGTAGAGCCCCCCTGGGGGGGGGAGAGAGAGAGAAGTAGAGGCCCCCTGGGGGGGAGAGAGAGAGAGAGAGAGAGAGAGAGAGAGAGAGAGAGAGAGAGAGAGAGAGAGAGAGAGAGAGAGAGAGAGAAGAGAGAGAGAGAGAGAGAGAGAGAGAAGTAGAGGCCCCCTGGGGGGGGGAGAGAGAGAGAGAGGAGAGAGAGAGAAGTAGAGGCCCCCTGGGGGGGGGGGGGGAGAGAGAAGTAGAGGCCCCCTGGGGGGGGGGAGAGAGAGAGAAGTAGAGGCCCCCTGGGGGGGGGGAGAGAGAAGTAGAGGCCCCCTGGGGGGGGGGAGAGAGAAGTAGAGGCCCCCTGGGGGGGGGGGAGAGAGAGAAGTAGAGGCCCCCTGGGGGGGGGGGAGAGAGAAGTAGAGGCCCCCTGGGGGGGGGGAGAGAGAAGTAGAGGCCCCCTGGGGGGGGGGAGAGAGAAGTAGAGGCCCCCTGGGGGGGGGGAGAGAGAGAAGTAGAGGCCCCCTGGGGGGGGGGGGAGAGAGAGAGAAGTAGAGGCCCCCTGGGGGGGGGGAGAGAGAGAAGTAGAGGCCCCCTGGGGGGGGGAGGGAGAGAGAAGTAGAGGCCCCCTGGGGGGGAGAGAGAAGTAGAGGCCCCCTGGGGGGAGAGAGAAGTAGAGGCCCCCTGGGGGGGAGAGAGAGACTGGGGGGGAGGAGAAGTAGAGGCCCCCTGGGGGGGGAGAGAGAAGTAGAGGCCCCCTGGGGGGGGAGAGAGAGAAGTAGAGGCCCCCTGGGGGGGGAGAGAGAAGTAGAGGCCCCCTGGGGGGGGGAGAGAAGTAGAGGCCCCCTGGGGGGGGGAGAGAGAAGTAGAGGCCCCCTGGGGGGGGGGGGAGAGAAGTAGAGGCCCCCTGGGGGGGGGGAGAGAAGTAGAGGCCCCCTGGGGGGGGAGAGAGAGAAGTAGAGGCCCCCTGGGGGGGGAGAGAGAGAAGTAGAGGCCCCCTGGGGGGGGAGAGAGAGAAGTAGAGGCCCCCCTGGGGGGGGGGGGGGGAGAGAGAGAAGTAGAGGCCCCCTGGGGGGGGGGGAGAGAGAGAAGTAGAGGCCCCCTGGGGGGGGGGAGAGAGAGAAGTAGAGGCCCCCTGGGGGGGGAGAGAGAGAAGTAGAGGCCCCCTGGGGGGGGGAGAGAGAGAAGTAGAGGCCCCCTGGGGGGGGAGAGAGAGAGAAGTAGAGGCCCCCTGGGGGGGGGGGAGAGAGAGAAGTAGAGGCCCCCTGGGGGGGGGAGAGAGAAGTAGAGGCCCCCTGGGGGGGAGAGAGAAGTAGAGGCCCCCTGGGGGGGAGAGAGAAGTAGAGGCCCCCTGGGGGGAGAGAGAAGTAGAGGCCCCCTGGGGGGGAGAGAGAGAGAGAGACTGGGGGGGGAGGAGAAGTAGAGGCCCCCTGGGGGGGGAGAGAGAAGTAGAGGCCCCCTGGGGGGGGAGAGAGAAGTAGAGGCCCCCTGGGGGGGGAGAGAGAAGTAGAGGCCCCCTGGGGGGGAGAGAGAGAAGTAGAGGCCCCCTGGGGGGGAGAGAGAAGTAGAGGCCCCCTGGGGGGGAGAGAGAAGTAGAGGCCCCCTGGGGGGGGGGGAGAGAAGTAGAGGCCCCCTGGGGGGGGAGAGAGAAGTAGAGGCCCCCTGGGGGGGGGAGAGAGAAGTAGAGGCCCCCTGGGGGGGGGAGAGAGAAGTAGAGGCCCCCTGGGGGGGGGGGGAGAGAGAAGTAGAGGCCCCCTGGGGGGGGGGAGAGAGACTGGGGGGGGGGGAGGAGGAGAAGTAGAGGCCCCCTGGGGGGGGAGAGAGAGAAGTAGAGGCCCCCTGGGGGGGGAGAGAGAAGTAGAGGCCCCCTGGGGGGGAGAGAGAAGTAGAGGCCCCCTGGGGGGGGGGGAGAGAAGTAGAGGCCCCCTGGGGGGGGGGAGAGAGAAGTAGAGGCCCCCTGGGGGAGGGAGAGAGAAGTAGAGGCCCCCTGGGGCAAATGGCAAAAATAAAATAAATAAAAATAAAAAAAAACACAGGACATTGACAGGACATCAGCACACACAGTGTGGTTGATGCGTTTCATGTCTCACTAATGCTTAACTGCTTGCTGACGTACTAGTACGACAGCAAAGCGGCCTCTCTGCGCTGGATCGTGTACCTAGTACATGATCCATGCGCCTGGGCAGAGGGTGTGTGCTCCTGCCGACCTGGCTGTGCCATGATTCGTTAGTAATTCACAGAACAGAGCTCTGTGATTATAAACAATACAGATCTCTGTTCACTGACGGGATAGAGCTGTGTTTTTATTCCCTGCTAAGCAGTACAAAACTAAAATAAAAAAAAATAAAAAAGGGGTCAAGGTTGCCTACCCCTGCCCTAGATGTTAACCCCTTGCCAGTCAGTATCATTAGTACAGTGACAGTGTATATAAATAGCACTGATCACTGTATTAGGGTCACTGGTAATGTCAACGGCAGTTATTCAGTTCGCTGATCACAATTAGTAGTATTAAAAAAAAAAAAAAAATTCCAGTATACATCTCATAGTTTGTAGACGCTATAACGGTCACACAAGCCAACGATTATAAACTTATTGGAATTTTTTTTTTTTACCAAAAACATGTAGCAGAATACATATTGGCCTAAATTGGATGAAGAAATTAGATTTTTACAATTTTTTAAATATGTTTTATAGCAGAAAATTAAAATAGTTATTTTTTTTCAAAATTGTTGGTCTTTTTTCTTTTATACTGCAAAAAAAAAAAAAAAATAAATAAAAAAAAACACAGGTGTGACTAAATACCACTAAAAGAAAGCTCTTTTTGTGGGAAAAAAAAATTCGTACAAATTTTGTTTAGGTACAACATTGCACAACTACCAGTTAAAGTAGCTCAATGCTGAATAGCAAAAAAATGGCCTGGTCATGAAGGGGGTAAAAATCTTCCAGAGGGGAAGTGACTAATCATAACCTTAAAATTGAACTTTTAAGTTCACCTTTTGTAACATGTTACATATGGACCGGCCCCTACACCTTCCCGATCCCCTGCTCTGACAGCTAGCCGGGTTCTTCCCCTCCCCGCTAGCTGTCTTTATAAAAAGTAAAAGGTGGCAGAGCTGGGCCCAGCCGCAGCACTGATTACACAGGGCTCTGGCCACGGAAAACGTCAAGGTCCAGCAGCCTTTGCCCCTGTCAGCTTGTAGTTACAATCTCTGACAGGAAGCATGAATTGAATCTGCTTACCCGTACAATTATTTTCCATTTAGGATACATTAATAATTTTGTTTATTCAGCATGAAATGGAGCTTAGTTATGTAGCATAAGGCTGTATATTCTGCAATATTTACATTTTTGGTAAACTCATTCAATGACTCCAAGCTGAGATAACATGCACTGCATTGATGCATTCACACAATTTCACAGTAACCATGAGACAAAACAAAGTTCAGGAATATTCCTTTATCCCATTGTTTTTAAAATCTACAAATCTGCAAAAGTACACTACAAACTGCATGATTGTTTGAAGAGAAATTCATCTATACCAGGCTCTAAGTGCGAGGAGGAAGGGCAAGCAGTAAAAATGAAAGTGAAACCTTCTGATCTTTCTGCACAAAGATTGAAGTGCTTTATTCCTCCCTTGAGGAGAAAATGTCAGCAGGCTGTAAGAGAGACCCAGTTTGGGAATATTTTATTGAAGATCCTCTACCTATGGGTAAAGCAGGTATGTGTGCAAAATGCAACAAAGAGATGCAAGGCCTGGTGGCCGGATTGAAACAACATCATGAGAAGACATTCTGTGATGAAAGGACCGGGTTTGAAGTTTTTTTCTAAGTGAACCCAGCTGATATATTCAGTTTGTTCTTTTGTTTGTTAGTTTTTTCCGCTATTTTGGATAGCTCAGGTATGAATGGAGCCTAAACATCGATGTTTAAGCAAATACAAGAATATGTAATATAAAGTTTTTGTTTTAATAAAATAAAAGAATTTGAGTAGTTCTCCAACTATGTGTGGTTAACCTAAAATCAGTCCAGATATCGCTGTTATACTAACCTGATAGCTTATTATTCTAAAGAGGAAACCTTCATTTTGTTTGCAAATATTGAAGAGTCTAACTACCAGTAAGAATGAGTCCATACATTTGTCCACTTCAGCCACGGAAGGATTTACCCCCCTTAATGACCAGGCCATTATTTACGATATGGCACTGTAACTGACAATTGCGCGAGTGTGCGATGCTGTACCCAAATAAAACTGATGTCCCTTTTTTCCCCACAACTAGAGCTATCTTTTGGTGGTATTTCTTTTGTGTTTGCGCAACAAACTATGGCATATATTTATGGAATTTTACTTTTTTTCTTTTACCAGTAATGGCGGCGATCAGCAATTTTTAGCAGGACCGTGACAATGCGCTGGACAAATCTGACCCCAATAGATGTGATCAGTGCTTAAAAAAAAAAAATGCACTGATCACTGTATAAATGACACTGGCAGGGAATGGGTTAACATCAGGGGTGATCAAAGGGTTAAACGTGTTCCTTCTGTGTGGGGGAAGTGCTGACAGGAAAAACACAGAGATCACTGTTCACTAATTACTAGGAACAGCAGATCCCCATGTTTTCCCCTGTCAGAACGGGGATCTGCTTTGTTTACATAGGCAGATCCCCGTTCTGCCTCTGTATACCGTGATAGCCGGTGGCCGGCGGACATCAGGTCCTCTGGGCACGCGCATCGGCTGATCCTCCGAGCTTATTTTTTGCTAAACAAATAAAAATACCTAAAATTTTGAATAAAAAAAATTTAGTTTTTCTTTTGTTTCTGTTATAAAATTTTGTAAATAAATATGTTTTCTCCTTCACTGATAAGGCGGCACCGATGAGGCGGCACTGATGGGCACTCATAGGCTGCACTGATAGATGGCATTGTTAGGCATCACTGATGGCACTGGCAGGCATTGGTGATGGGCACTGATTGACAATTCCCTGGTGGTCTAGGGTGGCATACCTAGTGGTCCAGTGTGGTGGCCATCTCTGGTGGTCGTGGCGGCATCCGAGGGGGGGCTGCGCTAATAAACAACCCCACACAGACCCGCCCTGTCAGGAGAGCAGCTGATCAGCTCTCCTCTACTTGCGCCTGTCAGACACAGGCTCTTCCTGTTTACATTGTGGTCAGCCGTGATTGGACACAGCTGATCACGTGGTAAAGAGTCTCCATCAAAGGCTCTTTACCGAGATCGGTGTAGCGGTGTGTCTGACTGATACACCGCACCACCGACCGCCGCGATGCGTGTCCCCACAGGGCGGTCATCCTGGAGGGCCATCATAGGACATCCACCCAGAACGAGAGCCGCGACCCCCAACTTTCATTTGAGGGCCGGCGGGCAGTGGTTAAAGCAAATGGGACTGTCTGTGAATCACCAGCGGGTCAGAAGAGGAGCCGCTGCAGGACAGAGAACAGTTGCGCTTTAAATTTAAATTGTGAGTTGAAGCGTCGCATCATTTCCTCACCGCCTGTCAGTAGTCTCTGGAGCGCGATCCGAAGGAGATCAGGGCTTCAGGAGACAAGGGTCATTTCTACACACATCTAAATCTTCCCGTAGCGTCAGTGAGAAGTGAAACGCGTCATCCTCGCTGTGTGTGTGCGCGCTGATGTCCTGTAATTAACTGATCGATATAAAGAAGATGGATTTTTAGCCATGATTTAAGGTCCATGCCCATCATGCAGTACCTCGTGTTTTCACCGCCCCTTTCCCACCAGTGTGACCCTAACCTTGGGGTGGCTACACACGCTGCAATCTGATTGGACAAAGTTTACCAAAACTGTAACATGAGGAGAAACCTAAAAACAATCTCATTTTATAGTGAAGCGGTAAGGCCCTCCGCTATTACTGCAGATCTACGGCACCACACACCCAAAAGTTTTGTGAATGCGCAAATAACTAAAACCACACTACAAAGGCACAACGCAATTTATATTTAATGGCACCCGCAGTTAGCGGAGACGAGTTTTGTCATGCGAGAGACACAAAAAAAAAAAACATGCAAAGCTCACCGCCCGAACTGGCGCATTTTTCAAGTGAACGGGCGCGTTGTGAGGAGGGAACGTGCGTTACTGCTAGGCCTATTGTCAACGCAGCCTTGAGGAGATGGTACAATCAGATTGTATAGTGTATGGGGGAGCGCACCCCTCTCTAGTCCTCTATGGTTACCAGGTGAGGAGTCTCTGCCCCTCAGGGCAGGCTGGTTCCTGTAGTCCCCCACACATATACATTGCCCTCATATTACCCCCCCCAATGAGCTGACACAGAAGTGGCACAGGACGCCCCCATGCCTCTTCCGGTCTCCTACTCACCTTATCCAGTGCAGGCGGACGCTCTCCTCGCCCTACATCCGCCGTAACGACCCTCCCAACACTTGGACAAGCCTGGCCGGGTCACCGCTTCCGCAACCCGCAGGGCGGACCATCCACAGCCGCCGCAAGAAGTCCGGCCTCCCGCTCCGGTCACGTGACGTCGGCATCAGCTATTGGTCAGCAACAGCCTCACGGGCCAGAAAGGCCAATAGGGATGTCGCGATGGCTCCAGGAAGAGGGCGGAGTCGCCTGGTCTCCATAGAGAGGTTTGGAACGCGGCTTGTTGACAGTGACAGGTCCAGAGAGGCTGCGCATGCGCAGATGCTTGGACAGTGAGCAGAGAGTTCAATCCCTCCTCTCCAGGGTGCAGACTGTCTGGCTCCTTAAAAAGACAACATTTGCTTATCCTGGAGTTAAAGGGGGTTGCAAACCTTCGAGGTTTTTCACCCCAGTACACAGAAAAACCTCCTGTAATGCTGCAGCCCCCCCCCCCCCAGCCCCCATTTTACCTCTATCTCGTCCTGGGGACGAGCACACCAGCAAAAGCCAGTGTGTTCTGCCGAGAAAGGTCCCCTTGGCGGATTATGACCCCCCTGTACTGCGCAGGCGCAGTGCTTGAACCACAACGGAGCTGCAGAAAATAGCCGAAGCTGAACGGCTGTGAGTCAGGGCCCCTCGCGGGCTCGCTTCGCTCACCTTGCTTCGGGCACGGCCTCGCTTCGCTCAGCATATTTATAATATAGCTCTATGTCCACTTGGATGGTGGGGCTTGAACCTGGACTCAGGGCAGAATGTAGTGCGCAGGCACCGTGTACAGCTGACGATCAGCTGTTCATCTTCGGAGACATTTGGCGGCTCCGTAGTCCGTACTGCCCAAGCGATGCGCCTGCGCAGTACAGGGGGGGTCATTATCCGCCGGGGAAAGTTTTTCTGCAAGACACCCGTGTCTCAGTCTCCGGTACTGATTGGATGGTTTGAAAGAAGCACAGCCATTAATTCCTGCTGCTGTCAATCAAATCCAATTACCCGGGGCAGGGCCGAGTCCTACATTTGGCTTCTATGGACACCGAATTAATGACTCGGGAGCGCCCGCAAGGTAATCCTCCAGGAGAGCACTTCTCCCAGGGGGTTATCTAATGCGGGGAGGAGCCGCGGAGGGACCCAGAAGAGGATGTTCAAGGTGGGCCACTGCAAAAACGAGCTGCACAGTGGAGGTAAGTAGGATATGATATGTTTGTTATTTGTTTTATTTTTTAAAACGAAGCTTTAGTGTCACTTTAAAGGGGGTTGTAAACCCTCTTTTTCTTTTTAAATAAAAAACATGTCATACTTCCCTCCACTGTGCAGTTTGTTTTGCACAGAGTGGCCCCAATCCTCGACTTCTGGGGTCCCCGGGCGGTGTCCCAAGTCCTGCGTCTGTGTACATTCACACAGAATGCTGGACCCAGCGCCCATGTCATTGGATTTGATTGACAGCATCCAATGGCTGCGCTGCTATCAATCTATCCAATCAAGAGCCGAGACAACGGGCAGAGAGGAAGAGCATGTCTCCACCGAGGGAACGAACGGGCTCAGGTGAGTAAAACAGGGGGTAGAAGTTTTTTCACCTTTAAGGGGAAAAAACACAAACCTTTACAACCCCTTTAACCCCTTTAACCACTTAAGGACCAAGCCTCTTTCTGAGATTTGGTGTTTACAAGTTAAAAAACGTTTTTTTTTTTTTGTTAGAATTACTTAGAACCCCCAAACATTCTTTTTTTTCCTAACACCCTAGAGAATAAAATGGTGGTTTTTGCAATACTTTCTGTCACACAGTATTTGCGCAGCGGTCTTACAAGTGCACTTTTTTTGAAAAAAATACACTTTGTTGAATTAAAAAATAAGACAACAGTAAAGTTAGCCCAATTTTTTTTATGCTGTGAAAGATAATGTTACGCTGAGTAAATTGATACCGAACATGTCATGCTCCAAAATTGCGCCCGCTCGTGGAATGGTGACAAACATTTACCCTTAAAAATCTCCATAGGCGACGTTTAAAATTTTTTACAGGTTGCATGTTTTGAGTTACAGAGGAGGTCTAGGGTTCTACCGATCGCGGCGATACCTCACATGTGTGGTTTGAACACCGTTTTCTTATGCGTACGCTACTCACATATGCGTTGGCTTCCGCACGCAAGCTCGGCAGGACGGGGTGCATTTAAAAAAAAAATTCTTTAACCAATTCAATACCAGGCACTTAGACACCTTCCTGCCCAAGCTAATTTTCAGCTTTCAGCGCTGTCGCAATTTGAATGACAATTGCGCGGTCACGCTACACTGTACCCAAACAAATTTTGTATCATTTTGTTCCCACAAATAGAGCTTTCTTTTGGTGGTATTTGATCACCTCTGCGGTTTTTATTTTTTGCGCAACAAATAAAAAAATACTTCCGACACCGCCACCTTACTTCCCCTACAATCTTTCTAGAAGGCTCCAGTACATACCAGCCAAGCCTGCATAAATTTACCTGTACTAGAAAAAAAATATTTACACTTTTGGCACTAGATGGTGCTACATACATTTATTATAATCACCTTGGATAAATTTGTAAATTTTGATCATATCACTTCTCCAGAATGAATAAATGTAATCTATGTAACCATTCCTTAGAGCTGAGGTCCTCCAATCCCCTTATTAATTTTGTTGTCCTTCGCTGAAATCTTTCCAGCTCAAGGACATCCTTCCTGTGGATTGGTGATCAAAACTAAACTGCATATTCATGATGAGGCTGAACGAATATTTTATAAAGGGGTGGAATTATGGATTTATCTCTGGAATGTATGCCCTTTTTTTTAATGCATGATAGTATTTTGCTGGCTTTGTTAGCTGCGGCTTGGGCTATTGCTAAGTCTTTGATCTACAAGCATCCCCAGAACTTTTTCCATCACTGATTCTCCCAGGGAATTCTCCTCCTAATGTGTAATTTGCATGTATATTTTTGGTACCAAGTGCATAACTTTAAATTTCTCGATATTGAACGTCACCTGCCATATAGCTGCCCAACCCCCTATTTTGTCAAGGTCTTTCTGCAATGTTGCATACTGCATACTTGCAGATTTTATTTCACTAGCTTGGTGTTATAAGCAAAAACTGAAATTGAGCTGGTAATTCCATCTTTAATATCGTTAACCACTTTAGCTCCTTTCATAACCAGGCCATTTTTTTCTATTCGTTATATTGCCTTATATTAACTGGTAATTGCGCGGTCATGCAGCGATGTCACCAAACAAAATTTGTATAATTTTTTTACACACAAAAAGAGCTTTCTTTTGGTGGTATTTGATCACCATAGTTTTTTGGGGTGTTTTTTGCAACATAAATGAAAAAGATGGAACCTTTTGAAAAAATATTATTTACTTTCTGCCATAAAACATATTCGATAAAAAAAGTTTAAAAAAAAAAATTTCATAAATTGAATAAAATGTATTCTTTCTACATGTTTTTGATATTAAATAAATCCCAATAGGTGTTTATTGATTGGTTTGCGTCAAGGTTATAGCGTCTACAAACTATGGTATACTATATACTGGAATTAAAAAAAATGTTATAGTGCTAATGGCAGCGATCAGCGACTTATAACGGGACTGTGATACTGCGGAGATCAATATCACACTAAGGAGGTCATTTACTATAGCGTTGCTTGCTATTTACCGCAAATTAGCCCTAATCGTGCTAATTAGCACTAAAACAGTATTCACTATAGCGCTGGTGCAAAAAATACTTTCAGAAACAAATTTACTATAGCACCCTAAAAGAAAAACAAATAGCACCCAAACCATGACTCTTGTTAGGACCACGACTATTGCACATGGAAATAATGTTTAGCGCATGATATAATTGCCTAAATGGTACTGGAATATGCAGTATATTGTTTAAAGATAATCTGCTTTTAAATTGTGTGAAAAAGTGATTTCTACACTGAAATATCTTTAAAAGACTGAGAAGAGATAAGTTTCAGCCATTCATTCTAATGGTACAATTGTAACTTCCCCAAATAAATACTTTTCATGTTGAGATGAAATGTATCTTTCTCTCAAAGAAATTGCCTTTGCATTGCAACAATGTTGCTTCTGTTTCATCTATTTTGTTTTTAAGAATGCTAGAATGTGTAATGTTTTGGTTAAATATATTTTTCTCTGTCACTTTCACTTGTTGCTGTCCATCTCACTAAAATCTTTACCCAAACTCACACAGGTGTCTTTACAAACCACAAACAATACCATTGCTGATGCAAATTTAAAATAAGTCTCAATTTTGTGTGTTTTTTATTATTTCCAAATAATCATAATTTGCGCCCAAAAAAATGTGATATGTGTACCAACATCAGAAATAGAAATGGCATTCCCAAAATTCAGAGGGTAACATCACTATTCTACACTCACACACCAAGAACCACCAAATATCACAAAATAAATCAAGAATAACTCCTTTCTAATGTAATTCCACCACCTATATGTCCAAAGTAATGCAGTATTTATGTGTATTTATGTGTATTTATGTGTAGGAGGGTTCCACGTGTGGCATCTCAGTGGCTTAGAGGTTAGCATTTCCGTCTACCAGCACTGAGTTTTTGGGTTTGCATCCCAAACGTGCCACTTCATGTAGAGAAGTTCTGTTTTTCCTATGTTTTTAAACATAACTCCTCACTCAGGAACTTGTCTAAATGTAGTATTTATGTGTAGGAGGGTTCCACCACCATTGCAAATTTTGTCATGTTTTCCATGGGCAAGGACTATAATCAGCCTTAACATTTCCCCACCACCACTAATTGCAGCCTCTTAGAAAGCCAAAACCCACAAAGTGACAGCTGTTTATCTCTCAGCATCCTCAGCATAACCATCCTTTAAAACAGATGGCATATGCCAAAAACAGGTTGTTCACTATCTCTCTGGCCTTCCACAGTACATCTGCATTGACCCTGGGAAAAAGAATCTCTTCTCTGAAAATGGGAAAAAGACAGAGAAAGAACTGAGGAATGTATAAATTAATCTGTGAGTACTGCAATACCCTCTCCTTACACCTTGATGGACTAACACTGAAAAAGCACCAATGTTCATTTGTGGGATCATATAGGTTATGGCGCAATACAGACTCACCAAAATTTGGATAAATTGCTTAAAACCCCTTGACAGGTGATCTTCATCTAACTATGCCATATGGCAATAAAACATGAAAGTTTCTGCATTGGCTTTATGTTTAACAAAAATGCTAAATAAGTTCAGAATTTCCCTCTAGTTCATTTATGAATTTTTCCAGGCCACATCTACTTCACGTTCCAATACAAAGGGGAATTTATTAAAACTGGGGCAGCGAGAATCGGGAGCAGCTTGCGTGGCAACCAATCAGCTTCTGTGTTAAGTTTGCTCAGTAAAACTTTAAGAATGAAAGATAGAAGCTGATTAGTTGCCATGCACAGCTGCTCCAGGTTCAGGCTGCTTGTCTGCACAAGAGGGGCATCACAATGGTTTTAAAGAATGACTATCACAAAAAAGCCTTGTTTTTTAACAAATGTATACAGAAGATGACTACGGTTTTTAGTTATGTTGCTTCTTATTTAAAAAAAAATGTTCATGGTTTATGAGAGAGGACACTGATCGGCTGCTGTGCAGAGAAAAAAAGGCTGCTGAGAATGTTGCTGCTGGGGGATGTAGTCCCCAGGTGATAGTTCTCTAGCAAGGGCTGGGGGGGTTAATTTATTAAAATTGGATCATGTAAGGGAGCTTCTGATTGGCCAATTGTTGGTGCCAAATTGCCCAAGCTCCTGCCCCATTCCTGTTGGATAGGACAACAACCCACTTCTATTAGCTGAAAGCCTCCGCCACCTTGTGCCCAACTCCATGCCATATGCCTACCTAAGACATCCCCGGCCATTAGCCTTTATATTCATAAGAAAGTAATGTCCACACAAAAGCTATATTAACATCACATAGACGTACTGACTGGTGGCTACGGCATACATCACCATACAAAAAAGTGGACAAGCTGTAGCAGTCATTTGTGAAAGCTGAACATTGCACATTTATAAGCCATCTTCCACTTATACCTCCTCTCTTCGGGAGCACCAGAGTTTTGGGGCCAATTTCCCTGGATACTAGATTCTGTAGCATTCTGCTTTATTCAAACTGAGGTCAAAGTGATTGTAAAGGCTCGTTTTTTTTAAAAATAACAAACATGTCATACTCACCTCCACTTTGCAGCTCGTTTTGCACAGAGTGGCCCCAATCCTTGACTTCTGGGGTCCCTTGGCGGCTCTCACGGCTCCTCCTCACTTCAGATAACCCCCTAGGAGAAGCGCTCTCTCGGGGGTTACTTTGCCGGCGCGCTCCCGATTCCAGCATTTGGCGTCCATAGACACGAATGCTGTACTCAGCCCCGCCCCGGCGCCCATGTCATAGGATTTGATTGGCAGCAGCGGGAGCCAATGGCTGCCCTGCTACCAATCTATGCAATCAAGAGCCAAGACCCCATGCAGTAAGGGACAGCACGTCTCCAGCGTGGGAATTACGGGGCTCAGGTAAGTTAAACGGGGGGCTGGGGGGCCAGTGACTGACAGAATTTTTTCACTTTGGCACAAGAACATTTCGGGACATTAGACTAAAATCTGTAAATGTCCCGGCAAATTCGTGACTGTTGGCAACTATGTATACCATACCTATACTATAGCTATACTGCATGCAGTTTAATTGGGCTTGTCCTTAAGTGCATGCTCTTAAAGGGCCCCAACGATAGCCGGCAGAAGAACATCTCAAAGGACTGCCCCTCCCATAATAATTATTCAGCCAGCCCCTTTTATTATCCTGCCCCCTCAGCTGTCACCCTCCTTTTCTTTTGGACAGTGTATACCCTGGCAGTATAGTTCCAGCATTCAATAGATTAAACTTTACTATCGCTTACTGCTGCACTTGTGGTGACCTTGCTATTGTTTATGCTGACCTGGATGCAAAATGTCATCTTGTGTCTAGTCCTTATTGATGATCACTTTGTATGCTTAATTGTATTATTACCATTGTTAATCCTTTTTATGCTTGCCTAGTTACCAACCATATCGGGTGGCAATATATTAAGATTGCCTTTAATACCTGGTTTAGCACCTAGCACCTGTTTTCTTTGATATACAGTGGTGTGAAAAAGTGTTTGCCCCCTTCCTCATTTCCTGTTCCTTTGCATGTTTGTCACACAAGTGTTTCGGAACATCAAACCAATTTAAACAATAGTCAAGGACAACACAAGTAAACACAAAATGCAATTTGTAAATGAAGGTGTTTATTATTAAAGGTGAAAAAAAATCCAAACCATCATGGCCCTGTGTGAAAAAGTGATTGCCCCCCTTGTTAAAACATACTATAACTGTGGTTGTCCACACCTGAGTTCAATTTCTCTAGCCACACCCAGGCCTGATTATTGCCACACCTGTTCACAATCAAGGCATCAATTAAATAGGAGCTGCTTGACACAGTAAGGTCCACCAGAAGATCCTTAAAAGCTACACATCATGCCGAGACCCAAAGAAATTCAGGAACAATTGAGAAAGAAAGTAATTGAGATCTATCAGTCTGGAAAGGGTTATAAAGCCATTTCCAAAGCTTTGGGAATCCAGCGAACCACAGTGAGAGCCATTATCCACAAATGGCGAAGACATGGAACAGTGGTGAACCTTCCCAGGAGTGGCCGGCCGCCCAAAATTACCCCAAGAGCGCAGCGACGACTCATCCAAGAGGTCACAAAAGACCCCACAACAACGTCCAAGGAACTGCAGGCCTCACTTGCCTCAGTTAAGGTCAGCGTTCATGCCTCCACCATCAGGAAAAGACTGGGCAAAAATGGCCTGCATGGCAGAGTTCCAAGGAGAAAACCACTGCTGAGCAAAAAGAACATCAAAGCTCGTCTCAATTTCTCCACAACACATCTTGATGATACCCAAGACTTTTGTGGACCGATGAGACAAAAGTGGAACTCTTTGGAAGGTGTGTGTCCAAGTATATCTGGCGTAGAAGGAACACTGCATTTCAGAAAAAGAACATTATACCAACAGTAAAATATGGTGGTGGTAGTGTGATGGTCTGGGGCTGTTTTGCTGCTTCAGGACCTGGAAGACTTGCCGTGATAAAAGGAACTATGAATTCTGCTGTCTACCAAGAGATCCTGAAGGAGAATGTCCGACCATCTGTTCGTGTACTCAAGCTGAAACGAACTTGGGTTCTGCAGCAGGACAATGATCCTAAACACACCAGCAAGTCCACCACCGAATGGCTGAAGAAAAACAAAATGAAGACTTTGGAGTGGCCTAGCCAAAGTCCTGACCTGAATCCTATTGAGATGTTGTGGTATGACCTTAAAAAGGCCGTTCATGCACGAAAACCCTCTAATGTAACTGAATTAGGACAATTCTGCAAAGATGAGTGGGCCAAAATTCCTCCAGGACGCTGTAAAAGCCTCATTGCACGTTATCGCAAACGCTTGGTTGCAGTTGTTGCTGCTAAGGGTGGCCCAACCAGTTATTAGGTTTAGGGGGCAATCACTTTTTCACACAGGGCCATGATGGTTTGGATTTTTTTCACCTTTAATAATAAACACCTTCATTTACAAATTGCATTTTGTGTTTACTTGTGTTGTCCTTGACTATTGTTTAAATTGGTTTGATGTTCCGAAACACTTAAGTGTGACAAACATGCAAAGGAACAGGAAATGAGGAAGGGGGCAAACACTTTTTCACACCACTGTAGTGCTGCTAAGTATTACCTTCAGTGATTTCCTGTGATACTATATGTTTGTACACTCAACCTGGTGTGTTAGAGGTTAGCTTCTCTAGCCTGCAGGAAAGATCCTTGTTTACATTCAAAGTGTCAACTTTAACTGTCCTCCACAGTGCCTCCGGAGTGCTCATAGGGGTTGTTTTCGCATCAATGGAGCCTGTAGGTACACAAATAAATAGGGGTCTATTTATAAAAAAAAATTGCTGGACAAATGTCACAAGCATTTGCCCAGCTGTCAAACTCTCATTATATTTTGGCATATACATATGTTTATTTCCTATGGCTGCCAGCTCCATCTAGTGGCCATAATGAAGTATTTTACTGATTGCGCATTTCAGGAAACGACTGCATTAAGGCCACCAGATGGCGCTGGTGATATAGGCGCATAGGTAATAAACATGTCTCTCCGTAAGAGAAGCACCGCTAGATCTGTTAAGGTGTGGAATATGCAACTGTATTCATACATTTAATGTTTTATAATTGTTTCGTAAACGTAGATATCTAGACTTTTTCCACATATATTCATAATGATATGCCATTAATATATACATATACAAAAATCTATGTATTAACATTTTTTATATATTATATATTTAATTAATTGTTATTTATATAATTATATGATTTATATAGTATTAATGAATGTTTTATTTGTATAATTCACACAACGTCATTTTGTGCTATCTTCAAGGCCTGACGAAGCGGCACTGTCCACGAAATGCGTAGGCCACACTTTTGCTCATTATTGGGGATCTGCACACCCTGAATTCAAAATGTATCTGTATATATCTGTATATTTAAACTGTAATGTATTCTAAACTGTTTTTATAATTAATAAAATTGTCTAATTTTTCATATATTGTATCCTATTTGTTTATACGTCTCAGAGGCACAATTAAAGTCCCATTTAGTTCTACATATTTTTTGAAACATAGTTACCATAGGTAATAAACATATTAGGCTGGAATTCATGACAGTTGGGCGAATGCTTGTGACATTCGTCCAGCAATTTGTTTAAAAATAATCCCCCTAGTATTACAAGGCTTTGCTATGGTCTGCTCTCTTACCCAGAACATTTTCTTGCTTCTTTATTTATCCTAACTCATATGAGATAACTGTATTTCCATTGACGGAGGAACAAAAAAATGTGTAGCTGATAATTATACAGGGAAAAAGGTGCCTCCTTGTGTCTGCTGTCTATAAGTACAAGCCTACTGTGCCTAATGATACCCCTGGCCCTATGTGCTCTGTAGATGCCGGGTGGCGATGTCAGATTAGAGTTTATTAAAATGTTCCTGTGAACTAAAGATAATTTCCAAATCATTTTACCTTGCTATAATGTATACATGCACAATGCTGAAGACACATTTATATAAATTACATACTTCATTTAGAACTCCTGACTCATGCAAAAGATAAAATGTTTATTCTTTTAACCACTTCAGCCCCAGAAACATTTACCCCCTTCCTGACCAGAGCACTTTTTGCAACTTGGCACTGTGTCGCTTTAAAGAGGAAGTAAACCCTCTTTTACAACTTTAGCTTACAGGTAAGCCTATATTAAGGCTTACCTGTAGCTAACAGGGATATCTCCTAAACCTGCACGGTTTAGGAGATATACCTGTATTTGCATGTGCCGACGTCATGCGCTATATGCCGATGCTTCAGTTGCTATATGCCGCTCTCGTGCGCATGCGCGTGACGTCATCGCGGCTCCGGCAAATCACAGCGCCGGAGCCGCGATACCCGGAAGTCACTCCGGGAGAAGATGTCGGCGATCGGAGGGGGAGAAGAGGACTGATGCCGAGGCTTCGATTTCAGGTAAGTGATGCATAATTAGCTAGTATGCTATGCCTTTGTCTTGCAGGTTTTTTTTTTTTCTCAATTTTTTCAAGAGGGTTTACTTCCTCTTTAACTGTGAATTGTGCGGTCGTGTGACGTTGCACCCAAACAAAATTGACTTCCTTTTTTTTCTACAAATAGAGCTTTCTTTTGGTGGTATTTGATCATCTCTGCGTTTTTAATTTTTTGCGTTATAAACAAATAAGGAGCGACAATTTTGAAAAAAAAAGCAATATTTTTTAGTTTTTGCTATAATAAATATCCCCCAAAAATATATAAAACATTTTTTTTTTCTCAGTTTAGGCCCATATGTATTCGTCTACATATTTTTGGTAAAAAAAAATAAGCATATATTGATTGTTTTGCGCAAAAGTTATAGCGTCTACAAAATAGGGGATAGTTTTATGGCATTTTTATTCAAATTTTTTTTTATTAGTAATGGCGGTGATCTGCGATTTTTATCATGACTGCGACATTATGGAGGACACATTGGACACTTTTGACACTATTTTGGGACCATTGTCATTTATACAGCGATCAGTGCTATAAAAATGGACTGATTACTGTGTAAATGACACTGGCAGGGAAGGGGTTAAACACTAGGGGCGATCAAGGGATTAGGTGTGTCCTAGGGAGTGATTCTAACTGGGGGGTGGGCTACCACTCACATGACAGCGATCACTGATGTCAGGGAGCAGTAGATCTCTGTCATGTCGCTAGGCAGAATGGGGAAATGCCTTGTTTACAAACCTCTGAGCAGATGTGGCAGCCCAGTCTCTCATTCTTCCAACACCGAACACGGTCTCCAGCACTCATTTTCTGGGGCTTGTATGCCCCCCAGTCCTTGCTAGAGAACTATCACCTGAGGACTACATCCCCCAGCAGCAACATTCCCAGCAGCCTTTTTTTCTCCCGGGCTGCACAGCAGACAATCAGTGTCCTCTAATGTCCTGGGGAAGTGGGCAGGCTCTCCTCCTGCTCACTGTGGTGGTCTCTCTCTCTCCTTCTCTCTCCACATGCACCCAAGGAGTGGTGCCTCTGCTTCATTGGGTGGCAGAGCAGGAAGTCAGGTCATAATCTGGTTATCCCTCAGCCACATCCCGGTTAGCTGGCTTTAGTAAATAAAGCAATCACAAGATAGCACTAGGCAGAGCCTGGCATAAGACTAATCTCCTTTGTCATGGACTCGGGGAGCCATCTTGGGAGAGTCTGTGTGTGTCTATCTCAGCCTTTTTCAACAAGGATGCCCAGGCACCCTGGGGTGCCTTGAGGTTACTTTAGGGATGGCAAAATACCTAAAAATTGCCCCAAAATTGTATACAAGCCAGTGGGTGGATGCAACCTGCCTTTTAGTACACAAAGCCACAGGTTCATTTTACACCATGACAACTGTCTAGCTACCACAGTCTGTCGTAACTGGCTTGTACCAGGAGATTTGCTCTGCTACTACTACTACTGAGGAACTTTGCTCACTCCTGAAACTACATTGTGCTACTTGCAAGGAGAAGTCTGCTATCTGCTATGAGCAAGGACTTCACCAGAGCTTAACCGAGACATCAATTAGATGTCCTCCATTGTGAATAGTTCTATTTTTTGGAGTATCCCTCTAAATTCCCTTCCCTATCCATGTTCTCCAAAAAATAAAACAACAAAATCAATACCCCTATACTGGTCATTGGAGACAATGAGCGGAAGTGTGTGTGCACCTGGCTGTGTGAGTCTAGCTTGTGCCTGGCTGCAGGGCAAAAAGGGGGAAGACCCGGGCAAACATACCAACGGCTCCTATGGGATTAGCGCTACATATCCTTTGTGTCTTATTATGAATATATTTAACCACTTGCCGACCAGCCGCTGCTCGGCGAATCGCCGTCATGTTACGTCGGTAACATAGACGGCCACTAGGGGCGGTCGCGCGCCACCTGCTCGACCACAGAGCCTATACGAGTGCCCGTCGGTCGCGATCACTCGGGGCACACGGAGAACTGGGATCTGTGTGTGTAAACACACAGTTTCCGGTTCTCTGAGGGGAGAGCAGACAGATCGTCTGTTCATACAGAGTATGAACAGCGATCTGTCATCTCCCCTACACAGTCCCCTCCCCCCTTCAGTTAGAACACACACTAGGGAACACATTAACTCCTTCACCGCCCCCTAGTGTTAACCCCTTCACTGCCAGTGCCATTTTTACAGTAATCAATGCATTTTCATAGCACTGATCGCTGTATAAATGACCATGGTCCCAAAATGTGTCAAAATTGTCCGGCGTGTCCGCCATAATGTCGCAGTCCAGATAAAAAATCGCAGATCGCCGCCATTACTAGTAAAAAAAAAATAATAAAAAAAAGCCATAAAACTATCCCCTATTTTATAGACGCTATAACTTTTGCGCAAACCAATTAATATACGCTTATTGTGATTTTTTAACCAAAAATATGTAGAAGAATACATATCGGCCTAAACTGAGGAAAAAAAATGTGTTTTTTTTTTCAAAATTGACGCTCTTTTTTTGTTTATAGCGCAAAAAATTAAAAACACAGGCGATCAAATATCACCAAAAAAAAGGTCTATTTGTGGGAAAAAAAGGACGTCAATTTTGTTTGGGTGCAACGTCGCACGACCGCGCAATTGTCAGTTAAAACGACGCAGTGCCAAATCGCAAAAAGTGCTCTGGTCAGGAAGGGGGTAAAATCTTCTGAGGCTGAAGTGGTTAAATGAAAGTTTCTGTATCTGAACTCAGCTGTAAAATGTTGAGACACAGGTATTTTCCTTTCATTGGCTCGTACTGTTGAAAATATAGACTGTTTAACTTTGTGAATCGAGCTGCTGGTCAGTGGAGCCATTGTATGCATAATGCCCCGTACACACGATCAGACTTTCCGACAACAAAACCGTGGAATTTTGTTCGAAGGGTGTTGGCTCCAACTTGTCTTGCATACACACGGTCACACAAATGTTGGCCAACAATTTACGAACGTGGTTTACGTACAACGCGTACGTGATATCTCCATTACGAACGCTAGTTTTACAAGACCGAACGCTTACGGCTTGTACTTCCGAGCATGCATGGACTTTTGTGCGACGGACTTGTGTACACATGATCGGACTTCCGACAACAAACATTTGTTGGCGGAAAATTTGAGAACCTGCTAGCCAACTTTTGTTGGCGGAAAGTCCGCCAACAAATGTTCGATGGAGCATACACAGGATCTGACTTTCCGCCAACAAGCTCACATCCAACATTTGTTGTCGGAAAATCCGATCGTGTGTACGGGGCATTAGAATTTATGTTTTATTTTCAACCCTGCACTTTAAAAATGATTACTGAATTTCTGATTGCTATTGGTAATATTTTCATACTCAAGCTCCTTAGTAGTAAAGCAAAACTGATGATGACAGCTATAGCAGCTCCCTTTATGACAGGCTCCCTTGAAAACGCAAACAAACCTTTCCTTGAATGCCAAACATCTGCGCCTATTCAGAAAACGATTGACATATATCATAAAATACTTATGGAGCGTGTCCATTTTTTCAACATTTAGCAGATATTTTTATGATGATGTCTTTCCTTTAGTATTACAGGCTATCATAATAACAGTCTTACACAGAAAACGGTTTAAACAAAAGACGCTGATTACATCTAAAGTGTGTGGCCTATTAGCAGATAGCCAAGCTGCCAGTTTAATGATAGCTGTTACCACTGTTCTACCACCTGGGGGCACTGTTGCACTGCATTACATTCTATTAGAGCCCCTCTATTGTCCAATACTCTCAGCTGCATTTCCAAATAAAAAAAAAAGAGAGAAAGAAAAAAATAAAAATAAAATGTAGAATCATTTCTACATATTGTTCATTTGCTGAAGTTGTAATTTCACTTTCCAAGGCCATTTATCATAAAACTGTCTGTTTTACCATTCCATCGCTCAAGGCTGCATGTTATATTTCCCTGTGCTCCACTGAGAGCCCGAAATAAAAAATAAATAAAAAACTGGTCTCGATTTGGAGGAAACAACTCTCAGTGTATTACCAGAGTACATTTTATTAAAGTTGCTTCTCTCGACTTGAAATTGAAGAGTGTGGCATTCCAAAGTAATTTATTACCTGACGCTAGAACAACAATCTCTCTCTTTTGAAGCAGAGCTATTGAGATGGTGAAGTTAACCCAAGTATTTGGAAACTGATTCGTTGCTTTCCTCAAAGTGCATTAAGAAGCAGTTGCTCTGCCGAAGAAGACTATTGATGTTAAAAACCCAGCAAAGCCTAACTATGGGTGCCTTTCGAGAGGATTAGACATAAAAGGAAGGAGGCACAATTTTATTCAATACGCCCGTATAGATCCAAATGTTAAAGAAGAACCCCTGGTTCGTTATAAGTCACTATAAAATATATATCTCAATGCCATGCCTGCTATTTTGTAATTTAAAGCAACTCTGTTGCATGAAAAATAGATTCCAAAAATACTGGAGACTCTTAAAGTGTATGTTAACCCCAAAAATGTACTTCTCTTGTTTCTTGTCTTTTTTTAATTATAATATTAAAAAGTGTTTTGTTATATATGTTCCATAAGTGTAAAGAAATACCTGTTTATCCTGACAAAAATCCAGAGCTGTCCTGTATCCTGTGTACACATTAGCCCTCCTAGTTCTTATCTTGGGCCTACAGAATGATCAGTAGTGTCTATGTAGTAAAGATGAAGAGATTGGCAGAGTTTGAATAGTTTAGCAAAAGACAACTATGCAGGGCTGATACCACTTAGTCGACAAAAATGCTGTGTTTTCATCCCCAACAGGGGAGTGATGAGAGGGTACTTCTGCCTAGCAGCTCTAGGGTTGTCTGTTCAAATCCCAAACATCAAACCAGTGGTGTATTTTGATTTTGTGTTGCCCTAGGCAAGACTAAAATTGGGCTCCCCCCCCATGTAAATTTGTCCCACACCTTTCTGTTTAACTGCTTTACGACCGCCCTATAGCAGTTTTACTGCTACAGGGCGGACGCTGTGTGCAGAATCACGTATATGTAGCGCTGGCTCCTGATGAGCAGGCGCTATTGTTTTTCAAAAATTAAGTTGCCTGAAGCCATAGTTGGGCTTCAGGATAATTTCTCTAAATTTCTGGTCTCAGTACCAGTCCAGCTGGGTTGCACTGGGTTCTCCTTGACCGTAGGTGTCGCTGTCACCGCCGGCAAGGGTAGAAACGCAGTCTAGCTGGATGCATTGAATGCCACTTATCTCTCGGAACCAGCCCAGTGGGAGTGTTTTCCTGCTGTGCCTTCTGGGGGTGGTATTTAATGTACCGACGCCATGTTGGCGGGAGTTATTTTCTGTCTGTTTGGTTCTGGTGGTCCTCCTGACCCAGCCCCATGGCCCTCCTGGCCTGGGGCGCGGAACTGTGCATCCTGTGTCTTGGGCTGGTTTGCCCGAGGCGACGCAACTGAAGGGATAGGCCCGAGCAAATTTCGGAGCCTACTGATCCAGGGATGGTCCGGTGCCGTCTCATCTGAAGGGAGAGGCCCAGCAACTGAAGAACCCCAGGGGAGGACTCTTTCAGGAGAAGATCGTGCGAAAGGCTGGTTTCTCTGAAGGAGCCTGGAGACTTAGTTGAAGGACGCAACCTGGATCAACAATCATACGGTATCGCCGGATCGGCTGAGAGAAATCGGTACCGTATGTCAGTTCTTTAAAATTCATCCAAATCCCTCAGTAATGCAACAAGTGTAGCTTACAAGTCTGTGGCAGAGACTTTGCTGGGCATCCCACCTGCTGCTAGGCCTAGTGAGAGAGGTCTATCTATCCGGGGGTTGTTGAATCCAGTTTGTGGAACAGTTTTATCCTCTGGATTCTGCTAATATCTTCACCCTGCAATTTAAGTACCTGAACTCACCCCTAACCCTCTACCCTTTATTAACCTCCCTGGCGGTATGATTCTGTCCGGAATTTAGTGCTGAAAGCGGTACAATTATTTTGCATGGAAATTTGGCGTTTTTTTATATTGTAGGCATGCAATTCTTATGAATAACTCACTTAAATCTGTCCGAACCAGAGTCTAGTAGACATCCCGGGTATGATAAAGTTTGAAACACAAAATAATAAATTATAATATAATAAAAATATATATATAAAAATGATTCAATAATGTAATCAAATCAAAAACACTGAAATTTGCTCAGTTGCAGAATAGTCGCTGTCATTAAATTTATTGTTTGATGATAAATTGTGATTCTAATTTTTTATCGGTGTTTTCTAGCTGGTCTAAAACCACTTTTGACATAAAGGGACACTTTTTGGTTGCTATGGACAATCTCCAGTTTCCAGGCAGAAAAAAAAATCTTTTTTTATATAAAATGACATGCAGGGCACTGGGCAGACCACTAGGGACAAAGGGGGTGTGTATTTTTTGTATACAGTACTGTAATCTGTAAGATTACAGTACTGTATGTGTTTTGTGTTTTTAAACTTTTTTAAATTTGGCGCCGATCTCCGCTCCCGTGCGTCGGAACGTCGCAGGGAACGGAGATCGGCGGCACTCGGGCACTGTGTGAATCGAGCGAGCGGACGGCTCGCTCACACAGCGGGGAGACATCGCAGGATCCAGGGGAAAAGGTAAGTAACTTCCCCCCTGCATCCTGCACGCAAGCCCGAGTCTGGCTCGGGGTTACCGCTCCCAGCACAAAAAGCTGGACCCGAGCCAGGCTCGGGGTTACCGCTAGGCAGGTTAAGAGACTTTGCTCTTTTTTCTAAATAAATAATCCAAAAAAGGATTCAGTGTCAGCTCAACATTTTTTAGGCTACTTTCCATGAGATCCCCAAGACGGAGAAGCAAGCAGGTGAGGTAACGGTAAGCCCAAATCAAACCAACAGCTCCTTCGGGGGTCAGTGCTACATATATATAAGTGATTCTGCACTTCTGGGTTTTGGACGCAAGCGCATGCTGCTGGCGGCTCACTCCTGCTGTGATTTTATACAACGGGGGTCGATCAGTGGGTCCCACGGACCCGATGTCCGCCAAAACCCACCGATCATTCGGTACTCTGGCAGAATGACAGTCTGACTATGTAAACAAGGCAAACTGTCATTCTGTGAGTACAGAAGACATGGATCCTGTGTTCCTGTAAAGCAGAAACACTGATCCATGTCTTTAAGTAGTAAAAGCACCTCCACCACAGTTAGTAAACACTCCCATGGCACACATTTAACCCTTTGATTGCCCCTGATGTTAACCCTGCCAGTGTCATTAGTGCAGTGCATTTTTTAGCACTGATCACTGTAATAATGTCACTGGTCCCCAAAAAAGTGTTAAAAGTGTCAGTTAGGTGTCTGATTTGTCTGCCGCAATGTCGAAGTCCCGCTATAAGTCGCTGATCACCGCCATTACTAGTAAAAAATAAAAATGAGAGGGGGGGGGGTTGTAAAAAAAGATGCCCTAGCCCTGCCTGCAATCGCTCCTGTGCCCCCCTGTCTGTTGGTAGGTGAGTGTGATGCTCCTACCTCCCGCCTGTCCTCATCCTCTGGGCCCTCGGTCAGCCTGTCTTCCTACTGATGTCACAGCTGGGAGCAGAGAGGAGGTTGGAGAAGGAGTGCAGGCTCTGGGAGGCGCCAGGGATGCTGCGCCCACTGCTGCTCAGGTCAGGGTGGAGGTGGAGGTCTTCTCCCTCCCGGGCTCTCAGTTCTAGCTAACCTTGTGCTGGTGCTGCTCTGGGGCCACCCGCTTGCTGTGTGAAGATGACCTGCCTCAGCGGCTGCTGTCAGCACTGGATTGGCGGATTTAGCTCCGCTGCCCTGCACCCCGCCGCCACCGGAGACTCTCCATGACCAGGGGCTTAACTCTGCAGCTGCTTTGGGCCCCACGAGCACCAGGTGCGGAGGAGGAGGAGGAAGTTAAGAAGTTGAATCCTCCTCCGCTTTGAATGCTGGGCAGGGACCAGTAGAGTCTCAGCCGTCACCAGTGCTACGGCGGCTCAGTCTGCCCCTGTTATCTGAATTCCGGACTGCTCTGTGTCAGTTTAATTCCTGGACATGTGGTCACCCTAGCGAGGGGGGTGGCTTTTTTTCCTACCCTCGCAAAGTGCCCCCCTTGGCCTGGCCCTTGTCGGCCTAGGCCAAGATACAGCACTGCGCCAAACACTACTCTACCTGTGCAGAGTTTGCATGTTATCCCTGTGCCTGCGTGCATTGCCTTCTACACTCCAAAGACACACTGGTAGATTAATTGGCTCTTGTCTAAAATTGGCCCTAGTATATGCATGAATGTGAATTAGGGACTTTAGATTGTAAGATCCTTGAGGGCAGGGATTGACTTGAATGTACTGTATACCGCAGGCTCATACGATGAGGTCAGTGGCTGGTGAGGCACTGGCCAGTATCAGAGCCAGATACACACAGGTTATATATGCAGCGAATGTTAGAGCAAGAGCAATAATTCTAGCACTAGACTTCCTCTGTATCTCTAAACATGTAACCTGTAAAAATTCCACGAGTGCGCAGTTTTAAAGTGTGCCATGTTAGGTATCTATTTACATCATCTTTCATAGTATACAAAATAATCGGGCTAACTTTTGTGGGTTTTTTTTTTTTTTATATTCATGAAACAAGCAATTGAAATATTGCTGCGCAAATACCGTGTAACACATTTTATTCCCTAGGGTGTCTGCTAAAACAATATATATATAAAGTTTGGGGGTTCTGAGTAATTTTCTAGCAAAAAAAAAAAATTATGATTTTTACATGTAGAAGAGAAGTGTCAGAATTGGCCTGGGTGACAAGGGGTTAATTACCATAAGTAAGTAATATACAAATAATTATTATATATTTTTTCTAAGGTAATTTACTATATTTTCAGAAACTGTACTCAAGCAGGTGACTTAACAGACAAATTACTGAAGTTTGAAGTTATAACTTCAAACCAGTAATTTCACAGTAAATAAGCTCAGTGCCTCTGACAAGAAGTGAGAGGCACTGTGAGCTCAGCCTCTCAGTCTGCTGCAAACAGAGTGTGCCAGCTTGTATTTAACCACTTCCCGCCCGCCATATAGACATATGGCGTGTGCAAAGTGGTTGTGTTATCCTCACCGGAAGTCATATGATGTGATCAGTCTGACACATCGCAACACTGATCTTGGTAAAGAGCCTCTGATGGAGGCTCTTTACCATGTGATTAGCTGTGTCCAGGGATGCCCACCAATGATGACCACCAGGTATGCCACTCATGGCCACCAGGGATGCCAATCATTGCCCACATATGATGCCAATCAGTGCCCTACAGCAATGCCTGCCAGTGCCTTCATATCAGTGATGCCCATCAGTGCCATCTATCAGTGTCCATCAGTGCCACCCATCAGTGCCACCTATCAGTGCCCATCAGTGCCGCCTATCAGTGCCCATAAGTGCCACTCATAAGTATCCATCAGTGCAGCCTTTCAGTGCTCATCAGTGTCACCTGTCGCTGCCCATCAGTGCCACCTATGAGTGCCCATCTGTGCCACCTATGAGTGCCCATCAGTGCTGCATATCAGTGCCCATCAGTGCCCATCAGTGCTGCATATTAGTGCCCATCATCAGTGCCAATCAGTGCCACCTCACCAGTGCCCATAAGTGCCGCCTAATCAGTGCCCGTCAGTACAGCCTCGTCAGTGCCCATCAGTGCCACCTCATCAGTGCCCATAAGTGCCGCCTTATCAGTGCCCGTCAGTGCAGCCTCATCAGTGCCCATCAGTGAAGGAGAAAACACTTATTTACAACATTTTATAACAGAATTTTTTTTTTTCAAAATTTGTTTAGCAAAAAATAAAAACCCCAGAAGTGATCAAATATTACCGATAACGGGAGAAACATGTAGCTATAGGCTATGCATCATACTAGATATACAGTATAGTCATACACAGTGGGGTTGATTTACTAAAACTAGAGAATGCAAAGTCTGGTGCAAATCATATACTGTATATATACAAAAGAAAATAGAAAGAGACGCTTGCGGTTCTTTATTCCAGAAATCTGAATCCTCTAATAATATATGGTTGAATGTATCATGTTTGTGTATGTTGCAGTAAGACCCCTTTCACATTGAGGCAGTTTTCAGGCATTTTAGCCCTAGCATTAGCACCTGTAAAGCGCCTGAAAACCGCCATCCCATTGATTTCAGTGTGACTTTTCACACTGGGGCGGTGCGCTTGCGGGACATTAACTATAAAAAGAAAAGTGCCCCTCAAGAAGAGTACACAGGGGACTTTTAGGGCAACTATGTAGAGAAAATAAAGAGTATCAGGATATATATATAGAACAAAATGTATTGAAATGGTATTAAAAACTAGTAGGTGCATACTGTACATCACCATGTAGAATATAAAAATAGAGATAAAACAATACAGTTGATATAATTGGAAATGTTGGTCTCCTTTTTGTTTCGTCCGACGCGTTTCAGGATCTCAATATTAATCCCTTCATCAGGGACATTTCTTTCAGGAGAAATCAAGACAAATGAGAATCTATAATAGAGCATAATAAAAGTTTAAGTATAGAAAACAATGGACAATGGTAAACGTTAGGAAAAGTCCTGCAGCATCTTTGGGGTGGCCAGGACGACGTCATATTGTGACCAAACGCATAGGTAGGAATGACGTGCTGACATCACCAAGCTGTTTGATATCCCAGAAGAACGGGCGTTTGACATAGCCGGCTGGCTTTTTACAACATTTTGCCTGTACACTCCATTTTTGAGTTTTACACTGTGGCGAGTATCTTTTTTCTTGGACTGCCATGAATACGGTGTTTAAGTGAGGACCCTTTAACCCAGTGGAAGGATACGATCATCCGTTTTGCCCATGTGTTGTAAAAGATTTGCCATCTGCTTGCCATCCCTGGAGGAAAAGGCCCCGGCTGGGTATTAGCCACAAGCGATCCAGCTTGTGCAAGCTGGTAAGCATGGCATTCATGTGGTGGTGGATAATCACTTTGTTTGTCAGTGTGATTTGCTAACATCACGAGGAGGATTCCTATTCAATGAATATTTGTACCTTTGCCCGTATGGGTGACTTGATGGCATCATATGCTACCTGTTAAAGCGTAACTCCACTTTTGTTGAGAAAAAAACATTCTCCTCTGGGTGATCGATGTACATTGCAAGGATTATAACAAACTTTGTTGCAGATTCCTACCTTTTGTTAATCTGAAGAAATCCCTGTGTGTTGTCTGTGCGTCTGTTCTGAGTGGGTCTAATGGGAGTGCTTTCATAATTAACTGTCAGGTGTGCAGCTGGAAAGCACTAATGAGGAAAGCTGCTGGGCCTGCATCCCTTTAGACATGCTCCTATTGAAAGTATATCTACAAAAATTAAATTTTTGTTGCAGGGGATGCCTGAAATCTGTCTTGTATCTTAGGCAGACTTCTGGGAAAATTGGTGAGCCAATCACACAAGCAGGAAATTATGTTTCCGGGGAGTGGTCAGTACACACTCTGTGTACAGAACAACTCCATGTAGCCATATTGCAATGCATTCTCTGAAAATTACGTCAGCTGCAGATTAAATAGGAAAGATAATTTTTATTAACATTTACGTACAATATGACTAATGTCGCAATTATATGCGCTATATTATTTTTTTTGTTATTTGCTATTTTTTTCCCCCTCACCAAAGTAGACAGTTTCCATTTAAGAATTTTTCTAGCCTATACCGGTTCCTGTGGACTAATAAGATCATCACAGGATTTGATATCATTGGTCATGAGCATTAAGTGGTTTATCAATACTGCTTATGCTACCACTTGGTTTATGATAATAGCACAAGTGTTTGTTATCTGTTACTCATTGTTACATACTGGTTGAGAGAACGCAGCTCTATTTCCAATATTATATTTTCTATCTGTGTATATCTCACAGCATAGCTGCTGCTTTTTAGGTGCAATTTTTGTTCACAGTGCAATTTTGTTTTCCTTTATATACTGTTAAAAGTATAAATTGCCATTTTATTTACATGCACTGGGTCCCCTGAGGATTCAACAAGAGTTTTAAAGTTTTGCTGATACTTTTTCTTTCAAACTTGATGGAAAAATCTCCACAACAGAGGTAGGGACAGCATTTAAATCCTGACAGAGGTTGTAACACTTCCCGTTCTGTTCAAAACTGAGTTGGTCTTTAGAGAGGCGAGGTGGCAACCCTAGGCCCTGGCCCCTCCATGTGCTGTTAGAGCTGTCACTATTCCGCTTGCAGCTCTTCAGTCTCATTTTCCCCTAGCCTAGCCTAGGAAAAAGAAAATTGGGGTCTTGGAAATGCTGGTGGCTAATTGTGAAGAAGATGCAGCATGTGAAAGATCCTAGCTCCCCCTACCCAACCAAAAACACGCAAAGGATGGGAGGTCCTGGGAATAAAAGAGCCATGGATCTGTTACTAAGGGTTCATGATGCTACTCTATAAGCCCATTGTGGTCTGAGAGGCACAAGAAGGTAGGGTTAGGCCACTGACCAAGAAATCTAGTTAATATTTACATAGCAGAGCACCCTAGAGCTAATAGGAAAAAATATACATGTGGGTAGATTTACGAGGTGTGTCTAAAAAGTTTGGTGTAAGGTCCGATATCTCAATGGCAACTAGACATGGGAGCCGTCAAAAAATTAGTTTCGTTTCACTTCGTTCCGTTTCGTATATAAAAAAAAAATCGTAATTCGTGTACGAAATTTTATTTGGATTCGTACGAAATACGAATTTTGGACGAATCGTTAATTTGGATAACGAATATCGACACTCTACGAATAATAACAAATTATCCGAAAACTTATTAATGTTACATAACACAAGTCTATTGTCTATTGTTCACGAAATTTAATTCGGATTCTTACCAAATACGAATTTCGTACGAATTGTAAATTTTAAACGTTTCTGTTAATTTGGATAACGAATATCGACACTCTACGAATAATAACGAATTATCCGAAAACGTATTAACGTTACATAACACAAGTCTATTGTCTATTGTTCACCAATCACTCAGAGGAAGTACGAAATACGAAATTTCGTTTACGAATACGAAATTTCGTATTTCGTACTTCCTCTGTGTGATTGGTAGACAATAGACTTGTGTTATGTAACGTTAATACGTTTTCGGATAATTCGTTATTATTTGTAGAGTGTCGATATTCGTTATACTGAATCTCAAATTCATTCGAATCATTCGTTATATCCGCTATAATTTATTTTGTATTAGTTGAAATTAGTTATTTGGTAGTTTGGATTTGGATAATTTGGATTCGAAATTTGTAAACGAAATTTCGTATTTCGTACAGAATTCGTATTCGTAAAAATTCGTAATTCGGATTCGTACGAATGTCGAAAAATTTGTCCGAATTTCCGATGCGTACGAAACTAATCGCACATGTCTAATGGCAACATGAGCCAGCTGTGCATGTATGCACATGGCTATCCAAAGACACGTCGTGAAGCTCCACCTAGTGTGGAGTACACGTGACCATCAGGGTAAACCAACTGCAGGCAGTCAAACGTAGTCAGTGTGAGAGGTAGGGTCAGCAACAAGTGAACATCAAGTTCTGCTACAAATTAGGGGAAACGACGATGGAGATGCATGAAATATTGGTGCAAGTGTATGACACAGAAGCCATGAGAAAAAAATGTGTTTATGTGATGGGAAGGAAACGACTAAGGATGAACCACATTTGGGAGGCAAGTGACAATCGATGGAATGGCATTCACCATCATCCCTGCGACCCAAGAAGAGTCGCCTGCAAAAGTTCAAGATCAAGACAATGTTGATTGCCTTCTTTGACAACGATGGAATCATCCATAAGGAATTCTTTCCTGCAGGTCAAAACCGTGAACACCACATTCTACGGGAAAGTTTTGAAACGGTTGCTACAACGCATCCGCCCCGTTCGGCCTGAGTTGCAAAGGAATGGATAGTGGGTGTTTCTGCACGATAATGTGCCTGCGTACTGTGCAATCCGTGTGTGCCAATTCTTGGCTTAGCACGGAATACCTGTTCTCGATCATCCACCGTACGCCCCTTATTTTGCCCCTGTGGACGTCTTTCTGTTTCTCCACCTTAAAAGCATCATAAAAGGCGCATGTTTTATGGACGTGGCGGCAATCCAAGAATGTGTGACAGCGGTTCTGCAAACGATTACTAAAGAAGCCTTTGCTGACAGTTTCCAGAAGCTTTATGAATGTTGCCAAAAGTGTGTTGTGAAGGATGGCGATTATTTTGAAGGCCAATAAAGATAATTTGTATGTATCTTATGTTTTGTTTGTTTTCTGATTCCATTCACCAAACTTTTTAGACTTACCTCGTACATCTATTCATTTGTTTACATGGTTAAAATTAAGTACAACTTCCCTTCCAATTACCGCCCATGTGGCACATGCTCTACGAAAGTATTTCACTTTATTTTTCTACATTAAGACCCATTTAAAATGAATGGTAAGCATTAAAGAGAAACAGAGGCAACTCCATGGTGTAGTGCCAAATTACTTGAATTTATTGCATCAAATAGAAATGTACTCACAGGAAGCAAAAGAAAACAGAACAGCACTTCGTTCCAGCCAATAAGCAATGTACAAACGTCACCATTATCGCTCCGCCCTAAGGCCCCTTTCACACTGGGGCGGTGCGGGGCGGCGACGGTAAAGCAGCGCTATATTTAGCGCTGCTTAACCATCGTTTTACCCGCGGTATGCGGCCGCTAGCGGGGTGGTTTTAACCCCCGCTAGCGGCCGCAAAAGGGTTAAAAACCTCCGCAAAGCGCCGCTGTAGCAGCGGTTTGCGGGCGGTATCCCCGCGGTTTCCCATTGATTTCAATTGGAAGGAGCGGTATAGGAGCGGTAAATACACCGCTCCTTCACCGCTCCAAAGATGCTGCTAGCAGGACTTTTGTTGCGGTCCTGCTAGCGCACCGCTCCAGTGTGAAAGCCCGCCGGCTTTCACACTGGAGTGAATGGGGCCGTTTTTTTCAGGCGGTATACAGGCGCTATTTTTAGCGCTGTACTGCCTGAAAACCGCCCCAGTGTGAAAGGGGCCTAAAGGTATTGACGTTTTCACACTCGCTCATCAGCTGGAGCAAAGTACTGTTTTGTTTGCTTTTGCTTCTTATTTTGTTTGCTTTTATTTTTTTGTTTGTTTTGCTTCTTTCTTGTTTACTTTTCTTTTGCTTCTTTTTTGCTTCTTACATTTCTATTTGATGCAATACATTTAAGTATTTTATTACTACACCATGGGGTTTCTTCTCGGTTTCTAATGCTTACCATTGTGGGATTGGAGTTTGTGTGCTTTTTAAGATGCAATATCAGACAGAGAGATCCTTCATCAGCTGCATTTAGTGCATTCATACCTCCTTGTCATTGGGGTCTGATTTTGTGGGAAGTTGCTTTGTATTACTTGTGTGGTGCAAGAAGGAAACACATTTAATGTGAAGATCACTGCCTGAACCTGGGGAGCCAACTTTATTTGACTTGTTTGAGCACTAATTTTACATTTCTATGAATAGTGTTCTTTTTGTGGCATGTGTTATTCAATTTGCACAATATTATATACTTGGTTCTTTTAGGGGACAGCGCAACACCCTGTTTTTGATTGATTTTATTTGTTCTCCCAGCACAGCCAAGAAACTAACAGACTGAGATGAATGTGCTCTCATGTCTAGCTAGGTCAGTTTGAAATAGGAAAACAGGATACTTTTTAAAACATGTACATGGTACAACAGACACATATCAGGACTATTAAATGTTGGGGTAACATACTTTAAAGGTAAAAAACACCCCACTACCTGTCCTACCCACCGTTTCTAAATGCTTACTTGGCTTCATGTCACCGCTTCCCTCCTCACTTCCTGCTTTTACAGGAAAACCTGAGGCCAGTGAAGGCTCCTGCTGCTGTCAGTCAAACTCCTGTGAGGAGGGGTGGGGGCATGGCTTACTAAAGCTTTGTGTGTCTGTAGACTCACGCAGCCTGGCTCAGGACCCAGCGGGAGCATACATGCAGGTGTGCCTCCTTAGAACCTAGCTTGCTACAGGAGACACCTCTTCCTCCTGCAGAAGAGGTTTTAGGAAATCTCCCATTATGAGTAAAGACCTTCCTGTGGACAGTTGTGCAAGTGCCAAAAGGGAACTAAGTGCCAGCAGTGGCTATATGGATTGCTGCTCTAGGGTCCTAAACATACATTCACAGCTCCTGGGACACTGTGGGGGATATGTACTAAAACTGGAGCACTCAGAATCTGGTGCAGCTGTGCATGGTAGCCAATCAGCTTCTAACTTCAGCTTGTTCAATTAACCGCTTCCCGACCGCCTCACGCCGATATACGTCGGCAGAATGGCGCGGCTAGGCAAAACCACGTACAGGTACGTGGCTCTTTAAGAGCCTAGCCGTGGGTCGCGCGTGCACTGCCGGCGGCGCGCTCGCGACCTGGTCGGGAGCTCCGTGACCACGGCCGCGGTACCAGCGGACCCGATCGCCGCTGGTGTCCCGCGATCGGGTCACAGAGCTGAAGAACGGGTAGAGGTCTGTGTAAACAAACCTCTCCCCACGCTTCCTATTCTGCCTGTCATTGATCGGCTGTTCCCTGTCATCGAGAAAGCCGATCAATGACGTCAGACGTCAGCCCCGCCCCCTAATGTAAAAAAAAAAAAACACGTCACACACCATAACCCCGCCCCCTAGTGGTTAACTCTTTCACTGCCAGTGTCATTTATACAGGAATCAATGCATTTAAATAGCATTGATTGCTGTATAAATGACAATGGTCCCAAAAATGTGTCAAAAATGTTCGATGTGTCCGCCATAATGTCGCCATCACAATAAAAATCGCTGATCATTACTAGTAAAAAAAAAATATAAAAAAAAATGCTATAAAACTATCCCCTATTTTGTAAATGCTATAACTTTTGCGCAAACCAATCAATAATCGCTAATTGCGATTTTTTTTACCAAAGTTATGTAGAAGAATACGTATCGGCCTAAATTGAGGAAAAATCTTTTTTTTTATATATTTTTGGGATATTTATTATAGCAAAAAGTCAAAAATATTGCATTTTTTTCAAAATTGTCGCTCTATTTTTGTTTATAGCGCAAAAAATAAAAACCGCAGGGGCGATCAAATACCACCAAAAGAAAGCTCTATTTGTGGGAAAAAAAGGACACCAATTTTGTTTGGGAGCCACGTCGCAATTGTCAGTTAAAGCGACGCAGTGGCAAATCGCAAAAAGGGGCCTGGTCCTTTGGCTGCAAATTGGTCCGAGGCTGAAGTGGTTAAGCTTAGACAATAAAACCTGGAAGCTGATTGGTTTCTATGCAGCGCTGCATCAGATATTGTACACTCCAGTTTTAGTAAATCAACCCCTGTGAGTAAAGGTGAACTTCTGAAAAATTTCATCAAATTAATCTTTTTATAAATTTGCAAACCTCCGTTCTTAATTTCTATCAGTAAGGAAAGGCAGTTGACATTGGCTTCAGAGAGGTTGAGGCACTACAAAAGGAGCAGCAGCATTTAGTAGGCAAAAAGTGAGATGGGTAACATGCTGCCCATTATGAGAAGCACAGGTAGAACTGCGTGGAACTAGAGAGAGAAAGGAAGCAAGCAGAGTCAGAAACACTGCGGTTGATTTGCTAAAGGAAAATAAAGGAAAGTTGCACTTTGCAAGGGAATTTGTTCCAGAGCTCAGTAAATGGGGTAAAGCTCTACTGCCTAGATAGCAAGGATAACTTGCCACAAATTTGTGGCAGTGTTCAATTGTAAGTTTGTTGACTCGCTCCACATTTTCACTGGCAAGTTTTACACTTGCAGAGCACTTGAAGCACGAGTTCTAGTTCACACTTTTCCAATTTGTAGCAAATGTGCGTGGCAAGAGCAAAGTTGCATTGGGGAGTCTACAGCAAGAACTCTGCAAGCCTACAGCATGAAAATTCAACCACAGTGACCCCTGTGGTGGGATGACTATTGCACAACATAAACTGAACCAGAACTTCCGCAGACTTGCAGAATGTTTGCAAAAAAATTGATCTGGAGTCATGCAATACAGACTTGCTGCAATTGTGCAACAAACTTGTGAAGCCTGGCAAGTCTAACAATAGCTTAGCAAGTCATTTTCAAACTTGCAGCACAATTGTTTGCTATCTGGGTGACTTCTATCATCCAATCATGTGCAAACAAAAATGCAGTTTTCTACTTTCCTCGCACGCGTTTGGTTGTTCTTTGCAAAGTAAATCAACCACATTCACTAAGCTTTGGGGCAAATTCCCTTGCAAAGCGAACAGCCTATTTGCCATTAGTAAATCAACCACACTAATGCCCCGTACACGCGGTCGGAAAATCCGACCACAAAATCCATCAGATTTTTTCCAACGGATTTAGTCCGACACTGGTGTTGCATACACACGGTCGGACAAAGTTGTCGGAAAATCCGATCATTCTGAACGTGGTGACGTTTGTTGCCTACGACGGGACTACGTAGAGGCTAGTAGCCAATAGCTTTGGTCTTGTAATGTGATCTGAGCATGCGTGGCACTTTGTCCGTCGGAATTTGCTACACACGATCGGAAAAAGTCCGATAGGACTTTGTTGTCAGAAAATTTGAGAGCAGGAGATAAAACTTTGTCCGTCGGAAAATCCGATGGAAAATGTCCGATGGAGCCTACACACGGTCGGAATTTCCGACAACATTGTCCGATAGAACATTTTCCGTCGGAAAATCTGATCGTGTGTATGGGGCTTAAGAGGGGAGGGTAGCCCATCGATGATTGTCTGCGTTGTCAAATACACTTGGATGTTGCTCCGTGTCTCCCCTGTCACCACTATCCAGATCCCACTTATGGTGGAGGTGTGCCTGATGGGTTTTGTTGACCAACTAGCTCATAGTTGAGCAGTCAGAACTCTCCTGGGATTATTAGTTTATTATGCAAACAAGGCCATTGGTGGAAATCTTCTACTGCACCATCCGTCAATCTCTGGAAACAGAGGATTAACTCTGCCCTTCCATTGTATAAGGCCACTTACTTATCCAGAGGATCTGCTAAGAAATTTCATAAAATGTGGGACATATGGGCAGAAGCCCCATCTACAAATGTAGACTGTAGATGACTAGTAAATATCCGTACAATGATTCAACCATTACTAGTTGAAGGAACTTTGAATTCTTGTTGCACTAGTCAGAAGTCCTACGGGTAACTAAGGTCTGAGAGGGAACCTATCTTCATAGTGAGCTTGACTCTGAGGTTTAACCTGTGAAGCAGATATGATTCCAACTGCATAGGTGGTCCGAGCGAACCAAGTATTTAGGGGTTGTGTTCTAGTTTTATAGGTTTTGTTTTAGTTATGTCTGCTGTTTGTTGATTCGAGCCTGGGTATGGCTCTATTTTGTAACTAATTGAAATATTGCAATAAAAAGAATTTTCAAAAAAAAAAAAGACACTTGGAAACTAGAGGAAACTCTGACATGAACAGGTAGGGCAGAACTAAAGCCACAACAGAATCAGAAAATAAGCCTCTGAGAGTCAACAGTGTGCATTGCACATTGCAACAGCTTCATATACAGCTTAACAGTGGTCCAAGTAGTCAACTGTGAATCTGTTAAGAAGGGTATTTTTATTTTAAGACCCAAAAATTGTAACCTTTACTATCACTTTAATGCATTCTCTGCATTAAAGTAAAAAAACTCACCACTACCTCTCCTAGCCAACCCCATTTTAAACACTTACCTGGCTCCATGTCATTGCTGTCAGCGCTGTCTCAGGCTCCAGCACCACCCCCTCGCTTCTAGCCTTCACAGGAGTCACTAAGGGCAGTGGGAGTCATAGGCACCCAGTTTGCTAAGGAGGCACCCAGAGTGGGGAGAAGCTGACCACACCAGCAGAGGACTGCCAGAAGAGGAGGTAAGGGACCTCCCTGTGTAATAATGTTGCACAGAGGAGATAAGGAGATAAAAAATTTTTTTTACCTTTAGTATCGCTTTAAGCCTAGAAATGTAATTGCTGGAAAAACCTTGTTTACAGTGAATAAGGGGTTAAAATGTAGCCTTGCTTTTATTAAGAAAATAATTGCTTTGGGTGCAAATTCTGTTCTGACGGTGTATGTTTAAACAGAGGATGTATGTAAATCGGAACAGCTCTACCGTATCTATAATTTACGAGATAATGCAGAAAAGCTTTTCACAAAAGCTTTTTTTTTTTTTTTCTGAGCAGCTGAAAAATCCAGCAAGTATTCTGAAAGAGAAGGACAAAAAAAATCCACTTACTGCCTACCATCAATTCTTAATTTTAGCACCAAGAAAAAAAAAATTGATGGAAAGTAAGATTGATTTGAGTGAAAAAAAAAAAAGAGAACGAGTTTTCTTCATTTCATATTTCAGCACAGAATTACATATTTCTAAATTGCCATTTATAAGCTGGGAATTGATTTTATTTTCTCGCAGGACAAAGTGAAAAGTGGGAGAAATTGGATGCTTTTTCTTTTGCATCAATAGAAATATCTTGCTTGCCGAGTCTTTTCAGAGATCAGCTACACAGATACTATAGATACAATTAGATTGTACGCTCTTCAGAATCAGATTCGCTCATTACAGTAATGCACACTTCAGTGGAGACTTTTCGCTTTTTTTGCGCTCTTTTAGGGCTTTTAATGACTGTGTTTGCGTGGAGAAAAGAAATGCTTGCAAAACAATGGCTGTTTCATAGGTGGAAAGTGTATTTAAGTGGGTTATACAGATTCAGACCTGTAGCATGTTGTATAAAGTGGATGCGAAATTGAATTTGATAACTTTGCTAAAGAGTGCCAGGCTGCTAGCTTCAATTACGGGGATTGTACGTGAAAATTACACTGTGTTCGAAAGCCGTGGGTCTCATATATCAAACTTCTGAAAGCCTTGGGCCTGAACCTCTAATAGCTTAACCTCCCTGGTGGTATGATTATGTCAGATTTTTTATGCTCAAAGTGGTACAATGTTTTGCATGGAAATTTGGCATTTTATATTGTAGGCCTGTAACTCTTAGGAATAACTCACTTAAATCTGTACAAACAAGAGTCTAGTAGGCAGCCCGGGTATGATAAAGTTTGAAACACAAAATCATAAATTATAATATAATAAATAGCTATAAATAGTTATAACAAATAATAATATAATAATAATAAAAAAAAATGATTCAATAATGTAATCAAAGCAAAAACACTGAAATTTGCTCAGTTGCAGAATTGTTGCTGTCGTCACTTTCAGTGTTTGATGACGGATTTCCCCACAAATCACTATCGCTCAATTCTGCAAGTGATTCTAATTTATTATCGCTGTTTTCTGGCTGGTCTAAAACCGCTTTTGTTGTAAGGCCTCATGTACACTGCTGGTGGTAAACGAACGTTTAGGAGCAGGTGGGCATTTTTTTCAACTGCTCCTGAACCCTCCTCTATGTTATCTTATCAGTACATGTACACAGGGTCGTTTATGGTCGTTTCTAGACTTTTTAGAGAGACTTTTTATTGGAACCCCAAAAGATGTGTTCAGAAGCTGTGTTTAGAGGCATTTCAAACGCCAAACGCGGCTTAACGCCACTAAAAGCGGGAACTCCAGCCGCAGCAGCAGTCATTGAACTGCCAGGGATATGGCAGAGAGAGGCAGTCAAGCAGCTCATAATGTCCCTATCCCCATGCCACAAGTCATGGATAATGGACATGAGAAATGATGCTGGGTATACATACGCCTTAATAGAATGGAAGGAAGAGACTCCAGAGCAGTTCAGGAGCCTAAGCATACGGGCACCGGATGGTCAGACCTATCAATTGCTGCATACGCTGCCGCGTAAGGGAGACTATTCTCCTGTGAAAACTATGCTATCCCCAAAGCAGGAAGAGCAGAAGGGCGCGGAAAGCCCCACACCCGCACAACCTACTCTTAGCGCAGAACTGTGTGCTGTCCTAGGGGAGATTGTGACTCAGTGCAGAAGAGACCCCGGGGACTACCCAATGTCGGGATACAGGAAACTCCGGATGTTTTCTGGGAGGACACCTGTACCCTCGGGAGAAGAGAGATTTGAAGAGTGGTTAGATGGTGCCACGCAGGCCCTAGAAGAATGGGAGGTCCCAGAAAGTAGGAAGAAGCAAAGGATTGTTGAGAGCCTAAAAGGACCTGCCTTAGAGGCCATACGCAATCTGAAGACAAGCAAAAAGGATTGCACTGCCCAGGACTACCTAGACATCCTGGAAAGTGTGTTTGGTGGGACAGAAAAAGTCACAGAACTTACCTATCAACTGGAACACTGTTACCAGAAGACAGGGGAGAAGCTGTCGGAGTATATGGGACGCATAGAAAAGATCCTGCATAGGATTATCCTGAAGAAGGGGATAGATCCGGGGAAGGTAGATGAAGCCCGTGCCCAGCAGGTGATGAGGGGAGCCCAACCCCTAGACCCTGTTGCACTAGTACTACGTACCCGGCAGGATGGGAAGAGCCTGGACTACCCCGATCTCATTCGAATGGTCAGAGAAGAAGAGGCCATGTTGGAAGAGAAACGGGAAAAGCAAGTGATGGGGTCTACAAAACTTCCAGTGGCCACGGTCAGGTCGGCCTTAACCTCTGAAAGAGAGACAGAGGTAGATGCCCTGAAGTTGCAGATGTCCCAGATGATGGAGATACTGACATCTCTAGTGGCGAAAGAGACGCCAAGTCCCAAGAAAGAGACAAGCAGGAGGGAATTGTTTCCAACTGTTTCAGCACCAGCATCCCCACCTGACTACGGTGAGATGATCTGTTTTAATTGTGGAGGAATTGGCCATATTGCAGCTGTATGCTCCAGTCCCAAGAAGAAGAAAACAGATAGCCGCCAGCCGGCGGGAAACGCCAAAGGGCCCCGGTGAAGGAGTCAACCGGGTGCCAAACCCCTCGGAAGGAACCCAGGGATCCTCAACCAAGGTACACTCCAGAGAAAGGGGGCAAGACCCCGCCAAAGGGACACAGTACTCCTAAACGAGAACCCCTAAAAGTGAGAGGTAACAATGTCCCTCAACGGGTTCACACTCCCACTAAGAGGGAGAAAATTAATGCATACCAGGCTCAAGAAAGGATCAAGTGCAGATCAAGTGAGAAAGAAAAGAGTCCAAAGAAGAGGACAGCATCAACTCGGCCCTACCCAGAAGAGCTAGTTGGTCCATCCCCTACTGTACCCATCCAGGTGGAAGGAGTGTACACGAAGGCCCTCCTAGACACTGGAGCACAAGTGACCCTATTGTATAGGGACTTCTATGACAGATACCTGAGTCATCTGCCAATACAGAAGATAGAAGAGTTGGAGATAAGGGGATTGGGAACTCAGAGTTTCCTCTAAGATGGATATCTACCCATACGGTTGACCTTTGACCCATCCGTAGCTGGGAAGACTGAAGTGTTTGACACCTTAGCAGTGGTGTGTCCCCGCCCACCAGGAACCAGTAGGACTTCCCTGATCATAGGGATGAACACGGACCTAGTCAGAAGGCTTCTGACCCCCCTGGTGAAGAAAGAGAATCTTTCAGCCCCCAAGATCCATCCCATGCTGAAGGCAGCCTACCAGCGGTTGGTCCTAGAGCAGAAGACCCCAAGTGAGGGGATAGGAAGGGTATGGAGGCTTGGAAAAGAAGGAGCAGTGTTACAGCCTGGAGAGGTGACCTGCATGAGAGCCACGGTGAAACTTACTTGGGAGCAGCCTGGCCCCTTCGTAATGTTGGAACCCGACCCAATGGAGGGTCACTCAGGTCTGGAAGTGATACCAGAAGTGATCTCCTTGAAGGACCTGAAGAAGGCTAGAGGAAGAGTCCCTGTCAGTGTGAGGAACCCCACGGAGCGGCCCGTGGAGATCCCTGCCAGGATGCTTCTGGGACAGGTGAGTCCTGCTGTCCCAGTTGGCTGGTCAGAAGTGAAGGGGACGGGTGAAGGAGAAGATGTTTGGAAGAAACTCTCCATGGAAAACCCAAACCTACCTGGAGCTTGGAAAGAGAGAGCCAAGGCCCAGCTGACCAGATGGGAGAAGATTTTCTCTAAAGATGAGTTTGATGTGGGGTGTGCGAGGAGTGCCACCCATCGAATCCGCATGCAAGAGGACAAGCCATTCAGAGAGAGAGTCAGGCGAGTCCCGCTAGCAGATCTGGAGGATCTGAGGGAGCAGCTTGCGGAACTGAAGAAGACGGGAGTGATTAGGGAGTCCAGAAGCCCCTATGCCTCCCCAATTGTGGTAGTCAGGAAGAAGAATGGGTCATTGAGGCTCTGCATTGACTACAGAACTCTCAACAGGAGGACCATTCCTGACCAGTACACCACGCCAAGGATAGAGGATGCCTTGCAGAGTTTGTCTGGAGCTAAGTGGTTCAGTGTGATGGACCTCAAGAGTGGGTATTACCAAATCCCCATGCATCCAGAAGATAGAGAAAAGACTGCCTTCATAACCCCAGTGGGATTCTTTGAGTTCAACAGGATGCCCCAGGGCCTATCTGGAGCTCCTGCTACATTTCAACGCCTTATGGAAAGGACAGTTGGAGACATGAACCTCATAGAAGTCCTTGTGTACCTGGACGATGTCATTGTCTTTGGAAAGACTTTGGAAGAACATGAAGCCAGATTGGAGAAAGTACTGAAGAGGCTCAGTGAAGAGGGACTCAAACTTTCTCCAGAGAAGTGTCGGTTCTATCAGTCTTCTGTGAACTATCTGGGACACATAGTGTCTGAAAAAGGAGTGGCTACAGACCCTGAGAAGTTGGAGGCAGTTACTTCATGGCCAAGACCCACAACAGTTACAGAACTTCGGTCTTTCTTGGGGTTCTGCTCCTACTACCGCAGGTTTGTGGATGGGTTTGCCCGCATTGCAAAACCCCTAAACGAACTGCTCAAGACAGAAGGAGAGGAAGATGGGTTGGGGCCTAGGAGGCCCGGTGAATCGGTTCAAGACCAATGGAACTCAAGGTGTGAAGAGGCTTTCAGAACCTTGAAGAGAAGTCTCACCACAGCCCCAGTTTTGGCCTACGCTGATCCCACTAGACCATATGAGCTACATGTTGATGCCAGCCATGAGGGCCTAGGTGGAGTACTTTACCAGGAGTATGAAGACCAGCTGCGACCAGTGGCTTATGTGAGCCGGAGCCTGACCCCCTCCGAGAAGAACTATCCCACCCACAAGTTGGAGTTCTTAGCCCTCAAATGGGCAGTTGTTGACAAACTGAGAGACTATCTGTATGGGGCCGAGTTTACTGTAAAGACAGATAACAACCCCTTGACTTACCTATTCACCACCGCCAAGCTGGATGCAACTGGACACAGATGGTTGGCGGCGTTGTCTGGATTCAATTTCAGCCTCAAGTACAGACCAGGGGCTGGAAATAGGGATGCGGATGTCCTGTCCCGAAGATCCCATGTCATGGTCGATGACTGGGAAGACTGGACCCAAGTGGCACCAGATGGAGTGCGAGCCCTTTGTCAGGGGGCTGAACTCCAAGCCAGAGGAGGATCCAGAGCTGAAGAGATAGGAGTTACCACAGTGGGAGTCCCAAAGTGTTACTGTGGGGTAACTCAACTAGAAGAAGAGTGTCTACCGAAGCTGTCCAAGAAGGAGTTAAGGTGTGACCAATTGGAAGACCCCATGGAGAGATTGGTCCTGGAAGCCCTGGAAGACAAGAGTCCAGAGGGACTTCGCCTTCACCCTTCCAAAGAAGCTCGCCTACTGAGGAGAGAGTTGGACAAATTACAGGTGCATCAGGGGGTAGTCTACCGAAGGGGCCCCTCTGATGGCCCAGAAGACAAGTGGCAGTTGTTTCTCCCCGAGAAGCATCGAGAGACTGTGCTGATTGCCTTACATGACCAGCATGGTCACTTGGGAGCAGAGAGAACCTTCCAACTTGTCAGAGACCGGTTTTATTGGCCCTGCATGGGGGCCGAAGTGGAGGAGTATTGCCATTCCTGTGCAAGATGCATTCAGAGAAAGACTTTACCTCATCAAGCTGCCCCAATGGGCCACCTACAGAGTCAAGGCCCAATGGATCTGGTATGCATTGATTTTCTCTGCCTCGAACCCGATTTGAGTGGATTGGGAAATGTTCTGGTGGTAACCGACCATTTCACCCGTTATGCTCAGGCTTTCCCAACCAAGGACCAGAAGGCCTCTACAGTAGCCAAGGTACTTCTGGAGAAGTACTTTGTTCACTATGGACTACCACAGAGAATCCATTCAGACCAAGGAAGGGACTTTGAGAGTCGCCTGATCAGGAAGTTACTAGATTCTCTGGGAGTGGAGAAGACTAGAACCACACCATATCACCCTCAAGGTGATGCCCAGCCTGAAAGGTTCAACAGGACCCTATTGAACATGTTGGGAACTTTAGAAACAGAGAAGAAGCAACATTGGAGTCAACACATATCAGCTCTGGTGCATGCCTACAACTGCACCACAAGTGATGTGACAGGTTTCTCCCCTTACCGACTTATGTTTGGGAGAGAAGCAAGATTGCCAGTGGATTTGGCCTTTGGCATTTCCCTAGACCATGCCTCTGCTGCCTCCCACAAAGGATATGTGGACAGACTGAGGCACAGTTTGAAGATAGCTTATGAGAAAGCTCAAGCGGCCTCCGACCACCCGGGGGGCCCGAAATAAGAGGAACTTTGATTTGAAAGTTAGAGTACAGGACCTACAGCCTGGGGACCGTGTACTGTTACGCAATCTAGGGATCCCTGGAAAACACAAGATTGCTGATAGATGGAGATCAGAGCCATATATCATCTGTAGGAAACTTCCAGGATTGCCTGTCTACAAGTTGAAGCCAGAAGGGAGAGTGGGGCCTTTGAAGACCTGGCATAGGAATCATTTGCTCCCACTCACTGAAGCAGTCAGAATACCTCCAGCGAGAGACTTACCTGAATCTGTTTCCATTCTGGATACCCCCAGGCCTAACACTCGGTCTCAGACATCCCGAGCTAGGGGTGGACAGGACCCCCAATCAGCAGAAGAAGAAGGAGGAGAACTTGAATGGCTATGGCCTTCCTCAACCCCAGGAAATTCTGCCATTGATCTTCCACCTACTGAAGATGTGGAAGATGGAACATTGAACCCAGAAGCTACAGAGTTTGTGCCATTCAGTGTTGTGCCTGAGTGCTGGGAAGATATCCCTGGTCTCTACTCGATATCCCTGGTCTCTACTAGAAGAAGAAGTAGATGTTCCAGAACCAGAGATGTTGCCGGAATGTGTTCCTGAAGAAGTCCCAAGAGAACAGAGAGCTCGCAGAGTTGTGAAGCCTCCCAAGAAGTTAACTTACCCCAAGATGGGAGAAAGTTCAGAGGACTCTGTTACCACAGCAAGGAGAAGTGCTGAACGCCCTGACCCATCCACTGTTCATTTGGTGGAGGGCAACCCCAGCTCACTCTCTGGCACAGTTAAACAGGTCACCCACACTGAAGTGACCTGTGGACAGGACAGCTCCCCATCTTATGCTAATTGGTGGGAAGCTCCCCTGTCTAAGTTATGTGAACGTGTTGTTTCCGAGAAAGCTTGTAATTTGAACACTGTCTTTGGGGACCAAAGATTCAAAGTGGGAGGAGTGTGTAGCGGGGTCGTACCCCTTTTAGGGGAAGAGACTACATTCCCCATAATTCCCCAGGCTCCCGGGCTGCTTGTTTCCGCCCGAGAGGCTGCTGGGGGAGGTGATATAAGGGAGGAGGGGAGACCGCCTCTCTCTCCTCTGATGCCGCGTCTGACTGGGACGCCTCTTCTGACTGAGCTGGTGACGCGGAGACTTGTTCCTGAGGGGACACCTGTGCGGACCGGGACTGCTGAGGGCCTGAAGCCTGGGCCTTGCAGCAGATGGAGTGAGACTCTCATCCCTCAGAGTCAACAGCAGCGGAGCGGAGACTTTCCCTACAGTCGGTCGGTCGGAGTTGAGGACCGGAACGCAGGGGCTGTGACTGAGGAGACCGGACGCCGCCATTGGAGGGACCGGAGCTGAGGACGGTACCTCAGGATTGGTGAGAGAGCTGAAAGGCTCATCCTGCATTGATACACACATCTTTATGCCTAGTGAACTGCCAAGGCACAATTTACCTCAGAGCAGCAAATGTTACTTTCTGTGGATTACAAGTATACTATTTAAAGCTACATGTGCACCACCTCTACAGATCTATTGCCGGTGAAGAATACTGTACTTATTCAAGGACTGAGCTCTATTGCTAGGGATCAGGCCTGGTCCGTTAGGTAGGCGCAGATAGATTTATTGCACCTCAGGGGTGTATAGCAGACGGTCGCTACACTTGGCGCTCCGTTTCCCCATTGCTAGTTTGATACATATATGTGTACATGTTAAAGTGCATATTGCAGGGACCTGCTAAAGTATTGTAAGTCATATGTTTAAATGCATGTTGCTATTTCTTTTCCTTACTGACAAAGTAAAGCCAGTTATTCTTATCTCAGCAGTCTGCTTGTGAGTTCATACCTATTACATTTAGAGTATAAGTGATATTTATATGTGCATAGATACATACCCCTTTACTAACTGTGCCAGAGCGGGTAGAGCAAATTGCCGGGGGTTGGTGGAGCTGTACTCAGGGACCCAAAACAAACCAGCGGCCCTCTTAACTGGGGGTATCGCTACACTTATTTATTTTACACTGTAAAAAAATCCCTTTTGATAATAATAGGCCGTGATAGGTACTCTTTATGGAGGGATATAAGACCCCAAACCCCTCCTCTGCACTTGAAAGTATTTAAGGGTTAAAGGGTAACTCCACTTTCATGGAAAAAAAAATAACAAAAAAATAATAATAATATACTGTATACAATTGCAACACAAGTCATATTGTAATTGAATGTCATTCAAAATGATCTTTCCTTTTTAATCTGCAGCTCTGTAATTTTCAGTAAAATGGAATGCAATATGGCTACCTGGAGGTATTCTGTACACAGAATGTGTACAGAACGCCCACCAGAAACATAATTTCCTTATGTGATTGGCTCACTGATGCTCCCAGAAATCTACACTAAGATACAAGTCAGATTTCGAAAATCTGATTTGTAATTTTTGAAAATATAATTTTTGGTGAGATACTCCCAATAGGAAATCATATCTAAAGTGATGAAAACCCTGCAATTTTCCTCATGAGAGCCCTGCAGGTGCAGCAGCTGCTTGATAATTATGAAACCACTCCCATTAGATTCACTTACCACATGGACACAGACAAACACACATGGTTTTCTTCAGAACAACAAACGGTAGGAATCTACAACAAAGTTTGTTAAAATCCTTGTCATGTACATAGATCACCCAGAGTGGAATGTTTTTTTGTCTTTTTTTCTTTTGTTCTTTTCACGGTTTGCTGAGCTGAGGATTTGATTCCTCCCACCTGCCTCTGAAAGAAGTTTCCAGAGTATAGGGCTGGGAGATGCAAATGATCAGTGTGAATTTTTACCATGCCAGCAATACCATGAATCCAGCAATCTGTACCTTGTAGCAACAGCTGTCTCCTGTAGCAACAAACTCAACTGTCAGCATCTCACTGAATTTCCTTGAATGAATTCTCTCCTGAAGCTTTCCCAGCCACTTCATAGTCCCCGGTAAGGATGAGCTCAGGCCTGTTCGCAAGTCCACGTGCCAGTGCCCGCCAGGAAGCCGACACTCTGCAGTGCTAATCACAGGCAGTGAGACATTTCCAGATCTGTGGCTGCACAGATTGGGAAATATCTCACTGCCTGTGATTAGCGCTGTCAACTTCCTGGCAGACGCGTGCATGTGGACTTGCGAACACGCCTGAGCTCATCCTTAGTCCCGGCTAATAAACAGTCTCCTCTAGGGCTTCCTTAGAACTCCATCCCACTCAGCATGCCACAGGCAAGAAAAGATGTTGACCCTCTGGCAACTTCCTTTCCCATGCCCCCAGGCATCGACCAGGCTCCCCCTGGCAGAGTGGCGCTGAACACATGACTAGGTCTCAGGCTTCAGGCCTACACCACAGCAGCTGCTCCTCACACAGGGTGGAAAAGACCCAGATCAGCTGACTTCCTCCAAATAAATATCTTTTCCCAGCATGCTCAGCGACAGTTTGATTGGCTGAGAAAAGTATTCATATCCTTAACCTAGTCCGACTGTAATTCATCACACTAATGCCAAAAGTAACAGTGCTACCTACTGACAAAAGGGAGAAACCACAGCTGAAACAGGCTTAAGAGGAAACCAATTTGATCACTAAAATTACAAATTTGCCAGGCTAGCTTCAACCTAGCACAGCTAAATGTATTAGCAGCCCTGTTTAGGACAAGGGTTGCTATAGGTATTTTCACACAGCCAGGTGCACACACTTTTATGCTCGTTATCTTCAATTACCAGTCATGGGTATTTGTTTTTATGTTTTATTTGGAGAACTTGGATCATCTGCAGGACCATACAGCAGCAGTATGGTAAGAAAAAGTCCCTTTGAAGCAGAAGGAACTCAGTGAACTTTGCTTCTTCAAGACACCAGCTCAGTAAATGGGCTGAAGCTCTACTGACTTCCATCATTCAATAATGTGCAAACAAAATTGCAGTTTTTTTCTACTTTCCCCATTTATGATTGGTTGTTCTTTGCTAAGTGAAACCACCACATTCATTAAGCTCTGAGGCAAATTCCCTTGCAAAATGAACAGCCTATTTGCCATTAGTAAATCAACCACACTAAGAAGGGAGGGTAGCCCATGAATGATTTTCTACATTGTCAAAGACACTTGGAAACGGGGGCGTGGCGACCGAGCTCCATGATGGACGTGTAGTGTGAGAGCTCCGTTCGTCCGCCGGAGATATCCATCGCCATCCGACTTCCACCAGCCACATCCACACATAGAGAGGCACCCCTGGAAAGCTTATCCGCCGGTGCATACAGCGGAGATGGGCCGGCGGAGAAAAATCATTCAACAGCCGCACAAGCTGGATGACTATATCACCTCAGGACCGAGCGGACAAAATGGCGGCGGCGCGCGCGCACAACGGCCTGATGATACGGACGGACGGGACATGACAGGCAATCGAACGGCCTACGGAGCCTACGGAGCCTCTGACCCTGCTGTGATACACAGCGGATCCTCCTCTGGCACCCCAAGCCCTACTACATGCAGCCCAGCAAAAACTAAACCGAGGAGAGACTCTCTCACTAGGCCGCAACCTGAGCCTGCTATGGAGGTAAGCGCTCCACACATCCCCACAGCCTCACAGAGGCCTCATGAGAAAGACCCAATAAATGAATTCCCAGCTACTGATGCTCCTATCTCTGAATCCACATTGAAGAATATGCTATTGTCATTAAGAGCATCCCTACACTCTGACATGGTCAGAGGTATTAATAACTGCCACAAAGAAGTACAGGCCCTGGGCACCAGAGTAGACAGGGTAGAACATAAAATGGGGGAATACACAGCATCATACAACGTGATGGTAGAGGCACACACAGCACAAGGAGAAGACATACAATGGATGAAAGATAAAATCTCAGACCTCGAGGACAGATCCAGGAGGAACAACCTCAAACTGCGGGGCATTCCTGAATCTATCCCGCCTAACCAACTTATGCAATATGCCCAAACTATGTTCTCCACCATGATACCGGATCTGACCGCCCAAGATCTCATAGTGGATAGAATACATAGAATTCCCAAACCCGCATTTCTCCCTGATGAAATTCCACGTGATGTCCTTTTGAGAATTCATTACTATCATATAAAGGAAAAAATCCTATTTGCATCCCGTAAGCAGGATAATTTACCCCCACAGTACGCTACTATAAAAATGCTGCCAGATCTGTCAAGACACACTCTACAGCGGCGTAGAAACCTAGCAACCATCACCAAAGCTCTAAGAAATCACTCAATCCCTCATAAATGGAAATACCCAGCCACCCTGTCCATCACCCACAATGGGGCCACTGTCATGGTTACTAAAATGGAAGAAGGGATCGAGGCCTTAAGGAAATGGAACATCCTACCGGATCATTCCCCAAACCATATGCAACCTGTTATTCCTCAACATATGCATAGTGACTGGCAAGTAGTCACCCATAAGCGATCCCACAAAAAAAATACTGGTGGAAACTTATGAAATATTAATGCTAAGCATCTCTAATTCTCCGGGGACAGGAGATATTCATCTACATCTCCTTACCCCCTCGCAGTAATAAATAGCAGATCATTCTGCACACGGATCAGTTAACAGATCCATTTCTTAAATTCATTATGTTGATTGTTTATTTTTATGTTATTTTTACGACAATATGTTCTTTTTTTTTTGATCGATATACACTATCCTTGAGAAACATACAGGATCTCTGCGGCAACAACAACTTGGTCCTCTTCAACCCAACCACTGCAGACACCTGCTACAAGCAACCCTCTGATGTGCACAGTGAGTATTCATATCATACGATCCCACAAACACAACTACAACCTGAACAATGGTGATTAAGTGTATTTCTATTAATGCTAAGGGGTTAAATCACCCCGCTAAACGGTTCTCCCTGTGGAACGAAGCTAAAAGACAAAAGGCAGATATACTTTGCGTCCAGGAGACACACTTCCAAAAAGACAAAATGCCTTACTGTTCCCATAAAGATTTCCCACACATTTTCACTGCCTGCACACCTAACCGCAAGACAGGAGGAGTCCTCATAGCTATAAGTAACTCAGTATCCTTCCAGCTCAAAAATACTTTCCTAGATGATAATGGAAGATACATAATTCTCAATGGTGACATTAATTCCAAACCTTATACGTTAATAACGCTGTACTCCCCCAACTCTCATCAAATTCGCTTTATACGGAAAGTACTCAAGAAGGCAGCCTCTATGAAATATGGCAATCTCCTTGTCTGTGGGGACTTTAATGTTGTACCAGATTTGACAATTGACACGACTACAAAACGACCGAAAGGAACAGCTTCTCTCCAAACACTTCTGCAGAATGAGGAACTGTTCGATGCGTGGAGATGTCATCACGCTAATGAGAAAGACTTCACTTTCTTCTCGCATAGACATTGCTCATATTCACGAATAGATTTGTTTCTCACGGACAAATGGTTATTGCAACAGGTAGAGAATACCACAATCTGTGATATTACGTGGTCAGACCACGCAGTAATTTCTCTGTCAATCTCAGAGAAGGGTGTCTCCTCTTCACGACCTATATGGCGCTGTAACGCACGCTTGCTACAGGAACCACATACACACGACAAAATTCTACATCATATCCAAAACTTTTTCACAGACAACCAAAATTCAGTTCAGGATCCCTTTGTACTGTGGAATTCCCACAAAGCATATGTGCGGGGCATTCTCATCCAACTCGGAGCCCGAGAAAAGAAAAAACATACACAAAAACTTAACACACTGCTAAAAGACATACATGACACAGACGCCCTAAATAAACAGACGCCCACACATAACTTAGCTAGTACATTATCAAACCTTAGAGAATCATTAAGAGAACATCTCTCACAACAATACGATAGACACCTCAGGCGACTACAACTGAACCATTATGCCAACGCTAACAGAGCAGGTAAATACTTAGCCAATAGATTAAAAGCTGCACGTATTAAGTCTAGAGTACCATTCCTCTACCACCCCACAACACAACATAAGATTATAGATCCTCAAGCTATAGCCAACCAGTTTGCGGAATATTACAGTACACTATATAATCTTAATACAGACACTGCTACCACACAACCGTCTATAGAAAAGATTCAATCCTTTCTACAAAAACTAAACCTCCCATCACTATCTGAACAACAACTATCTGACCTTAATGCCCCAATCTCATGCACAGAAATTATGCAAACTATAGACAGCCTTCCCAACGGCAAATCACCTGGACCTGATGGTTTTTCCAACGAATACCTCAAAACATTTAAGCACATCTTAGTTTCTCATATACAAAAATTTTTCCAAAGAGCAGTAGAAACAGCCTCCTTTCCTCATGAAATGTTGAGAGCACACATAGTCACACTCCCTAAAACAGGAAAAGACCCCACAACACCAGCAAACTTCAGGCCAATTTCGCTACTTAACTCTGACGTAAAAGTATACGCTAAACTACTCGCCAAAAGACTAACGTACATAATTCCAACACTTATCCAACGCGACCAGATGGGCTTTGTGAAAGGGAGACAAACTTCCGACGCTACAAGAAGAATTATAAATGTAATACACTCTGCTAGGGTGAATCGAACGCCTTCTCTGCTGTTATCAATTGACGCAGAAAAGGCGTTCGATAGAGTTCACTGGATGTATATGCAATCGGTCTTGCTTAAATTTGGTTTTACAGGTCATATCCTTACAGCTATATCTGCACTCTACTCCTGTCCATCAGCTCAAATACAATCAGCAGGCTTTCTATCTAAAATCTTCAACATAACAAATGGTACCAGGCAAGGCTGTCCATTATCTCCTACCATTTTTAATCTTATGATAGAACCGTTAGCCGAAACAATAAGGACCCATCCCCATATCACTGGATTCCACTTTGGTTCCAGCACACACTCCATAAACCTCTTCGCGGATGATGTCATCCTGCTCATGACCAATCCACAACAATCTTTGCCCAAGGCACATGAGATATTGACAGAATTTGGGGAGGTATCGTACTATAAGGTAAACTTTGGCAAATCTTTAATTCTAGACTTGGGAGTAACCCCCCTGATAAGAAGTAATCTACAAAAACAACTACCATATACTTGGAGTGACAGTGGTATTACCTACCTGGGCATTACTTTAACCAGTAACATCTCCACTTTAATTAAGACCAATATGTCCAATTTACTACCTAAAATAGAAATCCAACTAAGGGACATAGCACAGAAAGAACTTTCATGGATGGGTAAAGTAGCAGCATACAAGATGATGATATTACCGCAAATACTGTATCTATTTCGCTCACTTCCAGTACATATTCCTAAAATGTTTCTCACTAAACTCTCGAACATGTGTTGGAAATTCATATGGGGAGGGAAAAGAGCTAGATGCTCACGCAATAATCTCATTGCCCACAAGAAGGTAGGTGGGGCTGGTTTGGTGGACCTACACGACTACCTTAGTGCAGTCAGATTAGATTACATTAAACACTGGCTAGGTACCCTAGAATCTCCTCTATGGGTAGACATTGAAAAATCAATATCACCTACCGCTGATCTAAAATCATTCCTACTTAGTGATGACTGGTCCCCATGGAACATATCTACTTTATCCCCACCCATGCAGACTTCATTACTGGCATGGAGAGCTTATCTTAAGTTAACAAACACTGAAGCCCGGAAAACAGGGTACAAACTGCCATTGTCACTCCTCGAAGCTAAAATACCGACTTTATCGATTAATACTTTTCTAAAACATGGTATCTCCTCTATTTCGGACTTATATAGTGATCACTCACTCAAATCTTCGGAACAAATAATGTCCCAATATAATCTACCGAATACAGAACTGCACGCCTGCTTACGCATTACAAATTTTCTTAGAAAACTCCCTAACCCAGAAACCAGTGTCCCTCCTAAAATATGGAAATTCTACACCGGTACCAACACAGATACTAAGGGAATATCCCTCTTCTATAATTGCCTACAGAATAAACTTACCTTTACCAAAACAAGAGCAATGGGTAACTGGGAAACAGACTTAAACACTATATTCACTGACGATCAATGGAAAGCGGCTTTTAAGTCGATACATGAATCAACGCACTGTGTCAAACATTGGGAAATGACTATAAAAATTGTTAACAGGTGGCAATATACTCCATACAGATTATCAACTTATTTTCTGGGGTCCTCATCACAATGCTGGAGGGGTTGCGGACTAGTAGGTAATTTGTTGCATATGTTCTGGAACTGTCCTAATGTGAGAAGCCTGTGGAACCAAGTATTCTGTCTAATCTCTTCACTCACCGGTATACAATCCTCTCCCTCACCAGCACTGGCTTTATTACATATAGGGACAGAAAACTTTCCCACTGAACACAGGTCTGTGGTTAGCCATATTCTACTAGAAACCAGAGCGTCTATATTACGAATATGGAAAACGAATACCACTATAAACCTCTCTGATGTATCTAAGGCAGTACACAGGAATTACACATTTGAACGCCTTATCGCACTAAACTCTATGCAGCGTAAGAAATTTGATGACAAATGGTCTATCTGGCCTAAAAATACTATTCCCTGAGATGTAGACGGTATACTTGCTTCCATACAATCAACAAAATTAACCCTCTGCCGCATCTCCAATGTTCCTGAAATTCCCTGAAGATCTTTTCCATTCATAGTCCTTCTAAGGTATATATATATGTATATATATAACATATCATACATTTGAATCCATTGTGTGAAATCTTACTGTGTATATCGAACACATTCTGTTTGAACTTCTCTTATTTCCTTTGTTATCTTTTTTTTCTTTTACATTTTATGTATTGTTAAAATTTCAATAAAAATATTGATATAAAAAAAAGACACTTGGAAACTAGAGGAATCTCTGACATGAACAGGTAGGGCAGAACCAAAGCCACAATAGAATCAGAAGATAAGTCTCTGAGAGTCAACAGTGTGCACCTGCAACAGCTTCATATACAGCTTAATAGTTGTTGAGGTAGTCAAGTCTCCAACTGTGAAGAGAAGACCTTAAGCTGCATGTCTAATGCCGCGTACACACGATCGGAAATTTCGGCCAGCAAAAAACCGATGAGAACTTTTCATTGGAAAATGCGACCGTGTGTAGGCTCCATCGGAATTTTGCTGGCCGAATTCCCGCCAGCAAAAATTTGAGAGCATGTTCTCAATTTTTCTGACGGAAAAGGTTTCCATCGGAAATTCTGATCGTTTGTAGCAATTCCGACGCGCAAAATTCCTACGCATGCTCGGAAACAATTCGAGGCATCCTCGGAAGCATTGAACTTCATTTTTTCTCGGCTCGTCGTAGTGTTGTACGTCACTGCGTTCTTGACGGTCGGAATTTGGTGTGACCGTGTGTAGGCAAGACAGTTTGAGCGGAATTCCGTCGGGAAAACCGTCAGAGCTTTTTTCGACGAGAATTCCAATCATGTGTATTACAGGTTGGGCGACAAAAAGCCATTGGTAAAATTACAAATTAAAAACGGGGAATGAAGGTCTTATGGACCAAAGATGCCAAATTTTTAATCTTCTGTTAATCAGGGCATTTTTATGCTGTCAAGTAGGCAAAACAATGGTTTCTCAGTGTATGACATTTTCTGGTGCAATACATTTTTATTGAAAAAAAAAGGCACAGATGAAAACCAACAATTTACTCACGCAGGGGGAACAGCTGAGAGACATAAAATGACATAGAACATCAATGAATAAAGAACGAGTCCATTTTACAGGTCTGCAAAAATGACCGAAGTCTAAAGGCACATTTCAGGAAAGGGTGAGAGAATAGGCATAAGCCCCAAGAGAAAGTGAGAGAAAGTAGGAGAATATAATAAGAAGACAAAAAAGAACAAGCCCCCCCAAAAAAACACAATGGGGAGGAGGGGAAAAGGGAGGAGGGAAGCAGGGGGGGTAAGATACCCGCAGGCTAGGATCTAGGTCACACCATTAATCAGGCTGCATCCAGACTGCTCGGGGGTACTGTGGAGATGGCATAAAGCCACCAAGAGGACCAAATTTTCAGGAATTTGGCGGAGAGGGAATGGAGAATACTCAACATTTTCTCATTAATCACAAGGTCAGTCACAATGCTCCTCACCATAGCAATCGAAACAGTAGGCTTCTTTAAAGCTCTGGCAATGGATCTCTTTGCTGCGATGAATAGGTAAGTCACCAGTTTTTGTTTGGACAAAAACAGGCCCTGAATCGGACAATGCAGCAAAGCCAACATGGCGTCCTTACACATGGATATATGGAATAAGGTTTGAAGAAGCCTGAAGATTAGAGACCAAAACCCTGTCAGCTGAGGATAAGACCACCAGGTGTGGATAATGTCTCCCTGATGTCCACAGCCCCTGAAGCATCTCTTGATGGGTTTGCACTGGCTTTACGGGCCGGAACCCATGAGATCAATTTTCAATCATGGAGGAGGAAGCATGATGGTCTGGGGATCTATTGTGGGATTTTTTTTTAACTTGCACACAGTGGATTTACTAAAACTGGAGAGTGCAAAATCTGGTAAAGCTCTGCATGGTAGCCAATCATCTTCTAACTTCAGCTTGTTCAATTAAGCTTTGACAAAAAAATTACCTGGAAGCTGATTGGTTTCTATGCAGATCTGAACTAGATTTTGCACTCTCCAGTTTTAGTAAATCAAGCCCAGTGACTGGTACGCTGGGCCAAATCACCTACTTTTTGCATTTTTCTGCTCCTGGGCAGCTGGGTGTAAATGGACTCTGATTTGCCTAGATGAAGGTGGATGAGTCCCCTTCCATTTTTTCAGCCAATGACAGCTGATCACGTGATGTAAACAGAAGCCGGTAATCATCTTTTTTCAGCGTGAGGAAAAAAAAAAAGCTGATTAACGTCTTGTGTAAACGTGACATTGGTCCTGCACACTCCAGACCCACTGCTTCTAAGCCATGCCCACTAGTGCCACCTACCAGTGCATATCAGCACTGCTAAGCAGCGCTCACAAGTGCCACCTAGCAGGGCCCACCAGTGCCACCTATCAATGTCCACCAGTGCTGCCAATCAGTGCCTCATCATCAGTGCCACCTATCAATGCTGCCTATCAGTGTTACCTACCAGTGCCCATCAGTGCCACCTATCAGGGCCCATCAGTGCCACCTATCCATGCAGCCTCACCAGTGCCTCCTGAGCAGTGCCCACCAGTGTCGCCTCATCAGTGCCACCTATTAGTGCCCATCAGTGCCGCCTTATCAATGGAGCCTCATCAGTGCACATCAATGAAGGAGAAACATTAACGATAACATTTTTATATAGGTACAGTGTGTCATTGATGTCAAGGTGTTAAAAAAAACATAAGTCATATTATCCTTTATTTAAAAATAAATTGTTTTATGAATATGAACTTTGGGGGCAGCGCTGAACTTTGGGGGGGGGGGCCTGCACCCCTTAGGGATGGACCACCATTGGTTGTTTTAAAACTTTTGACTAGTAGCAAATGAATATATATACTGTATATATTCTAAAAAGAAAAATAACTGTAAAAAGACAATAGCTGCTGTTTAAACATGGAATTAGGCTTGAAAATAATGGAAGATCATTCAGCTGTGAAAGAAATTGTTTTCAAACTATTGTCAAGTTTCTTCTTCATTCACAAACCTATTTGTGACGACCCGACTTAGAAGAGAAAATAAAAAAAACAAAGTTCAGCTTTTGGAACAACAAGCCTGCGGTTATTTTTTGCCAAAGAAACAGAATTTCTTGTGATTTCTTTCTTGTTTCAGAACACAAAAAAAAGACCTTATTTTAGAGCCTCCCGTTTGTATTTTTAGCAAATTTGCTGCTTTCACGTTTCTATTTTTAGCCCCCATTGAAGCGTAGAAATGTCAGCTGTCTGTTTTAGCAGAGGAAGGGTGCTGGCAGATTTTGTTTAATCAGTTTCGTTTATCAGCAAGAGACCTTTGATTGTCATTTGAATAAAGTCAGTTATTTTCTGAAACAGAGAAGTGTAAGTGGAGTCAGCTCTGTAGGATAAAGATTGCACTTGTTTGGTTTCTAACCCATTCTAATTTTTACAGCAGCACAACTATTCACGCTGAATTCCAGGTGAAAGATTAAACACAGAGCTGAAATAAATATAATGGGGCTGCTTTACCTGGCAAAAAATAAATAAATGTATTACTGTCCATCCAGTCCTGAGATTTACACAGCCCTACCAGACAGCCCAGCTAGGCTGCTGACCTGTTTAACCACTTGCTGACCACCCTATATCAGTTTTACTGCTACAGGGCCGTGGCTGTGCGCAGGATCACAAATATATATGTGATCCCGCACTTATGGGAAGTGGGCGCAACTGCGCGCCAGTGGCAGCTCGCTCCCGCTTGTCAGCAAATTGCCAGCTCCTATCTCTCTCCACAGTCACTCAGCTGTTGATGATATCCTGCTCGTCAGTCCTGCCTACTTAAGCCGTCCTGTCCAGAGGAGCTCTGCCTTCGACCTTGGTCACATCACAAGAAACCTTCTCCTGCGTTCCTGTTTAAAGACTGGCTTTGTTGACATCCCTTCTGGCTCCAGATCCTGCTTGCTGTTCCACTACATTGATCCCTGACTTCTGGCTTGGCTGACTATCCGTTCCGGTTACTGAACTCTGGCTATGTTTTGACTACATTTGTTCTTTTTACTTTTATTATTAAACAAGTGTGATTTAACTGTACTTCTGTCTCAGTCAGATTTCATGGTTTCTGACACCGCTGTGATTATGCACTGCGGGAGCCGTTCGGCAGGTACTGCCAATTTGCACCCGCCGATCATTCAGTACACAGGCAGAAGGGCAGTCTGCCTAAGTAAACAAGTCAGATTGCCGTTCTGTCAGTAGGAAAGGCATTGATCCTGTGTTCCTGCAAATCAGGAACACAGAAATGGATCCATGGTTTCCCCTAGTAAAAGCACCCCCCACACAGTGCACAAACACTGGCTAGGAACATAGTTAACCCTTTGATCACCCTTGATGCTAACCCCTTCGCAGCCAGTGTCATTAGCACTGATCACTGTATTAGTGTCACTGGTTCCCAAAAAAGTGTTAGTTATTGTCCGATTTGTCCACCGCAATATTGCAGTCCCGCTATAAGTTGCTGATTGTTGCCATTACTAGTAAAAAAATAGCAAAATAAATAAAAATTCCGTTAATATATCCCATAGTTTGTATATGATACACCTTTTGCACAAAAAAAATCAATATACGCTTATTGGGATTTTTTTTACCAAAAATATGTAGCAGAATACATATTGGCCTAAATTGAATTTGAATTTTTTATATTTCTTATTGGATGTGTTTTTATAGCAGAAAGTAAAAAAAAAAAAAAAAAAAAAAAAAAAAAAAATATATATATATATATATATATATATATATATATATATATACAGTGCCTTGCGAAAGTATTCGGCCCCCTTGAACTTTTCAACCTTTTGCCACATTTCAGGCTTCAAACATAAAGATATAAAATGTAATTTTTTTGTGAAGAATCACCAACAAGTGGGACACAATTGTGAAGTGGAACGAAATCTATTGGATTTTTGAAACTTTTTTAACCAATAAAAAAATGAAAAGTGGGGCGTGCAAAATTATTCGGCCCCCTTGCGTTAATACTTTGTAGAGCCACCTTTTGCTGCGATTACAGCTGCAAGTCGCTTGGGGTATGTCTCTATCAGTTTTGCACATCGAGAGACTGAAATTCTTGCCCATTCTTCCTTGCAAAACAGCTCGAGCTCAGTGAGGTTGGATGGAGAGCGTTTGTGAACAGCAGTTTTCAGCTCTTTCCACAGATTCTCGATTGGATTCAGGTCTGGACTTTGACTTGGCCATTCTAACACCTGGATACGTTTATTTGTGAACCATTCCTTTGTAGATTTTGCTGTATGTTTGGGATCATTGTCTTGTTGGAAGATAAATCTCCGTCCCAGTCTCAGGTCTTTTGCAGACTCCAACAGGTTTTCATCCAGAATGGTCCTGTATTTGGCTGCATCCATCTTCCCCTCAATTTTAACCATCTTCCCTGTCCCTGCTGAAGAAAAACAGGCCCAAACCATGATGCTGCCACCACCATGTTTGACAGTGGGGATGGTGTGTTGAGGGTGATGAGCTGTGTTGCTTTTACGCCAAACATATCGTTTTGCATTGTGGCCAAAAAGTTCGATTTTGGTTTCATCGGACCAGAGCACCTTCTTCCACATGTTTGGTGTGTCTCCCAGGTGGCTTGTGGCAAACTTCAGACGAGACTTTTTATGGATATTTTTGAGAAATGGCTTTCTTCTTGCCACTCTTCCATAAAGGCCAGATTTGTGCAGTGTACGACTGATTGTTGTCCTATGGACAGACTCTCCCACCTCAGCTGTAGTTCTCTGCAGTTCATCCAGAGTGATCATGGGCCTCTTGGCTGCATCTCTGATCAGTCTTCTCCTTGTCTGAGCTGAAAGTTTAGAGGGACAGCCAGGTCTTGGTAGATTTGCAGTGGTCTGATACTTCTTCCATTTCAAAATGATCGCTTGCACAGTGCTCCTTGGGATGTTTAAAGCTTGGGAAATCTTTTTGTATCCAAATCCGGCTTTAAACTTCTCCACAACAGTATTACGGACCTGCCTGGTGTGTTCCTTGGTCTTCATGATGCTCTCTGCGCTTTCAACAGAACCCTGAGACTATCACAGAGCAGGTGCATTTATACAGAGACTTGATTACACACAGGTGGATTCTATTTATCACCATCAGTCATTTAGGACAACATTGGATCATTCAGAGATCCTCGCTGAACTTCTGGAGTGAGTTTGCTGCACTGAAAGTAAAGGGGCCGAATAATTTTACACGCACCACTTTTCAGTCTTTTATTTGCTAAAAAAGTTTAAAATATCCAATAGATTTCGTTCCACTTCACAATTGTGTCCCACTTGTTGGTGATTCTTCACAAAAAATTAAAATTTTATATCTTTATGTTTGAAGCCTGAAATGTGGCAAAAGGTTGAAAAGTTCAAGGGGGCCGAATACTTTCGCAAGGCACTGTATATATATATATATATATATTTTTTTAATTGTCAGTCTTTCTTTGTTTATAGCACAAAAAATAAAAACCGCAGAGGTGATCAAATACCACCAAAAGAAAGCTCTATTTGTGGGAAAAAAGGGACGTCAATTTTGTTTGGGTACAAAGTCGTACGACTGCGCAATTGTCAGTTAAAGCGACGCAGTGCCGAATCGTAAAAGTGGTATGGTCAGGAAGGGGTAAATTCTTCCGGGCTCAAGTCGTTAAAGTCTACCCAGCATAATGAAAAACTGTTTGTTGAAAGATTTAAAGTGACAATAAATCATATTCCTATTCACCAACCAAACTGTAAAAAAGGCTGTTTGATTCTGTCTTCTCTGATCCTCCCCTTCTTCCACTGACTCCAGTACATTTACTGATATTTACAGAGCCAGGGGACAAGCTGCACATGCTCAGTTTGGTGTGTATTGCTAGAGAGTTTTTTTTTTTTCTTGGAAGGATGCATGTGATAAGCAGAGGGCCAATCAGCACTGTGAAGTCAGAGGGTCAGGGGTCCTGCCTTCTCATAGGACAATCTTGGGAGAATGAAAACTCCTCCTACAAGCTTTAACCAGACACTAATAGAAGTCATATACTGCTGATGGGAAAAGGTATTTAGCAGTTTATATTTACTAAAATAATTGCATTTCTATGTTCTGTGTACTGTGGGAGACCAGATATAGTGAATGCAGGGTACTGGGTTTAGTACTCTTTTAACCCAAATTTAATGTCACTTGAACCAGTTCCCGACCGGCTCACATATTTATACTGCAGTACAATGGCACCACTGCGGGCGCGATCACTGCCGGCCACGCGTGATCACGTACACTAGAGCCAGCGCGGGGATTTGTGTGTGTAAACACATAAATCCCTGTTCTGTCAGGGAACAACGATATGTCTCCTCCCCCAGTCAGTCCTATCCCTATACAGTTAGAACATATCCAGGGAACACACATTTAACCCCTTGGTTGCCCCCTAGTGTTAACCCCTTCCCTCCCAGTGACATTTACACAGTAATCAGTGTATATTTATAGCAGTGATCACTGTTTATATGCCAATGGTCCCAAAAATGTGTCAAAGGTGTCTGATCTGTCTGTCGCAATGTCGCAGTACTGCTAAAATTAAAATTTAAAATGCCATAAAAATGCCATAAATATTTGCCATAGTTTATAGACGCTATAACTTTTGGGCAAACCAATCAACGTAAGCTTGCTGCGATTTTTTTTTTTTACCAAAAATACGTAGAAGAATACATATCGGTCTAAACTGATGAAGAAATGTGTTTTTTTTTTAAAAATTGGGGGATATTTATTATAGCAAAAAGTAAAAAATATAGTATAATATTTTTGTTTATAATTTGTTTATAATTTTGTTTATAATTTGTTTATAATTTTTTTGTTTATAAAAACTGCAGAGGTGATCAAATACCACCAAAAGAAAGCTCTATTTGTGGTAAAAAAAAAAAGGACGCAAATTTCGTTTGGGTACAGCATTGCAAGACTGCGCAATTGTCAGTTAAAGCGTCGCAGTGCCATATTGTAAAAAGTCCTCTGGTCAGGAAGGGGGTAAAATCTTCCGGGGCTGAAGTGGTTAAACCCTTGTAACCTCATGTTTTGACAAGTTGTTGCTTGCTTCATAGTAGTGCAGCTGTTTTTATTTTTTCATATTTTATTTAATAAGTATACAATGTGTTTTGTAAAAAAAATAATAGTATGCACAATTTTCACGTAAACCATTTTCATAATAATATCTGTTTTGCTCAAACATAACTGTGTAGTTTTTCTTTCCCTTAAAGCTAATTTTTTTTGTTGCCATCAAAAAAAAAAAAAGAAAAAACAGAAAGAGAAGATGCTTAAAATAGAACAACAGCCTCCCAGTAAAAAAAAAATTCTGGAGCACTTAAAGCAGTTGTAAAGGCAGAATGTTTTCTATGCATTAACCAGTTGCCAACTGCAGTTTTACTGCTGCAGGGCAGCCACGCTGTGCAGGATCACGTATATATATATACGTGATCCTGCGCTTCTGGGTATCGGGCGCGAGTGCGCGTCGCCGGCAGCTCACTCCCATTGTGATACTACACAGTGGGTCCTGCAAACCCAATGTCCGCCGGAACCCACTGATCGTTCAGGACACAGGCAGAATGGCAATCTGCCTATGTAAACATGGCAGGTCGCCATTCTGTCAGTAAGGAAGGCATGGATCCTGTGTTCCTGCAAAGCATGGACTAGAATCCATGTCTTCCCCTAGTGCAAGCACCTCCCACACTACAGTAAAACACTGGCTAGGTACACAGTTAACCCCTTGATCACCCCTGATGTTAACCCCTTCCCAGCCAGTGTCATTAGTACAGTGACAGTGCATATTTTTAGCACTGATCACTGTATTAGTGTCACTGGTCCCCAAAAAAGTGTCAAAAGTATCCAATATGTCCATCGCAATATCCCGCTATAGGTCGCTGATCGCCGCCATTACTAATAAAAAATAAATACAAATTCCATAAATATATCCCATAGTTTGTAGACACTATAACGTTTGCGCAAACCAATCAATATACACTTATTGGAATTTTTATACCAAAAATATGTAGCAGAATACATATTGGTCTACACTAATGAAGAAATTCGATTTTGTACTTTTTTTTTATTAGAAATTAGTATTTTTCCAACGGAGCAGTGTGAAAGCAGCCTTAAGCCCCATACACACGGTCGGATTTTTGCATGGATTCTGTCCGATCGGACAATGTTGTTGAAAAATCAGACCGTGTGTATGCACCATCGGACAGTGTACGTCGGATTGTCCGACGGACAAAGTCCTATCTCCTGCTGGATAGATTTTCCAACAACACGGTCCGATCACACCAAATCCGATCGTGTGTACGGTTGTCCGACGGACAAAGTGCTACGCATGCTCAGATCACATTACAAGACCAAAGCTATTGGCTACTAGCCTCTACGTAGTCCCGTCGTAGGCAACAAACGTCACCACGTTCAGAATGATCGGATTATCCGACAACTTTGTCCGACCGTGTGTATGCAAAACCAACATTGGACAAAGTATGACGGACATGATCCGACGGACCTGGTCCTCGGATAATCCGAGCGTGTGTATGGGGCTTTATACTTACCTGAGCCCAAGAGGAGCTCTCTCTGTTTTTTCTCTCCTCACTAGACATGGAGGCAGCAGCAGAAACCATTGGCTCCCACTGCTGTCAATCACAGCCAGTGAGGAGGAGGCAGGGGGCTGGGGCTGAGCCACACTGTATGTGCCAATGGACAAACAGAGGGTGGCTTGGGATATAGCCCATAGGGTGCCCCCATCGCAAGCAGCTTACTATGTGAGAATTCGGAACTGGAGAGTGTAAAATGTGGTACAGCACTGCATAGAAACCAATCAGCTTCCAGGTTTTATTGAAAAATAAAAATATGTGTGGCGATTAGGGATTTTGTACTGCTCCAAAATCATGTGTATATAAAAAGCAGTATATATTGATGTGAATAACCACAAAATTAGAATGAAATTGGTACAGCAACAAAAACAGTGTCAAATTATGTGAATAACCACAAAACTTAAACACTATATAATTCCATATAATATGGAATCAAATTCTTGGATGTTTTCTCCGACGGAATTCCTCTCAAGCTTGGCTTGCATATGCCCGGACACACAAAAGTTCGCTGAACTTTCAACCGTCAAGAACGCGGTCACGTACAATACTACGACGAGCCAAGAAAATTAAGTTCAATGCTTCCGAGCATGCGTCAAATTGTTTCCGAGCATGCGTAGGAATTTTGCGCATCGAAATTGTTACAGACGATTGTAATTTTCGATTGGAACTTTTTCCAACCGAAAAATTAAGAACATGCTCTCAATCTTTTGCTGGCTGGAATTCGGCCAGCAAAAGTCTGATGGAGCATACACACGGTCGCATTTTCCGACCAAAAGCTCTCATTGGTCTTTTGCTGGCCGAATTTCCGATCGTGTGTACGTGGCATAAGTCTTCTCATGTAATCAAGCAGTGTGACCAGAAAAGAAAATACTCCACATAGTGTGAACCCGTAAAAATATAGTAAAATTTAATAAAATTGGGAACACTCACATTTGAATAGATGAACAAGCGCTTGAAGATGAACAGCATAGGCAATGCAATGGCATCAGCAGGGCTCGTCCAACTGCTCTGACCCACCCAACGTTGATGTCACGAGGAACATGTTTTCTTCTCTTCAGGACCCACCCACTGGACGGAGGGATCATCTTCCACTCTGATCTGAAATACAGGCGTAGAGGTCTCATGGATTGGTGTTTACACCACAAGCTTTGTTGACTCATTGAGCGTATGCTTATTTGAGTCCCTTCACTTTGGTAAGCCTTCACACAACCGGTGGTGATCGTAATGTTGTTTTTTTCACCCAACGTTGATGTCACGAGGAACATGTTTTCTTCTCTTCAGACTAGTGCATTTCTTTTTATCACCATTAGGGATGGGCATGAGTTCGGGCTGAACTTTGGTTGTTTGAACAATATGCGGTGTTCGTGGCAAATTCGAAAGAATTCGAAAGCCGCTGAACACCGTTAAAGTCTATGGGACACGATTATCGATAGAAGATGAATGGACATCGCGGGACTTATTTTTTTTATAAAGGACTTTTCCTAAGTCTCTTGTCTTTTTTACTGTTTTTGACACTTTCTTTTGTGAAATGGTAGGGGTACAATGTACCCCTTACCAATTCACACGGGGGGGGGCAGGATCTGGGGGTCCCCTTGTTAAATTAGGGTTCCAGATTCCGATAAGCCCCCCGCCCGCATACCCACACAACCACCGGACAAGGGTTGTGGGGATGAGGCTCTTGTCCCCATCAACATGGGGACAAGGTGCTTTGGGGGGGGCTACTCCAAAGCACCCTCCCCATGTTGTGGGCATGTGGCCAGGTACGCTTACGGAGGGGGGGCCTCCATCTCATCAACCCCTCTTTTCCTGTGGCCTGCCAGTTTGCGTGCTCGCATAAGGGTCAGGTATGGATGTTTGGGGAGACCCCTACGACAATTTTCTTTACATTTTTGTGCAGGGTTCCCCTAAAAATCCATATCAGACCTGAAGGGTCTGGTATGGATTTTGGGGGGGACCCCTACACCATTTTTTGGTGCAGGGTTCCCCTTCATTTCTATACCAGACCTGAAGGGCCTGGTATGGATTTTGGGGGGACCCCCGCGCATTTTTTTTTTTACTTTTGGTTTGCCCGTTTTTTTCCATGAGTTTTATCTATATTGCCGAGACTCGACAATTCATTACAGCCACGATCAGTTTTAAATGACTTTTTTCCTTTAGAAATGTAATTCTGCTGTGGTACTGGTCTAAACACAGGACAACTGTGCCACTTTACAGGCATACTATAGACACCCCCCCAGGCACGATATTTAAAGAAATATTAATTTTTTATTGTTTCCCTTTAAGCATTATTAAAATCACTGCTCCTAAAAAAACAGAAGTTTTTAAAACTTTTTTTTGCATTGATACATGTCCCCTGGGGCAGGACCCAGGTCCCCATACACTTTTTATGACAATGACTTGCATATAATCCTTTAAAAATAGCACTTTTGATTTTTTATGTTCGTGTCTCATAGACTTTAACGTTGTTTGTTTGTTCGTCCAAATTTTTTGCCTGTTCGGATATTCTGGTGCGAACCAAACCAGGGTGGGGGGGGGGGATGTTCGGCTCATCCTTAATCACCATTCCTTTATGGACTTTTCAACTCATGATACAATTTCCATAAGATATTTTATGGACTTATATAGTGTTTAAGTTTTGTAGTTATTCACATCATTTCACACTGTTTTTGTTGCTGTAGTAATTTCATTCTAATTTTGTGGTTATTCACATCATTATATACTGCTTTTTATATACACATGATTTTGTAGCAGTACTGAAACCCTAAGCGCCGCAGTTTTTTATTTGCATTTGTTTAGTGCTGTGCTGGTTGCTTACTGATTTTTGGGTGTTAGCACGATGTGCACAATCCTTCCAGGTTTTAGGCCTCTTTCACACGGGGCAGATCAGTGCTGATCCGCCCTGTGGATATCCGCTTGCTCAGCGGGGATCGCCGGAGCGATCTCCGCTGAGCAGTAAGATGACAGGTCCGTCTCTGCACACTGCACAGGGACGGACCTGTCAGAGTGCCGCTCTCCCCTATGGGAGATCGGGTGACGACGGACCGTAGAGTCCGTCGTCATCCGATCCGAACTGATGACGGAAGGAAAAATAGCTTTTTCCTCCGTCACACTTTTTGGGATCGTAGCGGGACGGAGCGGGTCGGATGTCAGCGGACATGTCACCGCTGACATCCGACGCTCCATAGACCTCTATGGAGCATCCGTTCAGGTGGCGGATCTGAACGGATCGGCCGTGTGAAAGAGGCCTTATTATCAAAGCTTAATTGAACAAGCTGAAGTTAAAAACTGATTGGCCACCATGCACAGCTGCACCAGATTTTGCCCTCTCCAGTTTTAGTAAATCAGTGAAATACAGTGCAGCTTTCTGTGATAATGTGGCAACAATGCTGCACTACTCCTGAATTCACAGTAGCGTTGCCACTCTCATGTAGGCTGTAACTGTTTGCACTACGGTGCACTAAAAAAAAATTGCGGGGGGGGTTTGGCTATTAATACTGTCACACATAGTCCTGCCCACTGCTTTCTGAATTGACAGCGCTGCCTCTGATGTTGAAACCTTCTCGTTTCAAGCTGCAGTGTCTGGGAAGGGAAGCATGTGAGACACAAATGAAGGGGGATTTGGCCCAGTGAAAGATGGTAAAAGAGTTTTTGTTTAAACAAATTGGTTTGGTACCTGTTTAGACTATCACACAGCCTTTTGTTGTAATTTAATATTTTATTTTTTTTCTAATTTTTTTTTAGGAAAAGAAGGACGTTTCCAGATTATACAGGTGTCAATACACACAAAGATGGGAAAAATAAAATAAAAATGTAACCATAAGTACAAGAAGGATCCATCAGCATCTGATTTCCAATACTATAACATAAGTCAGTGAGATGTAATGAATAAACCAGTTAGATCGGGCAAAGATATGTAAATAGTCAACATCAATTCCATACCACCCCGAAGAGGGAAAGGGGGGAACATAAAGAAGCCCCGGATAGGAGTCCCAGCATGGGGTGGATGCTGGGAGACCATACCAGGAGTGTATCCACTGTGCGTTGGAAAACTGCCTAGTTTTCTATATGAGCAGAAAAGGAAGACAAGCAAAGAAAGAAAGAAAGAAAGAAAGAGGAAAGCTAAAGAAAGAGGAAAGCTAAAGAAAAGGAAGGACAGGTAAGAAGATGAAAAAAAAAAGGGGGGGGGGGGAGAAAGAAGGGGAGGTTTGTAGAGCTGGCTCGCCACAGAGGATAGCATACATTATCTCCATCAACCAGAGGAACCCACATCCAAGAGACTCTTACCTTCCTCTGTGTAGATAAACATGATCTATAAAGTCCAAGTTTTCATGTACATCTTTTGTTTGTATTTTAATGGTTATCTTAGCGGCAAGCATTGCTTCTTTGATTTTCTGAGTAATCTTCACTATCTTCTAGAGCTACATCCAGCACTTTTCCTGGGTGTGTTGGATGCCTGGACTCTCTCTTCGAGATTAGTGATGTTGGAACCGGCGGATGGAGCCACAGTTCACAAAGGGAGACCAGGCATCCAACACACACAGAAAAGTATCGGATGCTGAAAGTTCTATGACAGCCGTAGCTCTTCAAAGTTTTCAAAGGTGTTTAGATGCATTTGAGCGCGTTGTGAATTTTATCTGAGAGAAAAGATTCGACATAGAGAGAAAAGATTCGACATTATAGAGACAATAGCAAAAAAGGTTTTAGCCTAACCTAACTCTATTAGTCCAAGATTATTCGACATAGAGAGGAAAGATTCCTCTAATACTAATGTTGGTTGACTAGTAATTATAATTACTAGTGTCATACAACATTAGAATTCTACTATAGCTTGTAGGCAGAACATTCGACCGGAAATGCACATATGGGTTGATTTACTAAAGGCAAATAGACTACGCACTCTGCAAGTGCATTTGCTCCATAGCTTTGTAAATACAAGGAAAAAATAAATAAAAAAAATCTTTTCTCTGTATGTCGAATCAATTTAGCTGCTCCGTCGAATCTTCTTGCAACTGATTCTTTTTTTTTTTAACGAAACTGAGTGCAACTGCATTTTGAACACAGTCTATTTGCCTTTGGTAAATAAACCCCATAGGCAAACATTGAGGTGTTTTTACAGGCTAAAAAAATAAATGGCAATGCCTGTAAAGACCCTGTGTGCATGAGGCCTAATGCCGCATACACACGATCGGATTTTCCGACGGGAAATGTTGGATGTGAGCTTGTTGGCTGAAAGTCCGACCGTGTGTATGCTCCATTGAACATTTGTTGTCAGACTTTCCACCAACAATTATTGGCTAGCAGGTTCTCAAATTTTCCGCCAACAAAACTTTGTTGTAGGAATTTCCGATCGCGTGTACACAAAAGTTCACGCATGCTCGGAATCAAGCAGAAGGAGCCGCACTGGCTATTGAACTTCCTTTTTCTCGGCTCGTCGTACGTCTTGTATGTCACCACATTCCCACATTCGTAATTGTTGGCCAACATTTGTGTGACAGTGTGTATGCAAGACAAGTTGGAGCCAACATCCTTTGAAACAAAACGGTTTTGTTGTCGCAAAGTCTGATTGTGTGTACGGGGCAAAAGAGTTCAAGTTCAGAACAAACATTTAATATTTGAGGACCAGTCTTTTTAGAAAATAATTCCCTGTCCATCTAAGATGTAAATAAAATGAATTTCTGGGTAATTTAAAAACAAGCTAAAACTGAAGGATTAAATGTTCATTTATAACTGACATTAATTTCATAAGATGTTATCTAATACTGAGGCCTTTACTATCTTGTTATTGGAGTTATCATTAGGGAAGCACAGAGTACTAATTCTGCCAAGTTCTCATGAAATGTGTGACTTAATTTGCATATAAATATGAAGCAGGAAACCTATATTATAACATTTTCCTTGCTTTTAGTTTTCAGAAATGATTATTGTGGCTTCTCAGAGATAAATGAAACTCTTAAAAACTGCTGTCTTGATGATTTGCCGCAAAAGCCCCTTTTGCAAGCAAACATATCTGCCACAATGTACAAAAAATACCCCATTTTTGGTTTCTTTAGCGTTAAAATGTATTTCTATCAGAACAATTGTTTCCTATTCAGTACCACACATCTTTCTTTGAACCCACATCTGTCCCAATGAACATTTCATCTTGCTTAGGGATTGAGGCCTATTGCACACTGCTTTGAGGCGTTTTCTTTTTATTGATGTAACTGCAGACCTTTATTTTCTTTAGTCAAATCTTTTTTTTATTATCAATGTCTAAACCGCTGGCAACAAAAGTGAGTACACCCCTCACATTTTTGTAAATATTTTATTATATCTTTTCATGTGACAACACTGAAGAAATGACACTTGGCTACAATGTAAAGTAGTGACTGTACAGCTTGTATAACAGTGTAAATTTGTTGTCCCCTCAAAATAACTCAACACACAGCCAGTAATGTCTAAACCGCTGGCAACAAAAGTGAGTACACCCCTAAGTGAAAATGTCCAAATTGGGACCAATTAGCCATTTTCCTTCCCCGGTGCCATGTGACTCATTAGTGTTACAAGGTCTCAGGTGTGAATGGGGAGCAGGTGTGTTAAATTTGGTGTTATCGCTCTCACTCTCTCATGCTGTTCACTGGAAGTTCAACATGGCACCTCATGGCAAAGAAATCTCTGAGGATCTGAAAAAAAGAATTGTTGCTCTACATAAAGATGGCCTAGGCTATAACAAGATTGCCAAGATCCTGCAGCAAGACCATACAGAGGCTTAACAGGACAGGTTCCACTCAGAACAGGTCTCGCCATGGTTGACCAAAGAAGTTGAGTGCACATATTCAGTGTCATATCCAGAGGTTGTCTTCGGGAAATAGACGTATGAGTTTTGCCAGCATTGCTGCAGAGGTTGAAGGGGTGGGGGGTCAGCATGTCAGTGCTCAGACTATATGTCGCAAACTGCATCAAATTGGTCTGCATGGCTGTCGTTGCAGAAGGAAGCCTCTTCTAAAAATTATGCACAAGAAATCCTGCAAACAGTTTGCGGAAGACAAACAGACTAAGGACATGGATTACTGGAACCATATCCTGTGGTCTGATGAGACCAAGATAAACTTAGTTGGTTCAGATGGTGTCAAGCGTGTGTGGCGGCAACCAGGTGAAGAGTACAAAGACACGTGTATCTTGCCTACAGTCAAGCATGGTGGTGGGAGTGTCATTGTCTGGGGCTGCATGAATGCTGCCGGCACTGGGGAGCTACAGTTCATTGAGGGAACCATGAATGCCAACATTTACTGTGACATACTGAAGCAGAGCAGGATCCCCTCCCTTCAGGGACTGGGCTGCAGGGCCGTATTCCAACATAAGGACCCCAAACACACCTCCAAGACGACCACTGCCTTGCTAAAGAAGCTCAGTATAAAGGTGATGGACTGGCCAAGCATGTCTCTAGACCTAAATCCTATTGAGTATTTGTGGGGCATCCTCAAATGGAAGGTGGAGGAGCGCAAGGTCTCCAACATCCACCAGCTCCGTGATGTCGTCATGGAGGAGTGGAAGAGGACTCCAGTGGCAACCTGTGAAACTCTGGTGAACTCCATGCCCAAGAGGATTAGGGCAGTGCTGGAAAATAATGGTGACCACACAATCTATTGACACTTTGGGCCTAATTTGGACATTTTCACTTAGGGGTGCATTCACTTTTGTTGCCAGCGGTTTAGACATTAATAGCTATGTATTGTTATTTTGAGGGGACAGCAAATTTACACTGTTATACAAGCTGTACTCTCACTACTTTACATTGTAGCAAAGTGTAATTTCTTCAGTGTTGTCACATGAAAAGATAAAATATTTACAAAAATGTGAGGTGTACTTATATATATAGCTCCAGTTTTGCCATATAGAGAGGGAGAGGAAAGAATACTCTCATGGTGCAGAAATTGTAATCATTTATTTAAAAAAGAAGGTTGTATTGCACTTACATCAAAGAAGACAGGGATCAGCATGTATTGTATAGGGATCGCCAGTTAGCGCTCCACCTGCGTTCCAGCTGTCTGGAAATTACATATCACAAGCACCACCCAACACTGTTTTGTCAGCCTACGTCTGACGTCTTCAGGGGTTACCTTCAGTGGAAGGACTAGTGCCTTGTATCAATGGAAGGAATAATGCCCCAGTTTGGAGACCCCTGTTCTAAAGCAAACACACCTTTGCACACTGATACTGACTAGTATTCCAATGTTTCTTTTCTCACTCAGTTTTTCCTTTTTCACTCAGCTAATGTGACCCCAGTGCTGACAGAGAGGAGTCGGGGAGGAACAAACAAGAATGCTGTGTAGGCGCCCAACATCCTCCTTATTAACCGATGATGTCATTGGTTGTTAGGATGCTGGCGGCTTGAAGGATGTAATGATGCATAATGAAAACCTGTGGCTTTGTGTAACTTAAAGGCAGGCTTCATTCACCCGCTGGCTTATACTATTTTTGGGAAATTTTTAGGCATTTTGCCAAGGCACCCCTAAATAAATCGGAAGGCATCTTGGTTAAAAAAGGCTGCTACAATCTACCACGGATCATGAAGTGAGAGGCTGGTCAAATCTAAAGGAGCCGACCCTTATTTACCTGATTATTTGCTGGGCTCTTGCAATACATTACAGCCACAATCAATTTTGAATGAATTTTTTTCATTTAGAAATGTAATTTTGCTGAAGGACTGCAGAACATGGGAAAATGCGCTACTTTACAGACAGACTAAGGGGACCCCCCCAGGCACGATATTAAAACTTTTTTTGCATTGATACATGTCCCCTTGGGCAGTACCCAGGTCTCCATACGCTTGCTATGGCAATAACTTGCATATAAGCCTTTAAAATTGACACTTTTGATTTCTCATGTTCTGCTCCCATAGACTTCAATAGAGTTCGCTGTTCGGGGTAGAACTTTTCCCCTGTTCCGGAGTTCTGCTGCAAAATGAACAGGGGGATTTCCAGCCCATCTCTACAGAGGAGACAATTTTTTTTGAGCTTTTTTTTGCAAAAAACTAAGTTACACCCAAGCACATAAAATTCCACCCCCCAAGGGGGCATGGCCAGACTCCATGCTTGATGCCCGCACACTGATCCTGCTCTGTCTCTCAGCAGCACTACCTAGCTACTGGTGTGGCCATCCAGACATCGGCGGTTTTGCCCCACATCTACTCAACATCTCTCTGGGAATGTCAAAACGGAGTAAAGATAACAAAGCACAAAGAAGATGACATAACTCTCCCCCCCCCCCCCGCCGGCCCATTCTGCAATCCAAGATAGTGCAGGCAGCCACTCGTCACACTGTCACAGCAGGGCTGAGGAGGAGGGGGAGATCGCCCGCTTCATACAGGAAAACAGTAAGTGATGGAGCTAACTCCCAGACATCCTCCACTTCTAATAGCCCAGCTAAATCCAGGCCCAGGCGCTGTTCTAATGAGGAGTAGCACAGAGAGGAGAACTTATCACTGACACCTGGCACAGGGGCACATGTAACCAGACCCCCATTGCTGCATATCCCACTACTGGCCAGGCAGTGATAGACACCACACTAAAAGAGATGATGTTATCCTTACAAAGCTCCATTCACACTGATATTGTGACTATGGTTCGTAATTTTAAAGCTGAAATCCAGGATCTCCAATGTTGAAACCAAAAAGTTACCTCTCATTTCAATGAACTAGTGGATGCCCACAGTAAACGCGAGGAGGAGATAGAGTGGATTAAAGCCAAGTTAGCCGATTTGGAAGATCGTTCCAGGCGGAACAATTGAAAGATTAGCGGCATCCCCAAAACCATCAAACCAACAGCATTAAAAGATTATTTTGTTAAGCTTATGTCAGATATTTTGCCTGATGCTCCAGCAAACAAATTGATCATTGATCACATACACAGGCTGCCTAAACCTCCACACCTATCAGACAAATTTCCAAGGGACACGAGTGTCTGCATTCACTTCTACCACATTAAAGAATGCCTCCTCTGGGCCACTAGGAACATAGCGTCCATTCCGAAACAATACTCCGGTCTTTCATTTTTTGCTTATCAAAATATACACTGCTTCAAAGGAAAAACTTAGCCACCATCACCAAGCCCCTACAAAACCACAACATACCGTATAAATGGGGACACCCTGTGAAATTGGTGATTACTAAAGATGGAAGAGAACATATCATTCGCTCCCTCAAAGAAGAATTGACTTACTGCTGTAATGTTCTGGAACCCCAGGCCTCTCCTGGTTCCCCATCCTCAGATCGTCAGCACAATGGCTTTGACTGGCATGCATCCAACCTGTCAACTGAAATGATCAGTTGATTTATTCCTAGAGATCCACTAAATCTACCTTAGCCCTGGTAGTTGCCCTATGAGAATGGGCCCTTGGTTGATCTCCCTCAAACTTCTGCTTTAATCTTTTATTCTTGTTCGGAAATAACATCTTCTTCACAACTGTCAAATAAGTGATAATATTATCCAAATAATATAGTATATACAAATATTGCATATAAATATTACCAATGTAAACGCATATAAATACTATTGCCAAAATAAATGCAGTGTGTGCTGCGGAATGCAATAAGTAATGATGTGAACCAAAATAATATATATAACAAAAGATTGGTATAACTCAAATACACAAACTAAAAGTGATACACAAATTGTGAAGCAAATAATGTTTAACCACTTCCCGCCCGGTCAATAGCATATTGACGTCCGGGAAGTGGTTTCGTTATCCTGACTGGGCGTCATATGACGTCCTTCAGGATAACAGCCGCCGCGCGCCCATGGGGGCGCGCATCGCGGCGATCGGTGGAGCGGTGTGTCAGTCTGACACACCGCTACACTGATCTCGGTAAAGAGCCTCCGGCGGAGGCTCTTTGCCACGTGATCAGCCGTGTCCAATCACGGCTGATCACGATGTACACAGGAAGAGCCGTGAGTAGAGGAGAGCCGATCGGCGGCTCTCCTGACAGGGGGGGTATGCGCTGATTGTTTATCAGCGCAGCCCCCCCTCAGATGCCCACACTAGACCACCAGGGAAGCCCCCAGGACCACCAGGGAAGCCCCCAATACCACCAGGGAAGCCCCCAGCATGTGGATGGCCAGGTACATCCCCCATGGCCATCCACATGTTAAAAAAATGCCAAAAATATGCCAATCAGTGCCCACAGATGGGCACTGATTGGCACATCATATTTAATAAAAAAAAAGTTAAAAAAGGGATGCCCAGCAATGCCACCCATCAGTGTCATCAGTGCCACTCATCAGCGTCCATCAGTGCCACCTATCAGTGCCCATCCATGCCCACCCATGCCCACCTATCAGTGCCCATCCATGCCACCTATCAGTGCCACCTATATGTGTGCATCAGTGCCACCCATAAGTACCCGTCAGTGCCGCCTATGAGTGCCCGTCAGTGCCGCCTATGAGTGCCCATCAGTGCCACCTGAGTGCCCATCAGTGCCGCATACCAGTGCCACCTATCAGTGCCACCTATCAGTGCCCATCAGTGCCGCCTATCAGTGCCCATCATCAGTGCCACCTCATCGGTGCCCCCTAATTGGTGCCACCTCATCGGTGCCCATCAGTGCCGCCTTATCAGTGCCCATTAGTGCCGCCTTATCAGTGCCCGTCATTGAAGAAGAAAACGCACTTATTTACAAAAAAAATTAACAGTGACAAAGAAAAACTTGTTTTTTTGCAAAATTTTCGGTCTTTTTTTGTTTGTTGCGCAAAAAATAAAAATCGCAGAGGTGATCAAATACCACCAAAAGAAAGCTCTATTTGTTGGAACAAAATGATAAAAAAAATTTGTTTGGGTACAGAGTAGCATGACCGCGCAATTGTCATTCAAATTGCGACATCGCTGAAAGCTGAAAATTGGCCTGGGCGGGAAGGTGTCTAAGTGTCTGGTATTGAAGTGGTTAATCAGTGACAAAGTTCGTAAGTGCTCAAAATTGAATAAAGTGACTTGTCTGCAGGTATCCACCACCATACGGAAAGAGGCTTACCGGATACAGTTGACTCAACTAGGCTTATACAGAGTGAGTCTGACAGGCTTGTGGGTGTAAACACACCTTGGGGGATAGACAATGGCTCAGGCTGCTGGCATGTATCGACTGGTAGGGATCCGTTTTTACACAGGCATATTGATGTCGACCATAAAGTGAACTGACATGTTATTATTCATCCCAACATAGGTAAAAGGAGAAAACATAGGGCCCGTAGTGTGATACTGTTTGAGTAGAAAACAATTTATTGAAAGTATAAAAAATGGTCACTCACATGATGGATGACAATAAAAGCATGTAGTAAAATTGCTGGCAACGCAGTGGCATCAGCAAAAGCTCTTCACAACGCGTTTCCTCCTAAACAGGCATCTTCTGGGGAAAGATTTCCGCCAGCAAAAGATTGAGAGCAGGTTCTCTATTTTTCCAACGGAAAAAGTTACGATCGGAATTTCCAATTGTTCGCAAAATTCCTACGCATGCTCTGAAACAATTTGACGCATGCTTGGAAGCATTGAACTTAATTTTCTCTTCTCGTCGTAATATTATACGTCACTGCGTTCTTGACGGTCAAAAGTTCAGTGAACCTTTGTGTGACCGCATGTATGCAAGCCAAGCTTGAGGGGAATTCTGTCGGAAAAACCATCCAAGATTTTTCAGACGAAAATTCCACTCGTGTGTATGCGGCATTCGTTTGCTAGGCTAACGTTGTAGTGTGTACATCTTTACCGCTCTATTTTAACAATTTTGAAAGCTGTTGATAGGCGGTTGGGAAATGGTAAAATCTTGACAAAAACTGCCAATTTTTAACACCCGTGTAAAAGATCCCTTACCGCAGCTCACTAGTGTAGATGGGCCCTTAAGGTCTACATTGCTCATAGCTTGTTTTGCATTGCAATACCAAAGAAAGCCAAAGGTAATATATTTTGATTTTATTTAAATAAAGAAAACCATTTTGTACAAACAGAGTATTCTTCCCCTTTAATACGAGTGTTTTATAATGAAGTGTTTACTTGTGAAGTAGCTTTTATATCTAAAAGCAGAAATCGTATTACATTCTCTGGGTACTCCAAGCTTTCTAACGAGTACAAAGCAAACCAACCGCATATAAGTAAACAGCAGCTCATCTTTCTTTGTCCTTTTGGCTTTGTTTGAATGATGCGTTGTGTTTCTGCTCATAGGAAGTAGAATAATAACCACATCTCCGTATTATTAAAAGCTTTTAGGCAGGCTGGAACATAAACAAACGTTTTACATGATTGTACCAAGAGGTATCATATTTCTTATTTTGTCCTTTAAAGTTTATCTTATAAACTCTGTTAAATTACAGGACGGTACTGACTAAAATGGACAGCGGTGGGTGGAAGTGTATTGTTATTATGTAAGGTTGCATAGCGCATTTTAAGAAATGGAAAACCAGAACTGAATTATTCTCACATCCGAATTTCAAAAATGGATCAATTTCTTGCTTTGAATGCCCATTGTAATGTCATTATCAACTTTCATTTATCATCCATCAGTTGATCAGCTTTCAGTCATTGTCAGTATTGATAAGTCTTTACAGAATATAACCATGATAACCATTTACAAAACATGGATACATAATTAGAATATTAATTAAAAAATGGATAACAAAAAGTTTAGCAAAGGATAAAGGATAAATGATGATAATGACGTTAGTAAAAGCACATATCCATAGTCCTTAACTACTTATCGCCCGCCATATAGACAAATAACGGCGGCGGGTGGCTCTCTCATTTTGGGACATTTTGGGACATGCAGCGATCAGTAGTAAGCTGTGTCCCTGCGACAAGACTCATCCCCGATCTCGGTAAAGAGCAGATGACGAGGTTCTTTACCCATGTGATCAGCTGTGTCCAATCAGCTGGGAAAAATACTACATCACTTCCTGCCAAGCGAAAGCGAGGCTTGAGACAGATGAAAGTGAGGCTTGAGACGCACGCCGCTATAGGAAACACACAGCGACATCTTTACCCCTTTGAAACCACTGAATAAGCTTGGTGCCGGCAAAAGGGCACATACAAATGTGAGTTTTAGCCCAGGTTCACACCAGTGCAGTGCAAATTCCAGCTACATTTTCTCTGTGAAGAGAAAATGTAGCTGTTCAACGGTGCTGCTCCGTTCTATTAGCGCATCAGCTGAGCAGGTAGAGGGGGGAGAGGAGGGGAGGTGTAGTGAGAAGAAGGAGAGATTTCTTGTTCAGAACGAAATGCATCTGCAAATCAGATGCGTTCCCATAGAGGACAATGTGCTTGTAATTCGCACTGCAATGCCCAGAAAATGCACACGTTTTTTGTGCAATGCGCAGTGCGAATGCAACGCACATATGTGAACAAGATACATTCATTTGAATGTATTTTTAAATGTCCTGCGAATTGGATGCGGTGTAAGCCACATCTAATTTGCATAGGTGTGAACGGGGGCTTATAGTCTTTTCTTTTTAACTGCAAATAAACAGTGCATACATACTGTGCCATGATCATTGTTTATTTCTTATGAGGGCGAATATCCCTTGTGCCGTTATTACTGGGAAAAACATAGGCAAAGACCCTGAGTGGAGTGGTTATCCCATTAATGAACCAAAGGCATGTTGACACCTATATCTGGTGAGTGGCCAATTCATACGGTGGTGGTGTTGTCACAATAGTGGTGAAATCAGTGGCACGGAAATATGGATGGGGATAGAAGTACACGGAAGTAATTTTTACACTGGAGAGCTGTACTGGGACTATATATTGTTTCATTCACTAGCAATAATTAGCTGGGACACCCAACCCAACAGAGACATTGGACATTTATAAATCATTTAAAAACTTGTTATATTGATGGTGTGGTGTTATTTTGGAGTATTATTCATAAATCAATGGTGATATATTGTGATGTGACACAGGTATTGGTTGTATTGCACAATAGGAAATTAGTGGTATAATTTGTACACACCACATATATATTTTTCTGGGGTTTTTTGTTTCATATATATTTTCACTGTTTGAATATGAGTGGTGATTATTGGATACACAGTTGACACTTTCTCGTTTTAAAATTTGCGCAGCCTGGTAAGGCATTCATCCCATTAATGTTTCTTAAAAAGACCCTTTAGTGCAGAAGTCCCCAACCTCCCCAGCACAAGGGACCGGCCTCACAGAAGACGACCACTCCGCGGGCTGGCGGGGGTGAGTTTTTTGGGTGGGTGTTTCTGGGGTTTGCAGCCTGTCACCTCAACTGCCACCCACATATTTGTTTGTATCTGTATTTATTTATTATGATTATGAGAAATTATTATTATTATTGAAACAAATATTTTTTGAATTTAAAAAAATATTTTCAATAATAATAAAAAAATTCATATTATAATTTTTTCTTAAATAATAATACAAAATAGTCATGTGGTCAGCCAAACACAGATACAAATAAAGATTGATAACATGAGTGAAATTGTGTGTATATAGAGGGGTATATTTTAACACAGCTAAACCAGCTTTAAATCAAGAGGTCATCAACCCAGATACAGTAATCAAGCAAAAAAAAAAGAAAAAGAGAAGGGCTTTGAACGACGGCCTCCTGATATAATAAATTACATCAAATATAAAGGTAATTTAAAAAGTCAAACCTTTTTTATACAAACATTAAGAAGACATTATATGTCAGATAGACATTACAGAATCCCCAATATAAAATCAAAATGGAGGAAACAATCAGATTATTCGTATCGTACGCATTTTCGCAGTCGCAGCCACTTCTTTAAGGCTTTAATTTCTCGTCATCTGATCAAGTACCTAATATGGATAATAAAAGTAAATACAATAAGCACAAAAATATACATACATATCCATAATTGCAAACAGAAAGAAACCCCCCTTATCCCTTGGGAAAAAGGGAAACAGGAGGGGAAGAGAAAAGAGAAAGAAAAAACCCACAAAAAAACAACAAACAAACATACCACCATACACATAAGCAAAAACAAAAGACCACATGTTATACCTTGTGAGCCCATCATAACCATTCGGGCTACAGGGAGACATACATGCAAGACCCCACTTTCTGTTTGCAATTATAATTATTGTTTTTACTTTGATTATCAATATTAGGTACTTGATCAGATGACGAGAAATTAAAGTCTTGAAAAAGCAGCTGTGACTGCGAAACGCGTAGGAAAACGCTACGAATAATCTCATTGTTACCTTTCTTTTGATTTTATATTGGGGATACTATAATGTCTATCTGACATAGCATGTCAGATAACGTTTGTATAATAAAGCTTTGCCTTTTTAAATTACATGTATATTTGATGTAATTTCATATATCAGGAGTTCGTCGTTCAACGCCCATCTCTTTTCCTTTTTTTGCTTGACTACAAATAAAGATTTATACAGTGGTGTGAAAAAGTGTTTGCCCCCTTCCTCATTTCCTGTTCCTTTGCATGTTTGTCACACTTAAGTGTTTCGGAACATCAAACCAATTTAAACAATAGTCAAGGACAACACAAGTAAACACAAAATGCAATTTGTAAATGAAGGTGTTTATTATTAAAGGTGAAAAAAAATCCAAACCATCATGGCCCTGTGTGAAAAAGTGATTGCCCCCTAAACCTAATAACTGGTTGGGCCACCCTTAGCAGCAACAACTGCAACCAAGCGTTTGCGATAACGTGCAATGAGGCTTTTACAGCGTCCTGGAGGAATTTTGGCCCACTCATCTTTGCAGAATTGTCCTAATTCAGTTACATTAGAGGGTTTTCGAGCATGAACGGCCTTTTTAAGGTCATACCACAACATCTCAATAGGATTCAGGTCAGGACTTTGGCTAGGCCACTCCAAAGTCTTCATTTTGTTTTTCTTCAGCCATTCGGTGGTGGACTTGCTGGTGTGTTTAGGATCATTGTCCTGCTGCAGAACCCAAGTTCGTTTCAGCTTGAGTACACGAACAGATGGTCGGACATTCTCCTTCAGGATCTCTTGGTAGACAGCAGAATTCATAGTTCCTTTTATCACGGCAAGTCTTCCAGGTCCTGAAGCAGCAAAACAGCCCCAGACCATCACACTACCACCACCATATTTTACTGTTGGTATAATGTTCTTTTTCTGAAATGCAGTGTTCCTTCTACGCCAGATATACTTGGGCACACACCTTCCAAAGAGTTCCACTTTTGTCTCATCGGTCCACAGAATGTTGTCCCAAAAGTCTTGGGGATCATCAAGATGTGTTGTGGAGAAATTGAGACGAGCTTTGATGTTCTTTTTGCTCAGCAGTGGTTTTCTCCTTGGAACTCTGCCATGCAGGCCATTTTTGCCCAGTCTTTTCCTGATGGTGGAGGCATGAACGCTGACCTTAACTGAGGCAAGTGAGGCCTGCAGTTCCTTGGACGTTGTTGTGGGGTCTTTTGTGACCTCTTGGATGAGTCGTCGCTGCGCTCTTGGGGTAATTTTGGGCGGCCGGCCACTCCTGGGAAGGTTCACCACTGTTCCATGTCTTCGCCATTTGTGGATAATGGCTCTCACTGTGGTTCGCTGGATTCCCAAAGCTTTGGAAATGGCTTTATAACCCTTTCCAGACTGATAGATCTCAATTACTTTCTTTCTCAATTGTTCCTGAATTTCTTTGTGTCTCGGCATGATGTGTAGCTTTTAAGGATCTTCTGGTGGACCTTACTGTGTCAAGCAGCTCCTATTTAAGTGATGCCTTGATTGTGAACAGGTGTGGCAATAATCAGGCCTGGGTGTGGCTAGAGAAATTGAACTCAGGTGTGGACAACCACAGTTATAGTATGTTTTAACAAGGGGGGCAATCACTTTTTCACACAGGGCCATGATGGTTTGGATTTTTTTTCACCTTTAATAATAAACACCTTCATTTACAAATTGCATTTTGTGTTTACTTGTGTTGTCCTTGACTATTGTTTAAATTGGTTTGATGTTCCGAAACACTTAAGTGTGACAAACAGGCAAAGGAACAGGAAATGAGGAAGGGGGCAAACACTTTTTCACACCACTGTATACACAGTATATATATATATATATATATATATATATATATATATATATATATATATATATATATATATATATATTTTACATGCACACTCAGGGACATGACCACAAAGAGGGAAGGGAGTGGATTTGCTGGGAGAAGAGGAGTGGGAGTCCTCTGGTGTTGGGAGGGCGGCAATGCATTAGACCCACACAAGAACTCAGATCCGCTACACACGCATCCCACAGCAGGCCCCTGCCGCATACAAGAGGCAGAGTCCAGGTGGCAATGCAAGTGGCCGCTGATGAAGATCGAGCCTTCCTCACCGTCCAGCCCCTACGGTGTGACCTGGCCCCCAACTGGTCACGGACCGGCACCAGTCCAGGGCCTGGGGGTTGGGGACCTCTGCTCTAGTGTTGTCAGCTTGCAATGTTAGGTGCTGTTACTGAAAGATTATTCAAAATATCTCCCTGAGAAAACTGTATACATGGAGACATGATCCCACACATACTGAAAAATTGTTTTGGGGTTTACATACCATTTTATGACTTAGAATATGTTATTGTTAATGGTGCATTTATATGGAGCTGTTATTTGAGGCTAGTGCCTTTCAATCTAATCTAGTCAAATCTAATCTAATCTAATCTAATCTTGAATCGAAATGGTTTTACATTATTTCCTATCTTTCCAGAACTTCAAAGAATTAACAAACAGAAATGACTTCTTATTTTTGCAAACCACGTTACATCCTGAATATATCTTCGTTACTTATTGACCATCCAAAGCCTTTTGTTGAGTAGTTTAATTAGCTGCTGTCATGTGTGCATTGGTTTGCTGTGCTGAGATACAGAGAAGTAGGTGTATATGAGTCAGTCCTATATGAATTTGTCTGTATATAATCTGTCTGCTTTTTGTGCCTTATTAGTGAGTCATACAGCACTGTATTGAATTCTAAGCAGGCTGTGTGTGTAAGTTCTGTAATGAATGTGACATTAATCAATTCATATACCATTAAAGCGGTTCTGCACTCGTTTTTTTTTGGGCTATATGCCAAGGGCATATAGCTCAATTGGGGGACTTACCTGTTCCATCTTCCATCTCGATCGCCGCCGGTTTTCCTCCGATAAAATTCTTCATCTTCTTCTTGTCTGCTGGGGTCCATCTTGCCTGTGGGCATGTGAAACCCCACAGGCACTTTAGATGGCCCAGCATGCACCGCCGTTACTCGCGCGTGCGCAGTAACGGCACATCGGCCGACATCTCACGAGATTTCGGAAGATGTGTCCGAAATCTCGCAAAATTTCGGAAGATGTGGCCGAAATCTCGTGAGATTTCGGAACATGCCCGCACTGACTCCTGTGATCAATGACACCAGATCCCAGGAGACAGTGCGGCGTGACGAGGATCGACGCAGAGACCCCGCCCACCGCCGCAGACACAGAGGACAGGAAGTCATCAATTACAAGGTAAGTAAAAAAAAAAAAAAAAAAACACATTTTATTTAGTACTCTTTGCCTGATTTGGAAGGCAAAGAGATTTACTAAATGAAATGTGTGCCGAACCGCTTTAAGATACAGGGTAAAAATGTAAAATGATAACATTAAGACAACAATAAAAATCTGACAGAGGTTCCAAAACAAGTGTTGACTTCAAAGGAAAACTTAAATGATTTTTTAAGCCCAGCTATGGTCTCTACACTAAACCCCCATCCCCCAAAGGTCACCCAAAGAATATTGGATGCTATTTTTTATTGTGTGCTTATCTGAAGATTTTAGGCCAGTCGCATGATGCTATAGTATCCTCTTCTTACCTTCTTTAGGCTGGGCATTCCTCAGTAATGCAGAAAGCAGGCCCATGGTGCACTGCACTCACAGTATGACCTCAGTCAACCCAGAAGATTAAGGCGATCTTGTGGCAGAGGAGCTGTGGAGAATGTCACAGGAAGGAGTTCTTATCCTGACCATAATAAATAAATAAAATAAATAAACAACAAAGTATACTGTGATGGAACGTCCCCCACTCTGCTCGAGTGCTTCCGTCAGTATATTGCTTCCTAAGTCCTGGAACACGAGACCAATGGATCTGGCTATAGTAACCCCCAAGAACCAGACAAAACCAGTCTTGGAGTACATCAGGAATAGCCTTTTATTTGAGATTTTACACAAATAGATACAGCAGGATGACAATACAAACTGTAACCAAAAACCTAATTACCATCAGCTAATTGTCTATTCCTTTAGACAGCCTAGGTGACTCAGAGACATGACCTTTAGGACAGACTTGCCGTCTTTTAGCTCAGAAGACACAATCAAAATGATCATAAATATCAACACAGAACTCCTTCATACAATAGCAAGGTTAATTAGCACAACCAACAATGGGTGAAATACTTTTAGAAGCCACACTAGTAGACAACAGAAGACCCAGGGCTTTCCAGATCTCATTAATCAGCATTCCTTTCACATACATCTGCTATATGAGTCCCAAGCATGCAGAGACCATCATGGTCTCTTTAATAATGTCCTTTTGCATTACATAACAGAATATCTTCCTAAATGCTTGTAGCTTCCTCAAATGTCAGGGCCCATAGTCGGTAGGCAAGAGGCTAGTATTCAGTCCCCTCCAAAAGCCTCTGTCCCGAGTTAGTCTGTCACATATACATTTAAAGTTGAGGTGTAGAAAGCAGAAAAAGATGGGCAAGCACAAGGATCTGTGTGACTTTGGCCAAATTGTAATGACAAGACAGCCGGTTTAGAAATACAACCAAATTGCAGTTGTGGGATGTTACATAGTTAGTCTGTTTGAAAAAAGACACAAGTCCATCTAGTTCAACCAATAAAAGGAGGGGAAAAAATCATACAATCCCATATACACAATCCTATACTCACAATTGATCCAGAGGAAGGTTAAAAAAAAACAGCAAAGCATAATTCAATTTGCTCCAGCAGGGGAAAAAAATCCTTCCTGATTCCCGGAGAGGCAATTGGATATTCTCTGGATCAACTTTACCTATAAATATTAGTATCCTGATATATTATATACATTTACGAAAGAAGCTAGGCATTTTTTAAAGCAATCTACTGTGAAAAAACCTTTCCGTATTTGGAGATTAAATCTCTTTTCCTTTAGATGTAAAGAGTACCCCCTTGTCCTCTGTGATGACCTTATGTTGAATAACTCAACACTAAGTTCACTATATGGACCACTTATGTATTATACATGTTGATCATATCCCCCCTTAATCTCCTCTTCTCAAGAGAATCTCCTCTTCTCATGTTCCCAGTCTGCAGTGGTTAGGACCTACTAAAAGTGGTCCAAGAAACGAAAACAGCAAACTAACGACAGGGTCATGGGCAGCCAGGGCTCGTTGATGCAAGTGGGGAGCAAAGGCTGACCTCAAGGCTAGATCCATTTGCTGAAAAAGTAAATTCTGGTTCCATAGATAGGTGTCAGAACACGCAGCCCATCACAGTTTGTTGTGTATGGGGCTGTGTAGACATAGACTGGTCAGGGTGCCCATGCTGACCCGTGTCCACAGCCAAAAGTGCCTACCATGGGCACGTGAGCATCAGAACTGAACTACGGAGCAATGGAGGAAAGTGGCCTGGTTTGATGAATTCAAGAATGGTTTGAGGAACACAACAGTAAGTTTTAGGTGTTACATTCTTTACATTTCAATACAATCAAGCATCTATGGGATGTGCTGGAAAAACAAATCCAATCCACGGAGGCCCCACATCATATCTTATGGGACTTAAAGGATCTGCTACTGACGGCTTTGTGCCAAATACCACAGCTTACCTTCAGATGTCTAGTGGAGTCCATGCCTCACTCAACGGGTTATGGTGGGTGGTCATAATGTTATAGCCGATTTATATATAGTCAGTGTAAAATATACAGCATTTCAAGTATCTTTAGTGCTAAAAGATTTATTTTCACTTTTGCTGTCAGCAATAAATAAATCTAAAATACGCTCTAACTATTCCACATTTGTACCAATAAAAAGAGTTTGTATTGCCAGACAGTCCTTGTTACTTGATTTCGATTTCTATTTTAAGATTTTAACCAGGACAGGAAATTAAGTAATCTGACCAGAGCCATAAAAAGCAAAAGAAACTTGCAGAGGTTCTTACCTTATATAACAAGTTTTAGTTAGAGAAACACTTTAATGTTAATAACCTAATTATTAGGTGTCAGTATTTACAAAACAAAAAACATTTTTTTGTATGAATAGCTTTAAACTGTATATAAGAGATCCTGCAAATCCCCAAAAACATGCTCTCTGCAATCTCTAATGGCTTTAAATACACACAATCCAAAAGTATCCAAAGACCTTGTGATCTTATTGTATGTTATCGTATGTTACGCTGCTTGGTTGCAGTGGTTTCATGGCAAGAAAAAGGTACTTTATATTTAAAATAATAATTTCATTTAGTTATGTTTACATGTTCATTCATTTGAAGTATGAATCTTATAAATAGGTTCTCTCAGTGTATAAACCTGCAGCCTGGGAAATTAAAAGAAACATTTCAGGTCGTGCTTCTGTGTTCTATTGTTATTCTCTGCCAAAAAAACATTTCATACACACTCTACAAAATTTATCAAAGTGCATGTGCTTCAACAAACAATATCAGCATTACACAGATGTCGGGATTCGTTTGTCCTATTTTTTGTTATCTTCCCCCGGCAGTTGAGCAGTCAGATAGTTTTGTGTCTAAAAAACAAAAATGTGATGTTGACAGCAATCAATGAGATTTTAGCTTTCAATATTTACCTGTTAAAAAATAGCAATAGCACTCTGATTGGTTGTGTAATGTTACCCCAGTAGGAGCCACTATAACCGAATAGAATGGGTCCTCCTGTTCTTGACCTTGAACTGCTTGGACGACTCACCTGGTTGGGTGGAGTCCTTAATAGCATCGTAAAACCTGCAGGGGTAGTGCCCAACACCAAGCAATGGTGTTCTACCAGAGAGACAAACACCAAATCAGATAAGAAAATGTAACTTAAAGTATTGTGAATGAATTCAATAGATAACCGGGTAAACACATGTAGCGCTGGCTCCTGACGAGCAGGCGCTATTGTTATTTTGAAAACTAAGTTGCCTGAAGCCACAGTTGGGCTTCGGGATCTACACACAAAATAGATTGAACATAGTATTAACCTCCCTGACAGTATTCACGAGTGTGGCTCGGGGTGGATTTTCAGTACCAAAAGCGGTAACCCCGAGCCATACTCTGGATCACATTGCAGGATCCAGGTACAGCTTTACTTACCTTCTCCCTAGGATCCTGCGATGTCTCCCCGCATGATCCTGCTGTGTCTCCGCTCGATTCATCACAGAGCCAAGCTCCGTTCCCTGCAAGCATTGCGACGTACGGGGACGGAGCCCGCCGCCAAATTCAAAAAGTGAAACACACACTATACATACAGTACATTGGAATCTTACAGATTACATTACTGTATGAAATTATTTCACATCCCTTTTGTCCCTAGTGGTTTTTGCAGTGCCCTGCATGCAGTTTTATATTATAAATACTGTTCTTTCTGCCTGGAAACTGGAGATTGTCCATAGCAATCAAAACCGTCCCTGTACATCAAAATCGGTTTTAGACAGCTAGAAAACAGCGATAATAAATTAGAATCACTTGCACAATTGAGCGATAGTGATTTGTGGGGAAATTCGTCATCAAACACTGAAAGTAATGACAGTGACAATTCTGCAACTGAGCAAATTTCAGTGTTTTTGATTTGATTACATTACATTGAATAATTGTTATTATTATTATTATTATTTGTTATAATTATTTATAGTTATTTATGATATTATATTTTATGATTTTGTGTTTCAAACTTTATCATACCCGGGATGTCTACTAGACTCTTGTTTGGACAGATTTAAGTGTGTTATTCCTAATGCTGTGTACACACGACCAGACTTTCCAGCAAACTAGGTCCGACGGTCTTCCCGGCGGACTTTCAGCGGAGTTCTGACGGACTTTCAAAACGAACGGACTTGGACTAAGTCCGTTCGTAAGTCCATTCATTTTGAATGTGATGCCGTAAACGGGACTAAACAAGGAAGTTCAATAGCCAGTAGCCAATAGCTTCCCTTGTGTCCAGCACACAGACAAACGGATTTCCCGATTTAAGTCCTTCGGAATTGAGTCCGTCGGATACATTTGAAACATGTTATATTTCTAGGTCCGGCAGAGTTTTTTCCAGACCTAGTCTGCCGGAAAGTCTGGTCGTGTGTAGGCGGCAGAGGAATTACAGGCCTACAATATAAAACGCCAAATTTCTATGCAAAACAATTGTACCGCTTTGAGCATCAAAAATCTGAAATAATCATACCGCCAGGGAGGTTAACATTGACTGACATAGAGGGTATCACTAACAGAGTATAAACAGCCAATATATATATATATATATATATATATATATATATATATATATATATCAGTAGCACCAGGTGTACACTGATCCAAGAGCTCTAATGGACCAAAAAAAGGTTAATTATATCCACAAGTGCTTTTTTTACCACTCCTATTCCTTTATATTGGCTTTTAAAATGTAAAAATGCAGCAATTTAGAAATTACATGAAAGGTTTAGCACTGGGAAACTCTTTTTGAAAGATGAAGTGCATTTTATATACAACTATATAGATCAGACCAAAATGAGGGACAAATGAGGAGGAATGAGGTACAGAGGGACATTGTTCCAAATCAGGGACAGTTGGGAGGTATGAGGTTGCTGGTGGCTGAACCTATTCATGGCTCTCTGGGTAGCTAGCGATTACCTGCGGTGATTGTTGATGGACACAGACAAATTGCATGCAGTAGCAATCATTATAGTGAACAAGGCCAGCAGCTGCATGTACCCACTGACAGCCGCAGGAGGAACTGCTGCTACAATACACACTGGCCCTAATCGCTGGTGTGAATGTAGCCCTAGCCCTCAATCTGAGACTCACAGCAGAGTGAGGACCATCTGCAATTAACAAGGGCGGTGTGGGGGGGGGGGGGGGGGTTTAGACAAACTCACCCAATTCTCCAGCTAGGGTCTACCACTATATTCCTGCTGTAGTGTGTGTACTCCAATATTGCTTCTGTCCTGCACATACACGTCCTTTCACAGTGCATAGCAGGGGGTGGAGTATGGGCGGGACTGACGGGGTAGACACAGCAGGGGTAGGATGGATCATCAGGAGGAGGAGCAGAGTTACTGCCCTGTTCAACACACTATGCTGTGCACTACTGTGTATTTCAGTGTCTCTCAATATCTCACTCATAGGCTTTGTACGAGTGAGATATTGGGTAAATGGATTGGCACAGCACAGTGACAGTGCACCCGCTCCCAGCCACAAACTCCTGGCCGGGTGGCAGGTCATGCTGTCCACACCAGCAATCAGCCATGGTGACAATTTAAAGACTGCATGCAGCAAGTGCGCGCCACTGCTAACAAAGTTGCTGTCAGTAAATCTCTGTGTGCAGTGTACCATGCAACCCAGAACTTCCCCCTAGATCCCACCAGCCCTGATGGGGCCCCATGTGCATCTGGGGCCCCTGGACTGTGCCCAGGTGTGCCTGCTTGATAAGACAGCCCTGGGTATGACACAAGAAAGTGGAGAAACAAAAAGCCAAATCTAACACATTCCAAACAAAATTACAAAAATGGACTGGACAAAATGATTGGAAATGACACTGGCAACCAGTTAAAATGGTGAAAAATGTACTCAACCTTTCTGTTGTGTGTCTCTGTGTTGCACTCAGAGCATGGAGAAGAGAAAGAGCAGCAAATAATTGTCTGAGGATTTGAGAACAAAAATTGTGGAAAAGCATGGACAATCTTAAGGTTACAAGTCCATCTCCAGCGATCTTAATGTTCCGGTGTCCACTGTGCGCAATGTTGTCCAAAAAGTTTACAGCCCATGGCACTGTAGCTAAGCTCCCTGGACGTGGACGAAAGAGAAAAATGAATCAAAGATTGCATTGAACGATTGTTGGAATGGTGGATAAAGAACCTTATTCAATTTCCAGACAAATTCAAGCTGACCTTCAGGCATAGGATTTACCTGTATCAGCTTACACTATACATCACCATCTGAATGAAAAAGGACACTATGGTAGGAGACCCAGGAGGACCCCACTGCTGATACAGAAACATAAAAATGCCAGATTGCAGTTTGTCAAAACATACCTGAGGAAGCCAAAATCCTTTAGGGAGAATGTGCTGTGGACAGATGAAACAAAATTACAGCTTTTTGGTAAAGCCCATCATTCTACTGTTTTCAGAAAAAGAAATGAGACCTTTAAAGAAAATAATACAGTCCCTACAGTCAAACATGGTGATTTTGCTGATGTTTTGGGGTTGCCTTGCTGCTGGCATGGCATTATGAAATCTGAAGACCACTAAAGAATTCTGGGGTGCAATGTAAGGCCCAGTATTAGAAAGTTGGATCTCTGTCAGAGGTCATGGGTCTTACAGCAGGACAATAACTCAAAGCATCAAAAAGCACCCGGAAATGGATTAAAACAAAGCACTGGAGAGTACTGAACTGGCCAGCAATGAGTCCAGATCTAAATCCCATAGAGCACCTGTGGGGAGATCTCAAAACAGCAGTTGAGAAAAGGAACCCTTCCAATCTGAGAGACCTGGAACAGTTGCCAAAAGAAGAGTGGTCCAAAATTCCAGTAGAGAGGTGTAAGAAACTCTTTGATGGTTACAGGAAGCGATTGATTTTAGTAATTTTTTCCAAGGGGTGTGCTACCAAAGAGGGGCGTTGCTAGGTGGCAAAAAGTCCAGGGGCTTCAGCCCGAAGTCCGAGCCTGGCACTGTGGGGGGGGGGGGGGGTGTTACCTACCTGACACGCACTGACATACTCTGACCATTATGCTCACCTACCTGACATACACTGACCATTAAACTAACCTACCCGACATACACTGACCTACCTGACACACACTGACCTGCCTGACACACACTGACCCACACTGACCTACCTGACATACACATGTCTGGTATATCAAGATTTTGGAGGTGTTTACTCTGTTTATATATACACCTTAACGCCCATACCCTTTTATAGGGCACATGGTGTATAGGGGCGTACAATGTAAAACATGGTTGTATTCCCCCCCCACGCATCACACAGAAGGTAAAATGCGGCAGCCGCCTGTCAGAGGTACTCACCCGGGCCGATATGCTGAGAGCTGCTCCCCTTGCGACTAAGCGCACGATGCCTCTGGAGTGGGTACAGAGGACACCGGGCTCAAAGATGCACGGGTTGCCAGCAGGAGTGTAGCAGGTGGTGTGCAGTAGCGTCGTTGACCAGGAGAGGCTGAAGCTGCACTGGGAGTAGACTCCTGGCAGAGCTGTGATCAGGTGGAGGTTGCAGAGGTACCCAAGCATATACTGAAGGAGGACTCTCGGGAGCATGAGAGAACTGCAAGTCCAGAACACTGAGCAGGAGATAGTCCAGCAAGCAGGCCGAGGGTCAAACACAGGCAACCAGGCAGTAGAAGTATCCAAAGGCAAGCCAGGGGTCAAACACAGGTAAGTAACTCAGAGAATGTCCAGGAGGCAGGCCGGGGGTCAAGCACAGGTAATCAGGCAGTAGAGGTGTCCAAAAGGCAAGCCAGGGGTCAAACACAGGTAAGTAACTCAGAGAATGTCCAGGAGGCAAGCCGGGGGTCAAGCACAGGTAATCAGGCAGTAGAGGTGTCCAGAAGGCAAGCCAGGGGTCAAACACAGGTAAGTAACTCAGAGAATGTCCAGTAGGCAGGCCGAGGGTCAAGCACAGGTAATCAGGCAGAAGAGGTATCCAGGAAGCAAGCCAGGGGTTCAAACACAGGTAAGTAGCGGCAGCGGTAGTCAGACGGATTCCGGGTCGGCACTGGTAGTCAGGTAGATGCAGGGTACAGGGTACCGGGTACAGGATACAGGATACAGGATACTGGACTGGAGACAGGACTCAGAAGAGACAACAAACCAGCAATTTGAAAGCGGACAGGGAAGGCCTTTTATAGGCCAGGTAAATGGTCAGGTGGGATACCCGGACGAGTGCGCATGCGCACTCGTCTTCTGTCAGCGCCGCGCACAGCGGTGAGGCGTACTGGCTGGGTTGTGACAGATACCCGAGTGCCGCGGACCCGCGCATGCGCACCCGTTACCCGGCGTACCTGTAACCTTCGTTGCGCCGCTCTACCGCGCGTGCGCAACCCTGGAACCCGGCGGAGAGGCCTGGTATTTCCCTGACAGTGCCCCCCTCCTAAGGGCAGCCTCCGGATGCCCACTTCAGGATGTCTTTGGTGATATTCTCGGATTAAGCGAGGGGCATGAATGTTTTCGGATGGCTCCCAGGAGCAGTCTTCTGGAGGATACCCCTTCCATTTAACAAGATATTGAACCTGACCTCTTCTTCTTCGGAGATCCAGAATTTTCTCAACCTCGAATTCTTCCTCTCCTTGGATGGTGATGGGAGGAGGAAGTGGCGTCTGCCTATCAGGGAAAGAATTGGCAATTACGGGTTTCAGCAAAGAGGCATGAAAAACTGGATGAATCCTATAGGAACTGGGGAGATCTAGTTCAAAGGCCACTGGGTTGATCACCCTCTTGACCTCAAAGGGGCCGATGAACCTGGGACCCAATTTCCGCGAAGGACAAGGGAGTTTTAAATTAGCGGTTGATAACCAAACTTTCTCACCAATCTGGAAAGGCGGGCATTCCTTCCTGCCCCGGTTGTATTGTACCTCATAACCCTTCTGTGCTTCCTTCATGGCCCGTTGGATCCGGAGGAAGTTGTCTTGGATACTTTTGACTAGGTCCTGTGCAGCTGGAGTAGGGACGTCTGGAATGGAATCTGGAAGAAAAGAAGGGTGATAACCGTAGTTTGCCCAGAAGGGCGTTTGATTAATGGCAGAATGCAAAGAATTATTATAGGCAAACTCCGCGTAGGGTAGTAAGCCTGACCAGTCATCTTGGGAGTAAGAACAAAAACACCTCAGGTATTGCTCGAGGGTCTGATTCGTGCGTTCAGTTTGACCGTTGGATTGGGGGTGGTATGCTGAAGACATGGAAGTCCTGATTTCAAGGGATTTGCAGAGGTCTCTCCAGAACCTGGAGGTGAACTGTACCCCTCGGTCCGAGGTGATGTTAGCTGGAACTCCGTGTAACCTTATAATCTCTCTGATGAAGATGTCAGTGGTAGCAGAAGCCGAGGGGGTACCTTTCATGGGTAGGAAGTGAGCCATCTTTGAGAGACGGTCAATGACAACCAGAATCGTGGTAAAGGAATCTGAGGAGGGTAAGTCCACGATGAAGTCCATGGAAATCTCCTTCCATGGACGTTCCGGGACAGATAATGGACGTAACAGACCCCAGGACTTAGTGTTGGACCCCTTGTTCCTTTGACAAGTGTTGCAAGAGAGAACGTATTCCTGACAGTCTTTTCTCCAGCCCGGCCACCAGTAAGATCGACCTACCAAGTCCACTGTTTTCTGTACTCCAAAGTGGCCGGACATCTTGTGGTCATGAAGGGTCTGCAGGACTTGGAGTCTGACAGGAGGAGGAACAAAGATTCGGGCATGGGCCCAGAGCAGATCCTGCTTCCTTTCAAGAAAAGGTAATGTGGGAGATGAGAACTGGTTGGAAGCCTGTTTGAGGGCTGTGGTCAAGTCAGGCTGAATGGCATGGAGGAAATTGTGGGCGGACAGGATAGTAGCAGGTTCTTTAGAGGATTCAGTGTCCAGAAACATACGGGATAAAGCATCCGCCTTGCCATTCTTGGAGCCAGGACGGTAAGTGATGTGGAAATTAAATCGGGAGAAGAACAAGGCCCAGCGGGCCTGTCTGGGTCTAAGGCGTTTTGCAGCCCTGAGGTACTCCAAATTGCGGTGGTCAGTGAAGATGAGGATGGGTTGGGAAGCTCCTTCTAGCAGGTATCTCCATTCCTCGAGAGCGAATTTAATCGCAAGTAATTCCCGGTCGCCTACATCATAATTCTTTTCAGGGGGACTTAGTTTTCGGGAGGCAAAGGCGACCGGGTGAAGGAGGGCCTTTGGGCCACTTCTCTGCGATAGGATCGCTCCCAAAGCAGAGTCTGAAGCGTCCACTTCTAGGACGTAAGGGAGTTCAGGGTCAGGGTGCTGTAAGATGGGTGCAGAGGAAAAGAGTTCCTTGAGCTTCTCAAAAGCGCTCTGCGCTTGGGGGGTCCACTGGAACTTAACTTGCTGGCGGGTCAGTTGGGTGATTGGGGACACAATGGCAGAAAATCCCTGAATGAACCGTCTATAAAAGTTGGCAAAGCCGATAAAACGTTGGACTGACCTTTTGTCTGTGGGGGCAGGCCAATCCTGGATGGCCTTCACCTTTTGGGGGTCCATCAGTACTCCTCCGGTGGTTATGATAAAGCCCAGGAACTGGATGGTATCAGTCTCGAACTCGCATTTCTCTCCTTTGACGTAGAGCCCGTGTTTGCGGAGAATGAGAAGAACTTTCCGGACATGTTGACGGTGGGCTTCTAGGGAATCGGAGAAAATCAAGATATCATCAAGATATACAATGAGGAAGTTATCCAGATACTCACGAAAAATGTCATTGACAAGGTGCTGGAAGGTAGCTGGGGCATTACAAAGTCCAAACGGCATGACCAGGTACTCGAAATGGCCGAATCTGGACCTAAAAGCCGTCTTCCACTCATCCCCAGAGCGTATTCTAACTAAATTGTAGGCCCCACGAAGATCCAGCTTGGTAAACACCTTGGCAGTCCTGAGCCGCTGAAAAAGTTCGGGAATGAGTGGGAGTGGGTACCTGTTCTTGATAGTAATTTTATTGAGTTCCCTGTAATCTACACAGGGTCTGAGAGAACCGTCTTTTTTTTCAACAAAGAAAATCCCAGCCCCTGCTGGCGAAGAAGATGGTTGGATGAACCCTTTAGCAAGATTCTCGTCAATATATACCCGTAGGGCTTCAAGCTCAGTTTCGGACAAGGGGAAAATCCTTCCGAAGGGGATCTCAGCCCCTGGTAGGAGATCAATCGGACAATCATATGAGCGATGAGGGGGAAGAACTTCGGCCTTTCTTTCATCGAAAATGTCCATGAAGTCTTGGTAGGGTGTTGGGACGTGTTGCAGGTCCTTGGCACTGGGTTGCATGGCAAGATGAGTAAGAGGTACTGCGGGTTGATCCGGAAGGCAGTGCTGCAAGCAGTAAGGGGAGGAGAACTCCACTTCCCTGTTGACCCAGTCAATCCGAGGGTTGTGAGCCAGTAGCCAGGGGTACCCCAGGATGATGGGGAACATGGGAGAGTGGATAATGTCAAAACGTAAAAGTTCCTGATGACCTGATTTGGTGCAGGTCAGGATGGGAGCGGTTTCCTGGGTAACCGGTCCTGAGCAGGGTGGAGAGCCATCAGCCAGCTGGATTTGAAGAGGTTGTTTCTTGGTAGCTAAAGGGAGGTTCAGGTGTCGTGCCAAGGTCAGGTCCATGAAGCAACTGCAGGCTCCGGAGTCAAGGATGGCTCTCAACTGGAAAGACTCTCCCGCTACCTGTAGGGAGAGTGGAACAGACAGATGAAAATGCGGAACTCCAACAGAGTGTGAACTTGAGAGGGACCCAGAAGGACACTTACTGGGTCTTATGGGGCATTTCTGTAGGTAGTGCCCCGTGCCCCCGCAGTAGAGGCAGAGGTTGGCTTGACGACGACGGAGCCTTTCTTCAGCAGATAGGGGGGACCGTGCCAGGCCCAGTTGCATAGGTTCCCCATGAGGAGGGGAGCGAGAGTTCCAAGAAGGAGCAGGTGCTGGAGGGACCCGGGGCATCGTCCAGGTGGGACGAGGGCTCTGCAGTCTCTCTGCTCGTCGTTCTCGTAATCGACGGTCAAGCTTAATAACAAGTTGGCAGAGATCTGTGAAAGTACTTGGGATCTCTCCTCGAGCCAGTTCATCCTTCAATACCTCGGATAGCCCTAAACGGAATTGGTATTTTAGGGCTGATTCGTTCGAGTCAGTATCCGCTGCCCATTTGCGGAAATCCACTACATAGTCCTCTACAGGTCTTCTCCCCTGGGATAGGGTATGCAGGGTAGATTCTGCCGTACCTGTGCGTTGGGAGTCCTCGTAGAGTGCTGCCATAGCGGAAAAGAAAGTCTCTACAGAATTCAACTGTGGGCTCTTCTGTTCCATCAAATGGTGTGCCCAGGATTGAGGGTCATCAGAAAGGAGAGAGATAATGAACCCCACTTTAGTGGATTCCAACTGGAAGGTCCTGGGTTGTAAGGCTAGGTGTAGCAAACAGGAGTTTTTAAAGGAGCGAAATTTCCTTCGGTCCCCGGAAAAACGTTCTGGTGTGGGGACCCTGGGATCAGGATGGGACACATCATAGGCAGGGAGAGCACCTCCAGGTGTTGATAGAAGAGTGGAGGTGCTGGCTACAGGGGGTGACTGATCCGCTTGGTTTGGAGATAAAGTCAGGTGCTGAAGACGCCCCTCGATCTGAAAGTATCCATCTTGGAGGCGTTGTACAGCCTGGGTAAGGGTTGTCACCTGCTGGCATAAGGCCTCAAGGGGTGAACCAGCTCTGTCGGCCTCGGACATTGGCTGGTTTGTACTGTCAGAGGTACTCACCCGGGCCGATATGCTGAGAGCTGCTCCCCTTGCGACTAAGCGCACGATGCCTCTGGAGTGGGTACAGAGGACACCGGGCTCAAAGATGCACGGGTTGCCAGCAGGAGTGTAGCAGGTGGTGTGCAGTAGCGTCGTTGACCAGGAGAGGCTGAAGCTGCACTGGGAGTAGACACCTGGCAGAGCTGTGATCAGGTGGAGGTTGCAGAGGTACCCAAGCATATACTGAAGGAGGACTCTCGGGAGCATGAGAGAACTGCAAGTCCAGAACACTGAGCAGGAGATAGTCCAGCAAGCAGGCCGAGGGTCAAACACAGGCAACCAGGCAGTAGAAGTATCCAAAGGCAAGCCAGGGGTCAAACACAGGTAAGTAACTCAGAGAATGTCCAGGAGGCAGGCCGGGGGTCAAGCACAGGTAATCAGGCAGTAGAGGTGTCCAAAAGGCAAGCCAGGGGTCAAACACAGGTAAGTAACTCAGAGAATGTCCAGGAGGCAATCCGGGGGTCAAGCACAGGTAATCAGGCAGTAGAGGTGTCCAGAAGGCAAGCCAGGGATCAAACACAGGTAAGTAACTCAGAGAATGTCCAGTAGGCAGGCCGAGGGTCAAGCACAGGTAATCAGGCAGAAGAGGTATCCAGGAAGCAAGCCAGGGGTTCAAACACAGGTAAGTAGCGGCAGCGGTAGTCAGACGGATTCCGGGTCGGCACTGGTAGTCAGGTAGATGCAGGGTACAGGGTACCGGGTACAGGATACAGGATACAGGATACAGGATACTGGACTGGAGACAGGACTCAGAAGAGACAACAAACCAGCAATTTGAAAGCGGACAGGGAAGGCCTTTTATAGGCCAGGTAAATGGTCAGGTGGGATACCCGGACGAGTGCGCATGCGCACTCGTCTTCTGTCAGCGCCACGCACAGCGGTGAGGCGTACTGGCTGGGTTGTGACAGATAACCGAGTGCCGCGGACCCGCGCATGCGCACCCGTTACCCGGCGTACCTGTGATCTTCGTTGCGCCGCTCTACCGCGCGTGCGCAACCCTGGAACCCGGCGGAGAGGCCTGGTATTTCCCTGACACCGCCGCTGCTGTCCGTCCTTTCTCCCTTTCTGAAAGCTGGACCCGCTTAGACACACGGGGCTATTGACCCCATATTCAGGGCTCCAGCCTCAATAGCCACCCCTTAACGACGCCTATGCTACCAAATATTAAATTGAGGTGCCAATAATTTTGTCCTGTCCATTTTTGGAGTTTTACATGGAATGTGCCAGATTTGGCTTTTTGTTTCTCCACCTTTTTCACTTTCGAAAAATTTTTATTTCAGGAAAATGCAATAAGCATACAAACAGGAAACAGTAGAACAAATGAACAATAACATGTGAGATGAGATCACGAGTGTAGAGATTACAAAGGATGGAAGACACATATGCATCATAAATTGTGAGAACTGATATAATTTCTTGCTGGCCTAAGTACAGAAGTAGGCTATGCTTCATAAAATAAAGAAGGGAGAAAAGGGTTAGGGTGGAGCTCCCCCCATCCGGCACCCCTAATGGGAACATGCTGTGCCGGACGGGGGACTCCCCAGCCCACCCGTCTGTCCAAGTCCAGCAACCGAGCCAGAGCGAAGTCTGGTGCTATAATAGAAAACGAATGTTTACCAAAGACTCGGGGCAAAAAGTTGGTAATCACATCAAAGTATGTAGGTTCTTCCTGAGTTTTAAAATTTGTGGACCTCATGTCTTAGAACGTAACGGTTCGAGAAAAGAAAAGTGGGACAGAAAAGGAAAGGCAGGAAAGCTCAGGGCGAGCAGAAGAGAAAGAAAGAGAAGAGCAACGCCTAATACACTGAGAAGTCATTGGATTTGTTGCGGGGGGTGAACTAAGGTGAGCCCTACATGTTGGGCCCAGGGTTCCCAAACCAGATCAAAGTTTATAGTGGTATTTAGCAAAATACTGGATAGTTTTTCTTGTGACATTATCCACGAGATCTTCCTTTTTGCTGCAGAGAACGAAACCGTCGGAGTTTTCCAAGCCCTAGCAACAGTGAGCTTAGCTCCTAGCAAGATAAAGTGGATCAGTCTCCTAGAGTTTTTAGAGAGCGATGGTATTCGATCATTTAAGAGACCAATCATTGGGTTTCTGGGAATCCGACTACCAACCAATTTATCTATTAATTTGAATATGCGTCGCCAGAAGGGGCGTATTCTAGGACATTCCCACCATATGTGGGCCATCGTGCCAACATGTTTACAACCTCTAAAGCACGTGGGGTCTGCTGTCGGGAAAATGGAGGCTAGTCTAGAAGGGGTGTAATACCACCGCATGAGTACCTTAAGGCTGGCTTCCATAAGTGCAGTATTGAGGATCCCTTTGAAGGAAGTGAAGGAGGCAGTTTGCCATTTGTCTAATTCCCAATGAAAGTTAAAGTCGGATTCCCAGGCTGTCATATGAGTTTCTTTGGTGTTCGAAGAGATAAGTGACATGTAGATTATAGATATCCCCCCCCCCGCTGGTCCATGGCTTGTCCACACCAAACTTCATAGTCGGTAAATTTTGGAGGCAGAGGTTTATCTTTCCAGAGAGATTGGAGGAAATGTATAATTTGTTGAGATCTATAGAGTTCCGAACTAGGTAGTTCTAATTTGCGAATACAATGGCTGCGGGAGAAGGGGCCTGCTGCCGTGAAGTAGTGACCAATTCGGTACAGTCCCTTATCTAACCACCATTTGAAGGCCAGTGCATTCTTCCCAGGGGGAAAAAGTGGGTTATTAAAGAGGTGAGAAAGGGGTTTGTATGATGAAACCAGAGCATCCGAATTCCGCAACGTATCCCAAAGGGCGAGGGAGTGTGACAGAGTTGGGGCCAGTATCGGAGGCCTATCCTTTGGAGGGTGCCATAGAAGGTAGTCCAGTGTAAAGCCAGGCGTAGCTAATCTTTCTATGCTCACCCAATCCGGTTTTTCGAATCTAGTGTAGACGACTGACAACTGAGCTAGTCTAGCAGCCTGGTAGTATTTATAGAATTGAGGGAGACCTAGGCCTCCCTTTTTCCTATGTAAATAGAGCGTTCTCTGAGCTATTCTATATCCCGCCTTACCCCAGATAAATTTCAGTACTTTACTTTGGAACGCTGTAATGTGATCTTTTCTAATGGGTATCGGAAGAGAGCGGAACAAATACAGCAGCCTAGGGAGTAGTGTCATTTTGATGGAGTGCAGCCTCCCTAACCATGAGAGGCTGTGTTTAGACCAGGCTGTCAGATCTGCTTCCAGCTTCCTATACATGGGGGGGTAGTTGGAAGCATACAGGGATTCTGTTTTGGGTGTTAGATTGATGCCCAAGTATTTGATGGAGGAATCGCTCCAAACAAAGTTGAAGGAGTTTTTTAGTAGGTCTACCGTCTCGGACCGAAGGGAGACATTCATAGCTGTGGATTTAGAATAGTTCACCTTCAGTCCTCTAGTGTTTTACAGACGTTTGGAAGGGAGGTTATAGGGGATGTGACAAATAGGAGAATGTCATCTGCAAACAGTCCACATTTGTGTATATGGGGGCCGCAGGAGACCCCTTGAATGTTTGAATTCTGACGGAATGCGATGGCCAGAGTTTCAATGGCTATTGCGAAAATTAGAGGGGATAAAGGACAGCCCTGCCTAGTTCCTGTCCGTATAGGGATAGAATTGGAGAGGAATCCTTGGATTTTGATACGGGCTGTGGGATTAGAGTAAAGCGCGTGCATTATACCCATGAATTTTGTGCCAAAGCCCCAGCGATCAAGTATAGCAAATAAGTAAGGCCAGGAGACCGAATCAAAAGCCTTGCTGAGGTCGAGTGACAGCAGCATTCCCTGCTGCTTGGGGCCGCCCAACCAATTTGTTTGCATAATAGAGACTATATCTATCGCCCGTCTTATCTGGTCTGGGCCCTGCCTGCCAGGGATAAACCCAACTTGGTCTTTATGAATATATTTATTCACAAAAGTCGCTAGACGAACAGCTAACAGTTTAGTTAAGATTTTCAAGTCACTGTTAATAAGGGATATGGGCCGATAATTTCCGACTTCTTCTGGATTTTTGTCTGGCTTGGGGATAACTGTAATAAATGCAGTGTTGAGCTGCGGATCAAGAGGGTCTCCCTTTGTTTTGGAGTTCAGAAATTGCGTTAAATGAGGCACTAGTGTGTCGGTGAACGTCCTATAGTACGGGTTCGAGAGACCATCTGGACCCGGAGCAGAACCCAATTTCATGCCTTTAATCACACCCCTTACTTCCCCTTCCGTAAAGGGAGCTTCCATTTCCTCCCTGTGTTCAGGGGACAGTGTAGGAATGGGAAGGTCCGCTAGGAATTTGGTTAGGGCAGCATCCGATCCAGTTGTGTGCTGGCTATATAGATCAGCATAAAACGAATGGAAAGCGTCCAGAATTTTTAGAGGGCTAGAGGTAGTGCCTATTCCCGGGATTCTAAGTTTAGGCATGGTGTAGGACCGGAATTTGGGCGTTAGTTTAGCGGCCAGCATTGACCCCATTTTATCTCCATGGGTGTAAAATTTATTCCCACTCCATCTAATTTGCTTTTCAGCCTTGACTGTTAGAGCCAGATTGAGTTCCAACTTGACTTTGTCAAGTTGTGTCACTGTGGCGGTGGAGGGGTCCTGTTTATGTTGAGCTTTCAACTGTGTGTATAGGCCCTCCAGCCTTTCTATGTCTACCGTTCTTTCTCTACGAAGTTGAGCAGATAACTTGATGAACTCTCCTCTGATAAAAGGTTTGTGGGCAGCCCATAAAGTCTCTGCTGATGTCCCCTCTATCTTGTTGAGTAAGAAGTATTCCTTTAGTGCCTTATCTAGCATTGCTACATGGACCGGGTTTGTGAGAATAGATTCATTAAGTCTCCATAGTCTCTGGTTTGACTCTGAGAATTGTGTTTTTATGGACATGACTACCAACGAGTGATCTGAAAGCACCGTGTCTTTAATAAGGGATTTTTCAATTAGGTGAACAGAGCGATTCGCAACCAACAAGTGATCAATGCGGGCATACGAGTTGTGCGGGTGTGAAAAGTGCGTATAGTCCCGCTTGGAAGGATTAAGCTCCCTCCATACGTCGGACAGACCTTGTGCATGTATCATTTTAGCGATGTTTAAGCTTTCCCTGGTAGGCCTGGTCAGTTGAGAGGAAGGAGGTTTATTTCTGTCTAATCCCTGGTCAAAGGCTGTATTAGAATCCCCACCAAAAATGACAGTTCCTTCTAACATGGGAGCTAGTGTAGAGAACAAATGTTTAAAGAAGGCAGTTTGGCCTTTGTTGGGAGCATAGTACGAGATTAGGGTGTATACATGCCCTTCTATGGTCCCCTTTACAAGAATGAATCTGCCCTCTGGATCTTTTTTGTCTGCAGTCCAGGTGAAATTGCAAGATTTTGCAAATAAAACGCCCACCCCTTTGGTTTTGTTGGGGGCATTGGCCAGATAAAAGTTAGGGAAATGGGAGTGGAGGAAGCTGGGACTGTACCGGATTGGGAAATGGGTCTCCTGTATGAGGACTATATCTAATTTAGAAGATTTGTAGGTGTTAAACAATTTTTTGCGTTTGAGAGGGGAATTCAGACCTTGCGTATTGTGAGTGGCGACCTTTAGGGTCTTCTTAACCTGATCAGCCATGGAACCAGAGGAGAGAGAAGCTACCAAATACAATGTCACTTACCTGTGAGACCCAACATGGACCAAGTCTGGAGGTGCGACTGTCAATGTAGAATACCTGGAAGTAGACAGTTCGGTCAATCCTAAAGGAGTTGCAATCTGCAAAAAATAAAGAGATTAGGTGTTGCTCGAGATATGTTTCTCCACCTTTTTGTGTCATACCAATACAAACAAAAAAAATAAACACGATAACGCCTAAATATTTGTAATTACAACAATTTTCTGGGGGCGAAGTGGTGCATTTACAGGAATACAGGGGTGCCAATATTTTTGGTCATGACTGTAGGTCCGACTCTCAGCCTAGAGTCAGCCAACTGTTTCTATGGTAAGCAATAAGCAAAAAGAAAAAAAAAATAAGATGGTGAAAAAATATATATACAGTATATCATTTTTTCATACATTGTACACAACAGATTTCTAACTATCATTTCCATTGTGACAGATTCTTTTTAACATAAACCCACAGGACTGTCTCAGAGAATTGTTTATACAAAAATTGTGTTTTCCCAGGCTCTCAAAGAACTAAAACAGCCACTTGAATAATGTTCCTAAATATCACAAATACTCTGTACATATCCAAATGACTTCCTCTGTGGAAGAAAGAGGGCACTGTAGCATACAGAATCAGGGTTAAACCAAAGCACCGGGAAGCTAAAGAATGTGGAAGATAAAGATATAAAATCAGTTCTATGGAATCAATTCAACTCATCTTAGCTCCATCTGAGACATTAATTAGCACTTGACAAAGCTTGGTAACGGATTGCTGTGTTTATTTGAAAATAAAGTAAATAACCTAAATACATCATAAAATACCCGTGGATAGGAACCTATTACCCTAGTACATACTGACTAAAATCAATGAACAAAACACAATCAATAGATCCCATTGTTGCCTTGGTGTCCAAATGCTAACAAAGACTTTCTATTAACAATGTGCACACCAAATAATCATGGTTATTGAAAGGGAATGCATAATGTTTTCTGTATATTTTGATTACTTTGCTCCAGACTAAAAAAAAATTAAAGAAGCTAAGCCTTTTATTTCTTTTAACAAGGTAATTATGAAGTGAATATCATTTTTTGTTTTTTCACATTTACCATTTACAGTCAGCAGGCAGTCAAAAGCAATACCGTATATACTCGAGTATAAGCCGACCCGAATATTAGCCGAGGCACCTAATTTTACCACAAAAAACTGGGAAAACGTATTGACTCGAGTATAAGCCTAGGGTGAGAAATGCGCAGCTACTGTAAGTGTAAAAGAGGGTCAACAATGCCCATTTGCAGCCTCACTGTGCCCATTTGCATGCCTCACTGTGCCCATTTGCAGCCATAGGTCCCACAAACTTCAAACTTGGTAGTTAACTACTTCCCACCCGGCAACTGCACATATACGGCCAGGTGGGAGCCTTCTACTTCTGATAGGACGTTTCTGAACGTCCTTCAGAAGTAGGGGGATTGCGCGCGCGTGCCCACGCAGCGGCGCGATCCCGATGCGCTCGTGTCACCCGGTCAAGACGCATCTCGGATCGGCAGGAGGGCCCTGTGATTGGCCCTCCTGATCACATGACGGCCGTGTCCAATCACAGCCGTCATGTGATGTAAGCAAACAGCCGGTTGCTAGGCAATCGGCTCTCCTCTCCTCACACGGAAGTCGTCGCTGAGGAGAGGAGAGCGGATCGCTGCAGCCGGCTGGTGATCAGTGAGTATTAGCTGTTTTTTTACAGCTTTTTACTCACTGATCACCAGTGTAGTGTCACCAACACAGTAAACACACATGTCCCCACACATGTCCCCAAAACATACATGTCCCCAAAACACACATGTCCCCAAATAATAAAAACACATGTCCCCCACATATGTCCCACTAAAATCACATGTCCCAATGATTATCTGCACACTTCTGTACATGATTATTTGCGTACATATGTCCGTGATGACACAAACCAATTATTATACACTTAACGGAATTTTTTTTACTAACATGTAGCAGAATACATTTTGGCTTAAATTTATGACAAAATTCGATTTTATTGGATTTCTTTTAAAATAGAAAGAAGAAAATATTCATTTTTTTCCCAATTTCCGCAATTTTTTCACTTATATCGCAAAAAATTAAAAAACGAAGTTGTGAATAAATACAACCAAAATAAAGCTCTATTTGTGCAAACAAAATGATAAAAACCTTTGTTAACATCCATTTTTTAAAATGGAAGAAGGCCCTATTTTTCTTCTGTTAAAAAAACAGAAGTGGACCTAAACGGAGGTCAGGAGACAAACGGTACGTTTTTGCATCTTTTTTGCATTGGTTGTTAGGAGCCAGTACCCACCGGCGCCCTAACAACCAGTGACGCATCTCTGCCTTCAGCGGGGAATTCCCCGCTGACAGCAGAATGTAAACAGCAAGAGAGGGGCAGTGTTTACAGAGTGTGTACACAGAGGATCTGTCACTTGCCGGTGTTCTGTCATAATCTACAACCTGACAAAAACTCCAACCGCTTGTACTGCATATGTGCAAGCGCGGGCACGAGAAGGGCTTCTTCTGCACGTTGGATTGCAACGTAAAAGCCATCAACTACACCAACTCCTCTTGTCGCCGCACTGTGCCTGCGCGGTCTTCGTGTAACACGCGAATATCATTCCATCTAATTCTAACTGTTATGGCAGCAGTGCGCATGCGCGGGAACACTAACATCCCCTGTCACATCTTCCAACCGTCTCACAGTGACTCACACATAAACCAAAGTAGATACATGGACAGTTAAGCAAAAATACTGTTTTATCATACAAGATTCAGAGCAATGAACATGATGAACTGGGAAGATAATGCACGGAACAATGTATTTGCAGAACTATGTTCACATTCGCATACATATCCACACATTGTTCTGTACATTATCTAGCCAGTTCAGGGGAAGTGAGTCTTCCCGCGCAATCTGAACGTAAGATTGTCACATAAAAGGCATCAAATAGACCAACTGCTCTCACCACTGCAGCGCGCCTGAGACTTTCAAATAGACCAAATGCTCTCACCGCCGCAGCGCGCCTGAGGCTTTCAAATAGACCAACTGCTCTCACTGCCGCAGCATGCCTGAGGCATCAAATAGACCAACTGCTCTCACCGCTGCAGCGTGCCTGAGGCATCAAGTAGATCAACTGCTCTCACCGCTGCAGCATGCCTGAGGCATCAAATAGACCAACTGCTCTCGCCGCCGCAGCACGACTGTGGCATCAAATAGACCAACTGCTCTCGCCGCCGCAGCACGACTGAGGCATCAAGTAGACCAACTGCTCTCACCGCCGCAGCACGCCTGAGGCATCAAGTAGATTAACTGCTCTCACCGCCGCAGCACGCCTGAGGCATCAAATAGACCAACTGCTCTCGCCGCCACAGCATGACTGAGGCATCAAATAGACCAACTGCTCTCGCCGCTGCAGCGTGCCTGAGGCATCAAATAGACCAACTGCTCTCGCCGCTGCAGCGTACCTGAGGCATCAAATAGACCAACTGCTCTCACGGCCGGAGCGCGCCTGAGGCATCAAATAGACCAAGTGCTCTCGCCGCCGCGCCAATGAGGCATCAAATAGGCCAACGGCTCTTGCCGCCGCAGCACGACTGTGGTATCAAATAGACCAACTGCTCTCGCCGCCGCAGCACGACTGAGGCATCAAATAGACCAACTGCTCTCACCGCCGCAGCACGCCTGAGGCATCAAGTAGATTAACTGCTCTCACCGCCGCAGCATGCCTGAGGCATCAAATAGACCAACTGCTCTCGCCGCCGCAGCATGACTGAGGCATCAAATAGACCAACTGCTCTCGCCGCTGCAGCGTGCCTGAGGCATCAAATAGACCAACTGCTCTCGCCACTGCAGCGTACCTGAGGCATCAAATAGACCAACTGCTCTCACGGCCGGAGCGCGCCTGAGGCATCAAATAGACCAAGTGCTCTCGCCGCCGCGCCAATGAGGCATAAAATAGGCCAACGGCTCTTGCCGCCGCAGCGCGACTGAGGCATCAAATAGACCAACTGCTCTCACCGCCGCAGAGCGACTGGGGCATCAAATAGACCAACTGCTCTCACCGCTGCAGCGCGCCTGAGGCATCAAATAGACCAACTGCTCTCACTGCTGCAGCGCGACTGAGGCATCAAATAGACCAACTGCTCTCACCGCCGCAGCGTGCCTGAGGCATCAAATAGACCAACTGGTATCAACACTGCAGTGCGCCTGAGGCATCAAATAGACCAACTGCTCTCGCCGTCGCAGTACGCCTGAGGCTTTCAAATAGATCAACTTCTCTCGCCGCCGCAGCGCAAACGAGGCATCAAATAGACCAACTGCTCTCACCGCTGTAGCGCGACTGAGGCATCAAATAGACCAACTGCTCTCACCGCTGTAGCACGACTGAGGCATCAAATAGACCAACAGCTCTCACTGCTGCAGCACGCCTGAGGCATCAAATAGACCAACAGCTCTCACCGCTGCAGCGAACCAGAGGCATCAAATAGACCAACTGCTCTCACCGCCGCAGTGCGCTTGAGGCATCAAATAGACCAATTGCTCTCACCGCAGCAACGTGCCTGAGGCATCAAATAGACCAACTGCTCTCGCCGCCACAGCGCGACTGAGGCATCAAATAGACCAACTGCTTTCACCGCCGCAGAGCGCCTGAGGCATCAAATAGACCAACTGCTCTCACCGGCGCAGAGCGCCTGAGGCATAAAATAGACCAGCTGCTCTTGCCGCAGTAGCATGCCTGAGGCATCAAATAAACTAACTGCTCTCACCTTGCTTTATGCGTGAAAGAGACGATCGGAAGATCAGACAGGCTTTTACGTTGCAATTGCACGTGCAGAAGAAAGCCCTTCTCACGCATGCGCAGTACAAGCGGTTGAAGTTTTTGACAGGTTGGAGATTATGACAGAACACCGGCAGGGGGGTGTGTACACAGAGGATCTGTCACTTGCTGGCAGGGGGAGTGTATCTGTCACTTGCCAGCAGGGAGGAGTGTGTACACAGAGAATCTGTCACTTGCTGGCAGGGGGGAGTGTGTACACGGAATAAAAATGTACTTTCCTATTCAATCTGCAGCATTCAAATTTTCTGAAAATTGCAATGCAAGATGTCTACCTGGGGGTGTTCTGTACACAGATGGTGTACACTACGCCCCCCGGAAATGTATTTTCCTGATAGTGTGATTGGCTTATTGATTTTCCCAGAAGTCTGCACTAAAATACAAATCACATTTTGAGCATTCCCTGCAACAAAACTGTCAGTTTTGGTGACATACTCTCAAAGGTAAATCACCTCTAAAGGTATGCAGATTCATTAGAACCCTGCAGATGCAGCAGTTGATTGATAATTATAAAACCACCCCCATACAGATTCACTCTGATATGGACACAGACAAAAAAACAGCTATTCCTTCAGAATAACAAAAGGTAGGAATCTGCAACAAAGTTTGTTAAAAACCCTTGCAATTGACCCAGAGGGAAGTGTTTTTTTTTTCACAACAAAAGTGGAGTTACTCTTTAATTTTATTTTGTAGTTCATTTGAAGTCAGGGGTTACTTTTAGCTGTTGTCCTGTACATAGAAAACAGTTTTTATTGCTGCAAGGGTTCCCTTAAAAGAAATAGGCTTTTGCTTTTTGGGGTTTTCATTGATTTATAGGGTAATCACGTGTAGCAATGGTGGACTACAGTTATAATATTATGCAATTTCCCCCATTATTCTTTATCTATAGTTATATCCCTCTAGTGCTGGGCGCCAGTGACCATATCTGTGAGCCCAACCAAAAGGATTGTGGGACTAGTAGTCTTTCAGACTGGCGATTCTGTTGCGTGACATTACACATGGACTACACATCCCAGGGATCCTTGCTACAACCCAAGGAGATTTCTGGGAGGGACTATAAAAAGAATGAGAAGATCCATCCGCACTCTTCTTCCTGGACCTTGCCGAGTGGTGGGTCCACCCGAAGGGCCTAACTCTGCTTGCTGTTCATCAGACATCTAACCGGCACCAACCCATCAGATCGACACTACGATCGTCCGCACTCAGCAGCCATGGGTCATCGCTGATCTCGTTACTGAAGGACGTCTCTTCCAGGGTCGCTGTCTGCAAGGCGTCTAGATGGTCCGGTCTTTGATGAGAGAGCAATTGCCCATCTTTTACAATCCTTCCCTGTTTACCTTATTTGAACACTGTGTACAGACACCTTTACCATGGGAACACTTTACTGTGCTTCTTTTTGTACACTGTACATAGACACCTTTACCTAAAATCACTTCAAGGAGTACCACTAGCCTGTTTAAGCCATTCGGCTTACATCACTGTGCCTTATTGGATATAATCTAATGAGCTCCAACTGCCGGTGAAGACTATCAGACCTGCATCTTGGACGTTGCTGTTGTTACTCTTTAAAGGGCACTATACTATCCCTATTCTGTCTGATCTCTCATTAGGGTATAAAGGTTGAATAGGCCGGCCTGGGGTTCCCCTTTAGTGTGACTGCCTGCATTGAATAGCTAACCCTTAAGCCCCATACACACGGTCGGACAATCCGCGGACCAGGTCCGTCGGATCATGTCCGTCGTACTTTGTCCGATGTTGGTTTTGCGTACACACGGTCGGACAAAGTTGTCGGAAAATCCGATCATTCTGAACGTGGTGACGTTTGTTGCCTACGACGGGACAACGTAGAGGCTAGTAGCCAATAGCTTTGGTCTTGTAATGTGATCTGAGCATGCGTAGCACTTTGTCCGGTCGGACAACCGTACACACGATCGGGTTTGGTGTGATCGGACCTGTTTGACGGCAAATCTTTCCAGCAGGAGATAAGACTTTGTCCGTCGGACAAACCGACGAACACTGTCCGATGGTGCATACACACGGTCTGATTTTTCAACAACATTGTCCGATCGGACAGAATCCATGAAAAAGTCCGACCGTGTGTATGGGGCTTTACTGTCCTTACAGGTCATGCTCCAAGGTGGTATTTCCTTGTACATATATGTTTATTGTGCTCTTGTACTGTTGAACTGTTCCTAAGCTGTCTTGTTCGGGGAATTCCTCTCCCGAGTTTAGGGCTGTTATCCAGAAATCGGTTGATCAATTACCCCCTTTGTATATAAATACCACACTGCTTACTTCAGTAAAAGCTGAGATAATATAAACATATCTGACTTGTGTGACGTGTCATTTAAAGGTGTTTGTAAAAGATGTCTGAACCCAAAGTGTCAGGTGGGTTGAAATGTTCACAGGGTCATGGCAGTGCAGATAAACAGGTAAATCCAAGCGGTCCTCAAGGGGGCTGTGCTACATTTGTCACTGGAGGAAGATAGCAGAATAGAACTATTTCCGGATATCGTACCCACTAGGGCCTTTTTGAGAAGCGGGGAAAGAATCCCTGTCAGTGTGAGTAATTGGGATTGAGAAAGTGGGTGCTGCCACCCCAGAGACAGGGGATGACTTAATCCAGAAGAAAAACTAGAGACCACTGTCCAGTGCCCAAATCTGTCCCTCAGATGGGAAGAGAGGATTACAGCTCAGTTAGCCCGATGAGAGAAAATGTTCTCCAAGAATGACTTTGATGTGGGTTGCGCCAAGAGTGCTCGACACCGAATTCGAATTCGAGTGAAGATTAGCCTTTCTGAGAAAGAATCCCTTTGTGTGACCTGGAGGACCTTTGGGAACAGTTGGCTGAACTAAAGAAGTCGAGAGTCATTATAGAATCCAGAAGCCCTTGAAAGAAGTGCTAGTGTATCTGGATGACATCATCAATTTTGGCAAAACGTTGGAGGAGCATGAAGCTTTGCCTCAGTGTGTCTTCCAACGATTACACACTGAGGGGCTGCAGTTGTCGTTAGAGAAGTGTCAATTCTGTCAGACTTCTGTCACATATCTTGGACATGTAGTCTCAGCCAAGGGAGTAGCCACTGACCCTCAGAAGTTGGAGGCTGTTACTTCCTGGCCTCGCCCAAGCACCGTCACTGAATTGAGGTTGTTTTTGAGACTCTGCTCCTACTATAGAAGATTTGTAAAGAATTTTGCACAGATTGACAAACCTCTGAATGAGTTATTGCAGAAGCAGACGGATTGGGGACCTGCAGAAGACCCACGCTGGAGGTCCCAGGAGGCCCCGTGAGTCTATTCAAGAGCAATGGATAGTGAAGTGTGAAAGAGCCTTTGAACGTCTGAAGGGGAGCCCTATTGAAGTGTCTGTGTTGGCCTATGCTGATCCCTCCAAACCAAATTACACGTGGATGCTAGCAGAGATGGCCTAGGGGGAGTGTTATATCAGGAGTCGGAAGAAGGGCTTCGTCCGGTGGCTTATGTGAGTCGCAGCCTCACTCCCCCTGAGAAGAATTATCCAGTGCACAAATTGAAGTTCGTGGCCCTCAAGTGGGCTGTAGTAGACAAGCTACAGGATTGCCTGTATGGAGCCACGTTTGTGGTGAAAACGGATAATAACCCTCTGACTTACTTGCTGTCCACTGCCAAACTGGATGCCACTAGACATCAGTGGTTGGACGCTCTGTCTGAGTTTCGGTTCAGTTTGAAATATTAGCCAGGGGTGGGAAACCGAGACGCTGATGCTCTTTCCTGAAGACCTTATGCCAGAGATGCTGATCAGAAGAGCTGGGTCCATTTGCCCATCGAGGGAGTACTGGCTGTATGCCGAGGAGTAGAGCACAGGCATAAAGGGGCGACAGGGGGCGAAGCTGTGGGGGTCACCCCCGCTGGGTGCCTCAAACTGTGCCATCTGGTACCCTTTCTTGGGTTCCCATTGGTAAGCCATGCCTGATTACAACACTACAAATTATCTGATTACTTGTATTTATGTAAATTGTATTCTTAGTTTTTCTATTATTTGTGATTATACAACTATAAGATTGTATTTCTCTATTGATGTTTATGGTCAACTCCTCCTGACGAAGCGACCCCTGTCGCGAAACATGAGAGGATCACCTTTGGACCTACATATTTTTTCCTCATATACCTGTGGGGTTAACCTGTTCTTTGTTTGTATCACTTGTAACAGTATGATATAACCATTCTATATATTGTTATATCCATTGTCCTTCATGCTTGTCCTTTTTCAATAAATTTATATTTTTATATTTACTCCGTCTAAATCCTTGGGTACCAAGATAGTCCACAACAACCTTTGTTGTCGTGGGGAAATTTTTGGAGTAGCCCCTGACACATCCATTTTTCATCATTCCAAGTCCAGGGATGATGTTACTCGCCCCATCTCTGTTTATCTTTTAGATTGGGGCACTACCTTATATTCACCCCCGCTGGGTTGCCAAGATACTACTGTGATTTGACACAAGTGCGTAGCCAAGAACTGCCTTAATTAACTAGAGAAGACATAAGGAGAGAGCAACGTGAAGACCCATTGGGTAGCCTTAAAAAGATGTCCTTGTCAGTTTGGTATCCTCAGATGCTGCTAAATAGTTCAGTTGAGGGAGCTAAAGTGGTCCATAAAGAATGGGATAGAATTCGGTTGGAAGACGGAGTTATAAACAGGAAAGACCCATCTCAGGGACCAGAGGATGTTCGTCAACTATTCCTCCCTGAGGAACACTGATTAATAGTGTTTTTTTTTTATAAGAAATGTATTACTATTGATGATAATATATCATATATATGTACATATATGATAATGCCGCGTACACACGAAGGGACTATCCCGCGGGATTATCCGCTGGACCGAAGTCCAGCGGATAATCCCCTCGTGTGTGGGCGCCGGCGGACTTTTTTTTGGCCAAAGTACGGCGGACTAAAGTTTCAAGTTTTGTTTTCAAATTATCCGCTGGACTTGGCAGTCCAGCGGATAATCCGTCGTGTGTAGTATGGTCCGGCGTACCAAAAAGGACGCATGCTCAGTAGCAAGTATTTTTCTAGTATTTTTCGTTTTCTAGTCCCGTCGTACGTGCTGTACGTCATCGCGTGAACCGTCGGACTTTTTGCGTGATCGTGTGTGGTCAAGTCCGTTCGCTTTTTAGTCCAGCGTACCCAGCTGGAAAGTCCAGCGGATTGTCCGCTGGACTTAGGTCCGCCGGGAAAAGTCCGTACGTGTGTACGCGGCATAACAGTTACTCATGGACTTTCTCATATGAAATTTGCTATCATTATGTGTTTATATAATCTTTACTCAAGTTTGACTACATTGATTTACACGAGTCAACCACCGCATTTAAAGTCCTAATTTCCCTTTTTTTGTTTTATTGAACCCTGGATGGAGGCGAATTATATGTGCCTCATTTATAGTCCCAAATTCCCCATAATAGTGTTGGCTGCTCTCCATGATGACCATGGCCACTTAGGTCCAGATAGAACCTTCAAGGTACTCAGAGATATATTTTATTGGCCGTCCATGAGGGCTGAAGTAGAAAGCTACTGTCGTTCTTGCATCAGGTGCATTCAGAGAAAGACTTTGCCAGGCAGGGCAGCCCCAATGGGCCATCTACAGAGTCAGGGACCAATGTAATTGGTGTGCATTAATTTCTTGTGTTTAGAACCTGACCTGGGTGGGCGGAGTAATGTCCTGGTTGTGACAGATCATTTTACTCGTTATGCTCAGGCTTTCCCCACTAGGGATCAGCAAGCCAATACTGTAGCAAAGATCTTAGTGGAGAAGTTTTTCATCCATTATGGGCTGCCTCAGCGCCTACACTTGGATCAAGGTCGAGACTTTGAGAGTAAGCTAATACAAAGTTTGTGTGAACTTTTGAGTATCCAAAAATCAAGAACCACTCCTTACCATCCCCAAGGGGATCCACAACCTGAGCGTTTTAACCGTACTCTGTTAAACATGTTAGGAACCCTTCCTTTGGAGAAGAAACAACACTGGGGAGATCACATTGCTGCAGTGGTTCATGCTTACAATAGCACAGCGAATGACGCTACCGGGTACGCTTGCCGGTGGATCTGGCTTTTGGAACGTCATTAGATCACACATCCCAGACTTCTTACCGAGGGTACGTCGACAGACTTATAATGAATTTAAAGACAGCCTATGAGAAATCTAAGGAAGCATCAATCGCCAGGGAACAGAGAAAAACTTTGATCTCAAAGTAAGGGTTCAAGACCTGCAACCTGGAGATCGAGTGCTGTTGCGCAACCTAGGAGTGCCCAGAAAGCATAAGCTGACTGATTGATGGCGCTCACAGCCCTATATTACCTGCAAATGATTACCTGGGCTTCCCGTGTATCAGATCCGCCCTAAAGGAAAGACTGGTCCCCTAAAAACTTGGCATCGAAATTATTTGCTGCCTTTATCCAAGGCTGTTTGAGTGCCTCCACCCTGTTGCCCAGAGGCCTATTAGTCTCCTATGCTAAGGACTTGTCTAGGACTTGTTGTCCTAGACTGGCCGTGAACCCATGCTTCTGGTTTGTAACATAACTAATTGTTTACTTTCTTATGATGCAGTAAAGTGATTTCACAGGTGGTGTTCTGTCTTCGGGGACCAAAGACTTTCAAATGGAGGGAGGATGTAGCGATGGTGGACTGCAATTTTCCCCTCCTCAGTATGAGATGGGGAAATGCCGAATTGTAACGCTCCGCAAACTGATGACACATAAAACTTCAGGGAAAAAAATCTTGGGCGTCAATTTGCTGGTCCTCTCAAGTGCCACCTGGGTCCAATGGACCCAGTGGGACCCATGGTAGAGCGGGTCCTGGTTAAGAGACCCAATACCTGCCACAATAGGTCTACCAGATAATGGGCTTAACCCCTTATATACTTTAGGTAGGTTAAAAATGGACATGATGGGCGCTTCAGAAATAAACATATCTCTCTCTTGTGGAGTGAAAATGCCTGCCTTAACCGCTCTGTCTAACAACCCACACAAATATTTTTTAAACATAGGCGTAGGATCACCTCTAAGTTTTAAATAGGTGTTGCTGTCAGAGAGCTGGCGTATGGCTTCATTTCTATATGCCTCTGCATCTAATACTACCACTGCACCCCCTTTATCTGCATTCCTGATAACTATGCTGTCATCCTTGCTCAAATCTCGAAGCGCTACCCTCTCAAAATCTGAAAGGTCTGGTTTTTACTCTGTTAACTCTCGTGGTAAGGATATGGACCTTTATCAGAAGTTGGTGGAGAAAGATTTGACTCACCTGGCTAGGATCCTCTGGTACTCAGAATTCTTTCTCCACCAACTTCTGATAAAGGTCCATATCCTTACCACGAGAGTTAACAGAGTAAAAATCAGACCGCAATTTGAATGGAATGACCGTGCGATCACCTGACAACTCTAATAGTCTAGGATTAGATTCAAAATGAAGAGCCTTCAAATCACATAGGGCACATAAATCATCAAATTTAAGGGGAGCAACAGAGGATTCACCCGTCAGATCTGTATCATCCATACCCACATCTGTCAAAGTGTCAAAATAATGTTTATTAAGGATCAATGTGTAAAAATGTATTGACATCTAATATAGTACTAAACAAATCAAAATGATGGCTGTGACCAAAATTTTAACCTTTAGACAGTGACACATCAGAGTCACTAAGAGGTCATTGTGACAGATTTATGACATTAACAGTTACTTCTGATTCCGGCCTCAAAGCTGGTACCTGCCATTGCCTTCCTCATTGGTGTCTATTTCCTCCTCTCCTTGTTTTTTTGGAGCGTTTTTCTTCTTTTTGTTGGACATCAGGACACTCCTGTTTAAACTCTGGATATTCACAGAGCGATTTTAACTGGTTAATTGATTAGTTGATTCAGGAGAAGAGTCCGAGTCGGTGGTTGCCAGAGTATCATTAAGTAGGTCATTCTCAGTATCTGAAAAATGGACTCACTTTTTAGTTGTATTATTTATTATTATATTTATTATTTATTATTATTATTATACAGGATTTGGCTTTGTACGTAGTTGTTATTATTTTGAATTTAATTCTTTGGCCGAGTGGAAGCGAGTGGAGGGATTGACAGAGAGGAGTGGCAGACACAGAGTGATTGGTAAGGTGGATGAGTCTGGCAGCAGCATTCATGATGGATTGCAGAGGTGATAGAGGTCTGGCAGCAGCATTCATGATGGATTGCAGAGGTGATGAATTAAGAGCTTTGTTGTGTCATTGGCTAGGAAGGGACGTATTTTGGCAATGTTGCGGAGGTTGAGGCGGCAGGATTTGGACAGTGATTGGATGTGTTGCTTGAAGGAGAGTTCAGAGTCCAGGACTACACCTAGAACCTTGGCATGCGGGGATGGGCTGATAGTTGTGCCATCGATTTTGACAGAGAGATCAGGGGAAGGGGCATATGGGGAGGAAAAATTATAAGTTTGGTTTTGGATAGATTGAGTTTGAGGAAGTGGTGTGACATTTAGACGGATATATCTGATAGTAGATTAGTGATACGTGAGGAGACAGAGGGAGTGAGCTGAGGGGTAGAAAAATAGATTTGAGTGTCATCAGCATAGAGGTGGTATTGGAAGCCATGGGAGGCTATCAGTTGACCCAGGGAGGAGGCGTAGATTGAAAATAGAAGAGGTCCAAGAACAGAACCTTGGGGGACCCCAACAGAGAAAAGAAGAGGAGAGGAGGAAGTAGAGTTGTAAGAAATGCTAAAGGTGCAGTTGGATAAGTAGGAAGAGAACCAGCGAAGAGTACAGTCATGGAGACCAAAGGTGTGGAGTTTTTTGAGGAGGAGGGGGTGGTCAACCGTATCAAAGGCAGCAGAGAGGTCCAGTAGTAGGAGTACAGAATAATGTCGATTGGTTTTGGCCGTTAGTAGATCATTTGTTAGTTTTAGGAGAGCAGTTTCTGTGGAGTGTTGAGGACGAAATCCAGACTGAAGGGGATCAAGAAGACTATTATCAGCGAGGTGGACACTCAGTCGGTTGTAGACCAGACATTCAAGGAGTTTGGATAATAAGGGGAGCAAGGAGATGGGGCGTAGGTTGTTAAGATTGGATGAGTCCAGTGAGGGCTTTTTAAGTATGGGTCTGACAAGTGCGTGTTTTAGAGAGTTGGGGAAGATGCCAAAAGAGAGGGAGAGATTGAAGATGTGGGTTAGAGAGTGTGCCATAGAGCCAGAGGGTGAACGTAGCATTTGTGAGGGAACAGGATCCAGAGGGCAGGTGGTAAGGTGGACATTATCAAGTAGTTTAGCAACTTCGTCTAGTTGTAGAAGGCTTACGTGCATAATTAGGAAAAGAGGGCTTCTTCCAAATATGAACATTATTACTTTCGTAGTCCAATTGATCTCTAGCCATTTTATCCTTTTTGCCCGCAATTACATCCTATTCCAATTTGTCCAATTTTTTATTTAAAACGACAGCCCAAGTCGGAAAAATCACGGCAGTTCTGTAATGCAGATACATCCTTCTGGATAATGGATATCTCACCCTGTAATTTTTCCAACTCCTGAGTTATTGTTTGGGTCTGTCACAGACTCTATTTACATTCTTTTGAGTTTTCTTTTTTCTTTAAATACTCTTTATTACATATCAAAATATACATATTTTGGGTTTTCTTTAAGCTGAGATTGGTCTATTGTCTGGTTGACCTGGCTCCAACATAAAAACTTTTTTTTTTTTTTTAAACCGTCCTATTCTGCTAGAGGCTGAAATGTCACAGGGCATTGTGGCAGGAGGTCAATGTTCACAGAAGCTAATAATAAAAACATGGGTAGGGAAAATTATCAAATTTCTCATATCTCAGCTCCAGGGGGCCTGGGAAGGTATGGAAAGCTGGCAGTGCACATAGGATCATTCGAAGCTTAACAATTAGACCCTCTGGTAATCTTCTGTTCCCCTGTCATGCTCATCCAAGTTACAAAGCATTGATGCTGGGTTTTCTCTATTAATCTCTGCATCATCAGGAGAGATTAAGGGCCTATGCTCAAATACTAACATGAAACTTGCAGTGTTTCTGTTGATAAGAAGAGTTTAGTAGAACAGCTAAATTACCTTTCATGGGAGAAAATGCTAGTGTAGGTTCCCTTCAGTATTGATAATATACCTGAAGGCTTACCAAAGGTATAATTTTAAAAAAGCAGACAAAGGGACCACTCTTAGACCTAAAAGAGGAGGGGATCCATTGCTGTCTAGCTACAAAGAGGTTTGTGAAGGTAGCAATGTCATTTGGCAAATCACTTTGGATATAGTTATTTTTACATAATTTTTTATAGCTTGGGGACCTCTTTACAACTTCTAGGAAACCAATTCATATTATGTATCACTAAGGGCCCCCTATTGATAGGCTTTTGTTTGCGTCAGAAAAGCTTATCTCCTTATACAAATCAATAGGAATGCGAAGGCACCTTGAAGCCAGTTGATTCAGCTTAAGAGCTGGTTAAATGCGATCAGAAGGAGGTCAACTGGAGATCATGTGCACCTGTCAATGAACTGCAAATTATCTCAGAAGCTCCCAAACTGATGTTAAATACAAGCTGAATGCACCTGATGGTTCACGGGCCCTAAAGCACTTGCCTTTGAGATGGAATTGGAGAGGGGGAAGTGAATAAGGACCTTAATAGTTTCATGGGTTCACTATGGGGCCTTATCACATGTTGTCACGACCCTGGTATTTTGGTATATGCTCAGGATGAAAGGGGGAGATCAACTACTTTGTTCCTTCTCTTCAGCATAGGATTTTGATTGGCCTTTACATATGTGGCTATCAAAAGTATTTTCCTATGATGTCTTGTTAATTGAACTATGCTTGCTTGCTACCAGCTCTGATGAAGGTTTTTGGACTAAGCTTGCTCGCTATCTGCCCTGACAATGGACTGTCCTAGGATACTACTTCACCGCACCATCTCCTGCTTGATCAGCACTGTGTTCTAGAACCTGGGGGCCCTAAAGGCCCTAAAGCCCTTGCCTTTGAGATGGAATTGAAGAGGGGGAAGTGAATAAGGGCCTTAATAGTTTCATAGGTTCACTATGGGACCCTATCACATGTTGTCACGACCCTGGTATTTTGTTATATGATCAGGATGAAAGGGGGAGATCAACTACTTTGTTCCTTCTCTTCAGCATAGGATTTTGATTGGCCTTTACATAGGTGGCTATCAAAATTATTTTCCTACAATGGCTTGTTAACTGGACTATGCTTGCTTGCTACCAGCTCTGATGAAGGTTTTTGGACTACGCTTGCTCACTATCTGCCCTGACAACGGACTGTCCCAGGATACTACTTCACCGCACCATCTACTGCTTGACCAGCACTGTGTTCTAGAACTTAGGGGCACCCAAGAACCAGCAGGTCTGCTTGCCTTAAGGGAACAGGGGCTGCTCTAGACAAAAGAAACACCAGTCAGCTATAGCAGCCTTTTTCAACCAGGGTGCCCATGCACCTTGGGGTGCCTTCAGGTGTCTTTACGGGTGCCTTGGCAAAATGCCTAGAAATTGCCCAAAAATTGTCTACAAGCCAGTGGGCAGATCAAGCCTGCCTATTAGTTACATAAAGCCACAAGTTTTCATTGTGCACCATTACAACCTTCCAGCCGCCAGTGTTCTAACAACCAATGGCATCATCGGTTGATAAGGAGCATGTTGGTCACTTGCTCAGAATCCTTGTTTGCCCCTCCCCTGTCCCTCTCCATCAGCTCTGGGATCACATTATCTGAGAGGGAGAGAAACTGAAGAAGAAGAGAAACATTGGAATACTAATCAGTACCAGTGTGCAAAGGTGTGTTTGCTTTGGAAGAATAATCTCTTCTAACGTTGGGTGTCCTACGTGTGTGGATATTGCTGCATTATGTAAAACATTTAGTTTTGTTTTTAAACGTTATTATAGGGGGCCTTGACTGAAAAAAGGTTGAGAAACACTGAGCTATAGTTCCTGACCAAGGCATCTGGCTATGTGTTACACAACAGACAATACCTTTGTGGGAAAACCTATCTACAGTTTGTGCAAAAATTCTGAAGGATTTTTAAAGTTTACATATTTTATATTGAAAAGAATGAAGCAAGAAAAGTCAAAGCACCCAGAAACTCATCTGTGGCAGAAGTGATAATACTGACCATACATGGATCAGTTTTTCTCATTCAACCAGCAGGATGATAAAGATAAAATTGAATAGATTCTCCCATCCAAACAAGCGAGTTAGAGGGAGGAATCCTCCTTGCTGTGATATTGTATTCCGACAGTGATAACTCCTCCAGTAATCTGAACACCAAGCTATGCAGTGAAATAACGTCCTTACAGGATGTCTCCAATTTACAAGCCGACATCAATGCTCGGTCTAATTGGGCGACTATGTGGCAGATGAGGTTTTATGTTGATAAATGTAAAGTTATGCACTTGGGGGCTAAGAATATGCATGCATCATACATACTAGGGGGATTACAACTGGGGGGCTCCATAGTGGAGAAGGATCTGGGGGTTTTGGTAGATCATAAGCTCAATAATAGCATGCAATGCCAAGCTGCGGTTTCCAAAGTGAGCAAAGTCCTTTCTTGTATTAAGAGAGGTATGGACTCCAGAGAGAGAGATATCATTTTCCCCTGTTCAAATCATTAGTAAGACCTCATCTGGAATATGCAGTTCAGTTTTGGGCACCAGTTCTCAAAAAGGATATCGGGGAACTGGAGAAAGTGCAGAAAAGGGCAACCAAACTGATAAGAGGCATGGAGGAGCTCAGCTATGAGGAAAGATTAGAGGAACTGAATTTATTCACTCTTGAGAAGAGGAGAATAAGGGGGGATATGATCAACATGTTAAAATATATAAGGGGTCCATATAGTGAACTTGGTGTTGATTTATTCACTTTACGGTCAACACAGAGGACAAGGGGGCACTCTTTACGTCTGGAGGAAAAGAGATTTTATCTCCAAATACGGAAAGGTTTCTTCACAGTAAGAGCTGTGAAAATGTGGAATAGACTCCCTCCAGAGGTGGTTCTGGCTAACTCAGTAGATTGCTTTAAGAAAGGCCTGAATACTTTCCTAAATGTACATAATATAACTGGGTAATAACATTTATAGGTAAATTGATCCAGGGAAAATCCGATTGCCTCTTGGGGGATCAGGAAAGGATTTTTTTCCCCTGCTGTAGCAGATTGGAGCATGCTCTGCTGGGGGTTTTTTTTTTGCCTTCCTTTGGATCAACTGTGGGTATAGAATTGGGTATATTGAATTGTACGATATTTTTTATATTTATTTATTTATTTATTTTTTTATGGTTGAACATCCAGTTCCAGACTTGTGTCTTTTTTCAGCCTAGCTAACTATGTAACTATTTAACACATTGATCAGCGCTGCAGCTTCAGTGCTGATGGAAGGAACATTTTCTAAGAAGCCAGTTTGAGAGAAGTTGATCATTAGATATACTTCTCTGGAACAGAAATGGCTAAATGGATCAAAATTTGGCCAATTTCGATCCATTTATGGCCAGCTTAAGACACCAAGCTAGTTTGGAAGAGAACTTAGAACTATAGTAGGGAGAGGTTGCCTTATGAACCAATACAAGAGTTCAGGGGGTGACCTACCCCATCACGCTCCACCTCTGAATGAAATTTCCCTTTTGGGTGAAATAAGGCTTTATTTTGTGATTCATTATCTCCATTACCACTAGATACAGGTTTTTTTTCCCTGGGTGGGATGGAGGCCTCCTTACACATCATTCAGCTTAACTCAGGAAACAATAGAGTGAGGTGCTTGGAATCTGGGAACATGAAGGAGTGTATTTCTCCAGGCTCAGAATCATGGACAATAAGATATTAGAAAGCTGCACTATTGGAGGCCATTGCGTTATGATGAAATTCATTCAGCTTATAAACTGGGTCCCTGGGTAAGTTTAGATGTAATATTTTCATGTTTAACTGGATTGTGCCTTTAAAGGTTGTCTAAGAGAAATATGGCTGAGTATTTTATGAGTCACCCAGGTATGTGGAGTGTGTACTTTACATGCCTTATGCAACCACTTTAGGCACGTACTTATTAGTGTGCTGTTACAGGCCCTGTGCATTAGGGATGCTGAAGAAAAAAGCTATACTCTCAATTGCCATTAGTAAAGTTAAGCACTGTCATGTTTAAAAGCTCTGCAATATAATGGACTGGGAGTAAAAGAACCACTCATGTCCTGTGCTTTATTCCAGGCTAATTAAGAAATGGGGTTAATCTTAGTTCATTCTAATCAGCCCCCTTTCTTTTGTTCCAAGTCTTTGTCTTTGAAATAAAGGACACATGGGGGAGGGGTTAAGATATCGCAGATATTGCAATATATATCACGTTATAGACTAATACATAGAATGTTGCTAAGAAGGCCAACCTTAATTAATGAATTCTTCAAGCTGTCACAAAGCTTATATACAATTGGATGGCAGAATAATAGTGATGGCTGATGTGGTAGAGGATTTTGATTAAAGCGCACTCAGCAAGGGCTATACAGTAACCCACAAAGTATACAATTAATGGTGCTGCGCTACCTAGATATGTGCAAAAGATCGCTGTAGATATTGTACAAAAACAAGATGCTTACATGTGTGCAAAAACTTGCTGTTATTATGGTGCAAAACAAGCAATAATAAATTGTGCAACTCTATAAAAATGAATAAGGTCCTTAGGTGGGTACAATAAATGCCAATGAATAATTGTTGTTGAACAGGATGGACTGGTGTCTTTTTTCAACTTAACGACTATGTAACTACTGTATGTAATAATACTGTATGTAATTAATTATTAATGATATTAAAATGTGCAAGTCAAAAAATACAAGTGCTATATATTAAAGAATAAAGTCTAATGTGTATCTCCGATATTCCAATATAGTTATTTCATCATAAGGTCCATACTGTATTTTTTTGAAACAGTCTCTTATATTATATATATACCTTCACCTCAGTGTGAGATAAAAAACTTCTGTTTTCCCTAAAATGCTGCTGTGACACCACTGTCCTCTATGGTGTTCCTCTGTGTCATTCCTTAACCTCGCCCAGGATATGCAAAAGTGTGGAAAAGACTTCCCATAGTGTGATGTTGTTTTATGTATAGGATTTATTTAAATATATCTATATATATATATATATATATATATATATATATATATATATATATGTAGCACTAACCCCCAAGGGACCTGCTGGTTATTTTTGGGCTTACCGTTACCTTCTTGACCTCGTATGCGTCTAGGGGTTTCACAAGGTAAATGGCCCAAAGAACTGTAGAGACTGACACTGGATCCACTTTAGAGATTTTTATTTGCGAAATGGTAGACAAAACTCAGTCTCTCAAAAAAGGAATAGAGGGTAAAGGTAGGTTCAGGTACTTTTGGAACTGCTTGAAACTGAATGTCTCTCACTATGAAATCCAGGGAATAGCCATTCGCAACTGGATACTACAGCCATCGGATAAAACTCCTCTCAGTGAATTTAGCAGCCGATAGGTGATTCAGATAAAGCAAAGCCTCTGCCACAGACTTGGTTGTAGAACTTGTAAATGAAAAGTCTCTGCCACAGAATTAGTTGTAACTGAAGCATATATGAAGTTAGAGAACCCTCAAACGGTACCAGTATCTTGCAGCCGGTCCGGCGATACCGTACGAGTGTAGATTCACCTGGTGTCCTTTCAACTTAGCTTCCAGGCTCTTGCCGAGCAGCCAGCCTTGTGCATGGCCCTCTTCTGAAGAGTCCTCCCCTGGTTGCGTTCTCAGTTGCTGGGCCTCTCCAAAGACGAGACGGCACCGGACCACCTTAGAATCCGCCTTCCAGTTACTGTGTCCCGGGCTAGCCAGCCCCGAGACTCGGAAATGGATGAATCCGCACCCCAGGCCATGAGGGCCCCTGAGGGCTGGTCAGGAGGACCAGGACCAAACAGGCAGAGAGAACTTCGGGACCGGAACCCAGAAGCACATGATCTCAGTCCCTTAAGTACCTTCTCCCAGAATGTACAGCGAGACAACACACTCACTGGTTGGTTCCGAGAGAGATTGGCACGCAATGCGCCCAAACGAACTGTGTTCCTGTGCTTGCCAGAGGCGACACCATCACCTATGGTCAAGCAGAACACAATGCAACCCAGCCAAACTGGTACTGAGACCATAATTTAGAGCAATTGACCCTAAAACCCAACTGTGGTTTCAGGAACATTAAATCTACAAAAGACATAGCGCATGCTCATTAGGAGCCCGGCGCTACATATATATATATATATACAGTATCTCACAAAAGTGAGTACACCCCTCACATTTTTGTAAATATTTTATTCTATCTTTTCATGTGACAACACTGAAGAAATTATACTTTGCTACAATGTAAAGTAGTGAGTGTACAGCTTGTATAACAGTGTAAATTTGCTGTCCCCTCAAAATAAACTCAACACACAGCCATTAATGTCTAAACCGCTGGCAACAAAAGTGAGTACACCCCTAAGTGAAAATGCCCAAATTGGGCCCAGTTAGCCATTTTCCCTCCCCAGTGTCATGTGACTCATTAGTGTTACAAGGTCTCAGGTGTGAATGGGGAGCAGGTGTGTACTGATCACTGGAAGTTCAACGTGGCACCTCATGGCAAAGAACTCTGAAAAAAGAATTGTTGCTCTACAGAAAGATGGCCTAGGCTATAAGAAGAATGCCAAAACCCTAAAACTGAGCTGCAGCATGGTGGCCAAGACCATACAGCGGTTTAACAAGACACAGCTGTTTTTACCTGAGCGGCGGCGCAACACAGGGATTTTGCTACACATGGTGATCACTGAGGTTTATTATCTGTGTCCATACCTTTTACTACCAGCACTCTAGCTACCTTTCAAAACCCTCCTGTATACTCCTGGGATCTGACGTCCGGGCTGGAGATTGTTTGGTCACTGATTCCTTAACCAGGAATCTGTTCAGTGCTGTGTTCGTTTCTAGGGACTGTTTTGAGTACCCCAACATGTTCCTTGGTATACAGCAGTTACTTCAACGCTGATCCCCCTTTTGAACTGTTAGACTCTTGGTGCTGTCAGGATGACCCAATTAATTCCTGCATATCCGTCTAATTTTTACTCTGTTGCCGTTAACAGCTGGATCTCAAATTTTCCGACAACAAAATCCGATCGGACTTTTTCCAATCGTGTGTCGAGAATTCCGACGCACGAAGTGCCACGCATGCTCAGAAAAAAATTGGAGATGAAAGCTATTGGCTACTGGCCTCTACGTAGTCCCGTCATATGTGTTCGATGTCTGCTCGTTCCGAAGGATGAGATTTTCCGACAACTTTGTGCGACCGTGTGTATGCAAGACAAGTTTCGGCCAAAATCCGTCAGAAAAAATCTGACGGATTTTGTGGTCGGAATGTCCGACTGTGTGTACGGGGGCTAAGTCTATTGATTCTCCTGAAGAAGGTGTGTATCATGTAGAGCCCAGGATACCATTACCATCATAACCTGTTACATAGTTTAAATCGGGATTCTTGATATTTTACTCTGGAATGAGTGGTCATTCACCTCCAAGGTTTTTATGTGAATTGCCTATGACTATGTATTAGTATCAATTATATAACTTTGTTATACTGACTTTTCCTAAATGTCGATTTTTTTAAATGTGTTTTAACTTTTTTAATTATTAATTACCCACATGGTCGTGCCTAAAAAGTCCAAGCCTTCTATTCCAATTTTTTTTGCAAATTTACACTGTTATACAAGCTATACACTCACTACTTTTTGTAGCAAAGTGTAATTTCTTCAGTGTTGTCAAATGAAAAGATATAATAAAATATTTCCAAAAATGTGAGGGGTGTACTCACTTTTGTGAGACACTGTATATATATATATATATATATATATATATATATATATATATATACATATATATATATATATATAGTAGCCCACATATTTCTCATCCTAAACTGCTAGGGCTAAAAAAAAAAAATGATTACCAAAAATAAGAGAAAAAATACCCACATTTGACCCCAGTTTCCAACCACTTTGCTTAGAAAAGGGTAACATCACTTAGCAGTCTTGGGGGATCCTGGAAAAGCTTAGGATCCCAAATCTTGCAAGAATGCACTCTTTCACTGTACAATATATAAGGGCATTTTTGTGACATTTGGGTTTGGGGTGCAAGGTAAGAATTTTTTCCAGTTTTTGTAATTTGTATTTGCCCTAGGGACGTGATACAAAGTTTAAAGAATAATCGTTTTTACAAAAAAAGGAATAGATGGGAGGTAAAGGTTGATATTGCTCTTGATAGTTTTTTGTTTTCTTTTGCCAAGGTTCACACTGCTCCGGCATGAATCTGACTGAACCCAGGTTCACACTGAGCAGCGGAAATGAAGCCGCGCGAGTTCAGCATTCACTCCCTCATGTCACTCCCGATTTCGGCCGCAATTTCAGAGACATCTGTTTCTGCACAGATGTCAATGTAAATCTCAGCCTAAAATCCCAAAAAGTAGTACAGAAACTACTTTTTGAAATCGGCGCAGCGCCGCAGATGTGGCGTCGTACTGATTAGGACGGTGCCATTGGTGACAATTGCCACTGATTTAACATGCAATTTGACATGTCAAAACAAATGTCGAAACGCTCCAGTGTGAACCAGGGCTTAATGGGACTTTTTACACTCTATGACATTGAAGTCGTATCAAAGTAAGACCAAAATAGTGCAGGAACATTTTTCTAAATTCGGAGCGACTTGTTTTGGATCAATTAAGACGGCTCTCATAGGGAAACATTTGACATGTCATTTGACTTGTGCTCTCACTAGTTGGATCCCATGTCGCACCAGTGTGAACCAGGCCTTAATGTGAAAGAAGAATGATTTGATGTGCTACCTACTGTACCCACCGAGGTTTAACCACTTGCCGACTAGCCACCGCAGCTTTACTGGGGCAGAATGGCATGGCTGGGCGTAACAACATTATGTTACATCGCTTCGCCCTGTGGCCATTGGGGGGGTGCTTGCCCCCTGAGCCGATGCGAGTGCACGGCGGGCGGGATGACCGCCGGGCTCCTGCGATCGTTTGTGCCATCACCGAGAATCGGGATCTGTGTGTGTAAACACACAGATTCTGGTTCTCTGAGGGGAGAAAAGACTGATCATGTGTTCATACAAAGTATGAACAGCGATCTGTCATCTCCCCTAGACAGTCCCATCCCCCCTTCAGTTAGAACACAGAGAGGGAACACAGTTAGCCCCTTGATCGCCCACTAGTGTTAACCCCTTTCCTGCCAGTGACATTTTTACATTAATTATTTCATTTTTATAGCACTGATCGCTGTATAAATGCCAGTGGTCCCAAAAATGTGTCAAAAGTGTCCACCATAATGTCGCAGTCCTGATAAAAATTGCAGATCGCTGTCATTACTTAAAAATAATAATAAAAATGCTATAAATCTATTCCCTATTTTGTAGACGCTATAACTTTTGCGCAAACCAATCAATATACAGGGATATTTATTATAGCAAAATATTGTGTTTTTTTTTTAATTGTTGCTCTTTTTTTGTTTATAGCGCAAAAAATAAAAACCGCAGAGATGATCAAATACCACCAAAAGAAAGCTCTATTTGTGGGAAAAAAATTTTGTTTGGACGACCGCGCACTTGTCACTTAAAACGACGCAGTGGCGAATCGCAAAAAATGGCCTGGTCATTCAGCAGCCAAATCTTCTGGGGCTGAAGCGGTTAAAATGAATAGCCAAGACCTATTTTTATGTTTAGATAAAGTAGGGAAGGCTTAAAACACTTGTCCATTTATTTTTGCTGTAGGTGCCCCATTGGAGAGATTTCCCTTCACTTTCTGGCTCAGAGACACAATAATAAATCCCCACAAAGTGAGGGGAAATCCCCTCTTAGGTCAGTGTTACAGGACAGATATCTCCATTGGACAATTTTCCCTCCCCTCTCACCAGGACAAACAGAGAGAGTGAATCTACCTAGCAGAGACACCGACAGCATTAAAAACTTGATGGGGTACTTTACTTCTAAAAAAAGTTTTAGATATATATAAAATTTCAGGGCCTATTTACAATTAATAGCGAACATATTACAGCGCACACATTCAAGAATGATGTTTCCTGCAGGGCTAGTTAAAAACACCTGAACATATTCAAAAAATACGGGGGTTTGATCACACTATATGGTTATATAGTGCTAAGCCCACTTACTGCGACAAAGTACCCTGAATTAGTGGGTCCTACCCTAGTAATAGAATGAAAGATCCTGCGTCTCAACCATGGGAGCCAAACTCCTCTATGTGGGAGAACTGAAAGGATTCCTCCTATACACTGGTGGCCACTAAATAAGAGGTAATGATATCTCCATTGGACAATTTTCCCTCCCCTCTCACCAGGACAAACAGAGAGAGTGGATCTACCTAGCAGAGACACCGACAGCATTAAAAACTTGATGGGGTACTTTACTTCTAAAAAAAGTTTTAGATATATATAAAATTTCAGGGCCTATTTACAATTAATGCCGCGTACATACGACCAGACTTTTCGACGGACTTGGTCCGGCGGACTGAATCCGTCGGACAATTTGATCGTGTGTGGGCTCCAGTGGACTTTTTCTTCCGCACCTAGAAATAAAACTTTCTTCAAATCTTTCCGACGGACTATGAGCTTCCTTATTCTACGTCATCACATTCAAATCCGTCAGACTTTTGGAGTGATCATGTGTGGCCAAGTCCGTTCGGTTGAAAGTCCGGCGGACCTCAGCTGCAAAGTTCGTTAAAAAGTCTGACATCGCGTGTACGCTGCATAAGAGTTCTGTTGTGGCACGATAATGCACACATGTTAACACATGTCATTCATTATGAATGAACGGGAAAAAAGATGAAGCACTAGACAATCAGCTCAAAAGTTGATAAACCTTTATTCTTGACAAGAAAAATTATTTATGGACCTTTGAGCTGATTGCCTGGTGCACCAGCACCATCTTTTTTTCCCGTTCATACAGATTTCTCAAGCTGGGTGGCGCCCACCTAGTAGGAATTACCCCTGCTTTAAGTTGAAATCAACTTATGCCACGTACACACGAACGGAATTTCGGCCAGCAAAAGACCGATGAGAGCTTTTCATCGGAAAATGCGACCGTGTGTAGGCTCCATCTGAATTTTGCTGGCCGAATTCCCACCAGCAAAAATTTGAGAGCATGTTCTCAATTTTTCTGATGGAAAAGGTTTCTATCGGAAATTCCAATCGTCTGTAGCAATTCTGACGTGCAAAATTCCTACGCATGCTCGGAAACAATTCGACGCATGCTTGGAAGCATTGAACTATATTTTTTCTCGGCTCGTCGTAGTGTTGTACGTCACCGCGTTCTTGACGATCGGAATTTGGTGTGACTGTGTGTAGGTAAGACAGTTTGAGCGGAATTCCGTCGGAATTTAGTCGGTAAAACCATCAGAGCTTTTTCCAACAAGAATTCTGATCGCGTGTACGCGGCATTAATGAGAGCTTCCATCAACTGGTATGTTCTGAAAAACAAGTTTTCAAAGAGCCCAACACCTCACTCTAATTTTTAATTATTCATTATGAATAGGCTGTCACTGCACTACAACAGGGGAAAAAGCATGCAAGACCCTTTTTTAACAACGAAGCACACTACAGCACGCATATGTATTGTGGTGCGCTGCAATATGTTGTGCATTGGGCTCTACCGTACAATGCGCTGGGGTGCCATTCACAATAAAGGCCTACACAAAGCACTGCACATACAGGTAAATTGCCATGATTTGCAGCAACATAGCCTACTGCATGCATTTTAGTGCATGTTACCACAACACACAAATGTCAATGGGCCTTTAAAGAAACCTGTTATAAGAGAAATATGGAGGATGCCATTGCAGAACCTCCAGTCCAATAGATAAAAAAAACTTTCTGCTCCCTGGCAACAATTCACCTGGGACAGGATCACTAGGCGACCAATTACTTTTTCCTGCAACAATAATCTGAAGTTGGCTTAACTAGATATCATTCTGTCACTGCTCCCTCATTAAACAGCAAGGTTCTGCAGTGTTTCAACCAATGACAAAGTGACGACTATTAGGGAAAATGTCAGTGCTATAGTGGTTCTGTCGCCAGCCAGAATTCCCAAGAGTTTATTTTCTGACCCAGGCAACTGTAATTAGGAACTTAGCAAAAAAGCAGGATCAGATAATTTTGGACCTAATCAAGTGGGTCACTTTGAATGCTCTGCAATTGCTGAAAATTCTAGCTCCTGGTTGCTCTTGGTTAAATAATTTAGGGTGCTGAGTAGGGATCATTTTTGGTGTGCCACGATTGTGGCTGTGTCATGTGTACATCCCCGAATGACTGCCTTTGCAGCTAAGGGAGAGTGGTAAAAACATAGCTCATCCACATATTTTTACGTCCCCCCCCCAAACCCAATTGCAAGTTTAAACTAAGCCTCAATCAATGGTTCTGTATTCAGTTCTGGGAACAGCTGCATTAATGAATGACCTTTGTTGGAGAACTGTATAGCACTATACCATATGTTGTCTGTGAGTCTGTGAGTCTGTTGCAGTTATCATGCAGTAAAGTGGTTGTCAGGTGTCAGAGGGGATGCCATGTTCCCACAGTACATGGTATCCTGTCAGGTGGGAAACTTGCCATTAGAAGACATTGGATATTGTGTGGAGTCATTGCAGTGTGTATCCTACATCAACAGTAATGCCGCGTACACACAACCAGACTTTCTGGCAGACTAGGTCCGATGGTTTTTTCAACGGACTTTTGGCGGAATTCTGCCGGACTTTCCGAACGAATGGACTTGGACACACACAATCACACCAAAGTCCGACGAATTTGATCGTGATGATGTACGACCGGACTAGAATAAGGAAGTTCATAACCAGTAGCCAATAGCTGCCCTAGCGTCGGTTTTCGTCCGTTGGACTAGCATACAGGCAAACGGATTTCTCAATAGGAAAATTTGAAACATGTTCTATTTCTAAAGTCCGTCTGATTTTTCGTCAGCAAAGGTCCGATGAAGCCCACACACGATCGAATTGTCCGGCGGATTCGTTCCTTTGCTGTCGAAAAGTCCGGTCGTGTGTACGCGGCATTAGACAGTCACAGCAGACCGTTAGGCTCCTTTGACATGAGAGGTCTGATCAGGTCCAGCTGTCTTGTTTTCAGCCGGACCCGATTGGACTCTCCATTCTCTTCTATGGGCAGTTGGATGTAAACAGACTTGTGTCCATTTACACCCGGCTACCTCCGGGTGCCATCCGATACTCCAAAAAAATAAAGCGGAAGGAGATCTGTTCCCCTCTGTCTCGCTGGAATGGATCTGATGTATTCAGGTGCAGTTCATATTGGCAAAATGTTGAGGTAGTCCAGCAAATCAATATCAGCAAGAAGAACTTAAAACAACTCAAAAAATATTACATAAAATTAAATGACGTTATTTTTACAAAAATATTTAAAAGCTAATGATAAAAATCCATCCCAATGATTAAAATAATATAAATGAAGCACATTCAGCTACTTCATGAATAATAAGGTGTGAGTACTAGTTTATAAAGGTGTAGTTTATAATAGCGTATCAAAAATCATTTATACCAAAGTTACAATATGCAATGAAACAAAACAAAATAGCAAACAAAACATAATCATAAATCAGTATTCCCTTCATCAACATGTTTCTCCGGTGAAATCCTCTTTTTCAGGACAAAATAACCCAAATCTCTCATGGTACACTTTTATTATTACTATTGTAGCCAGGGTCAGCTATTTTGCTTATAATCTAGTGACATTTTCTGTGTTGTTAATGTGGGGTTGGCTCCCTCTAGTGTTTGCTGGACTCTATGTGTTAATTTATTTTTCCTGTGTGAGGATGTAGAGCAAAGCATCATGGGATGTGTAGGATCTGAACTACAAAGAACAGAATGTTGAGTGAACAGAACAGACTGCTGGGAAAGGATATAAAAGGGTCTGGTGCGGCCTAGATCAGACTCTCTGGATGCCGTTTTGACTCTGCCAGCAAGAGGTCTGTGTGACAGTGAGTTGCTGATGATTCTTCAGTGCAGTGGACTGGAGGGTGTTCCAGGTCATCCAGAGGCGCCTGCAATTCAGATTCCCGTGGAGGGCAGCGTGGGGCAGCGGACGCCATTATCCAGAGCCAAGATACATCGTTGCCAAATCCATCTGAGTTCCAGAGTGGTGAGCGGGCATAGCCCATGTTATAGTTAGGGACATTGCTGTTAGACATCACTCACACAGTTCTGCTGGTGGTACTTGTAGTCCCACAGAAGTCAAATCCTATGTTATAACGGACGTGGCAAGTAGATACCTATGCTCAGCTCACATTATTGATTCCAGTAGTCATATTGGATGATATATTTAGGACCATAAAAGAAGGAAGTTATAATACAACCAGGATAAATAAAAGTTTCGCCAAATTTGCTACAATTTTTCATCCCGGATTACTTTATTTACAACATAAAGAGGCTAGCTGAAGATATCTGGATTTCAAGGACTAACCTTTTACCCTTTTATCATCCTTTTTCCTTCATCTGCTTAAATTGCATTGAACTGTTATTAGGAGCCATCCTATTTGAATGTGATATTCTTCATACTGTTTCTCCATATTGTGCAGGATTGTTTGGCCTGTGAGTTGAGGAGGCAGAAGGGAGAAATCTGACACAGGATATAGTGTCCGTTGTCTACTCTCCTGTTAACCTGTTCGCATAGATTCTGTGATTGGTTTAATATTTGAGTTAATTTACAATCAAGGGAACTTTGCACCAATATGTTGTGTTTGATAAGTTTAGATAAACTAGCAGTGTGTGCAGGAGTGTTTCTTACTAACTGACAAAGTTGAGATATATATGTATCTTGATAATACAGTAAACATATTTTAACTGTTTCTTTAATACTGTGTGAGTCTCTATATACTACTACAGCTGGTGAGATGACGAAACCCAGGGTGTCAGAGGTAAGGGAGGATTTGCAGAGTCAAGGTAATCAGTGGTACTGCATTTTCCCATCACACACGTTCCTGGAAATGCTCTCGGATTTGGGTGCTGAAGCAACAACCAGCTGGATACTGGTTCAAGTCACAATGAAGATATTTGCCAGCACACCATGGAGCGACACAAATAGCGTCCAAAGGGGTGATTTATTGCATGATCACAACACAAGGGTAGTGCAACGTTTCGGAGCCAGGCAGGGCCCCTTCGTCAGGCATGTGATATGTGAGGAGTGACACTGTCACTCCTCACATATCCCATGCCTGACGTAGGGGCCCTGCGTGGCTCCGAAACATTGCACTACCCTTGTGTTGTGATCATGCAATAAATCATCCTTTTGGACGCTATTTGTGTCGCTCCATGGTGTGCTGGCAAATATCTTCAATAAGGTAATCAGTGGGGTACAGAGTCTAGTAGCAGCCCTTATGGGGGTACCGCTACATTATTATTATTATATAAGTCATGGAGGCGAGCGTGGGATGAGGTGACATGGGAGCAGGAGGTCTTGGGAGGAACGGAGAGAACAATTTGGTTGGTATTTGAGACTAGGTTAGGGAAGTAGCTTGGGGCCAAGTTGTGGATGGCTTTGTAAGTTATTATTAATATCTTAAATTTAATTTGTTGGGTGAGCGTAAGCCAGTGGAGGGATTGGCAGAGAGGGGTAGCAGACGCTGAGCGGCTTGTAAGGTGGATGAGCCTGGCAGCAGCATCCATGATGGACTGAAGGGGGGATAGCCTATTTAAAGGTAAGCCAATGAGGAGGAAGTTGCAGACCCCCCACATTGCAGCACCATTTTAATCATGTAGTTGATTCCAAAGTGGCGTGCAAGAGGAAAATACCACAAGTCTATATACTGTATGGTGTGAGCACCATTGCATCTGATCTGAATAATAGCCACTGGTAACCATTTTGAAGCCAACAGCTCCCATCACATCACCATGAGAGAAGAGCAGTGCTCATAGCAAAAACACAATAGGGTGGATAGCTGCAGAGCTTGGGACATCGTGCCTTGTGCAATAGATTACACATGTCTAAGCCTCCCCCCAATCTGTGCCACCCGACAGTGATAACTTTCTGAAAATGAGAAAGGATGATCTCAGAGTTTCCATCTGCATTTGGATAAATTAGAAAATTATTTTATTGTCTGTAGATGTTCTGAACAGCTGCTACAATGTGTGCAATCTAATTCTTGTCCTTTCATATAGCAGATTGATAGCTTTCCAAAACATGTGCCGGAGATAAGTTATGAATGTAGAGCATGTAAACAAACAGATAACCCATTCACTTCCATTCTGTGCTGGTGTTATTGGTGGAAAAATGATCACTGGTGAAGACTCTGTCTATAAATTGTTTCCTTTGGGTCTGTGGAGCTAAGATTTGTTTGCAAATATGTTGGATATAAATTGTGTAAATCAATATCTTCCTTTAAGACAAAGGACTGATTAAAGGAAAAGTTTTGTGGGAGAAGGATGTCCTCACCATTGCTGACCTCTCCTTTGTTGTTCTGTACTTCTTGCGCCATACTTTGAGTCCCTAATGAGACACAATTATGTAGATAATGATGTCTCACTTTCCTGATCTGCAAAATCAGGACCTGATTAAGAGCATTATGGGCATGGTGCTGAGGATTTTGGTGGGCCTTTTTATGAAAATAAATAAAATGAAAACACAATTTTTTTCCGTTAAAACAAATTCAATTAATGAGAGAGAGAGGGGTTGAAAGAGAGGGGGTGATAGAGAGGGGATGAGAGGGAGGGGGGAGTGAGAGAGAGGGGGTGATAGAGAGGGGGTGAGAGGGAGGGGGTGAGGGAGGGGGGGAGTGAGAGAGAGGGGACGAAAGAGAGAGGGGGTGAGAAAAAGGGGAATAGAGAGATGGTGAACGAGAGAGAGGGGAGAGAGAGAGTGGTAGGATAGAGAGGGTAAAGGGGGTGAGAGAGAGAGAAAAGGGGAGGTGAAGGGGGTGAGAGAGAGAAGGGGGGTGAAGGTGGTGCGAGAGAGAGAGAAGGGGGAAGGGGGTGAGAAAGAGAGGGGGCATGAGGGGGTGAGAGAAAGAGACTCTGTGGGGGGCAATTACATGGGGGGGGGGGGTAATAGTACAGTACATAACATGGGTGATACAGTAGAGTATGTTACATGGAGGGGGGGTCAATTATTATTATTATAGCAAAAAGTCAAATATATTGTTTTTTTTTCAAAATTTACGCTCTTTTTTTGTTTATAGGGCAAAAACTAAAAACCACAGAGGTGATCAAATATGACCAAAAGAAAGCTCTATTTGTGGGGAAAAAAGGATGACAATTTTGTTTGGGTACAGCGGTGCGCGACCGCGCAATTGTCCGTTAAAGCGACACAGTGCCGTATCGCAAAAAATGGCCTGGTCATTAAGGGGGAATATCTTCCGGTCTGTAAGTGGTTAAAGGATAAGTCCACCCTAACACTAAAATCCCTGCATCTGCAGACATCCATGGTCTAACATTAACCTATCTAACCCTGTAAAGAGGAAATCAGTATACATACCTTTTTTGAAGCCGATCTGATCCGGTCTCCAGCGAAGCTCATGGCATGGCCGACAACAGCTGTGAAATTAATAGGGAGTGACATCACCCACAGACTTACTATGGGGCTTCCGTTGTCAGCTGTGTCCTCTGCACCCACCTCCACATTGAAGCCGCGGCTGACAGCTCGGATCGGCTTCAAAAAAGGTATGTATACTGATTTCTTCTTTACAGGATAGGTTAGTGTTAGATCGTGGATGTCTGTAGATGTAGAGATTTTAGTGTTAGGGTGGACTTATCCTTCAAGAGCCAAAAGAAAAAAAAACAGCTCTTGTTTCTTATATCAGCCAAGATTCTATCTTTCATCCTACAATCCTTGCATTGGAAGGTTAAGATATATTGCCATATCCAATAAAATACACAAGAAGCAACTTACTAAATGCAAACTGCGGTTTCCCATAGCAATCAATTGGATTTTGAGACATCTAGACCAGTAAATGATGGAATTTGATTGGTGGTTTTGGGTGCTGTACTTTGTACTTAGCTCTTTGCTCCTTGCACTGTTTTATTCAATAATCTCAATAATTAGATTAGTTGCCTGCTTGAAAAAAAAAAAAAAAAAGAATTGTTCCTTCTTCAGACAGTTTGATAAATAGTGTCCCTATAAAAGTTTTCCGTTACATCTTGAATATGTCTTCAGTGCTCATTCTGTACAAGCAGCGAAATTAGTATTTTATATTGTGAGGAGATATGCGGAACAAATACATCATCATTTTTGTTCAGTTTCAGTAAATAAACAATTTTGTTATATTTATAACACCCTGTGCAGCATGTCAAAAAAGCAATACACGCTGAAGAACGATTAGATTTTATTGAAATTCCCAGAGTAATATTCATGTACACACCTGCAGCCAAATAATGCATATTTATTGCAATGTGTTCTTTAATAGGCTCCACAAATAGCCTCGCTTTGTAAAATCACATATAGAGCTCTGATACATTTTCAGAATTTAACACTTTCCACTTATGTAGAATAATTGCATCACTGTATGTTTCATGTATTATTAATTATAACCTAATTGCAGCAAAACTGGAATATGAGGTGTTATCACTATATGTGAAATTGCTATACAGAGATGCTTAAAGCGATATCTTAAATCCAAGGCTAAGTACACAAAGGAATTTGTTAATCCTATCTTGTAAACACTACATAGTTAGTCAGCTTGAAAAAAGACACATGTTCATTGAGCTCAAGCATTAACAAAAAATTCCATCCTCGCAACCTTTAATTCATAGTTGGTCTAGCCTTTCTCAACCTTTTCAATACAGAGGAACCCTTGAAAAAACGCTCTCCTCTTAGGGAACCCCTGCTAAAGGTTATTATATCTACATCTCATGATACATTAGTGTCAAGGTCAGTGGGAAGAATGCTTCTTACACTTGTGGTCGTTGGGATGAATTACCATCTTACAGATACTGTAGCTAAAAACATCAAGGATGTCAGTGGGAACTTATCTGAGAGATAGAAATTGCTCAAAAAACTCCTAGCGACCATTGGAGGAACTCTAGGGTTCCACAAAATCCTGGTTGAGAATCCATGGTCTAGAACATGGGTCTCCAACCTTTCTAAACAAAGAAAGTCCTTTAGACTTTAGGGGGGGGGGGGTGTACCATGGCCATCAGGAGTAGAAAATGTCCCGGCATCAGTGGGAGGAATTGTGCCCCATCATTTGGTGTTTTTGGGCACCATTGTTGGTGTCATTGGGGGAAACTATGCACCATCTTTAGTGGCATTTAGAAGAATTGTGCCCCTTCATTGGTGCCAGTTGATGAAATAGGTCCCTCAAGAGTCGGATAAAAGCAAGCTAAAGGGCTGCAACTAGCCCCCAGGCCACAGTTTGGAGACCACTGTTCTAGAAGTAGGCAAATAAGCTTTGATTTACTAGAAAAAATCCTTTCTAAACCACATCATTTTGATAATGGATATCTCCCTGGCCCGGATTCTACTATGTATTTCATATGCTACATGGCCTAAGGTAAGTGGACACAACACCAAATTATTTCCAGTGTTACCAATGAAGGGTATTGCTCATGCTACAGCAAATCATGAAAGGTTAGACAATTGTCCCATTCCAACCTTATAGTACAAGTAGGAGTAAGACCATTTAATGTTTCAGCATGTCTGTACACAAAGCCAGGTCCATAAAGATGTGGTTTTATCAGTTTAGTATGGAAGAACTCATACAGGCCTGTCCTCAACCCTACGGAACATCTTTGGGATAATTTGAAATGTCAACTGCGAGTCAAGGCTTCTCTTTCAATACCAGAACCTGACCTCACAAATTCACTTATTCACTTCACTCCTACAGACAGAGAAATTCCCCTATTTTTTGAGGGACTTTTAAGGCACTTGAATTACAAAAATATATATGAGAAGTGAAATGTGTAAAAACTGAATTTATTGGTACATCAACATATAAAAAAGAAGAGACATGACTAACTAGGCTACTATTACATTAACTGTGAAATGTATGAAAATATGACAAAACTTCCTCCATATGACAAATCTTCCTCCATCTGACACGTTTCAGACAGTTCACGTCTCCTTCATCAGGAGTATGAGGAGTATCATATAGAGTATCATATAGTCAATCAAGTGGTGTTGTATGTAGACATGCCATGTTTCAGTTAAAAATAAAGTTTGAAAGAATCTGTACTCTTGCCCACAATATTATAGTGTGCAATATCATTATGTTTCAGAGGCATAGAAGAGGGGAGAATGCCACCTATATGGAGGGGGCAAGCAGCACTGAGGCCTTAGAGAGCAAACCCCTGGCCTTAATACTGGTCTAGAACATATAGTCCACAATATGGATGATATAGCGGGGCTTCTAGCTAGAGAGACTCATAGGTAGGGTTGCACTGATACCGATACTGGTATTGGTGTCGATACTAAGCATTTGCACAAGTATCGGTACTCGTGCAAATGCTCTGATACTATAAACCGATACCTTCAGGTTTTGTTTTTTCAGTTGTCAACAAGGGAATGCGGGGGGAATGTAACAAAAGAATGCTGGCAACTATCGGCTGTTAAGGAGCGGGGCCGCTGCAATGAAATTTCAGCTGTCCCCACATCCTTCTACCCTCCTGCCTGCTGAAACTTTTGCCCTTTGCCTCCTCCTTTCCCTCCCGCCAGATTTGCTGGGTGCCTTCCCACCTCTTCCTTTCTCTTTTGCCAGCTATGCCAGGTGCCTTCCCCACCTCCTCCATTCTCTCCCGCCAGCTGCAGTGTTCTCCTAGCCGCTAGCGGGTCTGTCATCCTGCATGGTGTGGCGGCTTCCTGGTTGTCAGCAGCAGCTGCGAGCGGCTCTCCTCATCTAGCTGATCCTCCAGTTTTTACCCAGCTGTTACATCTGCTCCCTTTCTTCCTGGGCAGAAGCTTGTTGTTGAGCCATGCATCCGGGATCCTATCCACACATAGCAGCATGTGAGTGGACAATCTTATTTCCACTTGACAATAAGGTGAACTACTTTTAAAAAAACTTTTGAAATTTGTTTACTTTTCTCCTTTGCCCCATGTTTCCCATGTTTGTATGATACACACAAGCTTGTCATGGTATACATTGCCTTTTTTTTTAAGTATTATTATTATTACCACCCCTCTGTCCAGTCTTCCTAGGCAATAGGTATCGGTAATGGGTATCGGCGAGTACTTTAAAAAAAGGATTGATACTCGTACGAGCATTTAAAAAAATGGTATCAGTGCATCCCTACTCATAGGTGATGATGTTTGTGGTAAATCATACGTTTTTAACCACTTGCCGCCCTCCATATAGCAAAATGACGTCGGTAAAGTGGTTGCGATATCTTGATGTGGTCAGGATAACAAGCCTCTGTGCACCCTCGGGGGTGTGCATCACGCCAATCGTTGTTGTGGCGTGTCAGTCTGACACACTGCAACTCTGATCTAGGTAAATAGTCTCTGACGGAGACTGTTTACCAAGCGATCAGCCGTGTCCAATCACGGCTGATCACGATGTAAACAGGAAGAGCCGTTGACAAACGCGAATAGAGGAGAGCCGATCGGCTGCTCCTCTGACAGGGGGGGGTCTGCTCTGATTGTTTATCAGCGCAGCCCCCCCTCGGATGCCCACCCAGGACCACCAGGGAAGCCACCAGGACCACCAGAGATGGCCACCAATGATGACCACCAGTTATGGCATTCCTGGTGGCAAAGTGTGCCCACACATGATGCCAATGTGTGCCCACACATGATGCCAATCAGTGTCCACCAGCAATTCCTGCCAGTGCCGCCTAATCAGCGATGCCAATCAGTGCCATCTATCAGTGTCAATCAGTGCCACTCATCAGTGTCCATCAGTGCCACCTATCAGTGCCCATCCATGCCCATCAGTGCCCATCAGTGCTACCTATCAGTGCCTATCAGTGCCACCCATAAGTACACAGTGTAGCCTTTCAGTGCCCATCTGTGCCGCCTATGAGTGCCCATATGTGTCACCTATGAGTGCCCATCAGTGCTGCATATCACTGCCACCTATCAATGACCATCAGTGCCGCCTATCAGTGCCCATCAGTGTCGCATATCAGTGCCAATCAGTGCCCATCAGTGCCACCTCATTGGTGCCACCTCATCCGTGCTCATCAGTGCCACCTTATCAGTGCCGGGCAGTGCAGCCTCATCAGTGCCCATCAGTGAAGGAGAAAACATACTTATTTAGAACATTTTTATAAACAAAGAAAAACTTTATTTTTTTCAAAAATGTCTGTCTTTTTTTATTTGTTTAGCAAAAAATAAAAACCGCATTGGTGATCAAATACCACCAAAAGAAAGCTCTATTTGTGGGAAGAAAATTATAAAAAATGTGTTTGGGTACAGCGTAGCATGACCGCCCAATTGTCATTAAAACAGCGTCAGCGCTGAAAGCTGAAAATTGGCTTGGGCAGGAAGCAGGGAAAGTGCCCTGTATTGAAGTGGTTAAGCAAAGAGGATAAAAAATGCTTAGTCCTCAGGTCCAGATTCCAAGCAGGGTATATTACAAATTCACTTTGGGCTGAATGGACACAAATTCCTATAGACACACTCTAAATTATCGTAGAAAGCCTTCACAGATTTGTGGAGGCTGTTACAGCCACAAAGGAGGTCCAGATTATTTTTAATGGTCCATAGTTTTGGAATGGTTTATCCAACAATCTCATAAAGGTTTGAAGGTCAGATGAGAAGCAAGAGTCTGGCCATATAGTATATAAACATAACTAGCGTAACTCTCTGCTAGATTCTATTATGGGGAGATTATTCCTTATCTGTACAGCTTTTACAGTAAATAACCCTTTTCCTATGCAGAGATGAAATGTTTTTCTTTCACGAGGCATACTTTTATGTCTTATGTGTATCTAAAGCTAAAACATTTTTTGGTTTTGGAAAGAGAATGCTTAAAGGTGAACTTTAAAGTAAATGTATTCCTCAGTAGCTACAAAAGATATAAATTCACTTTGTGTGCAGCAAATGTCTTTGCAAATCCAGTTATTACCATATAAAAGTAGAAGTGGCATCATCATTGTGCTGTACCTAGCCTGTGCAGAAAGCAGAGCTATGGGAAGGACCTGGCAGACCCACCCACTACAGACTGCCTGCAGAAAAATAGGGGGAAAGAGGGGGCTGACATAAGACCAATCACCCTGCACAAGGAGAGAGAGAGCAGAACTGACTGATCTTTTGCATACTGGGTTACTGCACAGACCTGGAACCTAGACATGTACATGACGCAAAAATTAGTTTTGTTTCATTTTGATTAGTTAATCTAGTTATTTTGTTTAGTTAAATTTGGTTGATCCGTTCAATCCGTATTCGGAATTTGTATTCGGAATTCGTATTGGGAATCAGATTTTGGAATTTTTTTTGGAATTTTCTGATTTTTCCGATTCGAAACAATCAAATTTATAAATTTTTGAATCAGTCGAAACGAAATGTTATATTGTTTTTTCGATTCAAATGCAGTAAAGTGAACAAACAAAAGTAAAGTAAAATCTTCATCAAATGATTACAATGACTCTTTAAATCAAAACTCTTTAAATTTCAATTTAAATCAAAACTCTTTAAATTTGGCTTTTCAAAAACAGCATTATTTCAAAATGGAACTCTAATAACATGCACAGTCTTTGATTTTAGCAAGTGTAATTAGAATTCGACTGGGGTTCAATGTAAAATTCAATTCGAATTTCAGTCCGAATTTCCGAAATTTGGTGGAATATCATTACGTTATTCGGAGCATTTGGTAAAATTTGTTTATATTATAATTTGGGTATTCAGATATATCCAAATCTCCAAATAACGAAAAATGTGTCCGAATATTAATTCGGAATGAAATGAAACGCACATTTCTATTGGAAACAATATACACTAAGCACACCAACATTCAAGTATGAATATACTTGAATTTGTATACAACAAATATACAACCTCTTGTATTTAGACAATATTTGTTTATCTTGGAGTTCAAAACTCCTGACAAGTTTTAGCTGTCTGTGTCCTACAGGGGCAGTTTCCTTTCACTTCCTGTCCTGAAGACACAATTTAAATGCATAGGAAATCTCCTCAAAGTAAGGGGAAATACAATTTTTGAAGTTATTACTTGAACATGTGTCCTTATCATTATTATTATTATTCAGGATTTACATAGTGCCAACAGGTTGTGCAGCACTTTACAATTTAAGGGGAGACAGTACAGTTATGATAAAAATCAAGACAAGAGGGTTGGGAGGGCTCTGCTTGAGAATGCTCATGTAGCCCTCCTGCCCTGGGCTACCTTAATTTAGTATACACTGTATCTCTGTTGTAGCCAACTAAGCTTTAATTCATTTTTTCAGGTCTGTTTAGGCTTTCCTTAAACCTGGTGGTTGATTGCTCCTGACTGCTATTGAAAGTGAGTTCCAGCAATAGTGTGGGAGGGTCAATCACTGGATTTAATAATAGTTATCTGACCCTAGCCATTCCCCGGAAAGATGACCCAGAAAGTGTGGCTGGGGAGAAGATAAATATTTCGGAGGATCTGATCAGTCTTTCTCTCTTCCTCTGGGGTTTCTCCCCTGGGAGGAGGCATGAATGTATGTTCTAGGGAAGCTACTGCTACTAGGGCTCAGAAGGTGCTCTGTGCTGAGGGCCTGGAGAAAGCTTGCTTGAAAGAAACAGGCCTGTGGAAGCTCAGTTGGAGAGGTGGGTGCTTTTTGCCTGTAGCTTCAGGTATGGAAGTATTTCTCAAGATTGAAATGCCAGAAGTTATTGCTTAAGGACTGCGATTGCTTTCACTGGGTTACAGATTTACTGGGTGTCCCCTCTTCTATCAGCATTATTTTATGGCTGCTTCTATGGGGCCTAATACTGCCTGAACAAGATATTCATGAAACTGTCCTCTAAGATTTGTAAGTGCCTTGGGTATTCTGCACCCTCAACCCCCCTCCCTGCATTTTGTTCAAGACCTACAATAAATGTTAAAAAAGACCTCTGGATTGGAGTCTGAATTTGTTGGTGTGCTTCTGGCACTGGAAACAGGGTGGGTAGCCTCTGAACAGGTAAGGGGGACCCAGTTACTTTCGAACAGCCCCTTTGGAGTTCATTTCTACACCTACAATCAAATAGAGAGGGGTAAGTGGTACAATAGCTGTGTGGGGATGAGTTGATGAGGAAAGAAAGGTTCAGTTTTTAGGCACTGGAGGGATAGGCTTCCCTAAGGGAATTAGTGTTCAGGGATCACCTAAACGTGGATAGAGTAGGAGATAGCCAGACAGATTGGGGTGTTGAGTTCCATAGGATGAGAGAGACTATGGAGAAGTCCTGGATGTGAGCATGGGAGGAGGAGACAAGGAAGCTTGAAAGTGGGAAATCTTGGGAGGAGTGGAGAGGACAATTTGGGTGATATTTTGAGACAAGCTTGGTGATGTAGCTTGGGGCAGTGTTGTGAAAGGCTTTGTATGTTGTCATTAGTATTTTGAGTTTTACTTATTAAGCATCTGGAAGCCAGTGGAGGGATTAGCAAAGTGGGGTGTCGAACACTCAGCACTTGGTAAGACAAATGAGTCTGGCAGCAGAATTCATGATAGACTGAAAGAGGGATAGCTTGTGTAGAGGTAAGCCAATGAAAAGGGAGTTGCTAAAGTTGATGTGGGATATAACAAGGGAGTGAATGAGCAGCCTGGAGGTTTAATTGGTTAAGAAGGGGTGTACTTTAGAAATGTTACAGAGGATAAATAAGCAAGATTTCAACAGTGATTGGACAGAATCCCCCTATCTGTTCAACTTCTGTAACAGCTGTAAAATTTGGGGATTCTAATTACTTTCTATACATTTGAAAATATAAATTAATAAACAATAGTACATACTTATGATAGTATACACTTATGAGTAACCATAAGTTTAGGTCACTAAGCTATAACAGGTGTTATGTGTTAGAATCTGAGCTTTATGTCAAATGCGTGCGCAAAGTCCAACTACTCTACAACCACAACCTTTGTCTAAGTCTATTCTTTTTTTCTCATATAAAGAAAGTAGATTTGTTGATAACATCTGTGTTTAATAAATCCACAATCACTATTGCTTATGATATTTTATCACAATCCAGTGTGTGGTCCCTTCTAAACCCTTTAAATAGTCTTCCTATTGAAGTTAAATACACTCGTGTGCAGTTATTGCATGCATTGGGTTATTTACGAAAGGCAAATCCACTTTGCACTACAACTGCAAACTACAAGTCCAAAGTGCACTTAAAATTGCACTGAAAATGCACTTGTAAGTGCAGTCGCTGTAAATCTGAGGGGTAGATCTAAAATCAAGGGAAGCTCTGCTGATTTTATTATCCAATCATGTGCAAGCTAAAATGCTGTTTTTTATTTTCCTTGCATGCTCCCCTCGGATCTACAGCAACTGCATTTCCAAGTGCACTTTCAGTGCGATTTCAAGTGCACTTTGCACTTGTAGTGCAACGTGGATTTGCCTTTAGTAAATAACCCCCATTGTGTCTTTTGTAAATATATGGAAACAAAAGGAGCGAATGGTACGTAATATGCTTAATGTGTGCCACATCCAAATTTTTGAAGTCAAAAGAAAAGGGGGTTTCCCTGGGTGGACTTTAAAGGCAACATACAATATTAAATAGCGTAATAATAAAGTACTGTATTAAAAAGATTGTTGTTTATTGAAATTTAAGCATAATAAAAAAAGAAAATGATGAATTGCAAACATTGATTTACTGAACGCAGTCAGTTCACATCACCATGTACAATATTTATATGATAGAACCTCCTTACACCCAACGCGTTTCAGGATAATCGTCTGTTCCTTCTTCAGGGGTGCAAGGAAAAAGGCGGGATTCATCTAGAGCATAAAGTATACAATCAGTAACTTTTAGATGAAAGTTTTTTGCCAAAATAAAATATATATTGCATTTCAACAAGTTTTACTTACATAATAATAGGTGAAGTGTTTTTCAATGTTGCAATTATTCACATTAAAATCATATACACAGCCTGTGGTTGGTTTTTGTCAGTTGGGCTCTATCTCAAAGCATCAAATAGAGTTTGTTCACAAAAAGTTGATATTGGAATCATTAAAAGGGTTAAACATAATTTCCCACTCCCAGTATTCCAAGGCTGGCCATCCGAACACACTGGAGCCAAATAAGGGAACCCCTATAAGTAAACAAAAATTATATATATATAGTATATATATATCTGCGCACATGTGCATGCACACATATATGCACGATATGCACACATATAGGAGAAATGGGCGTAAGAACCATGTCAGATGAGTTGGATAATATAATATATATTAAGTGGGGTAGAAGTATTAAAAGTACCTGCAGATACAGAGTGCACCGATTCAAGCGGAGACCGGGCCTATATATGGAAGCCACCCAACATTCACTATAAAGCAAATGAATATATGTGATTATATAGATTTGATACAGGTATAATTAGTTGTATTAAGAGTACAAAAAATGCTTATATCACATAGTGGAGCTAGAGATCTGAGCCACATATATTTTAGTATCAATTACAGTTTTTTGTAGAGGATGGCATATGTTAGTTTGGTATCTCTCTGACATACCCATAAAAAATAGGTCTGTTAGAGAGTCTCCATATTGTGGCACAACAGAACTCAGTAGCAGCAGCCCATGGGTGTTATGATGCTCAGGCATTCATGAAAGTATCGCAACCCAGAGAACCTACTGTCAGAGGTACTCACCCGGGCCGAAATGCTGAGAGCTGCTCCCCTTGCGACTAGGTGCACGATGCCTCTGGAGTGGGTACAAAGGTCACCGGGCACAAAGATGCACGGGTTGCCAGCAGGTGTTTTGCAGGTGGTGTGCAGTAGCAACGTTGACCAGGAGAGGCTGATGCTGCACTGGAAGTAGACACCTGGCAGGACCGTGATGAGGCAGAGGTTATGTAGGTACCAGAACGTGTACTGGAGGAGGACCCTTAGGTGCATGTGAGAACTGAAAGTCCAGAACACCGGGCCGAGGGTCAAACACAGGTAACTCAGAGAATGTCCAGTAAGCAAGCCGAGGGTCAAGCACGGGTAATCAGGCAGAAGAGGTATCCGGGAAGCAGGCCATGGGTCAAACACAGATAAGCAACTCAGAGAATGTCCAGCAAGCAGGCCGAGGGTCAAGCACAGCTAATCAGGCAGAAGAGGTATCTGGGAAGCAGGCCACGGGTCAAACACAGATAAGCAACTCAGATAATGTCCAGCAAGCAGGCCGAGGGTCAAGCAAAGGTAATCAGGCAGAAGAGGTATCCAGGAGGCAGGCCAGGGGTCAAACACAGGTAAGTAACTCAGATAATGTCCAGCAAGCAGGCCGAGGGTCAAGCACAGGTAATCAGGCAGCAGAGGTATCCAGGAAGCAGGCCAGGGGTCAAACACAGATAAGCAACTCAGATAATGTCCAGCAAGCAGGCCGAGGGTCAAGCAAAGGTAATCAGGCAGAAGAGGTATCCAGGAGGCAGGCCAGGGGTCAAACACAGGTAAGTAACTCAGATAATGTCCAGCAAGCAGGCCGAGGGTCAAGCACAGGTAATCAGGCAGCAGAGGTATCCAGGAAGCAGGCCAGGGGTCAAACACAGGTAAGTAACTCAGAGAATGTCCAGAAAGCAGGCAGAGGGTCAAGCACAGGTAATCAGGCAGCAGAGGTATCCAGGAAGCAGGCCAGGGGTCAAACACAGGTAAGTAACTCAGAGAATGTCCAGCAAGCAGGCCGAGGGTCAAGCACAGGTAATCAGGCAGCAGAGGTATCCAGGAAGCAGGCCAGGGGTCAAACACAGGTAGCAGCAGTGGTGGTCAAGCGGGTTCCAGGTCAAGCACATGTAGTCAGGCAGATACAGGATACAAGGTACTGGATACAAGGTACTGGATACAGGATACAGGAAACAAGGTACTGGGTACAAGGTACTGGATACAGGATACAGGATACTGGATACAAGGACTGGAGCCAAGACTCAGGAAGTAGAGACAACAAACCAGCAATTTGTGAAGGGAAAGAGAAGGCCTTTTATAGGCCAGGTAAGTGGTCAGGTGGGATACCCAGACGAGTGCGCATGCGCACTCGTCCTCTGTCAGCGCCACGCACAGCGGTGAGCCGCACTGGCTGAGCTGCATCAGATACCCGAGCGCCATGGACCCGCGCATGCGCACCCGCTACCCGGCGTACCTGTACTGTTTGCTGAGCCGCTCTACCACGCGTGCGCATTCTTGGAACCCGGCGACAAAGCACGGTATTTCCCTGACACCTACAGAGATTGAGATTTATTTAAAAAAAAGAAAAATTAAATATATTAAAATCCTCACCTCAATACACAGTCAGATGGATCCAGCTACACGTCCCAACATCCAGCTACACACTGCTGAACGTGGGAGTGTGCTGGATCCTAATTTATATTAGCCGGTTCACAATCAGCTGTCACAGGTGATTGCGAACAGCTGATGTGTGAGGAACGGCCTGCTGGGATAACCTATGACAGCTCCCTGGGATGGGGGTGCGCGGCGCGGCCCCCACCGCGCATGCGCGAATGCAAGCGCGTCAGAGCGACGTTGCGCACTCCCATCCCACCGACACAGAATGCCTCAACCGGCGGACAGCGCATGTCCGCCAGAGTGGCAATATGGAGGCCGTGGGCTAAGATGTAGGATGCCCAAACAGCCTCCCAGACGCCGCCCTAGTCAACAAATGACGGTTTTGTGTGCCGGGCAGTTCAGAAGAGCAGCCCCAGGCACCGGCAGGGAAAAGGAGAACCCTCCTATTCTAACAATTAAAGCGGATCAGAGATTTACAATCCATGGAGTATATATATCCTTTTATAGTCAGGACAGGACCAAAGTTTATTTATAAATAAGTTTCCCAATATAAAGTAATCTTAAACTGTAACAAAGACTTATCGTGTTGAATAGCTAAAAATAAGGGAAATATTATAAATATGTAAAGATGCCCAAATCTGCAGAAAGAAAAAGAGCCCAAAGGACAGCACGATATAGTGTACAAAAGGGACAATGCATAGGTGAGTCAAAGTATAGAAGCAGCAACTATAAGGATAATAGTGAAACGGTCATTATATCCAATAGGCAGATGATATATGAGGATGTGCACACATGTATAAATAGTGCCCATGTATACACACCCACATAACTCATGTAAGGACATACATACGGCATATAGATGTTTACAAATGTTGCAAATGCAGTAGATCATTATATATATATATATATATATATATATCTAGTTCATTAGTTCTTGGACATAAGTCCGTAAAGATGAACAAATGCGTATATACGCATGTGGATACATGTGAATGTATACACAAATACACAGAAGCATAAGCTTATATGAGTCTAAACAGCCTCAGGGGAGAAGAGTTGATAAGTTAGAGGAAAAAGGATGTTTTAAATTATTTTATATTTATTTATTTCTCCATTCCCCAGAAGAAAAGCCGTCAAGGAACGGTTTAAAGCATATGGAGCTAAAATGGATATACCAACTAAAGGCGACTTTACCTCCAGGCCTCAATGAAGCCATATGCTTTAAACCATTCCTTGACGGCTTTTCTTCTGGGGGAATGGAGAAATAAATAAATATAAAATTATTTAAAACATCCTTTTTCCTCTAACTTATCAACTCTTCTCCCCTGAGGCTGTATATATATATATATTTTATTTTGGCAAAAAACTTTCATCTTAAAGTTACTGATTGTATACCCCTGAAGAAGGAACAGAAGATTATCCCGAAACGCGCTGGGTGTAAGGAGGTTCTATCATATAAATATTGTACATGGTGATGTGAACTGACTGCGTTCAGTAAATCAATGTTTGTAATTCATAATTTTCTTTTTTTATTATGCTTAAATTTCAATAAACAACAATCTTTTTAATACAGTACTTTATTATTACGCTATTTAATATTGTATGTTGCCTTAAAAGTCCACCCAGGGAAACCCCCTTTTCTTTTGTAAATATATGTAGCATACATTATTAGCGACAGACTAATGTAACAAACTAGACATTAAAATGGTTATTCTATTTAAAAACAAGGGTTTGGAAATAATGATACTCAGCTCTAATGCCGCGTACACGCGGTCTGAATTCTCGTCGGAAAAAGCTCTGATGGTTTTCCTGTCGGAATTCCGACGGAATTTCACTCAAACTGTCTTGCCTACACACGGTCACACCAAATTCCGACGGTCAATAACACCGCGGCATACAACACGTTCGACAGCATTATAAAAGGGAAGTTTAATGCTTCCAAGCATGCGTCGAATTGTTTCCGAGCATGCGTCGGAATTGCATACACACGATCGGAAAATCCGATAGAAAGGTTTTCCGTGGGAAAATTAAGAACAGGTTCTCAATCCAAAGTCCATCGGAAATTCCGACAGAAAAAGACCGATGGGCATACACACGGTCGGAAAATCCGATGAAAAGCTCCCATCGGACTGTTTCCATCGGAAATTCCGACCGTGTGTACGCGGCATTAGAGGACTCATGGGTGTAAGTTATCTAGTCCAGACACCTTATTCATATTTATTTTGTCTACTTATTTCTAGATTATATCAGTATTAAAGTGGCACTGTTGTAGCCTTTACAATTTCTCCAAAGCAGCTCTAAAAACAAGTATTATAACTACCTCTCTGATGACTTGTGCCACCTGTCTACTTTCAGTAGAAGCATTAAACGCGCCAAAAAAATTCCCAGCATTTAACTACTCAAGGTGTGTTGTTTTGCTTGTGTCCCCCACCAAATGATCCAATTCCATCCACTGGCCTCTAAAAACCTACAAGACAGAGCAGTGATATTTGGCCAGCAGAAGAAACCACATAAAGCGGGAAGGAGAGGGGCTGTGGGGAAAGGGGGTAGGGCATAGTCCCTACGGCACCACAGGATTGTTAAATGCTGTTGATTTAAAAGGTGGCTGAACCTCTGCATTGGAAACAGCATAGGAGACATAGGCCACTGGATTGGTAAATATATTACCTAATATTGTAAAGAACTACTTTGGGGATTTTTTTAGGGCAATAACAGTCTCGTTTTAAGCACCCTCCTCATCTTGTTCACTAATATAAGTACCATGTTGCTTTGTATAAGCAGAGCTAAACAGAAGATATTTATTCAATTTTCTTCCCTTTATGCTTAGCGACTAACTGACAGTTCTTTTTTTAGGGGTCCTGTATACTCAGAAATTGTATTTTTGCTATTAATACTGTTTTTTGGAATTTGGCATACTCTCTTTAGCAACCTGCTGTTCATCTTGGATTTTTGCCAACCTGATTTTCTTTTTTGCAGCTTGTTGTATTCTTTGTAACCCTCAAAGGATGAAAGTGTTCCTTTAGTTTTATATTTCGGAAATGTCCTTTTCTTATCACGTATGTTTTTTTTTTTTTTAAACACTAGAACTAAGCTACACAGGTTTCATTTTTAGTCTTTCATACTTGTTGCCTGTTGAAATAAATTTTGTAATGTGCTTATATAAAATTGATTTGAAGCAGTCCCATTTATGTTCTGTGAGTGTTTTGTTAACAATCCTTTTTTCTAGTCTGTGTGTTGGACGCTGGTCTTCATCTAGTCTGAAGTCATGAGGTTCAGCAAGCATTTGCAAAGCATTTAAAGAGGAACTCCAGGCAACAAACACTTCCTTTTTTTAACATGGGGGGGCGGGGGAGACTAAAAATAAAAATAAATATCTGAAGTTCCACTTTAAAAAGCCATGAACAACTTTATTGAGGTCCTTAAAGTGACATTGTTGACAACTGGTAACTTAACTTAAAGCGGTTCTTATTTATTTATTACAGGTACTTATATCATTGTCAATTTATGCAGCGCTTTACATATACAGTGCTCAGCATAAATGAGTACACCCCGACAGATTTGTCAGAAAACCTTTACTTTCCTTTTGGATTCAACATTTTCTATGAGACACTGTACTATAAAATACTCCCACAAATGTGGGCCATTGATTGCAACAAAGATTTGTTAATTTGCACATACAAAAATAAATTTTTCCTAATAAATTCATTCATGGCCATGTTGCAAAAATAAATACACCCCAATGAAAGTCATTAGAGCAAAGCTAAATTTTATTTTTTTTGTTTACAAACGGTTTTTATTATGGATAAGGTCATAGTACAAGATTTTGACAGTGGTGGAAAACATACAAGTGAAGGATACAGTTAGATATAACATTATAGCTGAGAGAAGACATATCATATGGCAGGATACATACATTAAATTATCCGTTTAAGTAACATTTGCTTGGATGGGTCCATGGATGTGCTAAAGTAAAATAACATTAATGGACATTACCCAGTAGTGAGGAATCCCAAAGAGCCCATTTTTTTTGGTATATATGCATGGTGTCATATAACGTGTGGTGTATTCGTTCTGATAGTTTTATGTTTGCCATACGGCTGAGAACCTGAGGCCATGGTATAATGGGAGAACGCCAGTTGAAAGCTATGGTCCAGTGGATAGAACTAAATAGAGTGTGGATTAATCTAGAGCTGGCTATTGGTATATCTTGTATGGGGGAGAATAAGAGGCACATTTGTGGTGTTAGTGGGATCTTTCTACCTGAGATTCGATCAATCATGAGATTGGCATTGTGCCAGATGTTTTTAAGATGGGGGCAATCCCAAAATATATGTAAAAGTGTCCCATGTGTAGGGCAACCCCTGAAACAGAGTGGAGAAGTTGAAGGGTAGAATGAATTTAGTTTGGCGGGGGTAAGATACCACCTATAAAGTAGTTTGGTAGCAGATTCCCTGATGGTGGTAGTTTTGGTGCATTTATGTAAGTTCTCAAAGATGGTATCCCATTGTTCGGGGGAGAATGAGACGTTCAGATCTGATTCCCATTGTAGCATGGGGTGTGATTTTTCAGGCATATTGAATTCGTTTAGGTTTTTATAAATTATGGAGATTAGTCCTTTGTCTCGTGGAGAGGATATACAAATCTGTTCGAATAGTGAGAAGGGGGTACGTAGTGTGAGTGAGTAGTATTTTTGGTAGAAGTGTTTTATCTTCATGCAAAGCTAAATTTTAGACAACAAAATCCTAATTACCCTGAATTCAACTACAGGTGAGTCTAATTAATCATTAAACGGGTGTCCAGCAGACAGTTGAATATAAAAGGGCATTACTTAACAAAGAAAACCCCTTCCCATTTCATGCTGTCAGCAATGGCACCACATGGAAAAGAAATAATTTCTTTACACAAGAAAGTTGACGGCTATAAGAAGATCAGCAAAGCTTTGCTTATCAGTCAGAATACTGTAGAAAAAGTGATACAAAAATGTTACAAAGATGGAACTACAACCATCCCACTTTGATAGGAATGTCTTCTGATGAGAAGGGTTGAAGAAAATCACCATACAAGTTGACAGCAGTTAGCTAAAGAAGTAGACAGCCAAACTGGGGTGATTGTTTCCCGTGACACAATATGGCATACACTGCAGAGGAATGGCATGCATGGGTGTTGTCCATGAAGGAAGCCTCTCCAAAAGCCCATGCACAAAAAAGCCCACCTAGAATTTGCCAGGACCCATGCTGAACAAGAAGAAGACTTCTGGGACTCTGTACTCCGAAGTGATGAGACCAAGATAAATGTTTTTGGAACTGATGGCTTCAAAACTGTATGGTGTCGCAAAGGTGAGGAGTACAAAGAAAAATGCATGGTGCCTACAGTGAAACATGGGGGTGGCAGTGTCCTTCTTTGGGCTGCATGAGTGCTGCTGGTGTTGGGAGCTGCATTTCATTGATGGTATCAAGAATTCACAGATGTACTGCTCTATATTGAAAGAGAAGATGCTACCATCACTCCGTGCCCTTGGTCGTCGTGCACTTTTCCAACATGACAATCATCCAAAACACACATCTAAGGCCGCTGGTGCATTTCTGAAGAACAGGGTGAAAGTGATTCAGTGGCCAAGTATGTCTCCTGATCTGAACCCAATCGAACACCTATGGGGAATTCTGATGAGACAAGTTGAGCATCACTCTCCATCCAGCATCCGGGCTCTAAAGTAGGTCATTCTTGAAGAATGGAAAAAGATAGAAGTTGCAATATGTACAAAGCAATATGTCGCCAACTTGTTCATTCCATGCCTAGAAGACTTAGTGCTGTCCTTACAAATCATGGAGGTCATACAATATACTAGATGGAGTAGTTTTTGTTGTGGGGTGAATTCATTTTTGCTAATTATTTTTAAACTAATTTGAGTAAAACTGTAGATTTTGTGATCTAGGTTATATTATTAACCTTACTTTCATGTAATGGAGCTAAACAAATGTTCTATAAAACTCAGTTTTGTCAAAATATTGGAAACTGTTTTTGTGTTCACTGCGATATTGATTAAAATCTTAATTTTCAAAAGGGGTGTACTGATTTATGCTGAGCACTGTATATTGTACATTCACATCAGTCCCTGCCCTCAAGGAGCTTACAATCTAAGTTCCCTAACTTACATTCATACTAGAGCCAAGTTAGACAGGAGCGAATTAACATACCAGTATGTCTTTGGATTTCAGAAGGAAACTGGAATACCCGGAGGAAATTCATGCAGGCAAATTAGTGTTGTTCTTCACCCTAGGAACAAAAAAAAGTTAAAGTACTGTACCTGCTGACTTTTAATAAAGGAACTCTTACCTGTTTAAGGAACCAGTGCTGTCTTTACCAGAGCCGGTTCTTTACTTCATGGTGTGACAAAAATGATCCCTCCGTGAATGGGGTCAGGTTACAACCGCAAGCCAAACAGTAGGCTTGTAGTTTGTGGCACGTTATTCCATTTAAATAACCTAATTCAGCTCTGAAAAAAAGAAATAGCTGGGGTGTTAAGACCGGAAACATTTTTGAAAGGTTCCTCTGTGGTAAAAAGGTTGGATTAGGAAAACTCATGTCAGATTTTTATTGCTGTCTGTGTCCCTGCTAGGGAATTCACCCTATCTTTTTGTCTCAGTGACCATTGTCACTGGGACTGAAAGTAAGGAAAACATTTTGAGTTGTCATCAGAATAAGTATAAGGCTTCATGTACACTGCAACTGCTAAACTAATGTTTAGGAGCATTTTTTTTTTTTTTTTTTCAGCAGCTCCTGAGCTTTCCCCTATGTTATCTTATGTATAAATGTATACTCTTCGTTTATAGTAGTTAGAGGCAGTTGAGATTACAGGCGTCCTTTTGAAAGCAGATAAATTGCGTTCAGGACTGTAGATTACCGGCATTTCAAATGCCTAATGCTTGTAACTGCTTGTAACCATGTATAAACAGTCTCTGCTCTAATTCATCCCAAAGGTGTTCTATTGGGTTGAGGACCAGTCAAGTTCCTCCACCCCAAACTTGCTCATCCATGTTTTTATGGACCTTGCTTTGTGCACTGGTGCAAATCATTCAGTGGAGGGGGATTAAGATGTGGGGTTTTTCTTCAGGGGTTGGGCTTAGCCCCTTAGTTCCAGTGAAGGGAACTCTTAAGGCGTCAGCATACCAAGACATTTTGGACAATTTCATGCTCCAAACTTTGTGGGAACAGTTTGGGGATGGCCCCTTCCTGTTCCAACATGACTGTGCACCAGTGTACAAAGCAAGATCCATAAAGACATGGATGAGCGAGTTTTGGTGGAGGAACTTGACTGGCTTGCATAGAGTTCTGACCTCAACCTGATAGAACACCTTTTGGGATGAATTAGAGCAGAGACTGCGAGCCAGGCCTTCTAGTCGAACATCAGTGCCTGACCTCACAATGCGCTTCTGGAAGAATGGTCAAACATTCCCATAGACACACTCCTAAACCTTGTGGACATCTTTCCCAGAAGAGATGAAGCTGTTATAGCTGCAAACAGTGGGCCAACTCAACATTGAACCCTACGGACTAAGACTGGGATGCCATTAAAGTTCATGTACGTGTAAAGGAGTCCCAATACTTTTGACAATATAGTGTATGTATTACAACAAGCTTTAACCGCTGGCTGTTATGTTATTCTCTTGCGATAACACTCTTTTTCACAGGAATTTAAATGTTTCACCTCAGGTACAATCGAGGTCTCTCACACTTCTAATAGAACACAAGTGGTTGAAACTTCCCTTTCTCCCTCGCAAAATGTCACCGTTGGCCATTTTGCTGGCTCCATCGCTGTGGGGAGAAACCTTCCATAGTATGTACTAGAGCTTTAATAGGTGACTCAGCCGCACTGGAATACAAGCTCTCACAGAGAGCTCTGTGTGGGTGGCCGTAAAAGTAGAAGCTGTCACAATATTAGCAGGATGGCAAAAGCTTTCAGCTGTAACATTGTGACAAGGCACGGCACACATTGGGGAGGCACTGTGGAACTTACTATATAAACAGACAGATGGAGATGTTTTGCATTAACTAGAAAATGAGAGTATTGGAGATTAACTCGTACAGTGATTGTGCTGTTAGTTCTCTGCCTGAAAATAATTGAAAGGGGATAAAATTACTCATGATGACTGGTGTGTGATACTTTAAATGTATTCCGCCACCAGTGATAAATGCAGTACAAATACACTACTAAAGGTTACACTATGCTAAAATGATCACGAGGAAGATACTTACAATGGTAATTGTTATTTGCAGCAACGAGAGTAATAATATATATCCCCTTGCAATATAGCTTAGTGAATCGAGCCCTATATTTGTTAAAGGGACCCTGCTGTGAAAATCAAATGGCAAAAAAACTGTCATCTGCTGAAGTTTTCTGAGAAACGAACACATCTTGGAGTGTTGATTTTTTGTATCCCCCCTATAGTGCTCAATGGTTCCTTCCACTGACCCTAAAGTCATTACTGTGTTCTGTACAGACCCGGAGATCAGTGGAAGAAACCACTGAGCACAACAGAGGAAACATTCCAGTTTCTCAGAAGACTTACGAGTTGATTTACTAAAACTGAAGAGTGCAAAATCTGGTGAGGCTCTGCATAGAAACCAATCAGCTTCTAGGTTTTATTGTTAAAGTTTAATTAATTGGCTTACTATTGTTGTGATCTCTAAGCTAACACTTTATGCCACCTGTGTCACAGTTTTGCACTTTGTTCTTCGTTTGGTTGATTCAAGCAAGGCCGAATGTAGGCCTTATTTTTGTATGTTTATGTCTACCTTTCTAACCTTTGTAAAATACTTTCAATAAATACTACCGTTTTCCCCTGAAAATAAGCCGGGTCTTATATTAATTTTGGCAACAAAAGATACAGTAGGGCTTATTTTTGGGGTAGGTCTCACCATGTAATGTGCTGTCTCCTCTCCCCCTCAACCTCCTTGGCTGTCAGGAATTCCCAGTGTGAACCGAGTTAAAATGCTTGTAAAATCCACTCTATTACAGTATTATATAATGTACAATGTGAGTGTTTCTGTAATATAATTGTGCCGAATACCTTAATTTTAGCGCTGCTCTGCGCTTCCCTGACCCGCTGGAGCTCTCTTCCCTAATCCGAGCACTGCAGGGGGGGTACCGAGATCCTCTGCTGACAGCTGGGAGAAGAGGAGGAGAGCAGCGGGAGGTCAGCTGAGCACCGAGTGGCACTGTACCAAAAGGCATTTGGCACAATTATATTACAAAAACACACACATTGTACATTATATACTACGGTAATAGAGTGGATTATAGGATTTTACAAGCATTTTAAACTAGGGCTTATTTTTGGGGTAGGGCTTATATCGCAGCCCTCCTGGGAAAATAACAATAATGCCTTGTACACATGGTCGGACATTCCGACCACAAAATCCATCTGATTTTTTCTGACGGATTTTGGCCGAAACTGGTGTTGCATTCACACGGTCGGACAAAGTTGTCGGTTTGGAACGTGGTGACTTTGAAACGTGGTCGTTACTTTGGTCTCGTAATTTGATTTGAGCATACGTGGCACTTTGTTCGTCGGAATTCTCTACAAACGATCGAAAAAGTCTGATCGGATTTTTTTGTCGAAAATTTTAGATCCTGCTCTCAAATTTTTTCCGTCTGAATTTCCGACGGAAAAAGTCCGATAGAGCCCACACACGATCTGATTTTCCGACAACATCCGACCTTTTCCGTCGGAATTTCCGACCGTGTGTACAGGGCATAAGTCTTATTTTTGGGGAAACACGGTATTGAAACAGAAGCTGATTGGCTGCAATGCACAGCTGCACCAGATTTTACACTCTTAAGTTTTAGTAAATCAATCATTTAAAGTAGAACTATAGGCAAAACTTTTTTTTTTTTTCATTTTGGATAGAGTAAGGGAAGGTTATACCCCCTGTAAGGTTAATTTTTGCAGTGTTCCATTGGGGAGATTTACCTTCACTTCCTGTCATAGCCAAACAGGAAATGAGAGAAAATCCCTACAAGTTAAGTGAATATCTTGGATACCCCCAGGTCACCAGAATCAGTGTTCCCATTGATTTTCCCTCTATTACTTTTCTGGGGACAACCCAAAATTTGGGAATTTCTTTAACTTTCACTATCAATGATAATGGCAAACAGGACAAATAAAGAGGGTGAATCTTCCTAACGGGGGCAGAGACTGACATGTGTGCTAATCCCCCTCCACTCCATCCAAACCTAAAAAAAAAACTTTAAGCGGATGATTAGTTTTCAGTATAGCTGTCTTTTATGACACAGACAGTGAGAAATTATTATTTTCAGGACAGAGTCACTTTAAGGGCTGCACACTGTAATGGAATTTTGAAAAGGAACTTTACTTTGGTTAAAAAAAAAGTACTGTAGCTGCGACTTTTACGAAACAACCACTTACCAGTCCATGGAGTGCTGCGCTGTCTTCCTCACAGTCAATTCTTCACCAGACTTCCTCTCTCTAGCACTGCCATCTTGGATTTGGAAGCAGGCTGTAACTTCCTGATGTTTTACAGCTTGCTACCCAGTGTGCATGCGCTGAAGCATGGCAACACTTTGGGACTAGTCCTGCAGCCTCCAGGAAAGTGTAACTTTTCTCTGCGGGTGTGCCTTTTTTGTCATGGTCATGTGATAATTAATAATTACGTTTTTTTTGTGTTGTATTAGATATGTGCAAAGAGCCCTAATAAACCCCTAATAAAAGTGATTTATTGCACTTTGTTACAATAACCAAGTCAAGGATCTGGACCTCCTAGGTATCCTTGCCTGTCAATCGATAGAGATGATTAGATAAAACCAGGAAGTGAAGTCCTCTGAATGTAACTCCTCCACCGGGGTAATCACGAGCCACCAGACATGAAACAGAAGGGTAATCCACATGGAATAATATCGTAAAGACAGTTTAGTAACACTCACATAGGTGGCTTAAAAACAAGCATATAGTATGAGTAGTCGTTGCTCCAGGGAGCAAGATGGCCGACCTTCAATTGCGCATTCATGGTAGTGTGCGTGTGTGCATGACCCGCCCTGACGCGTTTCGTCATACGTGCAGTCATCAGGGACCTTGTTTTAATATAGTGTATGTGTTTTGTGGTGGCTGGATATAGAGTTTTTTCATTGCATGTTTTCACAGTGATTATTCGCCTGTTGTTTATAGCAAAAAACGTATTGCACATATATGGATATCCATGACCAGCTCACTCCCTGTGAGTTAACGCACTAAACTAAGTTGTTCAAAAAGAACATACGGTATACCAACACAGAGGCAACTCAGATACATTTTTAAAAATATGGGACAAATGATTGAATACATTGGAGGTGGTTTCTCTACAACTAGTTAGAGAGAGGTTACTAGGTATGGAATAATACAACATGATACATTAGGAATTATCTGAATAAAGTGCAGAATGTAATTTAGGTCAAAAGTGTTTATATGATCATAGGGGAAAGGGTATGGGTCACATAGAGAGATATTAATAGTATAATTAGAAGATTGAGGGAATTTCTATACAAAGGAAGTTATTATGTATGATTTTGTTTCTCATTTTGAGTGTGTATATATATATATATATATATATATAGTTAGTAAGGTTGAATAAAGACCTTGGTCCATCCAGTTCAACCTGAGTGAGTGTCTACAATTGTCCCTATCCCTGTACATTGCACACTCACATCAGTCCCTACCCTCAAGGAGCCCACAATCCAATGTCCCTATTCATATACTAGGGCCAATTTTTTTGGACAGAAGCCAATTAACCTACCTGCATGTCTTTGGAATGTGGGAGGAAACCGGAGTACCCGGAGGAAACCCACGCAGGCACAGGGAGAACATGCAAACTCCAGGCAGGTAGTGTCGTGGTTGGGATTCGAACCAGCGACCCTTTCTACTGCTAGGTGAGAGTGCTACCCACTACACCACTGTGCCGCCAATATATATATATATATATATATATATATATATATATATATATATATATATATATATATATATATATATATATATATATATATATATATATATATATATATATATATATATATATATATATATATATATATATATATATATATATATATATATATATATATATATATATATATATATATATATATATATATATATATATATATATATTTAAATTCTTTATTTCTTTACAGGATTACATAGATATAATGTTTAAACATAAAATAAAAAGATACGGCATCGCCTTTACATATTGCATCACATTATCTTCATGTTGCATATCTGCTTCTTCCTTTCTATAATCTAAATCCATGAACCTGTTTATTTTATTTTTCCTTGCCCCCTCCCTACATTTCCCTATTAAATTACTCCCTAACCCAAAAAAAAAAAAAAAAAAAAAAGACTCTCCCCCTCCCCCTCGCCCCCCCCTCTCCTCACACCGATGGCCATTTTATATATACCTCATTTCTACTTATTTTTACTAGTTGTATTCGAGTTACTCCCAACTTTCCTCTCCGATCTGTCTCTTACCTTCCTCAGTTTGCAGAAAGGACTCCCATGGGGCCCATGTTTGAGATATTTGTTCTTTTTTAATCATAGATGTAGGAATCATATTTTCCATTATCCCTATGTTTCTCACCTTGATGAGCCACATGGAAATCCGCGGTGCAGCTGGATCCTTCCAGCATGCCGTTATACAACTTTTAGCGGCATTTACCATGTGGCACAGGAGTGAGTTTTTATATCTCTCCCGTGGGATTTGTGAGGAATGTAAGAGATAGAATGCCGGGTCCCATGGAATCCGGTAATCCGTGAATCGTTGCATAATTCTCTGAACTTCCTGCCAGAAAATTTTAATTATTGGGCAAGTCCAGAAAATATGTACAATAGTACCTCTTTCTTGACAGCCCCTCCAGCACCTATCCGATGTCGTCTGGGAGAATTTGTTCATTAGGGAGGGTGTATAATACCATCGCGTTAAAATTTTATAATTCAATTCCTGAATTTTAGTACATCTAGAGGAATTTAAGGTTAGATATATTATATTCTGTTGTTGATCTATTGTGAAAATTTGTTCCATGTCTCTCTCCCACTTTCCCAAGCTTGACATCTTAAAATGTTCTGGAGGGGCGGTCAACATTGCGTATAATTTAGAGACTCCGTGGGAGAGAGGCCCTTTCTCCTCACAGTATCTCTCGAATTTTGTTCTTGGTCGGTTATAGCTTTCCTGGGGCCCAATGGATTCCAGGAAGTGTCTAATCTGTCGTGCTTGCCATAAAGGTAATTTAAACTGACCACCCATATCCATTAGTGAGTCTAATGTTGGCCAATTATTAAGATGAAAGAAATGCGATGCTTGGAAGATGCCTCTATCTATCATTTTTTTGAAAGCCCCTAACTCAAGACCCGGAGGAAAATCCGGGTTCCCCAAAATGGGAAACAGGGGGGATTTTATTGAGGAGGGTTTAGAGTTCTGGATGAACTTTTCTCCCGTCAGAAGTGTGGGTCCTATCAGGGGGTGTGTCTTTACTGCTGGAGGGATAGCAGCGCAGCACCATATTGCCCTATTGAGTGGGATCTTACTGACATATTGCTCGATATTGATCCACAGTTTACTCCCTTCATGTCGGTTCCAATCTATTATCCTACCCAGTTGGGACGCTAGGTAGTATTTATATAGGTCTGGCGCTGCTATTCCTCCTGCTGTTTTCGATAAAGTGAGCAGTTTTCTATTTATCCTTGGGCGTCTGCTTGCCCATATAAATTTTGTAAAGACACATCTAGCTCGGTTAAAGAAGGCCAGAGGGACAGACACAGGCAGGGCCTGGAAAAGATACAGGAACTTTGGTATAATACTCATTTTTAAAATATTACTTCTCCCGAACCAGGAATGTGTTGCTTTGCTCCATTTTTCCAATAAAACTGTTACTTCTTTAATTAAGGGAAGATAGTTTAAAGCATAGATGTCCATCAACTTTGGTGGGATATAAATTCCAAGATAATTATATATATATATACACACACACATACAGTATACATATATTTTTTATAATGCACTAGGGGTGTATGATAATTATTATGATAGCTGGAGGCGATCAAAACTGTGATGGAGGTTATAAAGTGTTGTTATTTTATGTTTGATTGTAATAAAAAAAATATGTGTAAAAAAAAAAAAAAGGAAAAAATAATGTCTAATAAAGAGTAGTAAAATAAAAAAGAGGGCAAAACCATGTTCAGTGAGGGGCATAGGCAGAGCTCCCATCTGTCCCTGATTTGAAAAGACTATTTCTATTTTTGGAATAAAATTTCTTCCCTCTTTCCTCCTCATTTGTCCCTCAATTTCATCTGATGTATACCCATGTAAAAAAACACACAATTTATCTATCAAAAAGTGTTACACGGTGCTAAACCTTTCATTCGATTTCTAAATTGTTGCATCTGTAAATTTCGAAAGCCAGTATGAACAAATAGTGTAAAAAACACTGTAAAAAAAAAAACTTTTTTTGTGTATTAATAATTCTCTGTGTAACAGGGGCGTGGCATGTGGTGTGTCCTTTGCCTACATAATTTTTGCTAATAGGTGACTCTTTTTCTCATTTCAAAAAGTTAGGAGGTAGGAAAGTTGGAGGCATCCAACACACCTTGAAAGGTGTGCGATGGTGTAAATCCTGCTAGTAGCTTTGTTCAAAATTTGAAGAGTGGAGTAGTGAGATAATTGAGTATAAAAAAAGTCTTTATTGCAAGATGTGTTTTTTTTTAAGATTTGGTGACAATCGGCAAATGTTTTTGGATGATAATGTACCTACAATATCTGTGACCTTTGCATGTTAAGGTTATGCAGTTGAAAGAATATGTAAATGATGTGTTTTTTCTCTGTAGACCATACGAATGTAAAAATGTATGCACTATGAATATCTATTATTCTTAGGAATTGACAATTTTATCCTCCTCCTGTAAAAAAATAATTTTTTTTTTACATTTTATTTTACATCCAGCAGCCATAGTCTCCAGTTGCATAGCATTTAACCTATTTATTACTTAGAGGCTCTGAATTTTTAGTGGCTGCTCTTGCCCGTGGCAGTGAAGAGAGTTAATAATGTGTTTTTGCATCTGATTTCCTATTCAAGAGAAAAACAACCTCCATTCTATACCCTGTTATGAGAGAAGTTGTTCGCCATAGCAACGAGAAATGAAAAAGCCTCTTTTTTTATGTAGGCCAAATTGCTGTCTCCTCTCATACAGCATTGCATTTCAATCACAATATTATCACATCACTGCATCTCGGCTGCCTCTCTTTCTCTATAACTGTTGGCGTGCTCCCTGTACAAGCAAACACTCCGCATCCCGGTCCCTCCAGATGCAGCAATTGAGAAATGAAAAGAAAGGTGTCAGGTTTAACGAATCCATGTAAGACAAACAAAAATTAATTTGGTGCGGATAAAAACAGGCAGCTGGGAACAGAGAGCCTCCTGTTCAGTGGGTTCTGATTACCCCTCTCATGTCGGGAATCTTATAGTCATTGCATGGCTGCTGAAGTACTGTTACTACTGCCTTTTATCCTCATTTTTTGTCTTTTAGGAGATTTAAAGGATGAGTTCACTAAGATCAAATGAGGAAAGTGAGGTTATTATAATACTTAAAAGACAACTATACCTTTGGTACAAGTGTCCTTTTATCAATTCATTTCCACCGTCTCGAGTTCAGCCCAGCAGCTCAAAAACTTGCTATCCTTGATCTAGTGATCTTCAATGTGGCACCCTGCCTGGAGGTGCACAGCCTTTTCCATTGAACATGTCCCCATCGTACTAACCATGTTTGCGGCAGACCAATTTATTCCTATGGGTAAGCTGTAATTTTCTGGACTTTGAGGCCACCATGAGTATGGCTTACCTGTAGAATTTAATAGGGCTAGGCAGGGACATTTTTGCTAGAGTGACATTGTACAAGGCTCAATGGATCACTGGATTTGGGCAGATGAGCTGGACCCAGGGGTAGGGTGAAATGATTATATGTGGTACAGATGTCCTTTAAGGCAGTGGTCATCAACCCTGTCCTCAGGGCCCACTAACAGGCCAGGTTTTATGTATTACCTTGGGGAGATGCAGACTAGAATACTGCAATCACTGAGCAGCAAATGATATCACCTGTGATGTATTTCAGTTATCCTGCAAACCTGGCCTGTTAGTGGGCCCTGAGGGCAGGGTTGATGACCACTGCTTTAAGGGACATTCAGTAAAAAATGAAAATTAAACAAGTGTGTGTGGGGGCCACTATGCTCACTGTACAAGCAAACACTCCTTTCCAGTCCCTCCAGATGCAGCAACTGAGAAATGAAAAAAGGTGTCATGTTTAATTAATCCATGTAGGCAGGGACATTTTTGTTAGCAGGACTGTGTGGCATTGCGCAGGGCTACACAACCAAGATTGCTGGATCATTGGATTTGGGCAGGTAGGCTGCACTCAGAGGTGGGTGAAATCACTACATTTGGAACAATTGTCCTTTAAGGGAACACTCGAGTAACAAATTGAAAATTAAACAAAGAAAGGTTTGTGGAGATGTGGATTATCTTCATAAGGGTTTAGGTGTTCATCCAGGCACTATTGCAGGGCTGCTTCACCCATTATAAAATTGGGTAGTTGCCATGGGTCCACCAGGTCGGTGAAGACCACCACTAGACCCACTCCTCAACAATTTTAGATTTGGGGGTCTGGCTCTTTTGGCTCTGCCCTACTCTTGCTGTAATTTGCTGTATTAACATAGTGGAACCCTTCCGTCTTCTCTAACTCTACCTTCGTAGTGATGTAAGTGGAGTTTGAGAGGAAAGGTTCTGCTGTTCCAATTATAGCAAAGGTCAAAAGGTCTTGGAACTTAGTACTGTTTGGTAGTTATTTTAAGATGTGGTTGAGGCCCACCTGTGGAATATTCATCCTGAGCCCATCTATTTCTTAAAATGTACCTGCTTTATTCTGCTTTATTCTAGTGCCTCGGATGCCCTCATCCAAAAGTGCTTTGTTGTTGATAATTTGGTGCTCTGGGAATAGCATCTTGCCACTTATTCAAAAATGCCAATGCAGTATGTTATTTTTTGGCTTCTGGAAATCATTTTGGTACTTTGGCACCACAAACTTAGGCACAGACAGTCATTACCACTCATAAAATTTTGTCACACAAGGTTCACATCTAAAAAATGAATGCATTACTCTGGAAAAGCTAGTAGTCCATGACTTCTGACTTTAACTGACTTCTAAAGCTAAGCCAAAGCCAGAGGGAAAATCTATACTATCACAGCTGTCAGGTATGTAGCGCTCCCCCCCCCCCCCCCCGAAGGAGTCACTGTTTCTCAGGTACCTTTGTTTCACATGCCAATGACTCCCTGGGCAGTACCACACTCTCTGACACATCAAGGAGGAGAAGGAGAGATATTTTTGGTCAACACACAGTAAATCAACAAACAAATACACAATAACAAGTAGAATTGACGCGTAACTCAAGAAATAACCAGCAGACCAACATCTCTACTTCTAAGCTCTAAATGTGTGTGTGTGTGGGGGTTCTAACCAAAGGGTGGTGCTAATGGTTAGAGTTCTATTAGTCTCTGTCAAACCCCCCTTACTGGCCCGTAGTGTACATTGGGGCCCAAATTCCAGGGTTGGAGTGCTCAAACTTGAAAGAGGGAACCTGGCATGTAATAGTGTAGGTGATAAAAATACACTCATTGTGTGACATTTTTTGGCATCTATATAATATGAAGGACATGCATCAATCCCATCGCAATACAAAACAATGGTAAACAGGAGCAGTGAGATGCTTGGTGAAACAGATTTATTATTAAGGTTAATACCTGAGTCAAAAATTCCTCCATTGGCTGTGACTGAATGAAACCAGACCCTGACCACTTCTTAATTCTGCATCTATTTTGAGTGAAAAGCTGTCTTATCCACTTGAAGACCATGCCTATTATGGCACTTTTTGTCTACATTTAACAATAATTTTTTTTGCTAGAAAATTACATAAAACCCCCAACCCCCCTAGAGAATAAATTGGTGGGTTTTGCAATTTGTAATGTCACACAGTATTTGCGCAGTGGTTTTTTGAGCGCAATTTTTGGGAAAATATGAACTTTTTTGAATTCTAATGCAAAAAAGACAATATATAACCCAATTATGGTAGAATATAAAATATGATGTTAAGGCGAGTAACTAGATACCAAACGTGTCATGCTTTAAAATTGCACAACAGCAATGCCTGCGCAACAGTGTCAAACTACGTAAATTTTACAATCCATAGGCAACACTTTTAAAGTCTTTACAGGTTACCACTTAGGAGGTCTAGTGCTAGAATTACTGCCCATGATCTGTGGTACGCGGCATTACCTCACATGTGTGGGATGATCGCTGTTTGTGTGCATGCAAGAATGATGCAAGCATTCACGTTTGCACACTAGAACTGGGGGATTCATTTATACATTTTTTTTATTCTTACACTGTTGGTTTAAAACATTTTTGGTCACATTTATTGCTGTCACAAAGAATGTAAATATCCCGTGTGACAGCAAAAGGCAAGTGACAGATACTCTTTACGGGTGTATCTGGGGTCTACAAGACCCCAAATCCCTCCCCTGCCCTTTAAAAGCATTCAAAATACCAAGATCGGCATTTTCAAAAAATGGCGCTGTTGACAGCCGGGTAAACCAGAAGTGATGTCATGTCATCTCTTCTGGGTTACCATAGCGAAGACCTGATCAAAGCCCATCCCAAGAGAGCGGCGGAAGATGGCAGGGGGAGGGGGGGGAGTCTACTCCACCTGCTTGTAATAGCAATCAAGCGGCTAGTTAGTTACTCCAATTACTATTACAAGAGAGCCGACTGTCGACTCTAAAAAACGGTACAACCACTTGAAGTCAAATTACATACTAGGCATTACTAATAATGTGCTTTATAAATGTCCCCACATGCAACAAATTTGCTTGGAAATGCTTGTGCCAAGTCACACTTTATGGCCAAAAGTATGTGGACAACCCCCTAAATGATTGAGTTCATGTGATTTTAGTTTTAGACTATTTTGTGCTTTCCACATTGTGGTAATGGTTTGAAGAACTTTTCTGTTCCTTTTCTGTTCCAGCATGTAGGCAAGTGAGGTTAAAGTTGAATTCCAGTCAAAAATGAAAATGTGTCCATGATTAGTATGTTAAATATATTTAACTTTGATATTATTCATTTTCAGGCTTGCTGATTGTCTAGCTTAGAAAGTCTAATCTGAGCCAGACAATTAGCTGCTTCCTGTTCTTCACCGACAACGGTTTGCCTCCTGAGCTGAATTTGGCAGCTCTCAGGCACTTCCTGAAACCGTTGTTGGTCTCTGTGTGAGAAATCTAGCTTAGTTTTCAGTAAACCCCCCTGTCCTGCCCAGCACCACCCCATCCCTCCCAGCCTTCTGCAGACTGTGCAGCAGCTCCTCTCTTCCAAGCCTTGTTTTGGCTTAGAACTGAGAGAAAGAGAGAGTGAGAGAGAGAGATAGAGAGTAGTAATTTTAAGGCTGTAATGCTCACTGCAGTGTCTACACCAACACATGACACACACACTGCAAGGAGGAACCCAGTGCATTATACTGCAGCCTTTTTGTTACACACTACAATGTTGGATCATGTGGAGTTTTCTGCTTGTCATGCATTACGCTCACACTACAAAGTGGAATCATATGGAGTTTTCTGCATGTCATGTGTTACACTCACACTACAAAGTGTAATCATGTGGAGTTTTCTGCTTGTCGTGCGTTATACTCACACTACAAGGTGGACTCATATGGAGTTTTCTGCTTGTCATGAGTTACACTCACTACAAGGCGGGTTTTGTAAAGTTTTCTGCTTGTCGTGTGTTACACTCACACTACAAGGTGGAATCATGTGGAGTTAAGGTACAGTGTTCATTGTAGATTGTGAACTAAGACCCCAAAGCACTTCCAGCCACACTAAGAGTTACCTCTGTGTCCTGCTCCCTCCCCCCCCCATCATAGCTCCCAACTGTCCCTGATTACGAGGGACTGTCCCTGATTTGGAACAATGTCCCTCTTTCCTCCTCATTTGTCCCTCATTTTGGTCTGATCTATATAGTTGTATATAAAATGCACTTTTTATTTTTCAAAAAGTGTTTCCCAGTGCTAAACCTTTCATCCAATTTCTAAATTGCTGCATTTGTACATTTCAAAAGCCAATATAAGGCAATAATATTGGTTAAAAAAAAAAGCAAATTTTTTTTTTTTTTTAGAATTCCCCTTTAAGAGGGTGTGGCAGGGTATGTGTCCTATGCCTACATGCTTTTGCTAATAGGTCTCCCTCATTCCCATCTCAGAAAGATGGGAGGTATGCCCCCGTACACCGGGAGAACACAATGGCTCTGCGGGAGATATTCCCCCATCAACACTGACTGTGTTGATGGGGGAATCGAGCCATCTATATTCGGCTTAATGGCTTGTGGGAACTGTAGAGACAGACAGGAAGTGTACACAAAGGAAGTCTGGAGAGGGATGATAAGAGCAGCCTGGAGGGGATGGTGAACCAAGGGGACAGAGTTGCCTAATCCTACTCAGATCCTGCACTGGACTATAGACTACAATGCAGATTACCCATATGGATACCAGATACAGATGCAGCATTGAGAGGGGAGGCCCAGAGTATTGTTGGCTACCTTTTGCCTGCCTCCCAGAAAAATATTAGCAATGTGGAGGCATCTACGAATGGAGTGGCAAGTGCTGCATTTGCCCTCTGCCACCTCTTAGGCAATTTAATTTATCCTTCCCTTCTCCTCCATCTAGTGTGTTTTTGCAAGGCCATATACAAATGAAGCTGGGTGTTTGGATAAGAATGGAGAGTGAGAGAAACACTAGCTGACCCTGCTCTCTGTAGCTGCTGCCCTGCGATGCTGAACTGGTTAGCAGCTATATCATCAGGAGGAGGATGCTGCTGAGCAGGAAGAGTTCAATAGACTGAGTAAGGCAGCACTGCACTGTGGGAACTGTAGTCCGAATGAGAGCGACTTTACTGTACTCAAAAGCTTCTGAACTGCATTGCCCAAAGTGAGATTGCCTTAGTGTTTTCAGCCTGCAATATGAAGTGCTTGTTGCGTGAAGTGGCAGATCTCCAGGTAAGACAAAATATACAATAATGTGACTCAATCAGCGCAATCTTTAATAAATTATAAAAATGTATAAAAATCAATCTTTCCAAACGTAAAACAGTGCTAAATTAACTAAGCCGCTCTCACTCTCAAGTGTTACCACTACACCATCTCACAAAAAATATATATCTCTATACAGTGCAGTGCAATTTTAACATGTACACTCTAAAAAAACATAAAAAAAATTAAGCATGCATGCGATGCAGCTTCTCTTCTGCAGTTTATCTTCAATTTCTACAGACTACATATCCAATGGTACCTTGCTGCCTGCAGGCAATTATTCCTGTACTGACTCCGCCTCCTGAAACTCCTCCCCCCCAGCTGCTCTGCAGTTCAGAAGGCAGGCTCTGTGAAATGTGGGACACAGCAGTGCCTACTCACAGGTCATAGTGACTACGGGTCACAGAATTCCAGGAAGTAGGTGATCTTCACAAAGTTAGTTTAAAAACTTCAAGATCATAGGAGTAGGTTAATAATAATTGAAATTCAATGTGCAAATTAATTTACGATTTTACATTTTGACCATAGATACATTTTAAGAAAACTGTATACAGTGAGGCATGATGCCAAGGGTACTGAAAAAATTGATTTAGGTTTACATACCCTTTATAATATATTTTCAGCGTTTACATATTAATAAACATTGACATATTTTAATATTTTTTCCATAAATTGTATAACATCTGTTGAGTCCCTTATGCTTTGATCAGAGCACAACTTCATTCTCAGATGTAAATCCACAGAAAATACAAACCCTTCCCAAGTAATGGATAGAAAAGTGTACTTTTTTTTTCCAGACCTGGCAGCAATATGCTTTATGCAAAATAGGTCACATGGAGGATATACATCCCTCCAGATTTCATTTCTATGTAAATTCACTTTCTAAACCAAATTGAACCTGCATGTTACAATCTGATTTGTTTATGTATTTCATCACATAAAAAACTCATTATTCTCAAGTCTATTCTGCACATTATGGCACACTGGAAAAACAGATTCCCCTGCAGCCTAATATAGGAAACAAAAATGTTAAAAAAGATACAAAATCAAGAAAAACACAAAATAGGACACATTTCTTCATCACATATTCATCACATCCATGTTTCTACAATTTGACCTTGAGCAGGTAAAATTAAAGAAAATTAATGTCTACCTATATTTTAAATATTTATGGAACGGTTTCTTTGCTTCAAGTTGGGCTTTGGAGAGCATTCAAATAGTCACGTTATGGTAATTCTCTGGATAAATGAATTATCACCCATTACTGCAATGCACTGCGGTGTGTTGGGGTGCTATTGATTTTGAATGGCACCCCAACGCGCTGCACAGTAGTGGCCAACGGATAATACATCCGAAGTTCACCACAATGAACATGGGCACCTGCTACAGTGCATTAAATGGTCCAACTTTGGGGAATGAAATTACTAATTCAGTTTTAGGCTCTGTTCAAACTAGCGCAATTTCAGATGCGACTTGAGTCGCACAGAATCGCATGGCAATGGAATTCACATTGTTTTCAATGGTGCTCATTAACATCAATGCCTTAGTAAACATGTACTCTAGTTAAAGCGGAACTTTGCCAAAAGTATAATCCGCCTCCCAGATGGCTCCGCCCCATTCGTGTTCCACGATTATGGTGCATGAGCAGATGTACCCACAGGCTCTGTCCAGCGGTTGGGTCCATGGGAAGCCTGTTAGCACATCTGTGCAAGCGTAGGTGATTTTCTGCACACGTGAAAAGACAGGAAAGGTTTTGAACTTCCCCAATAGCAGGAAACCCTGCAGCTGTGCAGAAGCCCAGGGAACCCGAGTCATGTGCAGATGTGCCACAGGGCTCTCTGGGGACCCAAGCCCTGTGTCACATCTGCACACGAGCAGGGAAAAGGGAAAAGTTCTCACCCAGGCAATAATTGTGGAAGTAGCCATCTGTAACAGGGGGAGGGGGGAAGAGGCAGGGCAGTACAATGTGCCCTTTATGGTGAAGTTCTGCTATAACTGCCCTCTCATCTCATGTACACATTGCTATGTTAAATATCTTCATCTCCATAAGGCCTCGATTACACTTGCGTTGCTCTTTGAAGAGCAATCTGCATTCGTGCCAATATTCAGAGAGCATCGGACAGGTGTTGAGGGGGCAACACCTGTTTTAACCCCCTAAATGCCAGAATACAGCTCTGACACTGGTTACATTGCATGAAGTTGAGGGATGGTTGCGGTTAAGCTTCATTCACTTGAATGTGTTGCGTTTGGCAGGCACTAGCGCCCGTTGAATGTGACAGGGGTATAATTCCTGCCGTGGCATGTGTACACCCCCATCTGCTGTCTTTCCAGGAAAAGAGGGAGTGGCTGAGGTGTAGTAAAAATGCAGCTCAACCGTGTGATTGTACTCCCCCTCATCCACTAGTCTAAATGAGCCCTTACAGCGATATTCACTTTGTGGTCCTGCCCAGAGCCACACAGCCTTTAAGGCAAAAAGCATCCACCGTCTTCTTTTCTTATTGCTCATGTTTGCCATGGTTCCATCTCATTGCTATGGTATGCTATGCTGATTTGGCCTCAATGATATTAGAATTTATCCCATTTGGACATTCAGCTTTGCGGCTATACCAGCCTCCATCAGACCTACTGGGAAGGCTTAACACAAGACTTTCGACATCCTATTCCAAAACCATGGATTTTAAAATCATGTTGGGTCCTCTATGTGGCTATAACTGCCTCCACTCTTCACTGAAGACTTTCTGTGGGAATTGGTGCCCATCCAGGCAAAATAACATTTGTGAGATCAGGTTCTGATGTTGGACGAGAAGTTCTAGTTCGCAACCTGCAATTCATTCCGAAGGTTTTCAGTAGGGTTGAGGTCAGAGCTCTGTGCAGACCACTTGGGTTCCTGCACACCAAACTGGTCAAACCATGTCTTTATGGAGATCCCTTTGTGCACAGAGGGGAACAACCTGAAAAAGAAAAGTTCCTTAACCAAACTGTTGCCACAACTTTGGAAGTGAAATACTGTATTGTCTAAAATATTTGTATGCCATAGAATTAAAGGCAGTGTTCACGGGAGACATCTGAACTCAATCATTTGGAGAGGTGTAAACATACGTTTGGCTATATACAGAGCTGTAAAAAAGTATTTGCCCCCTTCCTGATTTATTTATTTTTTGCATCTTTCTCACATTTAAATTATTCAAATCATCAAACTAATTTTAATATTACACACAGATAACCCGAGTAAATCCAAGATGCAGTTTTTAAATAGTTATTTTGTTTATGGAAAAAAGCTGTTTAAACCTGCCTGTGAAAAAGTAATTGCCCCCTCTCATCCTGAATCATAAATGAACTGTGATTAACCCAATTTTTTTGGAAAGCTGAGTTAAATTTCACTTGCCACACCCAGGCCTGATTACTGCCAGACCTGTTGAATCAAGAAATCACATAAATAGAAGCTGTCTGACAAAGTGAAGCATGCTAACAGATCACAAAAAGCCACACATCATGCCACAATCTAAAAACATTCAAGAACAGATTAGAAACAAAGTAATGTACATGTATCGGTCTAGGAAGGGTTTCAAAGCCATTTCTTTTTTTTTTTTCTTTCTCTTTTTTTTTTTTGCCACTTCAGAAAAACTAGTGCGTAGGGCTAGGTCAGCAAGGCCTTTTTCTCCGTCCCTACTCAGTCTTATCATCATTGTGGCTTATATTTTCCTCTTGCATTTAATACTACTTTTTATTCTTATAGATTAAAGAGGGTTACAACTTTATATTAAAAAAGAAGAACTAAAGAGAGAGGAGCCTTTATGGGCAAATTATATAATTTACTCCTTAGCTATACTAATGCCACCTGCTGTCTTATTTATCGCTGCTGGCTAACTTTTACCCCCCTAAACTACACCCTCCCGCCCACCCCAGGTTAAGAGTCGTTTTACCGTACTGGTATCCCATACTAGCCATATCCTATATATAAAAAGAAGCAAAACCAAAAGCAAAAACAAAAATGCTACACCACCAAAAAAAAAAAAAAAGACAGAAAAAGAGTGGGAGAAAAAGTCCCATCGAGGGATAGGGGAGAAAGTATTGTATCCCCTAGTTTTCTTATTCTGATATATTTTCAATCCAAGGGCCCCACAGCTTCTGAAATTTTTTGTGGTTCCCCTGTTTAGTAAAATATACTCTCTCATTTCCAATCATTAAATTCATATTCCTCAGCCAGTTCTCCGATGTCGGGGGGGACTGGGACTGCCAATGTTGAGCGATGAGCTTTCTGGCCTGGAATAGAGCCCTTAAAACCGAATCGACCACATCATTTGAGGCTGATCCTTGTTCAAACAAACCCAAGAGGCATGTTCTAGCCGTTGCCTGTAGATTTAACTCCACTATTTTATTGATTTCTTTAATTATGTTAGTCCAATATCTAAAGAGCTTTGGGCATTTCCAAAGCATGTGTATAAAGTCCCCAGTTAATCCACATCTGGGGCAATGATCATTTTCGCGCCATCCCAATCTAAGCGTTTTTTTTGGGGTATAATATACACGGTATAAGAAATAAAGATGCAATATTTTATGTGAGGGAGAGATTGAAACCCGCTTTACTTGGCCCAGGACCCGATCCCATTCCGCTGGAGAAAAAGGGCCAACCTCTCTCTCCCATATTGGCCTAATCTTGCATGGTCCGCTTTGATCCATATTTTTTCCCCCAAGCCTGGCATACAGCCCAGAAATTGCCCCCTTCGCTGAATCTGACAGCACCATTTGTGACAAAATAGTAATTTGTGTCCAATTAGGGATCTGTTGTCCGAATTGCATCTGGGCTGCATGCCTCACCTGGAGAAATTTATAAAATGTTTTATTAGGGAGGGAGAAGTCCTGTTTTAACTCATCAAATGATTTCATATTGTTGCCGATAAACAGTTGGCTTACCCGCGTAAGGCCCCGATTCACCCATTCCCGAGGCACCTTGATTTTAGCTAGTTCTTGTAGATGGTTGTTGTTCCATAGGGGAGCTAGGTCTGATATGCCCTGGTATCCTAAAATGGTTTTTGCTGTTTGCCAGGTCTTTGTTACTAATTTTGCCGTAGGGCAGCATATAGCAAAAGAATTAGCCTCGAGCGCTTCTAGAAGTGTGTCATGTGGGCATCCTATCAGCATCAGGTTTGGGACTGCTCCCATAGATGTGCCTCTCCCTGCTAGGTGCTGTAGCTGGGACGCCAAAAAGTACCGTCTAGGATGTGGGACCGTCAACCCCCCCCCCCTCAAAGGGCAACTGGAGTGTGGACAGTGCAATCCTAGGCTGTCCCCTCTTCCAGATCAGGTCCCTGAAAAGAGAATCTATTCTTTTAAACCATTTCTGTCCAATCCACACAGGTGCATTATGGAGGAGATATAGAATCTGGGGGAGCCAAATCATTTTAAGGAGATTACAGCGTCCAGCAACCGATAGAGGGAGACGGCCCCACACCTCGGACTTGTGTTTCAGCTTTAATAGTAACGGGGCAAGATTATTTTCAAGGTACACACTTGGATCTCTGGAAATCCAGATCCCGAGGTACTTCAAATTATCAACTATATTAAGGGTAAATTCATGTGGCCTTATGTCTGGTGAAATTGGATCTATTGGGAGAAGGGCCGATTTTCCCCAGTTAATAGTTAACCCGGATATCTTGCCAAAATCTCCCACCATTTGCATTGCTGCTTTGAGAGAAGTTTGAACATCTGCCAAATAGAACAAGACGTCGTCTGCGAATAATGCTAACTTCTCTTCAAGTACACCCCTCCTAAAACCTTGTATATCCCCATTGGTCCTTACTGCGATAGCCAATGGCTCTATAGCCAAGGAAAAAAGGAGAGGGGACAGGGGGCACCCCTGTCTCGTTCCTCTTTCCAATTTAAATAGGTCTGAATATTCATTATTTATTTTTAATTTTGCTCTAGGTTTTGTATAAAGTAGTCTCACCCACTTGATAAAGTTTGGTCCAAAACCAAACTTTTCCAAGGTTTTAAAGAGAAAAGCCCATTCGAGGCTATCGAATGCCTTAGCTGCATCCAATGCCATAATGGCTCTTGAGCCTGTATTGTCTATTGGTAGTTGTATATTCAAGTAGGTCCTGCGGATATTAATGCTAGTTGATCTCGCCGGGATGAACCCGGACTGGTCCGGGTGCACAAGATTATGTATGCAAGTGTTCAATCGGGCAGCCAAGACCTTGGCCAGGATTTTAACATCTGTACACAGTAAAGAGATAGGACGATATGAGGCGGGGTCCATGGGGTCTTTTCCCTCCTTCGGGATAACAACAATGGTTGCCTCCGTCATTGAAGCAGGAAGAGATCCCATGGAGAACGCCTGGTTCAGTGTTTTAAGCAGTTCCGGCAGTACAATATCCCCATATTTCTTATAGATCTCAATTGGGAGCCCGTCCGGGCCGGGCGACTTCAGGTTTGACATCCCAGCGGCCACATCCGTTAACTCCTGTAAGGTAATTGGGGCATCCATTAACTGTCGATCAGAATCAGGTAGAGTTGGGATGGTTATATTATCTAAAAATAGCGCCATTTCCCCCTCATCCACAGCTATCTGGGATTTATATAGGGACATATAGAAGTCACTAAAGGTTTTCATTATGGTAGTAGGGTCAGCGGAGATGTCTCCTCGATCAGTCCTAACTGCCCGAACCGTCGAGGGGGACATATTCACTTTGACCAACAGGGACAACATACGGCCCACCTTCTCCCCCTCACCAAAATGTGTCTGCCGCTGAGTTATACGTTTATCCTCGCTGATCTTAATAGTAACTAATTTGTACTCTTGTTGCTTTTCTAGCCACTTACTCTGGGTTACTGTATTTGGATTAAGAATATATTCTTGTTCTGCCAGGGTTACAGCCCTTCTTGCTTCCTGCTCCTGCTCCCTCGCCTTACTCTTGATTCTTGCGATTTGTTGTATAAGAAGGCCTCTGAAGTGGGCCTTCAAGGAGTCCCAGACCACTCCCATGGGGGCCCGTTCCCGTATTGATAACAATAAATTCTTTTAGGGCAGACTTTAATTCCTCGGGGTTATCAATTAGCTCCAGCCAGGATGGATCTATTTTCCACTCCCTGCGGTAGGGTTTTCTTCCCACTTTCATTGTGAGAATCAGGGGTGAGTGGTCCGAGACCCCTCTAGGGGCATAATTTATTGCATCTATCAAGGGGAGGGCGTTGGAATTGACAAAGGCCATATCCAATCTGGATAGCGTCTTAAAGGAGCTTGAGAAGCAGGAATATTGACTTTCCATAGGATGCCGTAATCTCCAGGCTTCAATTAACCCAGTTTCTCGTAGAAACCGGGCTAGTCTACCCTCCTCTCCATAGGGAAGTTGCAATTACTGGGACCCCTACTTTGTCTATTATAAATGCAACTAACTCATAGAGGATCTCTAGTTTAAATGGTGGAGGTACGTAGATACTTGCCAAAACCAATGGTTTATCTTCGATTGAGCAATAGAGAAAGACGTAGCGACCCTCTGGGTCTATTTGTACTTTATAACAGACAAACTGTATTCCCCTTCCTATCAGAATACTTGCTCCTCTTGAATATGAGGAATGTACAGAGTGATACTGGGCCTGGAATTGCCGGCTACGCAGCAATAGGACTGTCTCCCGAGTTAAGTGTGTCTCCTGCAGGCATAGGACTCTCGGCCCCCCTTCCCCCAAGAATGATAGCACCAATGCTCTTTTAGCCGGATCCCCCAGACCCCGGACATTCCAGGAGATTAGGTCAAGCTTCTTCGCCTGCATCTGTAACTATACTTGAATATACAGTAAGTAGTGAATGCAGACCAACACAGCCAAGTTTCTGGCTGAGGAACATGAATCCCTCTGAGGAATTATTAAATAGAAGAGAGAGATAGAAGAAGAAAAAAAAAGAGAGAAAAGAAACAAAACTGGGGCGGGAGGGGGGGGGGACCCCAGATCCCTGGTGGTCCGTCCCCTTCTCCCTTAACTCCTGAAAGTGTGTTCTATAAGTGAAATTCCTATTAGACCCCCATAGCCTGGGATCCAATTTTGGTGCCGACATGTGTAGTAAAAGTTTACTCCAAGAAGCATTATAGTGCCCAAACAATTTTGATACATAAAGCACCCTTGCTTGTCTTAAATTATTGCATCGATATACGTGCTTCCCCCTATTCATAGTCTTATTCAAATCTCTTTTAAATAACATTTGTGTATTCCAAATCTGTGTCTCGTGCTCAACCTTTAAACCTTCCCTTCTTTTAACCCTTAACCACTTCCCTCCCTTCTCTCCCCTCCCCCCTACCCTCTCTTCGCTCCTTATACCCCTAGTCCCCTGCCCGTCCAAATCCTCCCTTCCTTTACCCCTTAACCCCTGCCCACCCTTCTCGTCCCTCCCCCTTACCCTCACCTCCCTCCCAATACCCCTAGTCCCCATCCCACCCTTCCCTCCCCTCAGCCTATCTGGGCACCCCCTAGGGGGTATTTTCGTGACCTTGCCTACTCGCACTCTTCTACCCCAAAGCAATATTTTTTTTAAAGTGATTAGTGCCAGTGCGAATGGTCTTGGGGATCCAAACTGCCCCTTCTCACACATACCTGTATTCATATAGCCTCCCCCACAAAAAGTGGACTCTCTCTACCCTCCCCAACACCCCCAGTCGAACCCCTAATTGTTTGATTACAGCCTTATCCAGGAAAAGCAGAAAACAAAACGAATAAATCCAGGAAGGAAAAAAAAAAAAAAAACCCAAATAAATAAATAAACAAATAAAAGGAAGGGGGGGGAAGGCCCCCCTAAAGCAAAACTGAAGTAGCTCCCTCTCTTTATAAGTCCTTTCTAACATCTTCAAACCATTGCGAAGCCTCGCTTGGGGAATTAAAGAAGAAAGTCTTATCGAAAGCCATGACTCTCAGCCGGGCAGGATATAAAAGTGCGTAGTGCATTTTATGATTCATCATGATGCGCTTAATTGGGGTAAATTCAGCCCTGCGTTTCTGGAGATCCGGAGAGAAGTCTGGATATAATGATACTCTTGCGCCTTGAAACCTAATGTCTCCCACTTCCCTTGCTCTCCTTAGCAAAGCAACCTTATCGTTGTAATTTAGAATTTTAAGTATTATTGGCCTAGGGCGGGCTCCTTCGCGTTGGTTTCTTGAAAAAATGCGGTGTGCACGTTCAATGGCAAATAGGGGGGTAAAAAAAGATCCTCCAAAAATCTCCCCAAACCAGGCCTCCAAAAATTTTATTAGATTGGGGCCCTCACTGCGCTCAGGAAGTCCAATGAGTCTGATATTATTTCTACGGCTTCTATTCTCCATGTCGTCCAATTTAGCGACTTGTGCATTTATTGTATCTCTAAGCCATTCAATTTCATTTTTAGCAGGGATCCATTCATCTTCTATGGAGCTTACCCGCCCCTCCAGGTCTACAATACTTCGTGCCGTTTTACTTAAATCCTGTTTTATAGAAACCAATTCATCCTTGATGCTCTTTAGTTGGATATCAAAGTTCAGCATTGAGGTTTTACAGTCGTTTATTGCATTCAGTACATCCCTTAGTGTAGGTTCTCCCTCCATAGTCACCACAGCCTTTTCCGTGGGAGATATAGTGGGAGATATAGTAGTTGGTGTGGGGGTCAAGGGTATATTTTCCTCTGAATTGGTAGTAGTTGCTAAGTTTTTGGATCCCCCTGAACCCTTGTTTGTAGATTTTTTGGGGAGAGTTTGAGAGGATGTATTAAGAGCTGGGCTGGGAGCTATACCCCCCTGGCTCTTTCTATCCAACGTGGGGTTTTTTGGTTCCTTGGCCTGATGGGGTGCTTGATGTAGCTTCGACCCACTGGGAGAGACTGGTGCTGAGTGTGCGTACTTCTCTAGCTTTGTCGCAGTGGCCAGTGCGATTTGATTATTTTTCTCTTTTACAGACCGCGTGTTTTGAAACCCTTCCTGGGATAAATGCTCCTCTGGGGGTTTTCTCCTTGACATAGCAAATTTGCTTAGCAATGTGGGGTTCCCCCCTTAACCACCCACCGAGAATGATAGTCACACTATAGGGATAAAGCAATGGACCGCGCTGACCAGTGAATAGCAAGGGGGTTTTGTGTCTTATATACTGTATCTTATATACTCCCCCAGATGGTATAGGAGGATAGAAGGATCAGAAAACAATCAGGGTATGCAAAACCTGGGAGGGCAGAGAGCAAGTGGTTTAATAAAATATCCCTGTGCCTATTTATTTATTTAATTTGTTTAATCCCTCTATCGCCAGGCGCTGATATAAAAAAAAAAAAAAAAAAAAGAAGAAGAGAGAGGAAGAGAACAAACCCAAAAAAAAAAAAAAAAAAAAACATGGAAAAGGTAGTATAGCTATAACCGCTCCAATCTCCGCTGTGGTACTAATAATAACAATAGACCGTATCACCGACAGTTTATACCTAGCAAGGTTTATGACAAAGTGCACCAGTATATTTTCCTCGTTCGTCTGGAGATTTTAAAATTTTCTTTTTCTTTTCCTTGTCCTCCCCTTCCCTTCCCCTGAAAAGTCCAGGCCCCTGACTAGGATCTCTCCAGGTGACTAAGTTGAACTAGATTAGACAAGGGCGAGGGCGCTCACTGGCATGGGGGGTGGGTGTCTCACAGCATAGAGCTCCAGAGCGTTTTTGTTCCACAATATTAGTTAGTTAGTCAGTCACTCTCATAGTATTACATCTCTAGCTCTGCTAGTATAGTTAGTCACTCTCATAGTATTACATCTCTAGCACTGCTAGCACACACTGGAACGATACATCACTCACCCCCCTCCACTCGTTAGAAGTCAGCCTGGTACTCCAAGAGCGTCTCTGTGCTCTTCTATGCAGGGATATTTTGTCCTCACGGGGCAGAGCCTTCTCCCGCTGTGAGAAGAGCTTCCCTTGCAAGGTCAGGTGACTGGAACGGTCAGGTGTTTGTCCTCAACACACAGCGGGGTTTAGCGGGGATTAGCAGGCTCCCAGGCGGCGTCCTCCGCGCACGATGCCCGCAGGGACCTCCACACAGGTAGTTATAATATCGCCTCAGTCGACGGTCGCCGGTTCCGCCACAGCGTGGTCAGTTAGGCTGCATGTGTAGTGCATGGGCCTCGGGTAGTCACGAGGGGAAGGTCTGGAGAGCTGGGGAGAGAAACCGCTCACATCCTCACTCACACTCGCCCTCCTGTCTCTCCATGCTCCCGCCTCTCACATCCGGTCACGCCCCCCGTGTCAAAGCCATTTCTAAGGCTCTGGAACTCCAGTGAATCCCAGGGAGAGCCAATATCCAAAATTGGAGATAACATGGAACAGTGGTGAACCTTCCCAGGAGTGGCTGGCCTACAAAAATTACTCCAAGAGCACAACGACTCATCCAGGAGGTCATAAATGAACCCAAAACAACATCTAAAGAACTGCAGGCCTCACTTGCTTCAGTTAAGGTCAGTGTTTATGATTCAACAATAAGAAAGAGACTGGGCAAAAATGGCATCCATGGGAGAGTTCCAAGGCCAAAGCCACTGCTGACCAAAAAGAACAAAAAGGCTCATCTCACATTTACCAAAAACTCCCCAAGACATTTAGGCAAATATTCTGTAGACTGATGAGACAAAATGTTTGCTTTTTGGAAGGTATGCATCCTGTTACATCTAGCATAAAAACTAATACAGCACTTCATAACAAGAACATCATACCAACAGTCAGACATGGTGGTGGTAGCGTGATAGTCTGGGGCTGCTTTGCAGCTTCAGGACCTGCACGACTTACCATAATTGATGGGACCATGAATTCTGAGCTCTAACAGAAAATCCTAAAGGAGGATGCCCGGCCATCAGTTTGTGACCTCAAGCTTAAGAGCACTTGGGTTATGCAGCAGGACAATGATCCCAAACACAACAGCAAGTCTACCTCTTAATGGTTCAAACAAAGCAAAATTTAGGTTTTGGAGTAGCCTAGTCAATGCCTGGACTTAAATCCAATTGAGATGCTGGACCATGACCTTACACAGGCCATTCCTGCTGGAAAACTCTCAAATGTGGCTGAATTAAAACAATTCTGCAAAGAAGAGTGGGCCAAAGTTGCTCTACAGCAATGTGAAAGACTCATTGGCAGTTATCGCAAACGCTTGATTGCAGTTGTTGCCGCCAAGGGTGGCGCAACCAGTTATTAGGTTTAGGGGTCAATTTCTTTTTTCACATAAAGCCATGCAGGTTTGGACAGCTTTTTTGCCTTAATACATGAAACCATCATTTAAAAACTGCATTTTTGTATTTACTGGGGTTATCTTTGTGTAATAATAACATTTGTTTAATCATTTAAGTGTGACAAATATGTAAAAAAAATAAAAAAATCAGAAAGGGGGCAAATACTTTTTCACAGCATTGTAGGTAGATGTGATGGTCAGGTATTCACAAATGTTTGGCCATACAGTGTGTGTGCATTTACGTAAAAAAAATAATAATAATAATAATAATAATAATATAATAATATATATATTATATATAGATACACAGTATATTATATCAGATTTTGTGGTGATATTGAGCCTTTTACATTCATTTACCTGTTTAAGTATTTGGTATCTTCAGGTTTTTCTTTTTTTTCTTAGGTGCCTTGTATGTCAGTATTATATATATTTATTTTTACCAGTGTCACTTTATAAATTACTGTGTTACTGTGGGAAAAATATGATTAATAGGTGATATATATGAAACACTAACACAGAGCTAACCCCGTCACTGAGCAGCTATTCAAAGCATCAGCTTTAGCCTGAGGCAGGGTAGGGGTTAAGAGAAAGAAAGACGGGGAAATGCTGAAAAGATGTCTTTCTACAAGCTAATAAAGGTTTTTTAAATGAGATATTGATCTTAACTGTGGGAGGCCGGGACACTGAGAGATAGAAATGCAAGAGTCTGTCTGGACGGATTCGTACATTGCAACAATTGCGCTGAATTTGTAACTACAGTCAAAGAACCCAGAATCTGTATGGGGGAGAATGTGGATCCATAAATAGCTAGATTTTTTTTTAGTTTATACAGAAGATAAATAGATAGATAGATAGATAGATAGGTTTCAGTGTAGTGCAGTGGCGGCTGGTGCTAACATTTTTTGGGGGTGTGCAAACAAACCCCTCTAGGTTCACACTCACCAGAGGATGCTGTAATGCCGCGTACACACGTGCAGACTTTTCCCGGCGGACCTATTCCAGCGGACAATCCGCCGGACATTCCAGCTGGCTTCCGAGCGTGTGGACTCGCCCACACACGCCCGGACTTCTCCGGCGGACAGTCCGCTGAACAAAGTCCGCGGGACTTTTGAAAATGAACGGACTTGCCCACACACGGAGCAGTCCGTTCATTTCGAACGTAACTTCAGGTACTTAGCTAGCGTAGGCAGTAAATGCTGGCGCGCTAGCTCCGTCACCTGGCATGGATTTAAAGGGAATCCCCACACCGAAAAACGGCGTGGGGGTCCCCCCCAAATCCATCTCAGACCCTTATCCGAGCACGCAGCCCGGCAGGCCAGGAAAGGGGTGGGGACGAGCGAGCGCCCCCCCCTCCTGAGCTGTACCAGGCCACGTGCCCTCAACATGGGGGGTGCCCTGGGGAAAGGGGGGCCGTGTGGCCCCCCCACCCCAAAGCACCTTGTCCCCATGTTGATGAGGACAAGGGCCTCTTCCCGACAACCCTGGCCGTTGGTTGTTGGGGTCTGCGGGCAGGGGGCTTATCGGAATCTGGGAGCCCCCTTTTATAAGGGGGCCCCCAGATACCGGCCCCCCCACCCTATGTGAATGAGTATGGGGTACGATGTACCCCTACCCATTCACCTAAAGTGTAAAATGTAAAGTAAAGAAACCACACTTTTGAAAAAATAATTTATTGCACTGCTCCGGGGGTCTTCTTCCGTCTTGGGGGGTCTTCTCGCCGGACTCCTCCGCCATTTACGTAGCTCTTTTACCGAGCGGAGAAGTCCAGCTACCTTCTTCGTCGTCGCCGCCGTCGTCGTCTGGGGGTCTCGATCCGCCTTCGGGGGTCTTCGGGGGTCTTCCGGTGTCTTCCGGGGTCTCTTCTGTTCTTGCCGCTGTCGTCGCTTTCTGCGCCGCCTTCTTCTTCCGCCTACTTCTTCTTCTTCTTGTTCTTGTTCTTGTTCTTCTTCTTCCGATGTTGACACGTCGCTCCCTCTGGCCGGAATGCCAGAGCCGCACTGTGCTGGGACTTATATAGGGACAAGGGGACAGGGTCACATGCTCATGTCACATGGTGACCCCGCCCCCTTGTGATGTCACAGTCCCAGCATCCTCCGGGACTGTGACATCACAAGGGGGCGGGGTCACCATGTGACATGAGCATGTGACCCTGTCCCCTTGTCCCTATATAAGTCCCAGCACAGCGCGGCTCTGGCATTCCGGCCAGAGGGAGCGACGTGTCAACATCGGAAGAAGAAGAACAAGAAGAAGAAGAAGGCGGAAGAAGAAGGCGGCGCAGAAAGCGACGACAGCGGCAAGAACAGAAGAGACCCCGGAAGACACCGGAAGACCCCCGAAGACCCCCGAAGGCGGATCGAGACCCCCAGACGACGGCGGCGACGACGAAGAAGGTAGCCGGACTTCTCCGCTCGGTAAAAGAGCTACATAAATGGCGGAGGAGTCCGGCGAGAAGACCCCCAAGACGGAAGAAGACCCCCGGAGCAGTGCAATAAATTATTTTTCAAAAGTGTGGTTTCTTTACTTTACATTTTACACTTTAGGTGAATGGGTAGGGGTACATCGTACCCCATACTCATTCACATAGGGTGGGGGGGCCGGTATCTGGGGGCCCCCTTATAAAAGGGGGCTCCCAGATTCCGATAAGCCCCCTGCCCGCAGACCCCGACAACCAACGGCCAGGGTTGTCGGGAAGAGGCCCTTGTCCTCATCAACATGGGGACAAGGTGCTTTGGGGTAGGGGGGCCGCACGGCCCCCCTTTCCCCAGGGCACCCCCCATGTTGAGGGCACGCGGCCTGGTACGGCTCAGGGGGGGGGGGCGCTCGCTCGTCCCCACCCCTTTCCTGGCCTGCCGGGCTGCGTGCTCGGATAAGGGTCTGAGATGGATTTGGGGGGGACCCCCACGCCGTTTTTCGGCGTGGGGAGTCCCTTTAAGTCCATGCCAGGTGATGGAGCTAGCGTGCCGGCATTTACTGCCTACGCTAGCTACGTAACCTGAAGTCACGTGCTAAATGAACGGACTTGCCGATGAGCAGCAAGTCCGTTCATTTAAAAAGTCCGGTGGACTAGCCTACTAACGGCGGGATTGTCCGCCGAACTGCCCAGTCCAGCGGATAATTTTAAAACCAAACTTAAAACTTTGGTCCGCCGGACTTTGGCGCCAAAAAGTCCGCCGATGCCCACACACGAGGGGATTGTCCGCTGGACTTGAGTCCAGAGGATAATCCCGCGGGATTGTCCCTTCGTGTGTACGCGGCATAAGACTTACCTACAAACTGAGCCCTCCAGCGCTGGGCTGTCCCAGCTCCCATGATATGGCTTCCGTGTTAACTCTGTCTTCTTTCCGGGTTCCAAATCTTCAACCTCCTGATTGACCGGGGCGAGAAGCCGGAAACCGGAAGTGACACAATGGCGAATATAGATTTTCTAAAATCAAAAGTGAGAGGGTTCAGCACAATGCTCTTTTTCCCCCGAGGACAACTTAAGACAAGCCAATTAGAGCCTCAGGCTCAAATCACATGTTGATGGACCTAATAGATACCCATTAGTCTGGTGCCCTGTACAGTGCACTGCACACACATGGAATGATTTAAAAAAGAAAAAATCATAATTGACGTTAAGATTTAAAAAAATGTTAGTCATATTATCATTTATTTAAAAATAAATCGTTTTATGTTTAGCTTTCTTACTTGGCAGTTGGCAAGCTAACTTTGGGAACTTCGGGTTTTGACCGGCTGCCACTAGTGTAGTGTATGCTCCCCCATCTCCTAGTTGCCCCCACTTTTCTACAACCAAAGAAAACCAGAATGCAATGGAAGGCCAAATGCCTTGGTTTATAGCAGCCTTCAACAAGTGTCATAGGGTGGCTAGACTGAGATTGCATGGCCTACTGTTCTTCTATGTTCTTCTAGACCTTAATAATTAAAGCTGATGTTTAATCTGCATATATTTAGCCTTCTCTGGTTCCTTCCGTCCTCCTCATCAATGTGGTGATGATTTACCCCTCCAAAAAAAAACCTTTCTATTTTGAATACATTCCTTATTTTAGATCCAGTGCTGTGATCATGGGGTATCTGTGCATCTCAATGCAATACAGGCATATCCTGACTGGTGGGAGGGGCCGCATAGCTTACTGAAACATCACAGCACCCTCCCTCAGTACTACATTCAAGAGCCTTCCGTTCTGATACAAGTAGTGGGCTGATTTTTGCAATTGGAAAGAGCTTTGCTGTCAGGAAAGGGTCCGTCCGCTGGTAAGATCCATCATTTGGCATGCAGTACGGAGGTCCACCAGCAGGTGTCTCCTGGCAGTTTGTAACTGTCAGGAGAGACTTTCCCTGCTGATGTTATGTCATCATTGGGCCGCAGTACTGGTGTTCACCAGCGGATGGATCCTAGCAGTATGGAGCAGACAACACTTCCTGCGCCCAGGTTACATGAGGACAATTACTGCAGTCTTATAAATACCCAGCAAGCCCACACATGCTTGCCTTGGTATCGCTCTCTCCATGTGCCCTGACCTTGTTACCTGTACTCTGACCTTGAGCCTGCATCTGACCGGACCTGATCTCTCACGATCCCGAGCCCATGATGGACCTGTCCCTCCTGTCTCCTGTTTGCCTGGGATCCCTGCTCTGCAGCCCATCCATCTGTCCTCGCCCTCTGGTTCCTCATCCTTACCCATCTACTGATCCCCCTGTGTTTGACCTCGGCCTGGATTTTGTTTACGATTCTGGTATTTCCCATTCATTGTATATATTATTTGTGGTTGGTAGTTTGTTTTCCCTTTCTTGTCACTTATTATAATAAACACTATTATTATTTCACCTACATGTGTTTTGGGTTTCCTCTGTGCAGTCCATACAGTCTGGTCTACTAAAACCCTGATATTTGCAAATATCAAAATGCCTTGTTGGGTGGATGTCAATCTGGAGGGGTGGGTGTTCCTAAGCAGCCTGCATTTGTATGCAGATCACCTTAGGTAACACACACATATGATGCTGAAAACTAAACTCCAATGAATGAAAGAGGAGGGCCAAAGACAGTCAGGATGGGGAGGGAGGTGCTATGTAAAGCTGGACGTCCTCCAGGCAAGAAATTAAGTGGGCTCTATCTGACTCATTGCAGCCTCTAATGAATGCTGTGAGAAGCTTACAGTTTGTAATGAAGTCAGATTAATTTCTAGACAGTAGAAGATCCTGTACGAATGTGCAAGTGTGAATGTAAGACTGGAGTTTAGTTTTAAGGCTACAAACGACAGTGACTCATTGCAAATAATACACATTTTATAAAACAGACAAGATACACCATGAATATAACATTTTCCAGTTTGACAATGTATTTTTTGTGAATTTTTCTTAAAAGCAATAACATTTTTCAATAGTTTACTGGAAACATTTTCAGTCTATGGATCCACTGAGGCTCAAGGACCCTCAGAGGGTCCTCTTAAAATCCACACTGACTGGGTTGAAAGGTTTGCTCTGAATATTATAAAAGGTTCATTAGTGGGATGGCTTACATCCCTGGGTTCTTAGAGAGGTTAGCTCAGTTATTCTAACATACTTGTGTTTTGTTTCTTAACCACTTCAATACAGGGCTTTTAAACACCCTTCCTTACCAGAGCACTTTTTGCGATTCAGCACTGCGTCGCTTTAACTAACAATTGCGCGGTCGTGCGACGTTACACCCAAACAAAATTGACGTCCTTTTTTTTCACAAATAGAGCTTTCTTTTGGTGGTATTTGATCGCCCCTGCGGTTTTTATTTTTTGCGCTATAAACAAAAGAAGAGCGACAATTTTGAAAAAAAAACACAATATTTTTTACTTTTTGCTATAATAAATATCCCATTTTAAAAAAAAAAAAACAATTTTTTTCCTCAGTTTAGGCCGATACGTATTCTTCTACATATTTTTGGTAAAAAAAAATCGCAATAAGCGTATATTGATCGGTTTGCGCAAAAGTTATAGCGTCTACAAAATAGGGGATAGATTTATTAATTTTTTTTTTTTTTATTTACTCGTAATGGCGGCGATCTGCGATTTTTTTTTTCGTGACTGCGACATTGCGGCGGACACTTCGGACACTTTTGACACATTTTTGGAACCATTCACATTTACACAGCGATCGTTGCTATAAAATTGCAATGATTACTGTGTAAATGTGACTGGCAGGGAAGGGGTTAACACTAGAGGGCGCTGCAGGGGTTAATGTGTTCCCTAATAGAAGTGATTCTAACTGTAGGGGGAGGGGACTCAAGGGGAGGAGACCGATCATGTGATCCTCCGTACTGGGAGCACATGATCGGTCTCCTCCCCGCTGACAGGACGTGGAGCTGTGTGTTTACACACACAGCTCCACGGTCCCGCCCGGTCCCGTTGTTTTAACGGGCAATTGCGGGTGCCCGGCGGACATCGCGGCCGCGAGCGATGCCGCGCGCGCGCCCCCCCAGGCGGCGGGAATCCGAGGACCCCCAGACGACCTTGTGGGCGTCATATGACAATACAGCGGTATTGAAGTGGTTAAAAAACCCTTTAGAAGTTGACCTAGTGTTTTTGTGTAAAGCTGATGTGTATTTTAAATTCCATATTTTACAGCAGTTTACATGCTAACATTAAAAAGAAACTCTACCTCTCTGTGGATGGTTCTGTGCTGCCTCCTACTATGGTATGCGTGAGCTATAAAAACCTGCATATTTTCTGGCTCGATAATCTCCAGGCTATTCAGAATATGGTGAATTTTGATAGCCAGAGGAAGATGATGTCTGCCAAGATGAAAATTAGAACCACGCATCTGGTAAACTGCAATTTTTCATGTGCGACAGGGATTTGCAATTAGCGGACCTCCAGCTGTTGCAGAACTACAAGTCCCATGAGGCATAGCAAGACTCTGACACCCACAAGCATGACACCCAGAGGCAGAGGCATGATGGGACTTGTAGTTTTGCAACAGCTGGAGGTCCGCTAATTGCATATCCCTGATGTATGACTTGTGTGCTCCCAACATATGACAGCAGGTAAATAGATCACTACATGCATAAATTACTTAAAGCTGAACTCCAGGATAAGGAAATATTGTCTAAATAAAATAGGTGCATGTATTCTTACTCAAATCTTGGTGTGCTTTGTGCATTTGTGTATTTCATCAAAATTGTTTTCTGTACAGCAGCTTCCTGCAATAAAAAAATGCTCACTGCTGCCCTCTCTCCTTGTGTAGGTTGACTGGTCTTGTCTCCACCCCCTCCTGTAGTTTTCTGCAGGGAACCTGTAGTGGGTGGAGCCTATTGGGTCCCTTCCATAGCTCAGCTGTCTGCACAGGCTACGTACAGCACAGTGATGATACCATTGATGCTTTTACATGGTAATAACTACATTTGCAAGGGCAATTGGTGTACACAAAGTTGATTTAAATCCCTTGTGGCTAATAAGGAATATATTAAAATTAGAGTTTGTATGCCTGGAGATTAGCTTTAAGTAGATGTAAACTCTGACTGAATTACACTATATTACCAAAAGTATTGGGACACCTGCCTTTACATGCACATATCGTACAGAAGCTTGACCTTGCTTCGTAATTTTTTCCCCCACAGTCCTTAACCTATTCTGGAGATGTGAGCAGGAAGAAGGTATAATGTTGCACGTGTGGTGGCACTGAGCTTCAAACTCTCTGGAAGGAGGTACACAAGATTACCACCCTTGTCACTACTTATTTGCTGGATTACTCACTAGCGCAATACCTACTCCACCACACATTCCTGCCCAAAGGGGCCTACTTCAAATCCCTGCCCATGTTTATGGTAAATGCTGCTAGATTATGCATCCCTATACATTGTCAATCAACACAGGCTCTAATGGTAAGGCAATGGTTCCAGCTACTCAAGAAAATTGAAAAAATAGAGGAACTTATGACAGACTTTCTAAATGTACTACTACATGATTCTGCTGGTCCCACTTTGAAACAACTGCAGTTACTACTAAAAAATTTCTATGGGTAATCTTAAATTTAACTCTGCTTGATGGCCATTTTCCTGTGGCAAGAGAAACCATGAGCAGCTTCCCCCTTCCCAGCACTGGGGTATTACGGCTACAGAGAGAAGGCATTGTTTTCTTATAGCTTCCCTTCCACTTGATGCCTTCCCAGAAACCCAACCCCTTAACACCCCTTTTTTTCTTTTTAATTTTCACCTCTATTTAACTTACCATAAACTGTGGATTACAAACCATAAGGAGTTACTCTAGCTAGCGAAGAAAAGAAGATCACGGACTAAGTACTTTAAGCGAGATCTCACGTATAGCTTTAAAAGTAGTGGGAGCTCACAGGTATAAATATATAAATATATAAAGATATATATATTGTTTGTGATTGTTTGTATTGAAATTTATTGTACTGTTGTCCTATGTTGGGATGACAGCACAATTACTGTAATCACCCTTTTGAGTATTCTACAGTAAAATATATTTCTGATTAAGTATGTGTGGCGTACTGTTTTTTCCCTACCAGGTGGAGCCAGTGGTTCCTGAGGTTACAATACAGGTACTTTGCATTGTCTTATATTGTATTGTATTGCATTGCACCACAGCTGTGTCAAGGGGACTGAGTCAATTCAGGGGGGTTCATTAGCAGAGTGCAGGCCCAAATCAAAAATTCAGCCGCTCCTTCGGGGGTAAGTGGTGTATTTGCTATCCCCATTTCATTCTGATACTGTAGGTAACCTACCACTGGGGAAATACTTGACATAACTAGAATTTACAAAAATGTGTTGTTGCTACACAGTTGTGATGTGCTATATGATTGCCTTTCTCATGTTAAGTCATCTACTCCTGGAATGCTATTTAACTGATGCCATTTCTGTATGCTTCCAAGATGGCGGCGACCCGCGCGGCGGCAGCACAGGCAGCCCACGCTGCATCCAAGGTACAGGCCTCACAGGCCTCACATCCACCACTATCTCCCTCCTCACCCCGATCCCCGGGCTCAAGCCAAACTGCTCACAGAGCATCACCCCACTCGAGAAGCCCCTCACCAGACACATATAACCAGAAGGCCCAGTGGGACATGGAAAGCTACATCAAAGCTCTCCCTACCAAAGGCGACATTGAAGCCTACATAAGCAGACTAGAGAGGTCCTATAAGAGGGAGATTACAGAACTACGCCACGATATTGGCCAACGTTTTGAAGAGGTTGAGATAGCGGTGGAGGAGAATGTATCCAGAATTACAGAGCATGATGACATTTTGCAGCAACACACAATCCAGATACAACAATTGTTTTACGGTTTAGACGACCAAGAGAACAGAAGTCGCCGCAACAACATTCGCATACGCGGAGTTCCAGAGTCGCTAGACAATAAAGATCTGCCCGCGGCGGCCATTACCATGTTCAACACCCTGCTGAACAAACCCGTAGATGATCCCCTGGAAATTGACAGGATCCACAGATCCCTGGGACCTCGCAACCCCAACCCAGCGTACCCCAGAGACATAATATGTCGCATACACTTTTTCAACGTCAAAAATGAGATAATGCAAGCAGCACGCAACCAGGAATCCATTATGTTTGACGGCACCCCAGTAATGCTCTTGACTGACCTATCAAAGCAAACACTGACCATGCGGAAAGCCCTGAAGCCAGTAACGGACGCCCCTTTCACCTCTTTGCTTCCCAAAATGGCAAATCAGCAACCTTCCGCACCCTAGGAGACTTACCCAATTTTCTGGGCACTTTTGAATTGCCCCAAATCAAAATCCCAGATTGGCCGCTGCACCCCGCGACCCCAGGCCTCCCCAGGAAACCAGGATGGGAAGGACAACTTAAAAAGAAAAGAGCCCGTCCCAATACTACCACCTCTCCCCCAGGATGATCACCTTTACTACCACCGGCCGGTGGCTCCCCTGCATAAGTTCTTTGGAACTGCATAAGAAAAGCTGGCTAGCATCCAGCAATTGCACTGACTCTAACGGAGTTTACTTAGATTTTCTCCATTAGATATTCCTCTGACTCTTTTAGATTGTTTACTTTGATTTCGGCTGCTCCCCATGGCTGTTGAAGAAATCTTTCAGATCTAATACCCCCCTACCTAATTGCCTAAAGCTCATGTCTAACCACTTATAGGAGGAAGACATGCTCTCTGGAAAGGCTATGGGAGGCAGCCGAAGACCCCCCTGTCATCAGGGAATTTTGCGGTTAATAATGAAGTTTGAATGTTATGCACTTTAATGCTGTGTGCCTTGACTTTATGCACTTAGACAATTTTTGTTTCAGGTTGGAGCGGAGCTCCTGTTCACAGACCAAACACGTTCCCCACGTTAGGGTTTACAGAGACTTAATTGCCTCTGTGGTGGAATTTTTTTCCACTAGGTTTACTAAGTAGTGTCTGAGGTTTCTTATACACTTCGGACACTAGAGGGAGCTACCTCCCTATAAGTTTACAGCACTTAACGATTCACTAGCTGAATAGACGTACAAACCAGAACATGTTTCCTAGACACATTATTGATCCAAACGTAGATATATATTCCTGAAACTGCAATACTCGCAAACGGTACTAACTCTAGCTAATGTCTACCTTCCTAACCAGAACCAACAAGGATTCCTGTCTTCCGTGACCACCCGCCTACAAAACTTCGGGACAACTAACTTGATCCTAGCAGGTGACCTGAACGCTCCACTGGTACCGAGAATGGACTCGTCCACTGGTAAGTCACACATACCACCATCTGCGCTAAACACCATGCGTACCACCCTCAGAGGTATATCACTGGTAGATCTTGGCGGTTTACCCACCCTACTGAGAGAGATTACACATACTACTCCCCAGCCCACAAATCATACAGCAGAATTGACTACTTCTTTCTAACACAAACACTTCTTGACTTCGACCCCCACCTGCGAGATTGGCCTGAAACTATGGTCGGACCCACCAGGTGGAGCCAGTGGTTCCTGAGGTTACAAGAAATTCGCCCAACAACTAGCCCCAATCTTGACGAAAGCCTTCAATACAGGTACTTTGCATTGTCTTATATTGTATTGTATTGCATTGCACCACAGCTGTGTCAAGGGGACTGAGTCAATTCAGGGGGGTTCATTAGCAGAGTGCAGGCCCGAATCAAAAATTCAGCCGCTCCTTCGGGGGTAAGTGGTACATTTGCTATCTCAGTTTTTTTTTCCAGGATTTAATCTGCTCCCTGTTTTATTCTGATACTGTAGGTAACCTACCACCGGGGAAATACTTGACATAACTAGAATTTACAAAAATGTGTTGTTCCTACACAGTTGTGATGTGCTATATGATTGCCTTTCTCATGTTAAGTCATCTACTCCTGGAATGCTATTTAACTGATGCAATTTATGTATGCTGCTTTACCTTTTTTAATAAAACATTTAGGGAAAAAATAAATGAAGGTGCACGTAGCGTTTCAAAATTTCTCACTAAAGCCAAGTGCAAGTCCTTCATTAGAGGACGATAGAGCAAAGGCTGAAAAGATGAAATTGCACTAAAAATTGCAATTGCGTGCAATGGCTAGATGTCACAGATAATCCCAGAAGGCTTTAACCCACCAAAAAGCCAATCCCAATCTGGGAGACCCCAGAAGATGAGATTTGTGGCCACACTGGGTAAAACGAACTGCACAGTGGAGGTAATTATGATATGTTTGTTATTTAAAGAAAAAAATATAAGGTTTAGTGTCATACTAAATACTTGCCTTCACTGTGCAGCTTGTTTTGCACAGAGTGGCCTCAAAGCTGCTCTTCTGGGGTCCTTCTGTGGCTCTCTCGGCTCCTCCCCACATCAGATAACCCCCTAGGAGAAGCGCTGTCCCAAAGGGGGTTACCTTGCGGGCATGCTCCCGAGTCCAGCATTCGGCGACCTCAACCCCAACCACTTTTTCTGGCAACATTGTCACTTGGGAAGGATGTGGCTTGGTGAGAATACATTGCTGGGGAGTGGGCTATCCAAGGACTGAATGGGTGTCTCTTTGAGTTACCCCAGTAGTGTATTTAGGTTTTGTGCTGCCCTAGGCCTGACTAAACTCATGCACCCCTAATTTAAATATGACCCACCCCTTCCTGTCACGGCCACACCCTTTGCTGTTTAAGACCCTCCATGAAATTTTCGAGTGGGGACACTAGTTCTGAGGGCCTGGGGGGACAATGGATTCCCTTGATTTGCATATATTTCCTCTCACCTTCTTGGCTATGGGGCAGGAAGTTAAGGGAAAATTCTTGCAATGGGACAGGGATGAAAAAAAATAAACTGACAGAGGTTATAACCCTCCCTTACTCTATCCAAAATGAAAAAAAAAAAGTGTTGCCTATAGTTCTACTTTAAGCACAAATTTCTGATAATTTTATGGAGAGGACTAAGAAGATATAACCATGCCAATGGTGCGAAAACATATAGCACAGTTAGGAAGGTTTGTGGTCCAGGATGAGAGGACAGTCAAAATTAGAAGCTGTGCCCCCCCCCACAGTTGCGGAATGCCAGCCGCCCACATAACCGAAGCAGTGCGGTCACTTTATGGGGGCGCTAGACTAATTAGCCTCTTAGCCCAGTCCACCCCATCAGGCCGGTGCTACACTAACAGTGTAGCGCAAGACGGCAGGGACTCTTTCCGTGCTGCTCCCCTGCAAAGTGCTGCCCTAGGCCTGGGCCTTGTCGGCCTAGGCCAGGATACAGCATTGGTTACCCCCTCTCTACTAAATGCACTCCCACAAAGTTTTATATTGTAATCACTTGTCCACACTTCTCCAAGACCAAGATCCAGGCTGTGGAACTGCACAGCTGACACTGCAAGCTCTCTTGCCACTTCCCTATTCTTGCCTATGAGCAGAAAGATTCCATTTGTACCTAAAAAGAGGTTGTCTATTGTTGGAATTCATGATAGCTGTCTCCTTAGTAGAGATGAGTGAAATTTATTTTTTCTGCACATGCCCAGAAGAAATAAGGATTTCCATTGGCCAGTGCCACACATCATGGATATGGCAGGAGGGTAGACAGGGAAGTATGAAACTTTGGTGAAGAAGGAATGGCAGTTAACTTAGTTATGTGTGAAGTTATGTGAAAATTCAAGAATGATAAGCTTAAAGGCCGTACACGCGACACAAAATTCGTAAGTAAAATTTTGTCCGACGAACAATCTGCAGATTTTCGGATCACTTTCGACAGCTGATTCCGTTTTTTCTATAAAATTTTTGTCGTACTTGAATTCTACATCCTATTTTCATTATAACTGGCACACTTTTCGTATGAAAAAAATTGTAAGAGCAAGACTATGCATGCTCAGAAACGAAAAAATACATACAAAACTATTCAACAATTACGTCACTTCTGAAGTTGTATTCTGTCGTACGAGAATTTTCGTATGGTGAGTAGCCTCTTCACTTTAGACATGAGACTAGCATGCAACAAAAAATGGACGAGCGGTCATCTGAAAATCTGATTGTGTGTTTTTGTGCTTTTTTAATGCATTTTTCATGCGTTTTCTATGTGCTCCGATTGAAGTCTGTGGGCACATGGGCGCATAAAGAAAAGCATCTATACCCTTTTTTCCAAGACACACAGAAGAGAAACGCACAGGTGTTAATGATCCTCATAGAAAATAATGGCAATCTTATCATGTATTGTCGCATGACAGCCAACATGCGCAAATTTGCGCAGCCGTGAGCTGGACTACACACACGATTGGAATTTCCGACAACAAATGTTTGATGTGAGCTTGTTGTCGGAAATTCCGACCGTGTGTAGGCTCCATCGGACCTTTTTTGTCGGAATTTCCGACAACAAAAATTTGAGATCTGGATCTCAAATTTTTCGACAACAAAATCAGTTGTCGTAAATTCCGAGCATGTGTAGAAAATTCCGGCGCACAAAAGTCCACGCGTTCTCGAAATCAAGCAGAAGAGCCGCACTGGCTATTGAACTTCCTTTTTCTAGTCCCGTCGTACGTGTTGTACGCCAGCGCGTTCTTGCCGATCGGAATTTCCGAAACCATTTGTGCGACCGTATGTATGCAAGACTAGTTTCAGCCACCACCCGTCGGAAATAAATCCGCGGTTTGGTTGTCGGAAATTCCGATCGTCTGTACGATAAGAGTAATCAGGACAGGAAAATCATTTGACAGAAAGCTGAACGGCTTTTACAAGGAGTTGCTTTAAAATGTTTGCTTTTATATAAGGAGATTGTCAATAATTCTTTTTTTGGCTGATTAAGAGAACTAAGAGGAAATACAATAAATCCGACACAACTCGTGGGGCTTGTACTGTCGGTTAGTGTGTAACAAGGCAAGTCGTCCAATAAAGGTGATTATGTAAAACCTGGGTGTCTTTTAGGTTTATATTTAACTCCACAAATCCTGGATAATACTGTATATGCACAAAGGGGCTAATTTTTAAAACTAGAGGAGAGGAAACATGCTGTTGACCAGCACTGCCAAATAGAGTGCTTGCTCTTCCACCAAGAGTAAAAGTGAAAGAAAATCCCAAATTTACCTCTGTCACCAGAAAGAGAGGGCAAATCTTCCAATGGTAGAACCTAGTGCTGGTGACCCTGGCTACAACCAGGGGTTCCCACACTTTTGAGGCTTTTTTCCCCACGTCCTGTTTTGGCTATGGGACAGGAAGTGAAGGGAAATCTCTCCAATGTAATACAGATGGCAAAAAAAAGAACAAGACAGACAACAAGGGTAATACAACTCCCTTATTCTATACAAAATGAAAAAAATTTGCCTTTACATCTATTTTTAAAAATTCGTTATTTAAAGAAATTACACCCAGACAGGTAATAAATTACAAAGTCACAAAATACAAGTCTTAAGGCATTCCGTAATGGCCGCCAAACTAGCCAACCATACCACCAAACAAACAACATACAGTATATGTACCACTGTAAACAAGAATAGATAACCAGTCAGGTTCTTAATGTTCCATCTGATCAATTTTCCCATGAAATTAAAAATCAGAAAGAAGTGGGAACCACACCTGGGGCCGCTTGGAGGGTTAACACAGGAAATGTGAAGGAAAAAAGAAAAGGAAAATGAGAACGAAAGGAGAAAAGAGGAAGAAAAAAAAAAGCAGGGGGGAGGAATAAATATGTGGTCAAAGGAGGGGGGAGGGAATGAAAAAGCTGCAATGACTGAGCCATATTCCTCAGAACATGTATACAGAGACCAATAGAACCACTTCTGTCTAAATTTCTCTTCCTTACCCTTAAGCGCTGCTGTGATGCTTTCCATAGAGTGGATCTCTGCCACCTTACTCAACCACATCAAGAGTGCAGGGGGGGGGGGTCTCCTTCTTCCACAGCACTGATTAACAGACCTTAGCTACATTCAACAAGTGGATCAGCATGGAGTGTTTGTATCTCTTTTTTCAGGAGCCGCTTAAAAGGAGTCTCTCACTTGGGACCTGTGTTGCGTTTGATAAATAATTTATGATTTTTTTTTATCAGACATAACTGTACATGGTACAATCTGCTTAGTAGTTGGTCTTAGAAAAATAAATCAGGCTACTTTTGAGTGTGTGAGTGTGGACTTCAAACGAATGCCGTTGGATACAATCGGAACAATGAACCATTGTTGCCATTTCAGTTGACAGTTAGATCTTTTTATTGTCTCTGTAACTACGGTAAACACGTGTGTTACTTGGGCAAATAGCTTGGCTTTTCTGACATATATAACCTATGGTATGATACAAAAGGGCCATCTGGAGGGGGAATTGGAGAATGCTTCTCCCATTGAGCTCAGTTTTTCCAAAGTGAACCACACCCGTGGGGGATGGTACATTTTTTTTCCAAATAATAGGTTGTCAGGCATAAGTTGACAACAGGACTCCATAATGCCTTAACACCTAGGAAAGGTCTGTAGGAGCCAGAAGAAGCTATACTTGAACATGCTTTTGCCTGATCTCCAGCAACTGCTTAAAAAGCCTGGGTCTCATTGTCTACAGAGATCATGAACACACAGTAACCTGAGTTAAGTAACTTTTAAGTGTATTTCTACTGTTTACAGACCATAGGCTGCTTATCTGCTAGGAAGTAGGTAGCATCTTGCTTGTTATAGGTATATCTGTCAGTCTTGTATTGTATTCCTAATATTGTAATAGTTTTGTATGTACAGAATTTTTGTTTAGTAAAAACACATTTATACACTGAAGAAGTATGAAATTCCTTGCTTATACCGAAAAGTAACTGTACTAGATAGAAACAAGCAAAACAGGACGGCAACCCAGTCAGTTTGTTGCAGGTCTGGAAGATGTGGAACATGGATCCTACTTCCTCCTTACATTGCCAACAAGTGCTCACAGCTTCTGGATATATTTCCGGCAGGAGAGTAGGAACCTTATACCAGCCATTAAGAATCTTATAACCCAACTCCTGAAACCCGCAATAGACAAATAATGAGCGAAATAGAAAATATGTTCCCTTTGTTCAGAAGAGAGTGTGAGTCCCTTTATGTCTATTTTAATGTTGGTTTTATGTTGTGCCAAACTTCTGGACAATAATAAACTTTTAAAGAAGATATGTGGCCTTCCATTAAGAATATACAGTATATGCTACAGGACTCTTTTTATTTTATAATCAGAAAAAAACTAAAAAATAAACATCCACATTGGATACATATCAGCATACGAACAGACTAGTACAGTGCAATACCTAAAAATCGCATATACTTTATTATTATACAGGATTTATAAAGCGCCAATAGTTTACACAGTGCTTTACAACTTGAGGGTAGACAGTACAAATACAATACACTTTATTACAGTAGGATTCAGAGGGCCCTGCTCCTTAGAGCTTACAATCAAATAGGGAAGGTCAAGATATACAAGAGGTAATAACTCTGGGGGATGTGCTGATGGAGAAAATAAAATGTACATGTCAGGGCTCTGCTCGCGCTGTCCGGGCGAATCTGCATGCGCACCGTTAGGCAACCCAAGCATCAGCGCGTGTGTGTGCGCCAGTCTGCACCTCAGACGCATGCACAGGCGCAGTGGGCGCACGTGTGCGCCCACCACGTGCACACGCGTGTGCGCGCTAGCGCAGTTTGGCACCAGTGGCCCTATTTAAAGATGACAGCTGCACTTGCTCTGTGCTGTTTGTCTGCAGCTTGTACCTGAGACTCTGTTACCTGACTGTCTGATTGCTACTACTGACCCGGCTTACGTCTGACTCTGCTGATCTCTCCTACCCTGATCCCGGCCTGCCTGACTATGGACTGTTTATGGACTGTCTATCTCTGATGTTAAACCTTTGCTAGCCTGTGACCTTGCCTTTGCCTGCCGTATCTGCCTGATTGCTGATCTGCTACAATCCGGCCTGTCTGACCAACCCTCTGCTTGTTCCAAGTGTGCTGAGTCCCATCCAGGATCTGCTGCCGCCGCTCCTGTGCCTTCTTCCACCCGGCTGTGATCTTCTCTCTGCTCTGCCAGTTCCTGCAGTTCCAGCCATCTGGAGGGCCATCTCTACTGCCTGCACCAGCAGCTGCATCCGGCTCAGACACTCCTACCCCGCTGTGCTCACGGGACCACTGTCTTCACTCCAGTGGGCCCTGAACCAGAGTCATAAGAGAAGTCTTCTTCCACCAAGTCAGGCTCATCACCAAGGTACCTAACAGTACAGTTGTTAGGTGGGGGCCAGATAGGCTTCTCTGAAAAGATGAGTTTTCAGGGATCGTCTGAAAGTGGACAAAGTAGGAGAAAGTTGGACAGATTGGGGTAGAGCATTCCAGAGGATGGGAGAGGCTCTGGAGAAGTCCTAGAGATGAGCATGGGATGAGGTGACAAGGGAGTTAGAGAGCAGGAGATCATGGGAGGAACGAAGAGGACGATTTGGTTGGTGTTTTAAGACTAGGTTAATGATATAGCTGCGGGCCAGGTTGTGGATGGCTTTGTAAGTTATTTTTAGTATCTTGAATTTAAATTATTGGTTGAGTGGCAGCCAATGGAGGGATTGGCAGAGGGGTATAGCAGACGCTGAGTGGTTTGTAAGGTGGATGAGCCTGGCGGCAGCGTTCATGGGGAAGGGGGGATAGCCTATTTAGAGGTAAGCCAGTGAGGAGTTGCAGTAATCGAGGCGAGAGATGACCAGGGAGTGAATTAGAAGCTTTGTGGTGATATTGGTTAGGGGGGTATCTTGGAGATACACAACAAAATAAATCTTTTTGATCACTTACATGGTAAGAACACTGTACCAATATTTCTGTAGTGGATAACATTCAGATAAAAAGAAAAAACTCCTAAACTTCTAGATATCATGAACTAGTTCCTAAGGTGCATGGTCTTAGATCTATATTGTTCACAGAATACAGTTCCATTCCCTCTATACTCATCATGTTCAAAAGTTGCCTTATCAAGTTTAACCACTTCAATACCAGACACTTAGACACCTTCCCGCCCAAGCCAATTTTCAGCTTTCAGCGATGTCGCAATTTGAATGACAATTGCGCGGTCATGCTACTCTGTACCCAAACAAATTTTTTATCATTTTGTTCCAACAAATAGAGCTTTCTTTTGGTGGTATTTGATCACCTCTGCGATTTTTATTTTTTGCGCAACAAACAAAAAAAGACCGAAAATTTTGCAAAAAAACAAGTTTTTCTTTGTCACTGTTAATTTTTTTTGTAAATAAGTGCGTTTTCTTCTTCAATGACGGGCACTGATAAGGCGGCACTAATGGGCACTGATAAGGCGGCACTGATGGGCACCGATGAGGTGGCACCAATTAGGGGGCACCGATGAGTTGGCACTGATGATGGGCACTGATAGGCGGCACTGATGGGCACTGATAGGTGGCACTGATGGGCATTGATAGGTGGCACTGGTATGCGGCACTGATGGGCACTCAGGCGGCACTGACGGGCACTCATAGGCGGCACTGACGGGCACTCATAGGCGGTACTGACGGGCACTCATGCACACATATAGGTGGCACTGATAGGTGGCATGGATGGGCACTGATAGGTGGGCATGGGTGGGCACGGATGGGCACTGATAGGTGGCACTGATGGACGCTGATGAGTGGCACTGATGACATTGATGGGTGGCATTGCTGGGCATCCCTTTTTGCATCCCTTTTTTTAACTTTTTTTTTTTATTAAATATGATGTGCCAATCAGTGCCCATCTGTGGGCACTGATTGGCCTATTTTTGGCATTTTTTTTAACATGTGGATGGCCATGGGGGATGTACCTGGCCATCCACATGCTGGGGGCTTCCCTGGTGGTATTGGGGGCTTCCCTGGTGGTCCTGGGGGCTTCCCTGATGGTCTAGTGTGGGCATCTGAGGGGGGGCTGCGCTGATAAACAATCAGCGCATACCCCCCCTGTCAGGAGAGCCGCCGATCGGCTCTCCTCTACTCGCGTCTATCAGACGCGAGTGAGGAAAAGCCGATCAACGGCTCTTCCTGTGTACATCGTGATCAGCCGTGATTGGACACGGCTGATCACGTGGTAAAGAGCCTCCGCCGGAGGCTCTTTACCGAGATCAGTGTAGCGGTGTGTCAGACTGACACACCGCTCCACCGATCGCCGCGATGCGCGCCCCCACGGGCGCGCGGCGGCTGTTATCCTGAAGGACGTCATATGACGCCCAGTCAGGATAACGAAACCACTTCCCGGACGTCAATTTGCTATTGACCGGGCGGGAAGTGGTTAAACCTGAAGAAGTCTTTCCGTGATCAGCTGTTGAGATGCAAGACCTGGTGAATCTAGCCACGGTTGTCACATATTGTAAAACTTACAACTCTTCTGGAAAGGCTGTCCACAAGGTTTAGGAGTGTGTCTATGGGAATGTTTGACCATTCTTCCAGAAGCGCATTTGTGAGGTCAGGCACTGATGTGGACAAAAAGGCCTGGCTCGCAGTCTCCACTTTAATTCACCCCAAAGGTGTTCTATTGGGTTGAGGTCAGGAGTCAAGTTCCTCCACCCCACACTCGCTCATCCATGCCTTTATGGACTTTGTTTTGTGCACTGGTCCAAATCATTTGGTGGAGGGAGGATTATGGTATGGGGTTGTTTTTTAGGCGTTGTGCTTGGCCCCTTAGTTCCAGTGAAGGGAACTCTTAAGGCATCAGCATAGCAAGATATTTTGGACAATTTCATGCCCCCAACTTTGTGGGAACAGTTTGGGGATCTTCCTGTTTCAACCATAAAGACATGGTTAAGCGAGTTTGGGGTGGAGGAACTTGATTAGACTGCACAGTCCTGACCTCAACAATAGAACACCTTTGGAATTAATTAGAGTGGAGACTGCGAGCTAGACCTTCTCTTCCAAAATCAGTGCCTGACCTCACAAATGCGCTTCTGGAAGAATGGTCAAACATTCCCATAGACACACTCCTAAACCTTGTGGACAGCCTTCCCAGAAGAGTTGAAGCTGTTATAGCTGCAAAGGGTGGGCCAACTCAATATTGAACCCTACGGACTAAGACTGGGATGCCATTAAAGTTTATGTGTGTGTAAAGGCAGGCGTCCCAATACTGTTGGCAATATAATGTATGTTCATTAGAGAAAATATTTTTATCTTGCTGCTTCAAATTTCGTTTCACTGCAATCGAAAACTAACCTCAATTAAACCCAATAAACAATTAGAAAAGTCAAACAAACTTTCCTGAAACCAAACGTTTCTAATGAAATACTATTTTTATGCCGCGTACACACGATCGGAAATTCCGCCAGCAAAAGTCAGATGAGAGCTTTTGGTCAGAAAATGCGACCGTGTGTATGCTCCATCGGACTTTTTCTGGTGGAATTCCAGCCAGCAAAAGATTGAGAGCAGGTTCAAAATTTTTCGCGAAATTCCGATCGTCTGTACCAATTCCGACGCACAAAATTCCTATGCATGCTCGGAAACAATTCAACACATGCTCGGAAGCATTGAACTTAATTTTCTGGGCTCGTCATAGTGTTGTACGTCACCGCGTTTTTGACGGTCGAAAGCTCAGCAAACTTTTGTGTGACCGTTGTGTATGCAAGCCAAGCTTGAGCGGAATTCGGTTGGAAAAAACATGCAAGATTTTTCCGATGGAAAATCCGCTCATGTGTATGAGGCATGTATGGCCAGCCTAACAACCTACCTACTTAACCTGTAACATGACAAGAGCACTACCAGTATGTGCGTTATTTGATTGTCATTTGCTTGCTTGGAGCTGCTAAAAAGCAAAAGCAATTTAAAAATGTAAGTTTTAATTTTTTGAAAGAGAAAAAATGTCAACCATTTGCTGTCCAAAAAGCATTATTAATGTCTAAAAGCTCTCTCTTTGATCAACCAAATAATTTTATCACATGTGATAAGAATGCTTAATAAGTCACATTTTGCTTATGGAATGTAAAAAGACAACATGATAATTCAAGCCTCATAATTACAGTCCATTTTTTTTTTTTCCCAGTAAAGATGAGGTCTATAAATAACATTATTTTGATATGATAATTTTTTCTTTATTAACATTCAAACAATTTTCTCTTTATAAAAAGTAAAATATTCTACATGGTCTAATTTTAGTGCTTTCTGTGGTAAATCCTTACAGACTGCACCTGCGCCTATGAAAAAGAAGAGTTTCAGGAGAAACTAAACATTTTGAATGAATGCAGTCGAATCATTTGGGTAATTTCCCTTCTGTTTTCAAAAGGATGAGATTCAAGGCTGTGTGGAGTATAGAATGGCAACAGATTTGTCAAAGTAATCATTGAAAAATGACATGGCATGCACCTGTTATATGAATGTGTTTTCCCGCAAACCGCTTCAGCCTTTCTGCCATTTTAAAACGGCGCTATTGTAACTAATGTAAGCCATGTGACCTGGTCCGCTTAATCATCTGGTAAAGGGGACCTTGGGAATTACTGGTTCAAGTCCTCTTTGAAAAGCATGCATTGAGGTCTCCTTGTATCCGCAGCCTGGTCATGCACTGAGCGGGGCAATAAGCGTGCATTTCTTATGCTGATGATGCCGTACGCCATTTAGTCATGACATAGATGCCCCTATTTGAGTTTTATTAAAGTGAGCATTTATGCAAAATAAAAAATGACATATATAATAAAGTCTGTCCCTAGCATTAATACAGTATCATTTGTTTCTCTGATTCCTCATCCCCTGTGACATTGTTTTATTACCTCTTGATCCTGCCGATTGATCAGTCGTATTTCTACTTCCAGAGTGACAAGACTGTGTGTTCTTCAGTAGAAATTGTGCAGCAGTGTTGACACTCTGTGGACAGCGTAGTCTTAGATCAGCCTTACTTAACCTTGTTAAAAATGGAGGTACCCTTGAAATAAGCTGTGTTGACACCCTGTGGACAATGTAGTCTTAAATCAGCCTTACTTAACCTTGTTTATATTGAGGAACCCTTGAAATAAGCAATGGTGACACCCCATGGACAGGGAATTCTAATGCCTCATACACACGATCGAACTTTCCGCCAACCAAACCATGGAATTTTGTTCGCAAGGCGTTGGCTCAAACTTGTCTTGCATACACACGGTCACACAAATGTTGGCCAACAGTTACAAACGTAGTTACGTACTAGACGTACTACGTGTTTTTTCAGCTCTTTTGCGCCACCCTTTGGGCTCCTTCTGCTAATTTCGTGTTAGTAGAAGTTTGGTGAGTGTTGATTCGTGCTTTTCTTTTTGCATTTTTCATTTAGTGCTTTTCATTTTGTGCTTTTCAGTTAGTTTCCTTATCAACCAGACATGTTGCGGAATCGGAGGAGATAACGTGTTATTTATTATTGGCCTTGGAGTTATTGCTTTGACATAATTTTTTTGGTTGCATAATGATTTGATTTGGTATATTTTCTTTATGTTTGCATGCATAGAATGCACTTTTTAGTTAAGTTTTATTGGCAGATAGCATGTCTAATTTTATTTTTAAAACCTTTTTAATGCACAATAAAAAAATTGTGGAGAATAATACTTGGCTATGTGTTTTACTTCAAATGACAGTTTGGGAGTAGGCAGTTACATTTTAAAAAATACAATGTAAAATTGACAAGGGACACCAACATAGTTGTATCTTTGTTCTAAAAAACTACGGGATAATGGTGCTGTGGTAACAAAAAAAAAAAAAAAAAAAACATAATAATATTATTCTTGATATCACTAGAAAAAAAAAAGCCTTTGAAAATCAGTTTGCAATAACTCCATCAGTATCACCAGCAAAGCAGCTTCATTATTATCCCATTAAAGAAGAAGAGAATTGTGCGCTGCATTTGGAGATTTCATAATTTGCCACGTCGCGAATGTTCATTCTCCATTACAAACGCTAGTTTACAAGACCGACCGCTTTTGCTTCCGAGCATGCGTGTTTGTACTTTGGCCTTTTGTCTGACGGACACGGACACAAGTACACACGGTCGGAAAATCCGACAACACACATTTGTTGGTGGAAAATGTTAAAACAGGCTAGCCAACATTTGTTGGCGGAAAGTCCGACAACAATTGTCCGATGGAGCATACACACGGTCGGATTGCCTTTAGATCATCCTTTCTCTAAACCTTGTTAACATGGAGGAACCCTTTAAATAAACTTTCTGGTACCAGGGAACCCCTGCTAATAATTACTCTATCTACAGCTCATGGTACATTAGTGATATGGTCACTGAGAAGAATGCTCCTTATTATTACAGGATTTATATAGCGCCAACAGTTTACGCAGCGCTTTACAATATACATTTGTGATCATTGGGAAGAATCCCCTATTACAGATAGCTAAAAATATCAATGGTGTCAGTGGTTAGTTATCTAAGAGACAGAAATTGCTCATTGCTCAAGTAACCCCTGAAAACCTCTGGAGGAACCCTAAGGATCCATAGAACCCTGGTTAAGAAAGGCTGTCTAATGCCGCGTACACACGAAGGGACAATCCCGCGGGATTATCCTCTGGACTGAAGTCCAGCGGATAATCCCCTCGTGTGTGGGCGCCGGCGGACTTTTTGGCGCCAAAGCCCGGCGGACCAAAGTTTTAAGTTTTGTTTTAAAATTATCCGCTGGACTTGGCAGTCCAGCGGACAATCCCGCCGTTAGTGGGCAAGTCCGCGGGACTTTTGAAATGAACGGACTTGCCGCTCATCGGCAAGTCCGTTCATTTAGCACGTGACTTCAGGTTACGTAGCTAGCGTAGGCAGTAAATGCCGCCGCGCTAGCTCCGTGACCTGGCATGGATTTAAAGGGAATCCCCACGCCGAAAAAACGGCGTGGGGGTTCCCCCCAAATCCATGTCAGACCCTCATCCGAGCACGCAGCCTGGCAGGCCAGGAAAGGGGTGGGGACGAACGAGCGCCCCCCCCCTCCTGAGCCGTACCAGGCCGCGTGCCCTCAACATGGGGGGTGCCCTGGGGAAAGGGGGGCCGTGCGGCCCCCTGCACCCCAAAGCACCTTGTCCCCATGTTGATGAGGACAAGGGCCTCTTCCCGACAACCCTGGCCGTTGGTTGTCGGGGTCTGCGGGCGGGGGCTTATCGGAATCTGGGAGCCCCCTTTAATAAGGGGGCCCCCAGATACCGGCCCCCCACCCTATGTGAATGAGTATGGGGTACGATGTACCCCTACCCATTCACCTAAGGTGTAAAATGTAAAGTACAAAAACACACACACTTTTGAAAAAATATTTTATTGCACTGCTCCGGGGGTCTTCTTCCGTCTTGGGGGTCTTCTCGCCGGACTCCTCCGCTCTCTTCTGCTCTTTTACCTAGCTCTTTCACGAGAGGGGAGTCCGGCTACCTTCTTCGTCGTCGCCGCCGTCGTCTGGGGGTCTCGATCCGCCTTCGGGGGTCTTCCGGGGGTCTCTTCTGTTCTTGCGGCGGTCGTCGTCTTCCGCGCCGCCGGCGCCTTCTTCTTCTTCTTGTCCTTCTTCTTGTTCTTCTTCTTCCGATGTTGACCCGACGCTCTCTCTGCCCGGAATGCTTGTGCCGCGCTGCGCTTGGACTTATATAGGGGCATGGGGACAGGGTCACATGCACATGTCACATGGTGACCCCGCCCCCTTGTGTTGTCACAGTCCCGGAGGATGCTGGGACTGTGACATCGCAAGGGGGCGGGGTCACCATGTGACATGAACATGTGACCCTGTCCCCCATGTCCCTATATAAGTCCGAGCGCAGAGCGGCACAGGCATTCCGGGCAGAGACAGCGACGGGTCAACATCGGAAGAAGAACAAGAAGAAGGACAAGAAGAAGGACAAGAAGAAGAACAAGAAGAAGGAGAAGAAGGAGAAGAAGGAGAAGAAGGAGGCGCCGGCGGCGCGGAAGACGACGACCGCCGCAAGAACAGAAGAGACCCCCGGAAGACCCCCGAAGGCGGATCGAGACCCCCAGACGACGGCGGCGACGACGAAGAAGGTAGCCGGACTCCCCCGCTCGTGAAAGAGCTAGGTAAAAGAGCAGAAGAGAGCGGAGGAGTCCGGCGAGAAGACCCCCAAGACGGAAGAAGACCCCCGGAGCAGTGCAATAAAATATTTTTTCAAAAGTGTGTGTGTTTTTGTACTTTACATTTTACACCTTAGGTGAATGGGTAGGGGTACATCGTACCCCATACTCATTCACATAGGGTGGGGGGCCGGTATCTGGGGGCCCCCTTATTAAAGGGGGCTCCCAGATTCCGATAAGCCCCCGCCCGCAGACCCCGACAACCAACGGCCAGGGTTGTCGGGAAGAGGCCCTTGTCCTCATCAACATGGGGACAAGGTGCTTTGGGGTGCGGGGGGCCGCACGGCCCCCCTTTCCCCAGGGCACCCCCCATGTTGAGGGCACGCGGCCTGGTACGGCTCAGGAGGGGGGGGGCGCTCGTTCGTCCCCACCCCTTTCCTGGCCTGCCAGGCTGCGTGCTCGGATGAGGGTCTGACATGGATTTGGGGGGAACCCCCACGCCGTTTTTTCGGCGTGGGGATTCCCTTTAAATCCATGCCAGGTCACGGAGCTAGCGCGGCGGCATTTACTGCCTACGCTAGCTACGTAACCTGAAGTTACGTTCGAAATGAACGGACTGCTCCGTGTGTGGGCAAGTCCGTTCATTTTCAAAAGTCCCGCGGACTTTTGGCCGGCGGATTATCCGCTGGAGAAGTCCGTGCGTGTGTGGGCAAGTCCACACGCTCGGAAAGTCCAGCGGACCTAGCTGGAAAGTCCCGCGGGATTGTCCGCTGGACTAGGTCCGCCGGCAAAAGTCCGCACGTGTGTACGCGGCATTAGATGGACATTGTGGTAGGAAGGTATGCTTTATAGTGGCAGGATATACTTTTATATATCTTGACATACCTTTTATATGCCTTTAAAATGACTAATAGTAATTTTTATGTACTGATTTATACTTATTAAGCTTCAGAAACGATTCATTGCCTGACTTTTCTTTTTATGTCTAAATGCATTATATAGTATTGGGACATCTAAGTGGTGCAACCAGTGACAATGAAGAAACAGTTCCAGATCTTAAGTTATTAAATCATAAAGTGTAAAAATAAAATATATACAGACAAGCCGGGAGATTCCAGCAAAAAACCCAAACGTGTCTATATAATTACCATCATCATCTTTAACACATGACTATTAGCATTTGATCAATTGACACAACATCTAACCGATGACCGAAGACTGTAATGACTTGCAGTTTTTCTGTTATAAATACACATGTTAAACTTGTTGTCTGTGTCTGATCTCCAATACTGCAGTAGATATCTTAAGATAAGGCCTCATTGACTAATCAGGAACAAGTAGCTGTACCTGTATCTTCAAAGAAATCCACAACAGATGTGTCATTTTAAATGTACACATTTACAATTTTGTTTTAAAGGCTAAGTTTGCCTTTTTTTCTAAATTCCAGCTCCCCGATGCACCAATATGCCATTAATGTACTTATTTTTCAAAAATAAAACAGCTTTCCATTAATTCTACACACGCTTACCTCACTTTCTTCATAGCTGTTTAAAAACACTGCTCGATTACTTCTGCCTTACTTCCTGGACAGACTTCCTGAAGGAGTTGACCAGCTGATCTCATTAGCAAACACCCTGCATCATCCACCCTCAGCTGGTGAACTCCTTCCTGTGTCATGACCTAAAGTCTGTCCAGGAAGTAAGGCAGAAGTAATTGAGCAGTGTTTTTATACAGCTATGAAGAGAGTGAGGTAAGCGTGTGTAGAATAAATGGAAAACTGTTTTATTTTTGCAAAATAAGTACATTAATGCTACATTGGTACATAGGGGAACTACAAAAAAAAAAAAAAGGTGAACAAAGGTGAACTTAAAACACTCTAAAAAGGGAAAGGTGAGCCTTTAACCACTTCAGGCCTGGAAGGATTTGCCCCTTTAATGACCAGGCCATTTTTTTGCGTTGCAGCACTGCTGCGCTTTAACTGACAATTGTGCGGTTGTGCGACACTGTACCCAAACAAAACTGACGTGCTTTTTTTCCCCACAAATAGAGATTTATTTTGATGGTATTTGATCACCTCTGCGTTTTTTATTTTTTGCGCTATAAACAAAAAAAGACCAACAATTTTGAAAAAACATATATAAAAAAATGAATTTATTCATCAGTTTAGGCTGATATATATTCTTCTAAGTATTTTTGGTTAAAAAAATCGCAATAGGCGTATATTGATTGGTTTGCACAAAAGTTATGGTGTCTACAAATTATGGGATAGAGTTAGAGACCTTTATTTTTTTTATTGTTTTTACTATTAATGGCGGTGATCTGCAATTTTTAGTGGGACTGCGACATTGCGGCGGACAAATCTGACTCCAAATGACACTGACAGGGGACAGTGACATTATTACATTGATCAGTGCTATAAAAATGAACTGATCAATGTAAAAATTACACTGGCAGGGAAGGGGTTAACATTAGGGGGCAATCAAGGGGTTAAGTGTTTTCCCTGGGTGTGTTCTAACTGTAAGGGGGATGGGCTACCAGAGACATGACAGAGATCGCTGCTCCCGATCACTGGGGACAGAAGATCTCTGACATGTCCACTGGCAGAACAGGGAACCACCTTGTTTACATAGGCAGTTCCCTGTTCTGCCTCTGTACACCACGATCGCGGGTCGCTGGTGGACATCAAGTCCGGCGGACATCGAGTCCGGCGGACATCGAGTCCTGTGGGCACGCTCCTGAGGCATGCGGCAGGTGCGTGCCCGGTAACTCCTATGCAAAGATCGACGTACACCTAAGGTGGTTTGCGCAGGAGAGCCGACCTACCACAGTATGATGACGGTGGCTGGTCGGCAAGCGGTTAAATTATACCAGTGAAGTGAGGACTTACTGCTTGCTAAAGTAATTGTAAGTAATAAGTCTTCTTTTTTCAGGCAACATTTTTCGATTTTTTTCAATTCTTTATCTAGTCCTCGCTCTGGCAGGCTTCATGCTGTGCAAATGATCCATTGATGCCTCTTCTGTAGGGCGCTCTGGCAAACGGTGGTACTCTGGCGTCATCACATACAGTGCAGGACTGATAATTCTGCATTATACATAAAGACATTGATGGTTCACAAATGCGTTGAGAAGTAGCTTTTTTGTATCCCTGAACATTGTTGAGAACATTCTATACCTCTTTTGGGCTGTTTGTTAAATACTATAAATTGATATATATAATAGATATGGGGATGGCTAGAGAATATTGTTGGATCAGCCACAATAAAATCAGCCTTGTTTTTTTGACACGTTTTAACATTTGTATTTAAATTATTATTATTATACATGATTTATATAGCGCCAACAGTTTGCACAGCACTTTACAACATAAGGGCAGACAATACAGTTACAGTACAATACAATTCAATACAGGAGGAATCAGAGGGACCTACTCGTTGGAGCTCACAATCTAGGAGGGTTGGTCAAATGATACAAAAGGCAATAACTGTGGGGCATGAGCTGATGGAGAAAATCAAAGTACTGTTGTTAGGTATGGGCAGGATAGGCTTCTCTGAAGAGGAGGGTTTTCAGTGTCCCCTTCCGTCGTCTAAAAGCAAATAGAGTAGGAGATTGGGGGAGGGAGTTCCATAGGATGGGAGAGGCTCTGGAAATTCCTAGAGGCGAGCATGGGAAGAGGTGATGCGGGAGCTAGAGAGACGGAGGTCTTGGTAGGAACGAAGAGAACGATTAGGTTGATATTTTGAGACTAGGCTAGTGATGTAGCTGGAGACTGAGCTGTGGATGGCTTTGTAAGTTGTTGTTAGTAGTTAGTTAGTTGAATTTAATTTGTTGGGTGAGCGGAAGCCAATGGAGGGATTGGCAGGGAGGAGTAGCAGACACGGAGCGGTCGGTAAGGTGGATGAGCCTGGCAGCAGCATTCATGATGGACTGAAGGGGGGATAGCATATGTAAAGGTAAGCCAATGAGAAGGGAGTTGCAGTAGTTGAGGCAAGAGATGACCAGGAAGTGAACTAGGAGCTTTGTGGTGTCATTGCTTAAAAAGGGGCGTATTTTGGAGATTGCGGAGGTTGAGGCAGCAAGATTTGGACAGTGATTGGATGTGGGGCCTAAAGCATAGATCAGAGTCCAGGATTATACCCAGAACCTTGGCATGCGGGGATGGGCTTATAGTTGTACCATCAATCTTGACAGAGAGAACAGGGGAAGAGGCACGTGGGGGAGGAAATATTATGAGCTTGGTTTTGGATCGACTTTTTTCCAATACTCTATTTTTGCAAGAAAAATAATGTAATCTTTTAACATTCTTCCAGTATATACAGTATTGTGTCTTATGCAGGTGTGAAAAAAATGCTATAAATTAAGAATGTACACACGGTCGGAATTTCCGCTGGAAACAGTCCGATGGGAGCTTTTCATATGATTTTCCAACCGTGTTTATGCCCAACGGTCTTTTTCTGTGGGAATTTCCGACGGACTTTGAATTGAGAACCTGTTCTCAATTTTTCCGACGGAAAACCTGATTTTCCGATCGTGTGTAGGCAATTCCGACACGCCAAAAATCACGAGACGGAACCGCTCGGTCTGGTAAAACTAGCTAGCAGATTCTTCACACTGGAATTTTTTTAATTGATCAATGCGCCGCTCATTCTCTTCTTTATAATGCTAAAAGAATGAAGTTGTTTTGCTGCTCATATTCACACAGAGTTTTTACAAACGTATTTCTTTATTATTTCTAGGTCTCTCCAGAATAATATTTATATTAGAATTTAAGCCAGATCTGCATAAAATATATATCATTTTTTAAAGTGTTTTTTTTCTTTAATAAGAATATTTGTATTATTGTATTATTTTATTGTGCTCTCCTTTTTATTTTTTATGTTACGTTTCCACAACACCATTATTATGTATTATTTGTAAACCTGTTTGTTGTTGGTGTCCCTTGTTAATTTTGTCATAGTATTTTTGAAATGTACCTGCCTACTCCCCAAAAATAAATTGATTTGCTCTTTGTATTAAAACACATAGGCAAGTATTTTCTGAAACCAAAATCAAAATTTATTTCACATCAGAATAACAAAATAAAGATAAAGGCAACGCAGGAGAAATTGCTTGAATTTGTGCAGCCTTTGGCCTCCAAGGCAGACATCAAAAAAATTGGTAGCTTGAGAAGTCCATATAAAAAGGAGGTCAATGTGGTCCAGGAGTCCCAGAGAACAGGAGCAGCAGCAGATGGTATATGTGGGTTCTTTGAGACCTGAAGGCAGGGGATCACTTCCTGGTCTTCCGTGCAGCCTTCCCTGCAGCCTTCCCTGGAGGCTGTGGCTATGGAGGTGGCATTGTGGCAGGAGGAGGAGGAGAATGGGGGAGAGAACATAGGTGTTCATTGTCACACATTTCCCCACTCAACCCCTTGTGAATAGTATAAAAAATTATTTGTTCAGATTGGGTTTGAGGAAGTGGTGGGACATCCAGACTGATATGTCTGTTATAATGTAATCTTTTAACATACTTCTAGTATATACAGTATTGTGTCTTATGCAGGTGTGAAAAAAATGCTATAAATTAAGAATTCTTTCAGAAATAGAAGTGTTACTAGTTTATTTTTATCACTTAACAAAATGGAAAGTAAATCAACAGAAGAGAAATCCAAATCAAATCAATATTTGGAGTGACTACCCTTTGCCTTCAAAATAACATTGATTCTGTAATTCTTCTAGGTACACTTCACACAGTTTTTGAAGGAACTCGGCAGGTAGGTTGTTCCACATATCTTGGAGAACTAACCACAGATCTTCTGTGGATGTAGGCTGCCCCAGATCCTTCTGTCTCTTCATGTATTCCCAGGCAGACTCCATTATGTTGGGATCAGGGCTCTGTGAAGGCCAAGCCATCACTTCCAGGAATACTTATTCTTCTTTACATTGAAGATGGTTCTTAACCACTTCAGCCCCGGACCAATTGGCAGCCAAAGGACCAGGCCCCTTTTTGCGATTCGGCACTGCGTCGCTTTAACTGACAATTGCGCGGTCGTGCGACGTGGCTCCCAACAGCGGTTTTTATTTTTTGCGCTATAAGCAAAAATAGAGCGACAATTTTGAAAAAAATGCAATATTTTTTACTTTTTGCTATAATAAATATCCCCAAAAAATATATAAAAAAACATTTTTTTTCCTCAGTTTCGGCCGATACGTATTCTTCTACATATTTTTGGTGAAAAAAAATCGCAATAAGCGATTATTGATTGGTTTGCGCAAAAGTTATAGCGTTTACAATATAGGGGATAGTTTTATAGCATTTTTATTAATATTTTTTTTTTTACTAGTAATGGCGGCGATCAGCGATTTTTATTGTGACTGCGACATTATAGCGGACACATCGGACATTTTTGACACATTTTTGGGACATTTGTCATTTATACAGAAATCAGTGCTATTTAAATAGCACTGATTCCTATGTAAATGACAGTTGTAGTGAAGGGGTTAACCACTAGGGGGCGGGAGGAGTCAGTGTGACGTGTGTGTGTTTTTTTTACAGTAGGGGGGCGTGGCTGTACGTCTGACGTCATTGATCGGCGTTCCCGATGACAGGGAACCGCCGATCACTGACAGTCAGTGTAGGAAGCGCGGGGAGAGGTTTGTTTACACAAACCTCTCCCCGTTCTTCAGCTCCGTAACCCGATCGCAGGACACCAGCGGCGATCGGGTCCGCTGGACCCGCGGCCGGGGTCACGGAGCTCCCGACCGGGTCGCGAGCGCGCCGCTGGCGGCGCGCGCGCGACCCACAGGCAGGCACATGCACGATCACGTACAGGTACGTGATTTTGCCTGCCCGTGCCATTTTGCCGACGTATATCGGCGTTAGGCGGTCGGGAAGCGGTTAATGACATTGGCTGTATGTGTGGGGTTGTTGTCCTGCTGCAGAATAAATTTGGGGCCAATCACATGCCTCCCTTATGGTATGGCATGATGCATAAGTATCTGCCTGTATTTCTCAGCATTGAGGACACCGTTAATCCTGATCAAACCCAGAAATGCAGCTCCAGACTTGCAAGGAACCTCCACCATGCTTCACTGTTGCCTACAGACACTCATTACTGTACCGCTCTCCAGACCTTCACCAACAAACTGCCTCCTGCTACAGACAAATATTTCAGATTTTGCTATGGACATCAGTCCATAGCACCTGCTGACATTTTTCTGCACCCCAGTTCCTATGTTTGTGTGCATAGGACATGGAAACAAGGCTAAGTGACTCAACTATGCATGAAAACATAGGAACATATCTGTAAACAATACAGAAAATGTTTAAAAAAATAGCCATGTTCTTCTTTTTTTAAAAAAAATTGAAAATAAAAAAACTTTCTTTATAAGTTTAGGCCAAAATGTTGTCTGATGCTTCTTTTTGGTAAAAATTACCCAAATCAGTGTATATCCTTTAGCCTGTGTCAAAGTTATAGAACAGGGATTTTCACCCAGGATTCCTTTAGAGGTTGTTAGGGGTTCCTTGGACAACTAGCTATGTCTTCCTGTCAGCTATGTTCCCTCTGACTTCATTGATTTTTTTTTAGCTATCTGTAAGGAGGTAATTCTTCCCAATAACCACAAGTGTAAGGAACATTCTTCCCCCTGACCATCACACTAATGCATCATGAGTTGTAGATATATTCATTTTTAGCAGAGGTTCTCTGAGACTGGAAAGTTATTTCAAGGGTTCCACTGTATTAAAAAAGGTTGAGAAAGGCTGTTATTGTCTACAAACTATAGTATATATATTTAAACATTTATACATTTTGATGGCCTAGCTCATTTTTTGAGGCCCTAAAATTACAGTTCAAATACCCCAAAATGACCCCTTTTTGGAAAGTAGACAATCCAAGGTATTTAGTAAGTGGCATGGTGAGTTTTCTGAAGTATTTTTTATCACAATTCTTTGGAACATGAAGAAATTAAATAAAGTGTGTTTTTTTTTTTCACTTTTTTTACAAACTGTAACCAGTGCAGTACATCATCATCTGACTGATATGGAGCAGATCAGGGATACTGACTGGTGGCAGTATGTAGGAAAAAAATATATATTTTTTATTCAATTTTTTATTAAATGTTTTTATTAACATTTTTTTTCCTGTTTGTAACTTTTTTTTTCTTTTTTTACAATGTCTTTCTTTTTCTTTTTACATACTGTCATCAGAGTAGTTCAGTGTCTCCATAGTAGCACTGTAATACTCTGAATACACTGTTATTACTTATAAAGGTGATGATTATTTACCTGCCATAAATGGCTTTTATTCATGACAGCTTGTTTACTATTGTGATGCAGTGATTGGCTACAGCTAATCACATGGTACAGGGTGCTGAGATTGGGAAAGGTACCATGTGATAGCTGTAGGCGAATCATAGCATCACAAGAGTAAGCAAGCTGTCATGAATGGCTTCCATTCATGATAGATTTGGTTACATGTAATCATATGATTGGACATGATACCCTGGCCGGGTACTGAGCACCGTGATCTGGTGGACCAGGGGCAGCCCGTCCATTAGAGGTGGACGGGGACTGCCCCCCTATCCATGTGTCTGGCCTCCTAATCTACATGCAGGGCGCTGGATGCATGGATTCCAATATTTTTTTATTTTTTTTTTAAGCACTGCGCCCTGAGCCCATCCAGTTGTTTGACAATAGCGAATGAATATTCACTATTGTCACACTGATTCTCCTCCCAGACAATCAGGAAGCATGTTCTGAGACCCGTTTCCCGATTGACCAAAAGGAGAAGCGACCCTATTGGCCTAGGTGGAGGAGGAGGGAGGAGACGCACGACTGAAGGAGACTCAAGGGAAGCCCTTATTACTTAACCCAGGACCCTGCATTAACTATATCTGGTCTCCCAGAGTACGCAGAACATGGAAATGCAATAATTTTAATAAATATAAACTGCTAAATACCCTTTCTCATCAGCAGTATATAGTAGTCTTGTGACTTCTAATAGTGCCTGGTTAAAGCTTTTAGAAGGAGTTTTCACATTGCACTGGCTGTCCTTTCAGGATCCAGGACCCCTGACCCTCTGTCTGGACAGTGCTAAATGACCCTGTGCTGATCTCACGCACTTTCCCAAGAAGAAAAAACTCTCTAGCAATACACACCAAACTGAGCATGTGCAGCCTGACTCCAGTAACTCTGTCTTATCCGGACATGTTTTGGAGTCAGTGGAAGTAGAGGAGGATCTGTGCATACAGGATCAAATGCCCTTTTTACACAATGCAGAGGATTAACCCCTTAGGTTCCACAGTGAGTACAACAAGCATGCTTTACTGCATATATAAACTGATTTTACTGTTGTGGGTTTAGTAACACTTTAAGGGTCCAGTGCTATTTTTTGACTTTCCTTTGGCTACCGTATTCTGACAGTCAGTAGCTAATCGGCTGCAATCACCGTATGGTGTACTAATTTTTTCCACCAGGCTCCTTCAATTTCTCAGTTGTAGTTGGTCAAACTTAGTGGTGTTGACAGAGACACCTACAACTTGAATTTTGGACGATTCGCAGGAATGGTTAGCTTTCAGTATGGTTGCGGCTTTTCCTGCATATCATTAGCAGTTCGCTGATTGGTTTTGCTTGTTCCCTGGAATTGATTTTAACCCTCTGTTTTTCTTCTTCTTTCAAAATCAGATTTGTAACATCTGTAATCTATTTCAGATCACGCGCCTGGACTCAGCTTTAAGAAGGGACTCAAAGCTCGTCTTTCCTTTCTCTGGATTCTTATCTGTTATCTGACCCACTTTAAGAATCTCATTAGAGCACCATGTCCTACTTCCTCTCTACTGCTGCTGCTGCTCTATCACCGCACTGTTATTACATTTTCCTTCTACCTTCTACCAGTACAGAGGGAAAACATAATAAACAAAGGAACGTACAATAAAACGGTAGCATATACTGTTAATATAAGAGCAGCGAAAGGAGACAAAATGGAATCCCTTGGTACATCTTTGAAGACGGCTTATTAAGATCTTATCAAGAAGACCCTGCCCTCCTGACTAGAAGCTCTATGTTCTGATTGGATGGATTGTTAATTTATTGGTTGTTGTGGCAAAACATTATTAAAACTGCCTTCCCAGGTCTGCCTACCAATTATTTTCAGCATAGTCTTTAAATTATTGACCTGACTGGGTTTTATCTTGCTATTTGTTACTTCGATATCAAATCACGAATAAAGTGAAAATAAAAATGTGCATTTTTTTTTACTGAGTCCCTTTATGCTTGTCTATTGATCTAATACATTTCTGTATATCTTCTGTCTTTATTAATATGTTATGGTTGCCTTAACGTAAACCTGTACTTTGTCTGTACTTGGTGAGGTCACAGGTTTGCTTTATAGGAAGCAGTATCAGTGGTTGATTACCTTAGACATGCTTGCTAATGTCCTAGTCCACTACCATCTTGAAGTCATGAATGGCCACTTAAAGGGTCGATTCCCCTTTAAAAAAACCTGTCTACGCAGGTAAGGGGCACCTGCACCTAAAAACAAACTGTGCAGCTTTGACTAAAGTTAAATACTGCTATACTGTAGGTGAAGGCCATTTACATAAGTCCCGAGATCTGGCCGAAAAACTCCTAGGGATGGCATCATCCTGTCCTGCCATGTTGCTAGGAGGCTCCAAGCCAATTCAAACCCCTTTGCATGCACTCTCTCTCTTTTGTTGCAAAAGCTCTGAGCTCAGTGATGCTGCAACAGAGGAGATTGACTATACATGTGCAAGGGTTTGAGACCTTGCTCCTGTGATGATGCGGGTAAGCAGTAACAGCTGAAAATGTCTAAGCAACACCCCAATGATGCGAACTGTAGGAGTTTTTGGGCCAGGTACATACCTGGCCAACATCTATAGCAAGGGCATGATCCAACTTTATCCAAAACTGAATAGATTATTTTTAGGTACAGGTGCCCCTTACCTGCATAGGCAACTTTTTGGTAAAGATGAATCAACCCTTTAAGCTTGTGATAATCACTCTATCCCCCTAGCCAAATCACTTCTTTCTCCCATCCAAACTAAACTAAGCATGGATAGACAAACACGCACTGACAACTATTGTATTCTGAATACCCAAACAGTGACTCAGTTGAGTGGATGCAGGTGCTATTAGGCCAAGAATTTTTGACTTTTGTCAAGCTAGGTGGTGCCAATAGGGCCACCTACAGAGTAAATTTCAGTTGATGTAGCAGTAATTGGCTGAAATTCAGTCCATGTATGGCCATCTTTAGGCAGTGAGCACTGCATTGTGGGGAGTAAGAGATCACATGTATCCATGGGTATTTCTCTAAGCTACCGTGGTAGACAGGGGAGCTATTGTTAGGCAGTTGAGAGCTGTAGACATTTCTAAAGCTCTCCATATGCTGATTGAAATTTGAACAGTTCAGCCGCAACTCGACTTGGGGGGAAGACAAATTGTTTGATTGACTTCTGTCAAAGGGATGTGTTGGAAATGTCTTCTCGATCAGCAGCTGCAGCTATTCTTTAGTGATCCTGCCACTGGTGATGTGTCTCTAGTATCAGAATCACCTGCAAGGGGGCGTGACAGGGACCCTGAAAAGGGGTTCCTTTGATCCCCTTATATTCACCATACCAGGACACCCTCACCAATCCTTGCTTCTTAGTAGCAGTGCTAAGCTCAGCTGTGTTAATGACCAATGGAAGCAGTGATGATTAGGTGACAGTGCTTGTGCCTAGTGACTGGCTGGTAGACCTGTGCACCCTTTTAGGTGAGCAGGCCACATGCTTCGCCATACCCACAAAGAGCTTTAATTGAGCACAAATAAGGTAAGTTTATAGGGGTCTGGGCAGGCAATTTGCAGAGGCACTGTCCCCTTGCTCTTTATGGGCGAAGTGACAGTGTCTCTTTATTGACTGTTGACTGTTGATCAGTTAGGTTTGCCCTAAAATGAACCTAGGACAAGTAGGTTCACTTACTTGCTGCTCCTCCTATTGCTTTATACTTATCTTTGGTTCACTTCCATGCTGCTCTGCTGAGCCAGCTGGAACAAAGTGGCAGACTTGGTACTACTAGGTGGTATAGGGTGGGCAATTGCATTGCACCACCATTTCATGTGGAGACAGCTCCAAGTTGATTTGGTTGAGTCTTACACAGGGCTTATTTTCTACATTCTGGTGGGCCAATGAAGCAGTGGGGGGAGCAAAGAAAAGGTAAGTAAATGCAACTGAGGGGGCAGGGAGGGGAAAATTAAATGACTGTTGTTTTGCCCTGTATTTTGCCCAAAGCACCTATAGATATAAGATGACCTTTGCTCAACTCAAAATCAACTCAAAGGAAACAGTGCTAGGTCTGTATACATTCTGTGAGCTCTTTAGACAACAATTGGCTCACCCTTTAAAGAGTATGTAAACCCAACATTTCATATTCCTGATTTGTGCCTGCTGTACCATGTACTTGTAAGTATCCTGCTCTCTTTATACTGTATTCCTTCGTTTGTGTCCTGTTGTTTCTGCCAGTCCTTCTGCTGTCCTATGAAAAACTGACCACACTAAGCAGGAGAATGCACCACGGTCAGTTCTCCAATGATCAAACTTGTCCTGACCCCCCCCCCCCCTCCGCTGCACAGTCTTTCACTGGGAAGATCATTGTACTGTGGTTTCCTCTCCCCCCCCAGCTCTTATGCAGCTGAGAATGGAGGGAATGTGATCACTTATAAAAAGGGGGGAAAAAAGGTATTTATAATGGTTTTTATATCTATACACAAATGTTTTACCTTTCATTTCTATTTTAAATGGAACGGATTGTTTTACGAAGAGATCATTTACAATTACTTTAAGAGGAAAGCATAGGTCATCCATCTACATTCTCCTGATTGGTCACTATTGTTTTCCACCTGTGATAAACCAGCACTGAGGTTGTCATATTGAAACCCCCTCAACAATCTTCCATTTGCTCTGTCAATCAAATCATGCATGTTCATGGCCTTTCTGTGGTTGGCTTGGGCTTGTTTGTACAAAAATAATTTTATGCATCTTGGTTTGAATATAAATGTGGGGAAAAAAAATATATAAAGAGTTGCAATATAAATAGGAATTAATATTGCTATACTAAATACCATTTTTTTAAATTTGTATTCATAGCCTGCAGCATGCAGAAAAGAAACACAAAAGTGAACCAAAAAAGTGCATCTGAATACCCACACAAAAAAGTGATCAAAAAGGAAGGGCCGTAACCTGAACCCCAAGGGGTAAGACTCAGGCCCACTTAGCCAAAAGGCTCAGTGGATCCCCTTCCTCATGATCCGCCAAAGTCGACCTCATACTGGGCAGGATGCTCTCCCAATGAAATACCCCCCAAGGCAGGGGAGGATGGCACCTGATGGCTACACATTCTCCCCCTAGACTTCAGGGTAGGCCCGAAGACCCACACCGTACAATCCTGAGTGAAAGGTGACGCACAGAAAAAGTAAAAATGAGAGATGTGACGAAAAATAAATAAAAAGTGCAATGTTCAGAACAATAATACCAAAATATTAATGTGTGTTTGCGTTGCTACGAATAAAACTCTTGGTGGGTAACGTATTTTTATATCACTTTGTTAGGGCTTTTGGAGACTTTTCTTTAACCACTGGTGGAACTTATTTACATTGAGAAAATGTCTGTATATACAGTATATTGATTCTTTATTAGACATGTGCACACTGAAATATTTTGTTTTGGAATTTCGTTTTCGCCCGAAAAATAAATTTATTTAGTTACTCCCGAAATTTGTTTTTATTTATTTTGTTTCGTTAAAAAAAGGCATTAGTCCGAAAATCCGAAATAATTAAGGTCGGATCTGTCATTGAAGGCTTATGGTGTCTGTCGAAAGTTCTAAGAAAATTTGACGGAGAAGCTAAACTGTACGACGCCGCAATCATACATTTTCGGTCGAATGTTCCGCCTACAAGCTATAGTAGAATCCTAATGTTGTATGACACTAGTGATAATTATATTTATTAATTATTATTACTAGTCAACCAACATTAGAATTCTTCTATAGCCTATGGGCAGAGCATTTGACCATAAATGTCCGCTCGTGCCGACTGCTTCGTCAAATCTTTATGTCAAATCTTTATGTCAAATCTTTTCTCTCTATGTCGAATAATCTTGGACTAATAGAGTTAGGTTAGGCACATTTGACCTTTTTTGCTATTGTCTCTATAAAGTCGAATCTTTTCTCTCTATGTCAAATCTTTTCTCTCTATGTAGAATAATCTTGGACTAATAGAGCTAAGGTTAGGCACATTAGACCACAGGTTCGATGGACACAGATCGCTATTGTCAGCGTCATGTCGAATCTCCTATCTATATCGAACTGTTGTCACAACGAAAACGAAAATTAAGCTTTTGTTTATGTCGGATCTTTCGGTGTTCAGAGCTGGTGGTAAGGTGGTTATTGCATTTTATTGTCACATGAATGAATTAATAATATATTTGGTTAAAGGGACCCTCATTGAGGGGAGTTTTTATAAATATTTTTTTAATTTATTTTATTTTCTATGGTGGCCTTTGTTGGTATTTTGGTGCATTTGAGAGTTTATTGTTGTATTTGTAGCAGCTCAAACGCATATTATTATTTTGGTATTTATTTAATGTGCAGAACAATACCATTATTACAGGTATGAATGACATATACAATTTTTTTTCCAATAGTGACTTTCAGTGCTGCCTAAATTTCAGGTGGATTTTACTGCTTTTAGCAAGAGTTCCTTTGGTTAGCAAAGTGCATTATCTATTAGCTGAATTATTAATGTTTTTTGCACTTAGAATATTTGCGCCTAACTACTGCACTAGCATTCTCTTGGCATATGCTCTAATTCCAACCATAAGCCTTTCCAAAGTCAATAATGATCCTGTAAGCAGTTACAGATCATTACAGAATTGTGGAATGCGCAATTATATCGAACCAAGGCTTAGAAATGTGACATTTTCATTGAAAAACAATAATGTACTAAAGTCGACAGACACAAAACTAAAATTCTGTCTAGCGGAATCTTATGCTGGAAAGCAATCAAGGTAGATGAGCAATGTTCCTTTCATATTCTGGTGAGTAATGTCATATTTCATATCTTTTTCCCTCGCTAAGCCACGTAAACCATACACTCACAGTCATTTGTTTAGTCATCCAATTACTATGTTGCCCTTTTCTCCCTATACAACAAAGGTTACAGAACAGACCAATATTTTCTCTGCTGTTTAGGCTGTGCATCTGTCATAAAGCTATTTTTGGTCACTTCATAAAATCCAATTTTGCATACTGACAGAAGAACATCTAGACAATAAAAGAGCAAAAAAAAATAAAAATGCTATCATTTTTAGAATTTATGCTTTGTGTAGAAAGAAATAGGAGAACATTTTGTTGCCCAGGGCAGCTTGAGTCCAGCTGATATTCCTTTTTGTAGGCCAGGGTAGAGAATTAAAGTGTAACAATGAGCAAGATAACAAATTACATGATGCAATAGGGTTGCACATAAAAAAAAAAAAATGCATGAATCTTCCTAAAAAAAAAAAAAAACAATAAACATTTGGAATTATTTTTTTTTACTCACCTCTAAATGCCTGTTGCTAGGGGGTCCCTCGTAGTCTGCCTCCTTCAGTGCCTGGGCTGGTGACATCACTTCCCCTCAGCACAGGAAGGGCTCAGCTCTGCCCCTCCCTCTTGTCAATCATCTGGGACACGTGACAGGTCCCAGATGACTGCGCGGCCAATCACGGCGCAAGGCTAAATGTCAACAGCTGCAGCATTTGTATCTGTAAATTTTTTTAGAATGGGAACTTCTCTTTAAGGCAAAGAGACTGTGCACTATGCAAGTGCAGTTGATCTAGAGCTTAGTAAATGAGCAGAAGATCTACTGACTTCAATCACTCAATTATGTGCAAGCAAAATGCTGTTTTTTTTTTTTTCCTTGCATGTGAATAGGAATTCTTTGCAAAATGAGCAACATCATTTACTAAGCTCTGGAGCAACTGCACTTGCAGAGGTCAATTGCACTTTGTAAAGTGCACAGTCTATTTGCCTTAAGGGCCAGTTCACAGCAGATGCAGTTCTGCATGTTTTTTTTCTGCACAAAATGCATGCACAGTGTTTTCCATGTATTCCAGTGGCTCTAGTTCACACCATGAAGTCAGTTTCCGATCAGTTTCTAGAATGAAGTGTAAAAAAATGGTAGTAAAAAAAAAATAAGTAAATAAAAATGTGAAGAGCTTTTGACAAATGTCCAAGTATGCTCAGCATATTGGTACTTTTTGGCACACTTACCTATTTTCTGTTCTATTCTGTTCTTATATTTTCTATTCTATTTTGTTCTGTTTTACTTTATTCTTTTCTATTATTTTATTTTATTTTATATCCCTTTATTTTCTATTCATTTTTTTCATTTCTATTTTTTTCCATTCTATTCTTTTCTATCCAATCCCTTTATTTTCTATTCTATTTTTTTTCTTATATCAATTTTTTTTATTCTATTCTTTTCTATTCTATTTCTTTATTTTCTATTCTATTTTATTCTCTTTAGAAATTCAAATTTGATTTAAAAACTGTTCGAATTCAAAAACGATTTGAATTAAAAAACTATTCGAATTCAAAAACTATTCGAATTCGAAAAATTAGAAAAATATTCAAATTAGAAAACGATTTGAATTTGAATTCTAAAACTATTTGAATTCAAATTTCTTCCGAAATTTTGTATTGTTATGTCAGATTTTTTTAAATTTGTTACTATTGTAATGTGGAGATTTGGATACGTCCGAATTTCCAAATAACTAAAAAGTCTGAATTTAAATGCAGAACATATCCAACACAGCTCTGATGTCACAATACTCCCAGTGACATACTGTTTAGGATCCTCTCGCACACTCTCCCTGTGACATACGGCTAGATTCATAGGGGCTCCATGATGCTGGTTCAGTCCCAGGCACACAGGGGCACCAGGCGCTAGGGAGAGGGGTCACATCAGGCAACCCCTCACTACCAGAGCATACCATCATCCCTGCTAGTCACACTGAACTTCCCACCTGGCAGCTTAAGCACCAACACACTACCGGTTACTAATTGCAACAGCACTTAGATCTTCTCTTGCAGCATTCTCCACTTGTAGACCTTGGTAGTACACTTCCCCAGATGTAAGCCCTGTTCTTTTGATACACCAACCATACAACCCTTTGAGAGACTTCAAAACCAGGCATTTAGTAACTTAGGAACTTTAAAAAGTGCTACTATATAGTAAGAGAATTTTTTTTGTACCGTTGTCCTAGAATTTTGAAAAAAAGGAAATGGCAGAGAAAATGAGGCAAATGTGGACTTTCATGGTACGGATAAGAAAACTTAGGAACTTTTGCTGAAGCTTCTTGCAAATACAGGGTTGACAAATTACAGTCTTCCGTAGTTCATAGCAGTTCCAGTTCATCCTAACTAACTCATGCTAATTCTGCCTGATTCAGGATTCCCATGTCATACCTCTTAGCCCCTTGGCGCCGGCGCCTTCTGGCCTTTTTCAGGGGTTTCAGATGGCGGGGCAGAGTTTATGATCATGTGACCGCTGTGATTGGCTGTCACGGCAGTCACATGATTGGAAAGCTCCCAATCACAAGAAACAATCGGAAGCTTTACGTTAGCGCGCTCTCGTCACAACTGTGTCTGCAAATTGGTATGCAAATATGCAGAGTCTTTGCACCAAGGCCCACCCTCTGGAAGGCTGCCTATTAGTGTACCGTCAGTGCCTAGGGGTCAAGCAAGGAAAAATCCTCTAACAAAGTCCATGTCCTGGGTTCAGTACCACAACTGGGTACCCTAAACGGGTGGCCACATGTTCCTGTAAGAGCTACATCTTGCAGCAAGGCTTCCTGCTAGTTCCCATGTGGAATAGCCTCTCTCTAAGGCATGTTCACGCCTATGCAATTTGCAGTTTGCATATTCCAGGTGCATTTTGCATTTTTCAATACACGTTTTTGATCCATGGAAGTCTATGGAACTAAAAACCAGAAAAAAGTACCTGGCCCTTTCCATAAAATGCACAGATGTGAACGTGACTAATAGAAAAACATGTTAAATGGACTGTGGTGTATTTCTGCAAAACTGAAAATGCACTAAAAAATGCATAAGTGTGAACCAGGCCTAAAAGGTTACCTCTCCTTGTATTAATGGTCCACAGAGGCAAGACCATGAACACCTGGGAGTTAGCAACATTAACCCCTTTCTACCTCCTTGGGCAACCTGGTACACAGAAATCATTAACACAGACTTTACTACAATACAGTGCAATACATTAACATAATGAACAAATATGCAATGTATTGCAGTATACAGTCCTTAGATGTCTTGTCTGACTTTGTTTTTTTTTTTTTTTTTCAAGCTAAGAAAATTTTTCAGCAAATTCAGAAAATACCCGTTGATCTTGCCAGAAATTGAGTATCCTTGTGACTTCCTGACTTCCTTATTTCTTTCTATCTATCTTCTGCAATCTATCAATTGCCGCCCATGTAATGGAGATGAAAAAACACAAACATGTTTGCAATCCATATCAGGAGATCAGCCCATGGTGACAACCATCGCTCCCTCCATAGATACAGTGGAGGAGTGACATGGCCACTCAGAGACAGGAACTGTGTTATTGTCAGGAAAACTCAGTTTGTGTTCCTGCCCGAAGAACTGCATACATTGAATTAATTTTTAGTGCCCAGTGGCTTATTTAACCACTTCAGGTCTGCCCTACAGCAGTTTTACTGCTACAGGGTGGCACATATGTGCCAGATCACACACACACATATATATATATATATATATACACACACGTGTTTTGACACTTCCAGGTAGGGAGCGTGCATGCTTTCACTGTGATAACATGCAGGGGAAGCCAATCGGTGGGTGCACAGTACTGGCGAGAGAGGCAGAACAGCGTTTTGCCTATATAAACAAGGCAGGTCGCCCTTCTTACAGGAGGGAAGGGATGGAATTTGTGCCCCTGAAAAGCAGGGAATAAAGTCCATCTCTCCCCTAGTAAAAACACCACATATAGTACAGTAAAACACCAGCTAGGTACACAGTTAACCCTTTGATCACCCTTGATGTCAACCCCTTCCCTGCCAGTATCCTTAGTACAGTGACAGTGCATATTTTTTAGTACTGATCACTGTATCAGTGTCACTGGTCCCGAAAAAGTTCTAAAACTGTCAGTTAGTGTCAGAATGCCCTTCGCAATAATGCAGTCCCGCTATAAGTCGCTGATCGTTGCCATTACTAGTAAAATAAAAAATAAAAATAAGTAAAAATATCCCATAGTTTGTAGACGCTATAACTTCTGCACAAACCAAACAATATACGCTGATTGGGATTTTTTTTTTACCAAAAATACGTAGTAGAATACATATTGGCCTAAATTTATGAAGAAATTAGATTTTTTCGATTTTTTTTTTTTTTTTTAAATTGTATTTTTATTTAGAATAAAGATCAAAAATACATGTACAACAGTGAGAACAGAGGGGTAATAACAACATGGATGAGAGTAGAGGTGATTGTAAAATAACGTACATTACAATAAATCTTGCATGTTTCATGTTACAAACTTCAAAGCAATCTAGGTATGCTTGCAGTGTTACCAGCAGACATCTTCAAATTTTAAAGTGCAAAAGAGTTGGGTTGAATAATAAGAAGGGGGTTAGGAAGGAGGAAGGGAAAGCAAGGGAAAAAAAGAAAAAGAGAATGGGGAGGGTGGATCCAGTGAGAGTGCTGTACAATCAATAGACATAGGGCATATGCAAAGAAAAAAAAAGTAATTCACTGGGTGTAGTAAAGGCAAATTTTCCAGGGTGCCCATAACTGAGGGAGGGGCACTCTGTCGAATTTTCATTAAAGTGCATGGACAGGGGGAGAGGGGTTTTGGGGGGTACCATGGAGACCTTGGGTAGGCTGGCCAGCGTTTCTAAGCTAACAGCTTAAAAGGCGTATATAAGGTAGGGAAAAATTGTATGTTTAGGGGATCAAGGGGATGGCATTTGGATTGCAGTCTGAGTGGTCCCATAAGTCCCAGATTTTTGAGAATTGCGGGAGCATGTCATTAACTACTGCGGTGAGGCGTTCCATTCTATGGATTTGATCCAATATTTGCAGTGTCTGCGGGAGATCTGGTGGTGTGGTGTTTTCGATTTTTTTTATTGGATATGTCTTATAGCAGAAAGTAAAAAAACATTGTTTTTTTTCCAAAATTGTCTGCCTCTTTTTTGTTGATCAAATACCCCCAAAAGAAAGCTCTATTTGTGGGAAAAAAAAGGACATACATTTTATTTTGGTACAGCATTGCATGACCGTGCAATTTTCAGTTAACGTAGCGCAGTGTCGTATCGCAATAAAATGGCCTGGTCATGAAGGGGGGTAAATCTTCTCGACCGGAAGTACAAGGGAGAGCCCTCTCATCAGTTCGGCCTCTACCAGGTACATGACAGTTACTTGCAGGATTACAAGGTAAAAATTAACCACTTAAAGACCGAGCCTCTTTTTCAGACTCTGTGTTTACAAGTTAAAAACAAGTTTTTTTGCTAGAAAATTACTTAGAACCCAGAAAAATGATAATTTTTTTTCTAACACCCTAGAGAATAAAATGGCGGTCATTGCAATACTTTTTGTCACACCGTATTTGCGCAGCGGTCTTACAATCGCACTTTTTTTGGAAAAAATGCACTTTTTTAAATAAAAAAATAAGACAACAGTAAAGTTAGCCCAATTTTTTTAATATGGTGAAAGATAAAGTTACGCCCAGTAAATTGATACTCAACATGTCACGCTTCAAAATTGCGCCCGCTCGTGGAATGGCGTCAAACTTTTACCCTTAAAAATCTCCATAGGCGACATTTAAAAAATTCTACAGGTTGCATGTTTTGAGTTACAGAGGAGGTCTAGGGCTAGAATTATTGCTCTTGCTCATGACAGGACCTCTTAAATATGAGACCTGGGGTCAAAAAGTCCTCAGATCTCATATTTGGACTTAAATACAAAAAAAACAAAAAAAATTTGAAAAAACGACAACAGAAAAATGGCACTTTAAGACGTCTGGGCGGTAGTGATGTTTTGACGTTGCTTCCACCCTGCTATAGTATGGAGACGGGTGGGGCCATCTTCCCCTCACTCGTCTCGATACCCAGCCACGGACAGGTCCCGCCGCTCTCCCGCACCCTCCGTCGCTTACCGGAGTTGTCGGCAGCGGAGGGCGCGGGAGAGTGGCGGGAGGGGGGGGTGGCCCCTCTCCCACCGCCGATAACGGTGATCTCGGGGCGAATCTGCCGCAGAGACCACCATTATCGTAAACAGGACCACCGGCTCAAAATATGGATACCTCGGTTGTGGCAGCAGCTGCTGCCATTACCGAGATACCCATCTTTAAACTGCCGACGTATATGTACAGGAGTCGGTCGGCAAGTGGTTAAAGCAATAGAAGCTTGAAAAAAAGAAAAGTATTGCAGCTACCACATGAAGAACCAGTAAGCTGCAATATATTTCGCTTTTTGTTTTGGTTTTAGATGCACTTTAACCGAATGACGGCCACAGCTCGGATCTATATTCCTGGGATTCCTATGACGGCCTCCCCTGTGCACGCTCCCTACAGGGCGCGCTCGGAGCGTGCTGTGATCACCGAGTCACTGAGACTCGGCTTACCATGTGATCAGCTGTCAGCCAATGACAGCTGATCACATGATAAAAACAAAAGCTCGGTGATCGTTTTTTTTTTCCTCCTCACGCTGACAGCGGAGAAGAAAAAATAAGCCGATCACCGGCTAATCTTAAAGGGACATCGGTCCCGAAAAGGAAGAGGCAATTATGCCTCATTTATGCCATCTGACAGTGCCCACAAGTGCCACCTATCAATGCCCACAAGTGGCACCTTTTAATGCCCACCAGTGGTGCCAATCAGTGCCACCTAGAAGTGCTGCCTATCAGTGTAACCGATCAGTGCCCATCACTTCCACCCACCAGTGCCCATCACTGTCACCTATCAGTGCCCATCACTGCCACCTATCGGTGCCCATCAGTGCCGCCTCATCAGCGTACATCAATGACGGACAAAAATTACCCGTTTTAAAATTTTATAACAAAAAAAAAAAAATATATATATACCGTATTTATCGGCGTATAACACGCACAGGCGTATAACACGCACCTTCATTTTAAGAGGGCCATTTCAGGAAAAAACTTACATTTTAAATAAGGAATCTTTGAAGCAAAATAAGTGTCAGTGCCCATCTGCAGCCTCACCATTGCCATCAATGCAGCCTGATCAATGCCCATCTGCAGCCTCACAAGTGCCATCAATGCAGCCTTATCAGTCCACATCAATGCAGCCTCACCATTGCCATCAATGCAGCAGCCTCACAATTGCCTTCAATGCAGCAGCCTCACCACTGCCATCAGTTCAGCCTGATCGATGACCATCTGCAGCCTAGAGGGGACAGGGAGGGGGGCGGGACGAATGACGAAAGATTACATACAGTGAGAATCTCCTATGATAGACAGGACTGTGGTCCAATGGCAGCCCAGGAGACGGACTTCCTATTACAGAGGCCGCCATGTAAACAGTATATTCTCACTGTATGTAATCTGACGGTGTTCGTCTCACCCCCCTCCCTGTCCCCTCCGAGGCAGCTAAAATTGAAGTATTGGCATATAACACGCACACGCTATTTGCACCCGATTTTCATGGTGAAAAGGTGAGTGTTATACGCCAATAAATACAGTATATATATATATATATATATATTTTTTTTTCTTTTTATTCGGTCTTTTTAAAAAAATTTAACAAAAAATTAAAATCGCACAGGTGATCAAATACCACCAAAATAAATCTCTATTTGGGGGAAACAAATTTGGGTACAGTTTTGTATGACCGCGCAATTGTCATTCAAAGTGCATCAGCGCTGACAGCTGAAAATTGGTCTGGATAGGAGGGGAGTTTAAGTGCCCAGTAAGCAAGTGGTTAAACTGAAAGATCATTTGGGCTTTAAAGGGTCAGTAAACTCAAAAGTGCGCGGTCCTGAAAGAGTCCGGTCGGTAGTTTCGGGTACAGAATTGCGCATGCGTCTAAGATTATAAATCTTGTTTTTTCCTAGCAAATTTTAGACAGGCTCAGGCATAGCTTCAACTTGTATCTATGTATTAACTGATCATTCTTACAGTTTTCATTGACGATGACCTCTACTAAGGTACTTTATATTATATGCTAAGTTAGAACTGTGCAGGTTTGTGACGGCTTTACGTTTAACAAGGGTCCTGGTGCTGTTTACATAATTTAAAGTGAATTATGACACAATCTAAACAGTAGGGGTTAATGCTCAGAGAGACAGGATGTTGCTTTTTTTTTTTTTAATACCGCAATGACTAATTCTTAAACATATCTTTTAAAGGTTACCTGATATAGGAAAGCAATTATGCGAATGAAATGAGAAAGAGAAAAAAAAAAATATTTGAAAGCCGATTCATTCTGAAACATGGTTCAACTGAATCTCCAGTCGGCTTTTATATCTTACCCTTGAGGAATTATTGTGGAAATATTCTGAAATCGGATTTTAAATTCAATTGTAAAAATCAAAAAGAGATTATTATTTTTTTTAATCCTTCAAAATTTAGATTATTTACCGATAAGGCCCGTTTTAGGTTGGTACAGTGCCTTGAAAAATTATTCATACCCCTTAAAATTTACAACCAAAAACGTAAATGTATTTTATTGGGATTTTATGTGATAGACCAACACAAAGTGGCACATAATTGTGAAGGAAGTGGAAGGAAAATGATAAATGGTTTTCCAATTTGTTTTACAAATAAATATTTGAAAAGTGTGTGGTGCATTTGTATTCAGCCCCCCTGAGTCAATACTTTATAGAACCACCTCGCTGCAATTACAGCTGCAAGTCTTTTTGGGGATGTCTCTACCAGCTTTGCACATATAGAGACTGACATTTTTGCCTATTCTTCTTTGCAAAATAGCTCAAGCTCTGTCTGATTAGATGGAGGGTGTCTGTGAACAGCAATTTTCAAGTCTTGCCACAGATTCTCAATTGGATTTAGGTCTGGACTGTGACTGGGCCATTCTAACACATGAATATGCTTTGATCTAAACCATTCCATTGTAGCTCTGGCTGGACGTTTAGGGTCGTTGTCCTGCTAGAATGCGAACCTCCACCCTAGTGTCAAGTCTTTTGCAGACTCTAACAGGTTTTCTTCTAAGATTTCCCTGTATTTAGCTCCATCCATCTTCCTATCAACTCTAATCAGCTTCCCTGTCCCTGTTGAAGAAAAGCATCCACACAACATGATGCTGCCACCACCATGTTTCATGGTGGGGATGGTGTGTTCAGGGTGAGGTGCAGCATTAGTTTTCCGCCACACATAGCGTTTTGATTTTAGGCCAAAAAGTTAAATTTTGGTCTCATCTGACCAGAGTCCTTTCTTCCACATGTTTGCTGTGTCCCCCACATGGCTTCTCACAAACTGCAAATTGGACTTCTTATGGCTTTCTTTCAACAATGGCTTTCTTCTTGCCACTCTTCCATAAAGGCAAGATTTGTGGAGTGCACAACTAATAGTTGTCCTGTTGACAGATTCTCCCACCTGAGCTGTGGATCTCTGCAGCTCCTCCATTCTCTGATTATTGCTTTCCTTGCCCGGCCTATCAGTTTAGGTGGACGTCCATGTCTTGGTAGGTTTACAGTTGTGCCATACTCTTTCCATTTTCGGATGATGGATTGAACAGTTCTCCGTGAGATGTTCAAAGCTTGGGATATTTTTCATAACCTAACCCTGCTTTAAACTTCTCCACAGAACAGCTTTATACTGAGATTCAATTATACACAGGTGGACTCTATTTACTAATTAGGTGACTTCTGAAGGCAATTGGTTCCACTAGATTTAGGGGTATCAGAGTAAAGGGGGCTGAATACAAATGCACACTACCCTTTTCAGATTTTTTTTTTTTTTTTTAATTTTGAAAAACATTTATAATTTTTCTTCCACTTCACAATTATGTGCCACTTTGTGTTGGTTTATCACATAAAAACCCAATAAAATACATAAATGTTTTTGGTTGTAACATGACAAAATGTGGAAAATTTCAAGGGGTTTGAGTACTTTTTTTAAGGCACTGTATATTAGCCGATATAAATAAAGGTACATTCTGATCACAGATGAACATTGTGCTTTCAAAATATCTTGAAGGAATATGCATATCAGATGAATATCTTTATCCTGGCATTCATTGTTTGTATCTGGCCAACCTGCTACATACAGTATGTGCTTTGGTTGCCTTGTACATATACTCTTAATGGTTTTGAACCTGAATATGCAAAAATGTAGGTTAGTGTGTTCATGAGTTCTAGCATCCTTCTCGTTCACAAGCATAGACACATATTGGAGAGCAAGAGGTTGGTTGGCCAGTCTTGCACTGTAAGTAGGGAGGCTTACTCTGGAACAGTCATTCCCTGAAACTGGGCAGCCTTTCTCTGGAACTGGGCATACACTCTCTGGAACTGGCCAGGCTTTCTGTGTAACCAGGCAGGCTTACTTTGGAACTGGGCAGTCTTCTTCTGTAACCAACGGGCTAATGCTGGAACTGGGAAGACTTTCCTTGTAATGGGTCAGGCTCACTCTTTTTTTTCAACTGGGAACACTTACTCTGGAACTTATCAGTCTTGCCCTGTGACTGGGCAGGTTTACTCTGGAACTGGGTGGGCTTCCTCCGGAAGTGGGCAGATAATCTCTGTAATCAGGCAGGCTCACTCTGGAACTGGGCAGTTTTTCCCTGAAACTAGACAAGCTCACTCTGGAACTGGGCAGGTTTTTCCCGTAACGTGACAGCGAGGACAACTTCTTGTAGTCACTGTAATCTGATAACTTTCCTGTAAAAAAAAAAAAGTATTGGGTAAGGGTAGGGTTGAGTACAAGGCTGTCTTTATGCATGGGCACCCCTGAGCAATGCCCAGGGGCCCCATGTGCATGGGGGCTCCATAATAATCTTTTATTACATTGTACTTGCTAACTGTCCCGGATTACCTGGGACAGTCACACTTTTTACTAAGCTGTCCCGGGATGGCCGTGTCCCAGGCAGCATCCTGGAACCCGTACTATGCCTTCCTGATCCCAGTATCCCATGCCTTTGTTTTATGGCGTGTTTTCTTAGTGTTTAAAATGGATTTTATTGAAAGTACTAATAAATATATGTTTAATTCTATCAACTATTTATACTTTAATTCTTGAGAGTAGGTGTGTAAATTGGGGCAGGCTGGTAGGGGCCTCAGTGCATTACTTTGCCCAAGGGCTCATGATTAAAAATTATAGAGGGCCTCAAGTGCAGCCTCCGAAACGTAAAGAGGGACACACAAAGTGTTATGCAGCTCATTCAAAATGAATGGGCTGTAACAAACCTCAATGCTTGAACATTTTGGTCCCGCTGTATTTTGTTACACTCACCAAAGAAAAAGCGGGATTGAAAAAGCCTCATAATTAGTGTCAGTAGCAGTAGTAGTAGCTCCCTGTATTGGTGTCAGCGGCCTCAATAATAACCCACAACATTGGTGTCAGTGAATGCAATAATAACCCTCTCTCTGGAGACATTGGGCCAGGATTATTTTTCTACTATCAGGCAGAGATCACTCCACCTGAGAGTATTGGCTTCATTATAGTGACTGGGGCTGGGCACACAAAGAGCATCCCAGAATCCATCATCTCTCTGCCACTCTGCACTGCCACCCAACAGGTAGCTGACCCTGCCCAGGACATGGCAGGGTGCACAGAGAGAGACAGCAAGACACATGCAGCCCACATGTTGGGTACCAGGTCGTTACGGTAAGGAGTAGGTTTAAAAGCTGGTGTAGATCAGTTTTTGGGTCATGCAGATTTCTAGGTCTGGCATAAGCCAGAAACAAAGAGGAAGTTTCTAGTGTGGCAAAACCCATTACAAAGAAAGTCCATGGTATATACTGTATATAGTTATTTTTTTTATCATCTCTATGGCTGCATTTATATTACAGTGTGTGTGTGGTAGAATGGGAATATGTGTTTTGCCTGAAACCAGCTCTGCGCAAACCAGTATTCCCCTTTAAAGACCAGACCTGTTGTAATATTCTCATTTTATTTTATTTATTTCTATGATTTTAAATAAAATTGCAGTTACATTTTTGCTGCTGACTTTTCAATTTCCTGTATGATATTATGTGCACAGTTTAATGCAGTGGATTATATAAGGCAACCTTTGCCAAATCCCATGCTTTATGACCTTTTGCTGGACAACGAATTTGGAATCCATTTTACCTCCACCTTATAGGAAAGAATTTCTCATTTTCTTTCAAATGGCATTTTTTCAGTTGCGTTAAATCACTCATCTATCTATTTTTCCTTTAGCTATGTGACTTTAATCCTGTGGGTGTATGCTAAAGAATGGTGAATCTGACTTACAGGAGAGTTATGAAGAAAATTGCACTACATATGTAATTTATTGCCTACATTATATTGCTGTTATAGATTTTGTTTTTCCAGCACAGTACATTGTAAAAAAATATTGCATTTTTATATTTCTTCTATATCTTGCAAATGTCCTTTATATATAATACCTAGGAGGAATTGCAATACCAAAATTCTATGAATGTTGGTTTGTAATAATGTAATATATTTACTGATCTTGGTCCTGAGCTGAACAATAGAGGCTGCATTTTCTGCTCCTCCTTAAAGAGAGGACCTGCTTATGGTGGTGTTCTGTACATAGCTGGTATGCAAAATTGCTGCAGAAAAGTAGCTTCAATTGCCAGATTTACATTGGGCACCCTAGACTTGTGTCCATGGTCATCAAAGGAAAAAATGCATCTTTTCCCTGTATAGTTATTGGCCACAATTTTTTTCCACCATCTGAAGAAATTAAGGCATTTCTAATTCTAATATTAAAAGGCTAAAAAAGGTGACCTAGCAGAGGGGTGTTTCTGCTGGCATCAAAGATTTTGTTGTGTGCCTACAGGCTGTTGTGGTGGAAATCAAGTCATGACAAGTCTTTAAAGGGATGGCCTGATTGTCTTTGTAGTCTTAGGCCCCATGCACACGAGACGCAGATGCAAACTCTGCTGAACGCATGTTTTAAAAAGCAGAAACCTGCATTTAAAAACGCGCGTTTTGCTGTGTTTTCATGCCGCGTTTAGCCGTGTTTGCGTCTATAAGCATTTGTAAAGATAACATCATATAGACCCTCCCCAAGCTCAGAAAACATGTATTATTAACTAGTTCTGCCATTTTGATCAGAGTGAGCAGCAGAGAGAGCAGTTGTACACTTGCATTTGCCTCTCTTTCTGTGTTTTTTTTTGGAAATGGATCCCATATTGAATATATGTCAGGAAATGCTCCTGATGTTGCTCTTGATGAGGCAGCAACGTCGTCGCAAATTTGCATGAGAGGTCCAGAATCAGAGCTTGTCGATATTGGACCCATCCGTTGATGGAACAGCGAATGTCCGTTGGATATTTCACAAACATGTATGCATTAGTGAGTATATATGCTCTATGAACTATCTAAACTAATTACGACATTTTAAACCAATTTTTCTAGTATTTTTTATGGTTTACCATCATATTTCTGAGTTTTCTGGTCCAAAAAATGAGGTTCCTTTAAAAAGGCTTATAAACGCAAACGCGGCTAAACTCAGTTGCGTTTTGCATCTGAAACGCGGAAAAGCAAAGTGTCTGAACGCATTTTTTTGCTTCTGGAAAAACGAGGTTAAGCGCAACTGCATAAAAACGGGAAAAAAACTAGACTGTGTACATGGACACATAGGATAACATTGCATGCGTTCAGGTGCAGTTGAAAAAAGTGTCCAACTGCCTCTGAACGCGCGTTTAACAGCGTCTCGTGTGCATGAGGCCTTAGGCCCCATTCACCCGAGACACTGTTAAACGCGCGTTCAGAGGCAGTTGGACACTTTTTTCAACTGCCCCTGAATGCATGCAATGTTATCCTATGTGTCCATGTACACAGTCTCGTTTTTTTCCCGTTTTTATGCAGTTGCATTTTACCTCGTTTTTCCAGAAGCAAAAAAATGGGTTCAGACACTTTGCTTTTCCACGTTTCAGGTGCAAAACGTGGCTAAACGCGACACCCGCATTTAGCCGCGTTTGCATTTATAACCATTTTTAAAGGAACACATTTTTTTGGACCAGAAAACTCAGAAATATGATGGTAAACCATAAAAAAATACTAAAAAAATTGGTGTAAAATTTTGTAATTACTTTAGATAGTTCAAAGAGCATATATACTCACTGATGCAATGCCATAAAAAACTCTTGTTTTTTAGGTGGCTTAGACAATGAGGAATGCCTCCACTTCTTTGCCCCGACCCTTCATCCAATTTCTAATCTAATTAGTGACTCCAGCTCATCTGACCAAAGCATAGCAATGTCTTTTTTTCACAAAGAAAAACCTGCATACCAATGTCTAGTCAGCCCCAACCCCTCACCATGTTTGTGAAATATCCAACGGACATTCGCTGTGCCATCAACGGATGGGTTCAATATTGACGAGCTCTGACTCTGGACCTCTCACGCAATTTGCGATGACGTTGCTGCCTCATCAAGAGCAACATCAGGAGCATTTCCTGACATATATTCAATATGGGATCCATTTCCAAAAACACAGAAAGAGAGGCAAATGCAAGTGTACAACTGCTCTCTCTGCTGCTGCTGTTCACTCTTATCAAAATGGAAGAAATAGTTAATAATACATGCTTTCTGAGCTTGGGGAGGGTGTATATGATGTTATCTTTACAAGCGCTTATAGACGCAAACGCGGTAAAACGTGGCTAAACGCAGCTAAACGCGGCTAAACGCGGCATGAAAACGCGGCAAAACGCGTGTTTTTAAACACAGGTTTCTGCTTTTTAAAACATTCGTTCAGCGGAGTTTGCATCTCGTGTGCATGGGGCCTTACGGGTGGAGCACAGAACAGATTTGCAGGTTTCAGGTTAGTGGGATGGGCTCATAGGACATTACAATTAGGAACACCAGATGTCCTCTTAGTGGACCTCTGAGATGTCCTCTTAATGGACCTCTGACAGCAGATATATCCTGTGGTAGAGCGCTCCTCAAACCACAGTGAGTAGATAGTAGTAAGTGAGACCAGCATGCTGGGCATATGTTTTGCTGTGCTATGCCAATCTGACTTAAAAAAAACCTGTGTCCACTTTAGGTTTTCTGAAGTGTCACCATACATAAAAAGCAGGCATCCAGAGCTCCACAATCCAAATTTTGACTAAACTTTGTGGCCTGGAGCTTTGGTCTATTCCTTCCTATAAAATATGTATAAGACCTAACAATTGAACAGTTTTCCATATGTTTTGGTGCTGGTGCTTTTCCTCACCTACTTATTGGCATGATCCTCTCTACCCTTTGTGCTGAGAATATATTAGGAGGGAGAGGACTAGGCAAAGAGAGAGATGCAGGGAACGAGTATCCCTTAGTAAAAACACCACACACAGTACACAAATAAAATGGTTAGGCACACATTTAACCATTTGATCGCCCTAGATGTTTAACCCCTTCCCTGCCAGTGTTATTAGTACAGTGACCGTGCATATTTTTAGCACTGATCACTGTATTAGTCTCACTGGTTCCCACTAAGAGTCAAAAGTGTCAGTTAGTGTCAGACTGTCCACTGAAATATCACAGTCCCTCTATAAGTCACTGATCGCCGCCATTACTAGTATAAAAAAAATTCCAGTATACAGTTGTGCGCATAAGTTTACATACCCTGGTAGAATTTATGATTTCCTGGCCATTTTTCAGAGAATATTAATGATAACACAAAAACTTTTCCTTCACTCGTGGTTAGTGTTTGGCTGAAGCCATTTATTACCAATCAACTGTTTACGCTTATTAAATCATAATGAGAACAGAAACTACCCAAATTACCCTGATCAAAAGTTTACATAGCCCAGTTCTTAATACCGTGTATTGCCCCCTTTAACATCAATGACAGCTTGAAGTCTTTTGTGGTATTTGTGGATGAGGCTCTTTATCTTCTCAGATGGTAAAGCTGCCCATTCCTCTTGGCAAAAAGCCTCCAGTTCCTGTACATTCTTGGGCTGTCTTGCATGAACTGCTCGTTTGAGATCTCCCCAGAGTGGCTCAATGATATTGAAGTTGGGAGGCTGAGATGGCCACTCCAGAACCTTCACTTTATTCTGCTGTAGCCAATGACAGGTCAACTTGGCCTTGTGTTTTGGATCATTGTCATGTTGGAATGTCCAAGTACGTCACATGCACAGCTTCCTGGCTGATGAATACAAATGTTCCTCCAGTATTTTTTGACAACATACTGCATTCATCTTGCCATCAATTTTGACCAAATTTCCTGTGCCTTTGTAGCTCACACATCCCCAAAACATCAGCGACCCACCTCCATGTTTCACAGTAGGAATGGCGTACCTTTCATCATAGACCTTATTGACTCTCCAAGTTAAGCGTTTATGGTTGTGGCCAAAAAGCGAAATTTTGGTCTCATCACCCCAAATCACTGTGCCAGAAGGTTTGAGGCTTGTCTCTGTGGTCAAAGGGTTAAATGTGTGCCTAGCCAGTGTTTATGTGTACACAGGTGGTGTTTTTACTAAGGGATGTGCTGGATTTCATTCCATGCTTTGCAGAGAAACAAAATCCACCACATCCCTACTGACAGGATGGAAGTCTCTGCGCTGTTTTTTTCATATGGAGAGCTCCGTCTTGTGTCTCTTCTTGATGATCAGTGGGTGCCAGGGGTCATCCTTAAGATGGCATCCGCTGATCGGCTTATGCTGTGACTAATCACAGCAGAAGCATCGCATGCCCCCTATGCAGAGGTACAGAATCGCATATATATATAAATGATTCTGCACAGAACAGCCACGCTGTAGCTGTAAATCTGCTATAGGCGGTCGGCAAGTGATTATATGGTGCAATCACCTCCAACCCCTATTGACGAAATGCATCGCACCACATACTGTATAGGGGTCTCATACATTTATGATGGTAACAGCTTTCTTACCCGTGTACGCATATTTATGTGTTTTTTTTTTTTCTTGCAGAATTACATGGAGTTCTGGTGAATTCATATGAGCAATGAACATAATATAAAAAGGGAAGCACCTTGGAAAAATATTGTCCAAAAAGTAGCAGAGATCTAGCATGGGATGTTGTGAATTTTTATGTAGCCTTGCCACTTATCTTTGTCAAACAGCTAGCTTTGCAGCAGAGGTGACTGTGAATGTGTTGTGATTGCAAAGGACTTATTAAAGCACTACATTTGTATTCTGCAATATGTGCCATTCTATCACTGTAGCAATTTTATTCTTATTTTTTTTTTACTGCGATATACTATATATGGTAACATAGGATGCAATAATAAGGATTATCAATAGTTGGAGCTCTAACATAAAACATTGGTGCCTGGCCAGTTATGAGTGGGAGGATGGTATGGTGAATCATATAGCTAGGTGTTTAGAATGTAGCTTGAAATGGGATAGATAATGGCATTATACTGGTATACATTAGATATTATAGAAGAGGCACTTTCAGGAATTTGGGGTTTTTATTATGGCAAAGCATGGGTACATCAAACCACTCCACTTTTGTGTCTAATAATGAGACTTTTGTTTTGCAGGCAGGGGGTTCTCAACTCCCCCTACCACAGCCCATTGGGGCGAGTGATTATGATTAAAGCCCAACTCTGGGAACTAAAACTTTCTTTAAAATATATTTCTCAATAGCCACAAACAATATACACTCACCAGCCACTTTATTAGGTACACCTGTTCAATTGCTGGGTAACTAAAATTGCTAATCAGCCAATCACATGGCAGCAACTCAATGCATTTAGGCATCTAGATATGGTGAAAACGACATTGAGTTTCAGTTTTTTTTTAGTTTATTAAAAGTCAGCAGCTACAAAAAGTGTACCTGCTAATTTTTAATAAACAGACACTCACCTGTCCCATGGTCCATTGATGCGGCTGCCCGAAGCCTCGCTGCTCTCCCCCCTCCTCTCCGCGGCACCGCCATTGCAACTGTGGGCGCCCGGCTGTGACAGCTTGCGGCCTCACAGCCGGGCGCTCACCGCACTCTGCTAGTGGCAGAAGGTACAATGACCATATCTCTGGATTCCTTTTTCCTGGATACCCTGCCCAGGAGAAGGGGCATAATGACTTTTAGTGAGTTTATCACGTAGAGAAACCGCCCGTTTGAAAACGATCTCAGGGCGATCACAGATGTATTTGTTAAGAGTTGTATCGTCATTGTACCTTTTGTCCTTGGCTATCTACGGGTTCCAGATTTAAACTACCCAATGGGGAACTGTTGTATCCGCATTTTCGAGGTCTAGTTGTCTACTGCATTTATCTGGCAGTATTTTAAATGTTATTTATGTATTAATTGTTAATAAAAGCTACTGTTTATTTTCTATGATTGGTGCCTGGAAAGTAAATTTTTCCACTTTTTCTATTTAACTACATATGACAACATGTAAAAAAGAGAAACACAAGCACGAAAGACAAAAACATAACATGCAATATTAAAAATTTTTTTTATAAATATGTAGCATGTTCATGTCATTTGGTTTGATTTCATGGACCTAAACAGGGAGACGTATATGTACAGCTAAATGTTATTGGTCACATGTAGTTTAGTTGTAGCAATGGGATAGTGGGTGCGAGGGAATCATATGAAAAAATGGTGAAATGGGAGAATATAATAAAATGCGATAAGAATGAAATAAAAGTACAATAAAGGAGTAGTGCTATAATATCATGAAACAGAGGAGACTTATTTGAGAAGCATGCACTTACACCTATGCATTGGTAACAGGTAAATGTTATTTCCCTCTTCGTTGCAGTTGTCAGTGCATGCGTTTTTTATCACATATATATAAAAAACATTTTTAATATTGCATGTTATGTTTTTGTTTTTCGCGCTTGTGTGTCTCTTTTTTACATGTTGTCATATGTAGAATTCCCTGCAAGTTTTTTTTTTTTACCTATTTAATGGTTAATCTGCAGGTTTGATGTTCACAGGTGTTTTTTATTTGACAATTAACGTTCTACATGTTTTGCTTATTAGTCTAGATTACTTAGATGTATATATATTAACACCTTCTCATCCAGTCCCTGCAAACTCGTATTTACCTTCAACTCTCTACTTCGTCCTCCACCGCCTCCACCCATTGACTCACTCACTGCCCAGGAGATTGTTAATCACTTCAAAAACAAGATTGATACAATCCATGATGAAATCTCCACTCTACAGGTATCTCCCCCAGTTAAGACCCCATGTCAACAGGTACAAATGACACTCCCCTTATTCAATTCTGCTACTACGAAGTTGCTAAACTCCTTTCTAATGCCCACCTAACCACCTGTCCTCTGGACCCTATTCCCTCTCAAATACTACGGTCGCCTTCTGACTCTATCCTACACTCTCTAACCCACATCTTCAATCTCTCCCTCACCTCTGGCATCTTCCCCAATGCTCTAGAATATGCATTGGTCACCCCCATACAGAGCCGATCCGCCCTATACGCTCACTACGCAAGCTGCATAGGGACCCGCCGCTGTGGGGGGGGGGGGGGCCCAAGACCCAGCATCCCCCCCGCAAGGGGTGGGCTGGGCCGGGGGGCAGGGTGGAAATTTCCCCCCAGGCCACCTACATTATCTTTAAAACGTCCACGGGCCACGGCGCTGGCTGTTATTTTATTTTTTTTGATAGATGTCAGCCGCTTGGCTAACTGGCTGCTGCTGCACAGGCTGCGTGGTATTGTGGGAGTTGTAGTCCACCACGCTAAAGGTAAGGACATTATCAGCGCAGCAAACTACAACTCCCACCTCCCAGGAGTCTCAGAGGCTTGCTTGCTGAGTTTGTGGGCTGGGGCTGGGCGCTGACTGCAGAGAAGAGACTTGACAGGACAGAATTATCACCCCCCTGAAGAGTTGAAAGGACCTGGCTCTCCACTGAAACACACAGCCCTCCCCAGCCTGAAGTAAGGTGTGATGACCTCTGTTGTGATAAAACGTATTTACTGTATCCCCTTCAGTAGTAAATTTAAGAAATGATGCATAGCAACAATTTTAAAGTTTGGCAGTGGTGGCTAAAGGGAAATCAACCAACCCCCCACTGATGAGCACTGATCAGGCAGCATTGATGGGCACTGTCTACACTGGTGAGGCTGCATTAAGGGCACTAATCAGGCTGCGTTGATAGGCACAGATGAGGCTGCATTGATGAGCACTGATCAGGCTGCACTGATGGGCAAGTGTAAGTGGAGACTCTCTGGGGACCCTGATGTAAGGGGAGGCTCTCTAGGGACCCTGATGTAGGGGGAGATTCTCTGGGGACCCTGATGTAAGGGGGGCTCTCTGGGGACCCTGATGTAAGGAGGGGCTTTCTGGGGACCCTAATGTAAGGGGAGGCTCTCTGGGGACCCTGATGTAAGGGGAGAATCTCTGAGGACACTCATTTAAGGGGGGCTCTCTGGGGACCCTGATGTAAGGGGAGGATCTCTAGGAATCCTGATGTAAGGGGAGGCTGTCTTGGGGCCCTAATGTAGGGGGAGGCTCTCTAGGGACCCTGATGTAAGGGGGGCTCTCTGGGGACCCTAATGTAGGAGGAGGCTCTCTGGGGACCCTGATGTAATATATATATTGTTGTACTTATTCTTTGACTGTTTTGTTTAAAGGGAGGATTGTATTGGGAGTACTGAAGTGTCAGGTGTGACTGTGTGGCAATGGCAAATGGTTTACATAGCTCACGGCATCACGGGTCAGGTAGAGGGCCCCTTAGTAGAATTTTTCTTAGGGCCCCAGGGAGGTCAGGATCTTAAAAATCCATACTTAACCACTTTCAGACCGGACCAATTTGCAGCCAAAGGACCAGGCCCCTTTTTGCGATTCGGCACTGCGTCGCTTTAACTGACAATTGCGCGGTCGTGCGACGTGGCTCCCAAACAAAATTGACGTCCTTTTTTTCCCACAAATAGAGCTTTCTTTTGGTGGTATTTGATTGCCCCTGCGGTTTTTATTTTTTGCGCTATAAACAAAAATAGAGCGACAATTTTGAAAAAAATGCATTATTTTTTATTTTTTGCTATAATAAATATCCCCAAAAAATATATAAAAAAAACATTTTTTTTCCTCAGTTTAGGCCGATACGTATTCTTCTACATATTTTTGGTAAAAAAAATCGCAATAAGCGATTATTGATCGGTTTGCGCAGAAGTTATAGCGTTTACAAGATAGGGGATAGTTTTATAGCATTTTTATTAATAATTTTTTTTTATTATTAATGGCGGAGATCTGCAATTTTTTTTGTGACTGCGACATTATGGCGGACACATCGGACATTTTTGACACATTTTTGGGACCATTGTCATTTTTACAGCAATTAATGCATTTAAATGCATTGATTTCTGTATAAATGACACTGGCAGTGAAGGGGTTAACCACAAGGGGGCAGTGAAAGAGTTAAGTATGCCTAGGGGTGTGTTTTTTACTGTGGGGGGGCGTGGCTGTCAGCTAGTGAATGCTGATCTCTGCTCCAATCACAGGGAGCAGAGATCGGCGTCACTAGTTGCTAGGCAGAACGGGGAGATGCTGTTTATCTCGGCATCTCCCCGTTCAGCCGCTCCGTGAGACGATCGCGGGAGTCCCCGCGGCGATCGAGTCCGCGGGGACCGCGGCCGGACTCACGGGGGTCCCGACCGGCGCGGGAGCGCGCCGCTCCCGGCGTGCTCCCGATGGCACGGACAGGCTAAAGGAGGGACGTATATATACGCCCTCCTGCCTGTACGTGCCATTCTGTCGACGTATATCGTCGTGCGCCGGTCGGCAAGTGGTTAAAAAGCCATCCTTGGACCCTACCAATCTTAACAACCTATGCCCTATCTCCTTGCCCCACTTTTCCTCTAAACTCCTTGAACGCCTGGTTTACAATCAACTGAGTGACCACCTCATAAAGATTAACCTTCTTGATCCCCTTCAGTCTGGATTTCGCTCTCAACACTCCACAGACACTGCTGTTTTAAAACTCGCAAATGACCTAATAACTGCAAAAACCAACAAACACTATTCTGTACTCCTTCTTCTGGACCTTTCAGCGGTCTTTGACACGGTTGACCACCCCCTCCTCAAAAAAAAAAAAAAAAAAAAAAACTTTACTCCCTCGGTCTCCGTGACTGTGCTCTTCGGTGGCTCTCATCCTACCTATACCAACGCACCTTCAGTGTCACTTACAATTCTACTTCCTCCACTCCTCTTCCCTTCTCCGTCGGTGTCCCCCAAGGTTCTGTTCTCAGACCCCAGGTTTCAATCTACACCTCTTCCCTGGGTCAGCTGATTGCCTCTCACTGCTTTCAATATCATTTCTACGCTGACGACACCCAAATCTATCTCTCCACCCCTCAACTCACTCCATCAGTCTCCTCACTCATCACAAACTTACTAACAGACATATCTATATGGATGTCACACCGCTTCCTCAAACTCAACTTGTCCAAAACCGAGCTTATAATATTTCCTCCCCCACGTGCTACTTCCCCTGACTTCTCTGTCAAGAGCAATGGCACAACCATCCACCCATACCCACATGTCAGGGTGCTAGGTGTTATCCTGGACTCTGAACTATCCTTTTGGCCCCACATCCAATCACTTTCCAAAGCTTGCCGCCTCAACCTCCGCAACATCTCTAAACTACGTCCCTTTCTAACCAATGAAACCACAAAGCTCCTGATTCACTCCATGGTTATCTCTCGCCTTGACTACTGCAACTCCCTCCTCATTGGCTTACCTTTAAATAGACTATCACCCCTTCAGTCATGAATGCTGCTGCCAGACTCATCCACCTTACACACTGCTCAGTGCTCCTTTCCAGCCCAACCCTCTTAAGTACAAGGAAATACATGGGTTTATGGGTATAAGATTTACCCACAATCCCATGTTTTTTCTCACACAATTAAGAGGGAGAATGAGAATCTGCTGCTGCTGAAAAGGTACTGCTATAATCAAGCTAAATCATATATTTATATGCTTTTACACGGTATTTGCACAGCAATTTTCCAAAACTATTTTTTTTTTAAATATAAACAAAAATAAATACTAAAGATAACCCGATTTTTTTGTATAATGTGAAAGATGATGTTACGCCAAGTAAATAGATACCTAACATGTCACGCTTTAAAATTCCGCACACTTGTGGAATGGCGCTTAACTTCAGTACCTAAAAATCTCCAAAGGCAACGCTTTACATTTTTTTACAGGTTACATGTTTAGAATTACAGAGGAGGTCTAGTGCTTGAATTATTGCTCTCGCTCTTACGATCATGGCGTATGTAACCTGTGTGTTTTTGGCTCTGATACTAGCCAGTGCCTCACCAGCCACTGACCTTACCGCGCGTCCCTGAACTCTGGGTGTGCCTCATGTAACATGTGACAGTGCACATCATCTGAGGTGGAAGACTTGTGATGTAGCCTTCCCAGGATGCATATATGCAGGGCCGTCAATTTGTATGGGCATGCTGGGCAGTTGCCTGGGGGCCCCACTTGCCTGGGGGGCCCCGCCAGGGCCGTCTTTCTGAGCAGGCACCCCTCAGCCGTTCATCTGGGGCCCGGGCCCCTTCCAGGGCCGTGCTCCACTACCTGCAGGAGTGTGTACCGGAGGTGGAGAGGGAATGTCTGCTGCCGGGGATCGTGCAGGGGCGCGGAGAGGGAACTATCGCATGCAGTACACTGACAGATCCCTCACCTGGCTCCCCCAGCTGCAGGGCTGTTCGGCGGCTCAAGGCTCTGATTGATGCAGAGGAACTGGCCCGCCTCCTTCATTGTCAATGGTCGGGACTCGTGAGGGGGTGTGGCCAGCGGCCGGCCTCAGGGATGATTTCACAGTCCTTCTGGGCAGAGCAGCATGGAGGTAAAAAAAAAAAAAAGGCTCTAAAAATGCTGTTTTCTTTTTTATGCAGCCACTGGACTGAGAGAAATTAGGTTGAAAACTTCTCTGCTTGATTTCTTACACTCAGGACAGTGCTACAGGAAAAAACAGATACCATCTTGAGCTTTGTCAGCTTTATTACTTCTATCTTTAGACTTTTACATATAAGTAAAAAAGTTCTGTTAGCTGACAAAGATCCAGATGGTATCTGTTTTTTCCTGTAGCACCGTGCTGACTGTAAGTTTTCAACCCAATTTCTTCCAGTCCTCTGCCTGCTGTCACCCAGTCCCCTGCTGTCACCCAGTCCCCTGCTGTCGCCCAGTCCTCTGCTGTCACCCAGTCCCCTGCTGTCACCCAGTTCCCTGCTATTGCCCAGTCCTCTGCTGTCACCCAGTCCCCTGCTGTCACCCTGTCCCCTGCTATCGCCCAGTCCCCTGCTGTCACCCAGTCCCCTGCTGTCACCCAGTCCCCTGCTGTCACCCTGTCCCTCTGCTGTCACCCAGTCCCCTGCTATCTCCCAGTTCCCTGCTGTCGCCCTGTCCCACTGCTGTTACCCAGTCCCCTGCTGTCTCCCAGTTCCCTGCTGTCACCCTGTCCCTCTGCTGTCGCCCAGTCTTCTGCTGTCACCCAGTCTCCTGCTGTCGCCCAATCCCCTGCTGTCACCCAGTCCTCTGCTGTCACCCAGTCCCCTGCTGTCGCCCAGTCCCCTGCTGTCACACAGTCCTCTGCTGTCGCCCAGTTAAATGTTGGCAACTATGCTCGCTGTGTATGGCAGTTCAATGAGGGGGCAACAAACATCACAGGGGGTATAGACATGGCCTGGATTTTGCGCCCTTTCTATACCGTATAGAAATTATATTTTACTACTCTGTCCTGGTTCGGCCGGGCCTCGGCCCTGAAAATGACAGTGCTCCCGCGCATTCTATACAAATTGCAAACGGTACCAATCCGGTTACCTCCGAACTTCTTTGCAACCTATAAAAGGTTATGTAGATCCTTTCTCTGGGGCTCTAAGCAGGCTCACATTGGATGGGCGAAGTTAGTCCTACCCAAAACCAAGGGTGGAATAGGCCTCCCTGACTTGCAGCGCTATTACTGGGCGACACATGGGACTAGAGTGGTAGACTGGAAAATCCATGCCCGTCAAAAGGATTGGGTGGACCCCGAAGGAGCGGTCGCGGGACACAACCTGCGCCTTCTCCCCTGGTTTTCCAGGAGACACGTAAATACCCAACTGCTCTCACACCCCCTCATCGGTGCAACTCTTCAGGAGTTTCATAGGGCCTGTAAGGTACACGCTCTCACGGCACCTGAGTGCCCAATCACCCCCATCAGAGGCAATCCAGACTTTCCCCCGGGACTAGAGAGTACGTTCCTGGCACGGGAGTGGCCCCATGCGGAGATGCTGGCAAAGCATTTTTTTCATAGGGGCAAGTTTGCCCGACAGCGCGACCTGGCAACAGCGTCCAACACCAAATCTTTCCCCTTCTGGCCCTACGCCCAACTAAAACACTTCTTGGATAACCCAGAGAGAAGGAAGGGGTTCACGACATCACCAACGGTACTAGAATCACTGTGCTCAAGTTCAGTCCCCCAGGGGCATGTAATCTCAAGGCGCTTTACGCCTCCATGTTCAAAGAACCCTATGCTGAACTACGCGCGGACCATGCCTTCTGGGGGGCGGCGCTGGGCAGGGAGATTGGAGATAAAGAATGGGATCGGGTGCACCTAGCTATTCATAAAGGGTCCCTTAACGTGAACACTCAGGAGAATGGATATAAAATCAAGACTAGATGGTATAAAACCCCTGAAACACTCCACAAAATTTTCCCTTCAGTATCTGACCAGTGTTGGAGATGCGAACGAGAAACCGGGACTTTCCTTCACATCTGGTGGACGTGTGCACTAATTCAACCTTATTGGAGGAAAGTCCACGAAGTGGTTACTGCCACTTCCTCATTACCCCTGGAATTTTCGCCAGAGCAGTATCTTTTGCATCTTTCTAAAATCCCCCCAAAAAAATACTTCAAATCGATAGCCATGCACTTGATCAATGCGGCCAGGATGTGTATCCCGGTACATTGGAAGTCTACGTCCCCCCCCTCGATCAAACATTGGATACAGCGTATCAATCGCGTTGAGACGATGGAGGAGCTGATGCACACCTCTCAGGATAGAGTTGATAGCTTCACAGCAACTTGGGAGACGTGGCTCACATTTAAAAAATTGCAACAATATCAGATGCTGATTCAGAATAATGATTGATCCTGGAAACACAAGCAAGGTCGCCGCGACAGATACGCGACCTAGGGAACAAACTATGGGGCGCATTGCCCCAGACGTATCTGTGACACCAGATACCTAGAGACCATAGAAACGTTGGGCTGCTAATAGACGGAGAGGGTAGCTAGTGGAACGTCCCACTCCCACTCTGCCTGATAAACTACGGATATGCACGTATACCCCCTCTTACTACCTTCCCCCCTCCCCTCCCCCCCTTCTATTCCATCTCATCCTCCCCCTTCTACCCACCCCTTCTATGCCCCCCTCCCTCTAGGTTCTAGTCTGTCCCCCCCCCCTCTTTTTTTTTTTTTTCTTTTCTTTTCTTTTCTTTTACTTTTCTCTGGAGGAAGTAGCACATGAGTTGGTAAAGGAGCTGAAGCGAAAATATCAGCCACAATGATTGTTGAAACACACACACAGTTACGTGGACATTAGGGAAGAGCTCATCCCTGGCTTCTGAAGTGAGTGCAACTGCTTACATGATACTAGAGCTGGGGAGAAGTACAAGTAGACCACGTCATAGACCTCTGTTAATACACCTTAAATATCACAGGTACACACGTACCTAGCAGCTTCTCATGAGCTACCTGGTTGGTCAATACGCTGTAATTCTTGGTTTTGTCTGTAATTATACCATGTATGCTGTTAAGTTTCTTCAATAAAATTGTTTTTGGAAAAAAAAAAAAAAAAAACTCCAGCAACATTCTAGAATAAAAAATAATGTACGTGAAAAAAAAAAAAAAAAAGAAATTATATTTTAGAGGTGCAGAAGTTTTGTTTTTTGGGGGGGCGCAAGTAGCTGGTCTTGCCTAGGGTGCAAAATAGTCTTGCATGAGCCCTGGCCCCATCAGAGCCAGACAAATAGTACTAGCAGTGTGACAAGGGAGTCGGGCTGAGTGGGCATAGGCAGTCCAGCGTGCGGCAGTATCTTTGGTTCCACCTGCAAGCTGGGCTGTCACCACCTCTCCTGAGCCTCCCTGAGTGACTGAGCAAGCTAAGGCAGAGGGGGCGATGAAGCTCAAGTGCCGATGACGAGCGGGTCTGAAGAGAAGAAACTGTGCTGCCCCTCCCGCTCAAGCCGCCGCTGTCCGAAGAGGGCTCTATTTCTTGCCTATCCCCCTTCTCCTGTCAGCAGTGGGGAGAGTGGCTGTATCTCTGCAGAGGAACCGGTGGCAAGTGACACGCTAAATCTGTAAAAAAAAAAAATAATAATAATAATAAAAATGCTATAAATCTATCCCCTATTTTGTAGACGCTATAACTTTTGGGCAAACCAATCAATATACGCTTATTGCGATTTTTTTTTACCAAAAATATGTAGAACAATACATATCGTCCTAAACTGAGGAAAAAAAAATTTTTTTTTATATATTTTTGGGGGATATTTATTATAGCAAAAAGTAAAAAAAAAATTTTTTCAAAATCGTCGCTCTTTTTTTTATAGCGCAAAAAATAAAAACCGCAGGGGTGATCAAATACCACCAAAATAAAGCTCTATTTGTGGGGAAAAAAGGATGTAAATTTTATTTGGGTACAACATCATATGACCGCGCAATCGTCAGTTAAAGCGATGCAGTGCCGAATCACAAAAAGTGCTCTGGTCAGGAAGGGGGCAAATTATTCCTGGGCTGAAGTGGTTAAAAAAAACGTTGTGCAAATATCCTGAAAATATGCAACTCCCACAATTTTATTCTCTATGGCCTCTGCTTAAAAAATATATAATGTTTGGGAGTTCTAAGTAGTTTCCTAGTAAAAAATGCAGATTTTTACACGTAGGAGAGAAATGTCAAAGATGCATTTTTAATATTTTTTTTTAAATGGTATTAAGCTATTAGGGGATTGCCAGTGACATGCTGAATCTGGTGACAAGGGACCGGTGGCAAGTGACACGCTAAATCTGGTGGCAGGGGTCAGTAGCAAGTGACACGCTGTAAAGTAGAAATATTGTACTTTCATTCTTGAGAGTAGGTGCGTAAATTGGGGCAAGCTTGTAGGGGCCCCATAGCATTATTTTGCCCAGGGGCCCATGGTGCTATTAAGATGGCCCTGCATATATGAGGCCAGGGCTTCATCACCAGTGCCTCACCCAACCAGGAAGTGAAAAAACAGTAATTGTAGGTAAAATCAAAACATGTTTAACCAGTTGCCGACCACCCTATAACACTTTAACTGCTACACTGCGCACGAGATATATATACCTTGATCCTGCATTTCCGGGTATTGGGCCCAAGTGCACGCCGCTGGAGGCTCCCACCCACGATATCCACCGGCAACTGCTGATCATTCGGGACACAGGCAGAACGGCGGTCTGTCTTTGCAAACAAGGCAGATCGCTGTTCTGTCAGTAGGGAAGGCATTGATCCTGTATTCCTACAAAACACTGGCTAGGCACACAGTTAACCCTTTGATCCTTCTAGATGTTTAGTCCTTTCCCAGCCAGTGTCATCGGTACAGTGACAGTGCATATTTTTAGCACTGATCACTGTATTGTGTCACTGGTTCCCAAAAAAGTGTCAAAAGTGTCAGTTAGGTGTCCAATTTGTCCGCCGCACTATCACAGTCCCACTATAAGTCGCTGATCGCTACCATTACTAGTAAAAAAAAAATCCATAAATCTATCCCATAGTTTGTAGACGCTATAACTTTTGCGCAAACCAATCAATATACACTTATTGGGATTTTGTTTTACCAAAAACAGCAGAAGCAGAATACATATTGGCCTAAACTGATGAGGAAATTAGATTTTGGATTTTTTTTATGGGATATGTTTTATAGCAGTCAAAAATATTGTGTTTTTTTTAATTGTTGTTTGCTTTTTGTTTATAGCGCAAAAAATTCTAAACGCAGAGTTGATCAAATACCACCAAAATAAAGCTCTGTTTGTGGGAAGAAAAGGACAGTGTCGCACGACCTTGCAATTGTCAGTTAACCACATGCCGACCGGGCCATAGCCGAAAGACGGCTACAGCGCGGTCGGCTTATTCTGGGTGGACGTCCGTGGGACGTCTTCCCAGAATAGCGCTCCCGTGCACCTCCTGGGGGGTGGCACCCAGGAACATCCATCACGGATCGCGGTAAATGGCCGCTGATAGCGTTTACCACGTGATCGCTCCGTCAAATGACGGAGCATCACTTGTAAACAAACCCGGCGTTATTTCATGACGCCGGTTCCTCCCTCCCCTCTCTGTACCGCTTGGTACAGTGTGAGAGGGAGAGAGAGTGGATGCAGCGCTGTGGGCACTACAGATCCAGCCCACAGCGCTGCTCAGTGCCCATACTATGCCAGTACTCTGCTATAGTATGCAATACTCTGCCACTACTATGCAATACTCTGCCAATACTCTGCAATACTATGTAATACTCTGCAATACTATGTAATACTCTGCCAATACTCGCCAATACTCTGCCAATACTCTGCCAATACTATGCAATACTCTGCCAATACTCTGCAATACTATGTAATACTCTGCAATACTATGTAATACTCTGCCAATACTCTGCCAATACTCGCCAATACTCTGCCAATACTCTGCCAATACTCGCCAATACTCGCCAATACTCGCCAATACTCTGCCAATACTCTGCCAATACTCGCCAATACTCGCCAATACTCTGCAATAAATTTTAACAGAAATAAAGAATTTTCTTTTTTGATTTATAGCGCAAAAAATAAAAAACCCAGCGGTGATTAAATACCACCAAAAGAAAGCTTTATTTGTGAGAAAAAAAGGACAAACATTTCATATGGGTACAGTGTTCCCGATATGTGCTGCCTGCTGGGTTCTATAGAAATCTTCACTGCAGGGCTGCCCTGTCCTCTTCTTGCTGCTGAATCCTGTGACTGATCAAACTCTCCTCCATTCACAGATAATTGTACAAGCAGTGTAATCAGTGAAAGAACTTTTCTCATTGGAGGAGAGGGCAGGAGTCTTCCCGTTGGACCATCCTTAAGGCAGCTGTGCTCAGAACCGTTAACCCCCACAGCACTGGAAAAGCAGAAGCAGGAAGAGGACAGGGCAGCCCTGCAGTAAAGATTTATACAGAATCCATCAGCCTGACATCATGGGGCATACTTCGTTACAGGTAAGTAATCTAAGTAAAGAGCTAACTAATAAATGCAAAATGATTTCAAATCAGCATGCAGAGCTGCATGCTGATATATTTTGAGTGAAAGGGGGAAAGGTCCACTTTAATAACAGTAAGTGATCCACAGCTGAAATATGACTTTTGAAGTGCATTGGATTTGCCAGACTGCAGGGGGAATACATTTGAGTGGGTTTGCTCATCGCTGCTTAGCGCAGTTATAGTGTTTATGTCCTGCAGTGTTCAAGAGATTCAAAAACCATCATTATTTAAAAATGAAAAAAACAAGGCTATAACTTGCCATGCCTACTCTTTTACTTTGCAAATAAATGACTAATTCACTTTCATATACTGTATAATTGCTGCAATATTCACTGGATGACTTGACTTGTTTCCTAGGGTCTTTGTTTAATAACACGTTTCTTAGAGCAATGACATGCAAAGTGGATGGAAACAGTTAACTGTTATTACTCAACCTGAGAACAATGAATGACAAATGCTGTTTGGTTGCCATGGCTCATTGCACTGTCGGTGATAAAGAAAAAATTTTAAGTATTCATTTATATGTTACATAGGTTGAAAAAAATGCACATCTCCATCAACTCATCCCTCACAGTTATTACTTTTTGTATCACTTGCCCTTTTCCTTTAGATTGTAAGTTCTCATAAGCTGGAACACACAAAGATCCATAGCCCTGCTCAAAACCTGCCACTCCTGCACATGGACAACCTGGGTGCCGGTCATCACAGTCTGTCTCGGCTCTTCATTGAAAATAGGAAAAAATATCAGATGCAATCAGTGGCGGCTGGTGGTATATTTTTTTGGGGGGGGGCAAACAATCCACCCCCCCCCCCCCGGGTCGGTTGGTCAGACACCAGCCCGGCACTTACCCCATCTAGGTCACAGGCAGCATATTTGTCCATGTCTTCACCCTGTGTCTCCTCCTCCTGGAGCTTCCCCTGCATCTCCTCCCTCCTCCTCCTCAGTGGCCAATAGGATCTCTTCTTCTCTCGGCCAATCGGATGACGGGTCTCAGGACCCGCTTTTTGATTGGCCGGGAGGAGAATCAGGGCGACAATAACGATTATTATTTACTATTGTCACACAACTAGGTGGGCTCGGGCCCCAAGCCCACCCTTTTTTTAAAGCCTATTAGAGCCTCTACCTTAATTATGTGCTTAAAAAAAAAAAAAACCCTAATTGGAGTCCATGTGTCCGGCGCCCTGCATGTAGATTAGGGGGCCGGACGCCCGCGTGCCCTGCATTAAGGGCCGCCACTGACTAAAGGCAAAACTTTTTTGGAGGGGATGGAGTAATGGAGGGTTATACCCCCTGTGTCAGGGAAATACCGTGCCTCACCGCCGGGTTCCAGGGTTGCGCACGCGCGGTAGAGCAGCGCAACGATTAGTACAGGTACGCCGGGTAGCGGGTGCGCATGCGCGGGTCCGTGGCACTCGGGTATCTGACACAGCCCAGCCAGTGCGGCTCACCGCTGTGCGTGGCGCTGACAGAAGACGAGTGCGCATGCGCACTCATCCAGGTATCCCACCTGACCACTCACCTGGCCTATAAAAGGCTTCCCTTGTTTGCTCACAAATTGCTGGTTTGTTGTCTCTTCCTGAGTCCTGGCTCCAGTCCCTGTGTCCTGTATCCTGTATCCTGTATCCTGTATCCTGTATCCAGTACCCTATACCCTGCACCTGCTTGACTACCTGTGCCGACCCGGAATCTGTCTGACCACCGCTGCCGTTACTTACCTGTGTTTGACCCTGGCTTGCTTCCTGGATACTTCTGCTGCCTGATCACCTGTGCTTGACCCTCGGCCTGCCTACTGGACATTCTCTGAGTTACTTACCTGTGTTTGACCCCTGGCCTGCTTCCTGGATACTTCTGCTGCCTGATCACCTGTGTTTGACCCTCGGCCTGCCTACTGGACATTCTCTGAGTTACTTACCTGTGTTTGACCCCTGGCTTGCTTCCTGGATACTTCTGCTGCCTGATCACCTGTGTTTGACCCTCGGCCTGCTTACTGGACAATCTCTAGTTCCTTGTGCTTGACCCCCTGCTCGGTGTTCTGGACTTGCAGTTCTCTCACGCTCCTGAGGGTCCTCCTCCAGCATATGTTCTGGTACCTCTATAACCTCTGCCTGATCACAGCCCTGCCAGGTGTCTACTTCCAGTGCAGCATCAGCCTCTCCTGGTCAACGTCGCTACTGCACACCACCTGCAACACTCCTGCTAGCAACCCGTGCATCTTTGTGCCCGGTGACCTCTGTACCCACTCCAGAGGCATCGTGCACCTAGTCGCAAGGGGAGCAGCTCTCAGCATATCGGCCCGGGTGAGTACCTGTGACACCCTGTCATTTTTTTCCATCTGCCTCTGGCTCCAATCACGTGCTTCTAAAAAAAAAACATTGGAATCCATGCGTCCGGTGCCCCACATGTAGATTATGGACAGGCCACCACTGGCTGCACTCCAGAAATTCAGTAGGTAGGAGAACCACCGCTCCAGGATAATCCACACAACTGAGGATTGCAGCTTCTCCTAAGATAGAGAGACCCAGGTGCAGGCACGGCACATACTAATGACGATAGATTGAAAGACTCTGGATGGCCACACTCCAAAAAAAAATTTCAATGCCTCCAAATTTCAAATTTCAAATTTCAATGCCTTTTATTTGTGAAACAAAATCACACAAATGTGGGTCACAGCAAAGCAAAACGCGTTTCACACTACCAGAAGTGCTTACTCATAGCTCTGAGTAAGCACTCCTGGTAGTGTGAAACGCTTTAGAGATTTTTGCTTTGCTGTGACCCACATTTGTGTGATTTTGTTTCACAAATAAAAGGCATTGAAATTTATTTTGGAGTTGAAAGACTCTGGACGGCCGCACTCCAAAATAAATTTCAATGCCTTTTATTTGTGAAACAAAATCATCACTTGCTGCACTCCAGTTAGCTCTTCTGACAGTGTTTTTAATGATCAGTGAATTGGCTGCATACAATGATCTCTCCAACCATTAGTGTGTTTCACCACTTCTTTCCCTGTCCTTGTGAGCAAGCCAGGAGTGGTGAAGTGCATCAAGTCAGGTTGGTTTTGGGTTGGAGACATAAGAAGAGCCAGGAGAGCTAATTGGAGTGTGGCTGATATTTTTTCCTATTCTCATAAGCATGTATATTCTATCGCTCCTCTATCAAATTGCATAGTAACTGTACTTACTGTCTCATTGTATATTACATAATAATAATGTCCACTGACTTCAACCAAAAGACAAACATTTTTTAATAAAAACATTGAACACCCAGAACCTTAAACCCACATTTGATCCAAAGGATGGCAAAAGAATGGTCCAATTTGCTCTAACAGCAAACACCCAAATGAAATCAGATACTCACCAGATGAACAATCTACTATGTTGTTTTCTATATATATTAATAGTTAGTTATATTTTGTGAATTTGGAAACACAATAATCTTGAACAAACTGCTGTGGGAGACTATTACACATTTTTACAGCTCATGCTGTAAAGAACCCTTTCCATATACAGAGATTAACCACTTCCCGACCGCCCCCTGTATATATACGTCGGCAGAATGGCACGTACAGGCAGAATCACGTACCTGTACGTGACATTCTTCCGGCGGTTGGGGGGTCCGATCGGACCCCCCTCCGCCGGCGGGGACGGTCGGGATCGCTTCAGGAGCGATCCGGGACGAGGGGACGGCCAGTGGTTTCTGGCCACCCCCTCGCGATCGCTCCTGGCCAATGAAAAGCTTCCCCTTCCTGTCTATTGTATAGACAGGAAGGCGGAAGTGATGTCACGCTCGGTGCGCCGGTCTATGTGACCGGAGACGCCGAGCGGCGAACATGTAAAGGTTAGTGCACAACAGTACACTGACACCAGTACAGTTAGGCACATATTCCACCCCCCTGTCACCCCCTGATCACCCCCCAGATCACCCCCTCCCCCCCCAGTCACAGTGTCACTAATTGCAGTGATCATTTTTTTACTGATCACTGCATTTAGTGTCAGTGTGACTGTAATAACTGTCAGGGCAGTTAGTTTTAGGTCCAAGGTAGCCCCCTACCCCCCCCTAATAAAGGTTTAACCCCTTGATTGCCCCCCAGGTAACCCTTTCACCCCCTTTTGCCAGTGTCACTAAGCGATCGTTTTTCTGATCGCTGTATTAGTGTCACTGCTGTCGCTAGGTAACCATTTTTTTTTTTTAGGTAACCGCCATGTTTATATAGGTTCATAAATAGTTTTATAGGTCAGGTACCCCCATATTACAACCTAAATAAAGGTTTTAACCCCTTGATTGCCCCTAGAGTTAACCCTTTCACCAGTGATCACTGTATAACTGTCACTGGTGACGCTGGTTAGCCAGTTAGTTATTTCGTTATTTAGGTTCCCCGTCAGGTTTTTATATAGCGTCAGGTACCCCCATATATTACCTAATAAAGGTTTTAACCCCCTGATTGCCCCTAGTTAACCCTTTCACCCCCTTTTGCCAGTGTCACTAAGCGATCGTTTTTCTGATCGCTGCATTAGTGTCGCTAGGTAACCATTTTTTTTTTTTTAGGTAACCGCCATGTTTATATAGGTTCATAAATAGGTTTATAGGTCAGGTACCCCCATATTACAACCTAAATAAAGGTTTTAACCCCCTGATTGCCCCTAGAGTTAACCCTTTCACCAGTGATCACTGTATAACTGTCACTGGTGACGCTGGTTAGCCAGTTAGTTATTTCGTTATTTAGGTTCCCCGTCAGGTTTTTATATAGCGTCAGGTACCCCCATATATTACCTAATAAAGGTTTAACCCCCTGATTGCCCCTAGTTAACCCTTTCACCCCCTTTTGCCAGTGTCACTAAGCGATCGTTTTTCTGATCGCTGCATTAGTGTCGCTAGGTAACCAGTTTTTTTTTGTATTACTGTTACGGGTGACGCTGGTTAGTTAGCTTGTTTTTTATACTGTCAGGGCACCCGCCATTTATTACCCAATAACGGTTTAACCCCCTGATCGCCCGGCGGGTGATATCAATTAGGTTTTAGGGTCAAATAAGGTCTGCGTCGCCCCAGGTTAGTGCCAGTACCGCAAACACCCACGCACAAAGCATACACCTCCCTTAGTGGCACAGTATCTGAACAGATCAATATCTGATCTGATCAGATCTATACTAGCGTCCCAGCAGTTTAGGGTTCCAAAAAAAAAACGCATTGTTAGCGGGATCAGCCCAGATACCTGCTAGCACCTGCGTTTTCCCCCTCCGCCCAGCCCAGCCCACCCAAGTGCAGTATCGATCGATCACTGTCACTTACAAAACACTAAGCACACATAACTGCAGCGTTCGCAGAGTCAGGCCTGATCCCTGCGATCGCTAACAGTTTTTTTGTGGTAGCGTTTTGATTCAGTCGCTTCAGTCAGGAGCTTTTTTACCTGTGAATCTCAAAAAAATAAAAAAATAAAAAATAGTTGTCGTTTTATTGTTCTCTCTCTCACTCTATTCTCTCTCTATTGTTGCTCTTTTTTTACTCCATTCTATTCTGCAATGTTTTATTATGTTTTATCATGTTTTATCATGCTTGCTTTTCAGGTATGTAATTTTGTTTACTGTGTTTTAGTGTTAAGCATTTTTTTGTTTTCAGGTGCGCCATTCAGTTGCAACGCGGATTTATTTATCTTGACAGCAACAGCGTTTGCTCCCACGATACATAAAGACGCGACTCCAACGCTGTAGGAGGTGATTTCACCACCACAGTTAAAAAAAAGAGCATATATGCCGAAGCATGGGGGCAGCAGGGGGGGGGGGAGGAGCGATTGGCTCCTAATGCCACGTACATACGGTCGAAATTCCGACCGTGTGTACACGGCATAACTTTTGCGGGAGGATGCCCCCATGCATCGGCATATATAAATGGTGCATGTATGCCCATCATTAGAAGTGGGTGGATGAAGGGAGGTATTCTAATGGTGGGCATACCCACCAATCAATCTCTTTTTTTCGTTCAGCCAAGAGGCTGCATGAAAAAAAAAAGATTACAATATATGTCCAGTATGTTGCTGGACTTTGAATGGTTATACCAGAATGATGCCTGCAGGTTTAGGTATCATCTTGGTATCATTCTTTTCAGCCAGTGATCGGCTTTCATGTAAAAGCAATTCTAGCGGGTAATTAGCCTCTAGACTGCTTTTACAAGCAGTGGGAGGGAATGTCCCCCCTCCCGGATATAAACCGCGCCATTGGGAAATTGGGAAAGCATTTTATCACACCAATCTTGGTGTGGTCAGATGCTTTGAGGGCAGAGGAAAGATCTAGGGTCTAATAGACCCCAATTTTTTCAAAAAAAGAGTACCTGTCACTGCCTATTGCTATCATAGGGGATATTTACATTCCCTGAGATAACAATAAAAATCATAACAAAGAAAAAAAATGGAAGGAACAGTTTAAAAATAAAATAAAAAAGCTAAATAAATTAAAAAAAAAACAAAAAAAAAAAAAAAAAGCACCCCTGCCCCCCCTTCTCTTGCGCAAAGGCGTACACAAGCGTTGGTCTGGCGTCATATGTAAACAGCAATTGCACCATGCATGTGAGGTATCACCGCGAAGGTCAGATCGAGGGCAGTAATTTTAGCAGTAGACCTCCTCCGTGAATCTAATGTGGTATCATGTAAAGGCTTTTAAAGGCTTTTAAAAATGTATGTAGTTTGTCGCCACTGCGTGTTTGTGCGCAATTTTAAAGCATGTCGTGTTTGGTATCCATGTACTCGGCCTAAGATCATATTTTTTATTTCATCAAAAATTTGAGCAATATAGTGTGTTTTAGTGCATTAAAATAAAAAAAAGTGTATTTTTTCCACAAAAAATGCGTTTGAAAAATCGCTGCGCAAATACTGTGTGGAAAAAAAAAAAATGCAACACCCACCATTTTAATCTGTAGGGCCTTTGCTTTAACATTATATATAGTGTTTGGGGGTTCAACGTAATTTTCTTGCAAAAAAAAAATATGTTTTCATGTAAACAAAAAGTGTCAGAAAGGGCTTTGTCTACAAGTGGTTAGAAGAGTGGGTGACGTGTGACATAGGCTTCTAAATGTTGTGCATAAAATGCCAGGACAGTTCAAACCCCCCCCAAATGACCCCATTTTGGAAAGTAGACACCCCAAGCTATTTGATGAGAGCAATGTTGAGCCCATTAAATATTTATTTTTTTTGTCCCAAGAGATTGAATAATGAAAAAAAAAAAATATATATATTTTTTTTACAAAAAGTTGTCACTAAATGATATATTGCTCAAACATGTCATGGGCATATGTAGAAATACACCCCAAAATACATTCTGTTGCTTCTCCTGAGTACGGGGATACCACATGTGTGGGACTTTTTGGGAGCCTAGCTGCGTACGGAACCCCAAAAACCAATCACCGCCTTCAGGCTTTCTAAGGGTGTAATTTTTTTATTTCACTTCTCACTGCCAATCACAGTTTCGGAGGCCATGGAATGCCCAGATGGCATAAAACCCCCCAAAATGACCCCATTTTGGAAAGTAGACACCCCAAGCTATTTGCTGAGAGGTATTGTGAGTATTTTGCAGATGTCGCTTTTTGTCACAAAGTTTTGAAAATTGAAAAAAGAAAAAAAAAATTTTTTTTTTTTTACTTTACTTTCTTCATTTTCAAAAACAAATGAGAGCTGTAAAATACTCACCATGCCTCTCAACAAATAGCTTGGGGTGTCTACTTTCCAAAATGGGGTCATTTGGGGGGGTTTTGTGCTATTTTGGCATTTTATGGCCTTCGAAACTGTGATAGGTAGTGAGGAGTGAAATCAAAAATTTGCACCCTTAGAAATCCTGAAGGCGGTGCTTGGGTTTCGGGGCCCCGTACGCGGCTAGGCTCCCAAAAAGTCCCACACATGTGGTATCCCCATACTCAGGAGAAGCAGCAAAATGTATTTTGGGGTGCAATTCCACATATAACTATGGCATGTGTGAGCAATATATCATTTAGTGACAACTTTTTGAAAAAAAAAAAAAATCTTTTTTATTTTTGTCTTTATTCAATCACTTGGGACTAAAAAAAAAAATATTCAATGGGCTCAACATGCCTCTCAGCAAATAGCTTGGGGTGTCTACTTTCCAAAATGGGGTCATTTGGGGGGGTTTTGTACTTCTCTGCCATTTTAGCACCTCAAGAAATGAAATAGGCAGTCATAAATTAAAAGCGGTGTAAATTCCAGAAAATGTACTCTAGTTTGTAGACGCTATAACTTTTGCGCAAACCAATAAATATACGCTTATTGGCATTTTTTTTTACTAAAGACATGTGGCTGAATACATTTTGGCCCAAATGTTTGACTAAAATTGAGTTTATTAGATTTTTTTTTAACAAAAAGTAGAAAATCTCTTTTTTTTTTTTTCAAAATTTTCGCTCTTTTTCCGTTTATATCCCAAAAAATAAAAATCACAGAGGCAATCAAATACCATCAAAAGAAAGCTCTATTTGTGGGAAGAAAAGGACGCAAATTTCGTTTGGTTACAAAATTGCATGACCGCGCAATTACCAGTTAAAGTAGTGCAGTGCGAAATTGAAAAAAGACCTCTGGTCCTTTGGCTGCCAAATGGTCCGGGGCTGAAGTGGTTAAACCTCTTTTCCTCTGTCCATTTCTGTCCTCCACAAAAATGTTAAATTTCTTATTTTTAGGAGCAAATCAACATGGCTTTGCATGATCCATGCAGAATCCTGTTTTATCTTGACAATAGATGTAAAGAAAAGCGTGTGTAGGCAGAGACCAGTATCAAAATCTACATAAAATATAGCACCAACATCCCGTATAGATAAGAGGAAATGTTTGGAAGATATGAGACTTTATGACAAAATATTGAATCAACAATATGTTAAAAAATATATACAAATTTTATTAAATGAACAACATCATAAAATCAATACATACAATACAATCATAGCCATAGGCGTATGCAAAACATCCTTTTAGTGACAGTGATTTACTGTAATCACGTTCATGTTTTCTACATGTTTTGCCGTATGGCTTCTTCAGGATAGAACTCATTGGGTGTCTTTCGCCTCATGTATAAATGCAGCCATATATATATACACAATAAGACATAACATATCTATATTTGATGTATTAATTTATTTTTTATTTTTGTCTTTATTGCACAACTAAAGTTGTCGGATTATAGGTACTTAAATAAATGAACTGCCACGTTCTTTCCTTCTGTGCACTACTCTTTAAAAATTATTTTTGCATTGGTACATGCCCCCCCTGACAGTGCTCAGGCCCCCATGTCTTTTTTGACAGTAGTTTGCTTATTCACTCAGAATTTAACAAGACCCCCACTATCTAGACTTCACTGGGGTTCACCTCTAGGTTCAGATGTGACAAATTTTGAATAGGATTTTATGAAACCTTGGCAAATTGTACCTGGGTAGATTTATGTATCGCTATAACAGACTAAATAATACTAAATCTTTTCATATTGAAGTAAATATTATTGTAGCACCCTGGTCTTAAAGAGGAAGTAAAGCCTCCTTTAAAAAAAAAAAAAAACGGAACCTGCAAGGCAAAGGCATAATGAGCTAGTATGCATAGCATGCTAGCTCATTATGAATAACTTACCTGAGAATGAAGCCCCCGAAGCGACCCTCGTCCACAACCTCCTCCGCCGCCATCAATCCCGGAGTGACTTTCGGGTCTCGCTGCTCCAGCGCTGTCATTCGATGGAGCGGCGATGATGTCACTCCCGCGCATGCGCACGAGAGTGGCATATCGCTGTGATCTCGGCATGCTCAGTGCGCCTGCACGCCGCTGACTACGGCGCATGTGCCATAGACAGCGATGCCTGTTTTTTTCTAAATATCTCCTAAACCATGTAGGCTTAGGAGATATTTATTGGACCTACAGGTAAGCCTTAATCTAGGCTTACCTGTAGGTCAAAGTGGTTTGTAAGGGTTTACAACCACTTTAATGAAGTCTGCTAATAAATCTAGTTGTGCTATGTGGTAACTAGCCTGGCTAATTGGTAGGTTGATTCACTGATTCCTGTCCTAAGTCTGAGTTTGGTGTAGTCTTTCTTCTGCCAATAGGCGGCACTGTTGCTTTTGGAATTAGAATAATAGATTACCATAAATTCAGGTAATGAGTAACTAGGTTGTCTCAGCCAATCAACAGGACATTATTTAACTGCTGTGTATGCTGGGATAGGCTATTTATTTAGGAGGAGTCAGGTGAACGGGGCTCTTCCCGCCCGAGGCTGCGGCCTGGGTGGGTGTGTGTTTGAGAAGCTCCTGGTTGCTAGGCCTAAAGCCTGATGCCTATCCAGGAGGCATGCTGGCTGCTAGGTCCACTTAAGGCCTATCCAGAAGTTTGGGATTCCGCAAAGAAGGAGCAGCCAAGATTAAGCCCAAAGCCTGGGGTGAAACCTCATGTGTTAGAGGCTCGGCCTGAGGGGGGACTGACCATTGTCGGAGGTAAAGGAGAACCAGTTGCCACAAAGGGACGACAACTCCTGTTACTAGAGGCAAGTTTGGCAGGGATGAAGTTCTGAAGGAGTACCAGAGCAGACACTTCACCAGCCGGGGACAGTGAAGTAGTGGGAAAGCTTCAGTAGAGACTCATGCAGAAAATCAGCATGTAGCTGTGAGTGCAGCTTGAAGATAAAGTACAGCTGTTAGCTGTTGGTGAAGCTTGGGAATCCAGCGGGTGGCTGAGAGTCCAAGAGGTCTAGTGAAAGATGGCGAGCTGAGCTTAAGGATCTACAGTGGGATACTGTGAGTAAAGCTAGATCTACAGTGGGTTACTGTGAGTTAAACTGGAAGATCTACAGTAGGATACTGTGAGAGAATTTGTTGCCATAGGAGACAGCAGTTGCTACAAGATACAGATTACTGAATTCAGCTTAAAGGCCGTCGTTCTGTATTGCTGTCTGCCTAGTTCTATTTTTGTCTGCGGAGATTGCAATTCCGACGCACAAAGTTCCACGCATGCTCTGAATCAATTACGAGACTGAATCGCTCTGTCTAGTAAAACTAGCGTTCGTAATGGAGATAGCACATTTGTCACGCTGCAAATGTTTTAATCTTTTAATGTCTTCTTCTTTATAATGCTAGAATAATGAAGTTGTTTTGCTGCTAATATTCACACAGAGTTCTGAAAAATTTATTTCTCCTAAATAATATTAGTTATTTTTTTCGTCAGATCTCCATAATAATGTTTTGTATTTATTTTTATAGTGATTTTTTTTTATCAGGATCTCCTGTTTTTTTTTTTTTTTTTTCTAGTGATCTCCATAATATTTTTTTTTTCATTTTGTGCGTCAAGTTACCGCAACACCATTATTATCCTGTATTTTTTAACCTCAAGGAGGTTGGTTGGTGTCGCTTGTTAATTTGACATTGTATTTTTGAAATGTACCTGCCTACTCACAAACAAACTGTCCTTTTTGAAGTAAAAAGTATTTAAAAAAAAAAAAATAGCCATTTAGTATGGGTCATAACAAAATAAAGAGGAAGGCAATGCTGGATAAACTGGTGAAATTTGCGAAGCCTTTGTACCCCAGGGCACACATCAAAACAATTTTACAGGCAAAATTGGTGGCCTGAGGAGTCCATATAATAGTGAGCACAATCCGGTCCAGGAGTCCAAGAGATCAGGAACAGCAGCAGATGACATATATGTCCCCAGGCTGCGGTCATACAACAGCCTGCATCTTTTGCCAGACCAGACTGAACCCAGGTCATCACACTCTTGTCTTCCTTAGACGCTTCCTTCCAGGCTGTGGCTCTGGTGTTGGAGTTGTGGCAGGAGGTGGAGGAGGATGATGGTCGACCTCCTGGCTGCCACTTACCTCCACCACCTCCTGGCTGAGGCTTTCCTGTGTATGAAAAAGAGACATAGTTTTAGTTTTTTTCACACACAATTTTCAGCTCACGACCGTTGCAAATTGAATGTTAACAAATATAAAAGACTATCATTCTGAGCCCAGCATTTTTCATTCTTGTCCCAATCCTTTTTGGCCACTACTGTCTATTGATATGTAAACCCCTTTGTTAAATCAGCAACTAGTGATCGATAATAACATCTAGTTAACATCATTAATTTTATGACAAGAAATATTTTGAACAATGCTCTACCTGACTCAAGCTGTATTCCTCCATATCTTCCTGGGTGGAAGGCCCAGGTTGGACATCGGAAGCCTCAGCTCAGGTGGAAGGAAGCCTTGAAGGAAGAGTGGAGAGTGCTGGCCTGGGTTCACTCTGGTCTGACAGAAAATGTTCACTCTGGTCTGTCATAGAACCACAGCCTGGGTACATAAACGTCATCTGCTGGTCCTGATCTCTGGGAATTCTGGACCCTCTTTGGCTCTCTAAGATAAGTACACCTCATGCTACCAATTTTGGCCTTCAAATAGGTGATGTCTGCCGTGGGGATCACCGGCTTCACAAATTCAAGCAGTTTCTCCAGCGCTGCCTTCCTCTTTCTTAGCTTATTAAAAAATGGGTGGTTCCCCTGCCACAGACAAGGCAGCTCCCTGAACATGTCAATGAATATTGCTAGAATATCCCTGACGCTGAATGGATCAATTTTCTCTGCAAGACACAACACAAGACAAACCCTAATGTCAGGCTGAACTCTTCTAATCTTGTCCCAATATAGACCTCAATCTAGAAGCAGTATAGGCCACTGATGCACCAAGTTCAAATTGTACCTTCGTTATTACGTTCGGCGCTTCTGCTACTCCTTCCTCCGCTCACAGATCGTACGTACGACGCGCGCATGTTGCGCTTTATATACACTGTGCATGCGTGAAACTCTGCCCACCCCTGACGTTCTTTCTAGTTTATTCCCCGCCTCTTGTCTTTCGGCGCAGTGGGAGAGCACATGGCGGAGACAGAGCAAGTGAATGCAGACAGCAGAAGCAACAATGAAAGTCTGGAGCCACGAACGTCCCGATCACGGAGGAGATTTAAGGCCTCAAATATGTTCTTTACAGAGATGGTGGAGATGGTGGACATTTTGAAGAGGGACGACTATGGGAAGCATGGACCTTACCCAAACCCAAATGTCCGAAAGGCCAAGATCATGACTAAAGTTGTGAAAAGTCTGCACAGGTATTTTGGGGTACAACGATCCAAGGATCAATTGAGGAAACGCTGGTCAGACCTGAAATTGAGGGCACACGATCAGTACAGAAAGATCAAGCAAGTTCTTCAAAAAAGTAAGTAGTTGTCGTGTGTTTCTATTATTATTACTTGCATGCTGCTCCATGTGTTTTTCTTTAATGTTGTACAGTTTAAAATGGCAACTTTCAGGTTCGTGGGCACAGTAATCGTTCGTAGTAAACATTGTTCGTTCGCCCACTAATATGATGTTTTTGGCAGATGCAGGTTAACTGCATTTGGTCATGCCTATTTGTATTCAAAGAAGTTTAGTACATTGTTGTCTAGATGGGTGTGTAACTAGAATGAAATGCAAACTTGATTCAGTGTAAGGAGAGGACACTAAGCAGCTGTTTACACATCTGGATGCAGGACACCCTTTTTAGGGTGTCCCACGTAGGTGCTCCAGTGGATAATAGGGGTGTCTCCATGTGTGAAAATTGTACAAAAAAGGTAAGTATTCCAGCTTTATAAAGGGAACTGTTATGTATTCAGCTTGGAACTCTGCCAAAAAAGACACTTCCAAGCAATGTTTCATATTACTATTTCTCGCCTCAAATATCTGTGTGCTAAGTATACCTTTTTTATTCATGTAGGGGAGAAAAGACTCGGGGCATCTGAGGACACCCTGGACCCCCCACCACCTAAAGAAAAGGAAATCCCCACACCACAACCAGAAGATGTGGAGGAAGGAGAGGTTTATTAAGTGGGTGAAATAGTGACCACAACAGGTGAGTGTCTGAGACCACAGCTTCAGGTAATAGATGGATGCCTGCATATTTATAATACATGGTGTGTTTTTTTATTTTAGGTGATGTGGATGTTGTGGAAGAAGAATCTCATTTCACAAGTGCAAGTGCATACGTCCTCATCGGGGAGATCATGGTGTGCAATCGTGATTTACAGAAGATCAAGGAAGACATCAATGATGTGGAAAAAAGACTCAAAAACATCATTGATGTTTTGGGCAGAATCTAAAACACCCCAAAAATGTTCTAGTTTTTTGTATTTTTATTATTTTCACACAATTTAAATATTTTTTGGAAAATTTTGAAGATGCACTCATGTCAACATTTGCTATCTGCCATCACAGGATATCAAGGTACGCGTTTTGGGGTGCAACCCCTTCCTCGCAACTAAAGTAGATAGGGAGGGAAGGGGTTGCACCCCCAAAACACGTCCATTGATCCCCCATGATGGGAGCTAGCACATGTTGATATAAGGCATGGGATCAGGAGGGAAATCCCCAATTTGACTCTAAATTTGTGTGCATCTTCAAAATTTGACTTTCACAGGGGTGTCATCACCCCATCTGATGAAGGCAATATCAACACAGTTTGGACATACTAATGTCTGATATTGCCTTCACTTTGTCAAAGTTGAACTTTGTAAGTTCCTGAGTTGTGTATTGTTTTATAGTTTTAAACATGCCTGTTTTAACACAAAAAAAGGCTATTTGTACTGACAAAAACAAAAATGTTATTACTAAAATATGTTGATTTGTTCAAAAACCCTTTTTTCTAACGCATATGTGAATATGCACAGAGTAAAACGTTTTCTACTCAACAATGTGTGGCCTCTTCTTTCAATGCTCAATATCATTTTTTGGACTAAGTTGGTGTTTACACAGAAATGGGGGTTATTTACTAAAGGCAACTCCACTTTGCACTACAAGTGCACTTTCAGTGCAGTTTCTAGTGCAGTTTTAAGTGCACTTTTGTAGTGCACTTGGAGGGCAAAGTGGATTTTCCTTTAGTAAATAACTCCCACAGTGCTTTATAATTTGCCACAATGATGCCATTTTCGTGACTCACCAAAATTCATTCATGGTGCTAAAAATGATGTATATTTTTTTAAGTAATGCATTACATACATTAACAACAAAACAAGGTGTGTGTGTAGCAGACCCACAACATAATAATAGTTTTATGAAGAAGAGATTGTCACCTCATGTATCAAATAAATTACGTTTGCACTATTGAAGAAAATGGACAAAAAAAAATCCCAGAGACAGCTAAAAGAAACACAAGCAGTAAATCAAAGGAAATATTATTTCAGTTTAACTAAAAAAATGTTTTTTTTTAAATGTTTATTTAACATTTTCTGGCATATCAATTACCCGCAAAGTGCTCCATATATTTTATACAGACCTCGCCTGCGCTTTTGGGGGGGGGGGGGGGGGCAAGCACTGAAAACCAGTTACGAACCCACAAGCACAAACTGAAGAGCAGTAACCATCTGAAAAACACGAGGCTGTAAAGCGCAAATCGTCTCTCACCAAACTTCTACTAACACGATATAAACATGAGATTAGCAGAAGGAGCCCAAAGGATAGTGCACTGGCTATTGAACGTGTTGTACGTCACTGCATTCTTTACGTTCAGAAGTTCCGACAACATTTGTGTGACCGTGTGTATGTGTCACCAGAAAGAAAAATGTTCCCTATGTCACTGCTCTTGAAACAAATCTTTTGTCAGTGAAGAAGCTCACAAAACAAGGCAATGTAGTGACCTTCCAATATGACAATTGTGCCATCACAAACGGGGACATCTTACTTGCAAAGGCTAAAATTACATATGAACTGTATCAGCTGAACTGAAATGAAGTGGTCAATACTGGCCTCTCTGTACTGTTGAGTGCCCCCACAGCAAGTAGCTGGGGTCTCTATGTATCCATTCAGGCACAGAGCCATGGTTTGGCCTCACCCCCCCCCTCTCTCCTGATTGGCTAACTGAGTTTGATTGACACCAGCGGGAGCCAATGGCGCCACTGCTGTGTCTCAGCCAATCAGGAGAAAGAGTCCCAGAATGGGAAAGGGACTGGTGGACATCGCTGGATGGAGATGGGGTTCAGGTACGTATTAGGGGGCTGAGGGGGGCTGCTGCACACAAAAGGCTTTTTTATCTTAATGCAAAGAATGCATTAAGATAAAAACCCTTCTGACTTTAGAATCACTTTAAGAACAAACCTACAGAACCTTGTTTGTAAACCTGAGACTTCCTGTATACAGAATTTCTAACATTAATATATTGCAGCTTACCAATCCTTAAATGTGGTGGTTGCATTCGTTCTCTGTTTTTAGTCTTTTTTCTTTCAGTTTTTACTTAGGGATCTGTCCAGTAACACATTTCCTGTATAAGAGTGCCTCTAGTCTGGATGTAAGAGCAATAGAGACACATTTGGACAGCAGCATTGTCAGTCTGGTGGGAGGGGAGTGTTAGATGCAAGTGCAGATTAAAATACACTAAACCAATTGAAACCAAACACCGGCTAATACTTTATAAGCAGTTACAGCAACATTTTCTTTTTCCTTTTTGGCATTAAGGTTGAATGAATGAATAGATAAAAATTGATTATTGTTAGCACCCCTGTCAGTGTTAAATGGTTTATCTCGACCCTTTAACTGCCACATCGGTAGAAGAGCTTGTCTGTTGAAAAACAACAGACATACTGTTGGATCACCAGGTGAAAATAAAAGAAAGAAAGCCTAAAAAAGAAAACAAATGCAGCCATCATATTCAAGAATTGGTAAGCTGCAATTTATAAATGTTTGCTTTTGGGATTGATACCACTTTAATCCTGCTACTGGTATCGCTAGGTTTAGGAAACGGTCACCAAATGGAACAATGGCTCCCTATGGAGTGAGCTGCATACGTAGCATGTGGCAATCATTCTCACATGGAGCTTTATTCCTGTGCAATTGACCGCTACAAGATGGTACTACATGCTACCTGTGTAGCTTACTCCATAGGGAGTCATTTATTCTATTTGTTTTGTGATCATTTCCTACACCTAGCGATTGATCACTAACAATTTTAGTAGTAGGATCAAGCCACTGAAATCTCTTGTGTAGCTCCAGCCCAATAATTTGACTGTAAGTGGTTAAATGGCTCAGGATTAAGAGATGAAAATTGCCTGTGTAGCTCTAGCTTGATAACCTGATTGATCAGCTGCCAGTTTTCTGTATTTGGTATATGAATGCCAGAGCTGCTCTTTACAAGTGTGGAATTTTCATGTGTGCACCTGAAGGGATCCGCCTCCAGGTCGGCCTTCTTTAAAGCTCAATAAGCTTTCCGTTTAAATCTGCTAAATACATTTTAGGTATTTCAGGTACATGCAAGGCAAAGCTCATGGTCCCTACTAATTCGAGAGCTAATTATCTTCTTAAAGTGGTTGTAACCCTAAAAAATGATCTGTAGCATAGTGCTTGTGATGTGTAATTTGTCCCTTTTTATGTTGAAAAATACCTGGTTGATCCTGTCTGTTCCTGTGTGTGCTGACAACGGTAATCGTGGCTGCTGAGCCATGATACTGTGGTCAGTTTACGGCCCTCCGTCATCCTGCTCTCCACTCTCAGTCTTCCTTCCCTCCCTGCCTGTCCATGTGAGAGCTGATCTACTCCCCACCCCTCCTGCTGATATTCCTCAGCAATATGTAGCAAAAATACTTGTATCCCCTCTGGTTTATAGAGTCATTACCTACAGTGTGTGTTTTTTTAAAATGATAATGCTAAATACCTTTTCTCACACTGTCGCTGTGCAGTCACATGATCTCCCTCTTCTGGCTGGCTGACGTCAGAGGGATCACGTGACCGTACAGCTGCAGTGTGATAAAAGATATTTAGCCTCGTCATTTAAAAAAAAAACAGCACCCCTCCCAGTCGGTCGCCCCCCCCCCCCTCCGGTTGGCGGCTTCACAGTGGCTTCCGCCATGCATCTCCTCCCTCCTCCTCCTAGGCGTGATGGGTCTTAGGACTTGATTCCTGATTGGCCGGGAGGAGAATCAGGAAGACAATAGCAAATATTAACTCCTTCAGATCTGCGCTATAGCCGAATGACGCCTACAGCATGGATCTATTTTGCCGGGAGGCCATCAATAGACATCCTCCCCTTTGCACGCTCCCTGCACAACCCTTGCAGGGCGCCCGCGGTGCGCGCTGTGATCACCGAGTCAATGAGACTCGGGTGATCACAGATCGGAGTAAGGGGTCAATCCTGGCCCCTTAACACGTGATCAGCTCTCAGTCAATGACAGCTGATCACGTGATGTAAACAGAAGATCGGTAATCGTTTTTTTTTCTCCTCACGCTGACAGCGGCTTCAGTGTAAGGGACATCGGTCCCAAAGAGGAAGAGGTGAAGCCGCCTCATCTGTGCCCACCAATACCACCTTCCAGTGCCACCTGCCAGTGCCCACAGTGCCACCTGCCAGTGTCCAAACAGTGCCACAAATCAGTGCATAAGTGCCAGCAATCAGTGCCACCTTTTAATACCCATGAGTGCCACCTATCAATGCCCACCAGGGGTGCCAATCAGTGCCTCATCAGTGCCCCCCATCAGTGCACATCACTGTCACCTATCAGTGCCCATCAGTGCCACCTATCAATGCCCTTCAGTGCCACCCATCAGTGCCACCCAGTGCCCATCAATGCCACCTTATCAGTGCCCACCAGTGCCACCTCATCAGTGCCCACCAGTGCCACCTCATCAGTGCCCACCAGTGCTGCATTTTAGTGCCCAGCAGTGCCGCCTTATCAGTGCCCATCAATGCAGCCTATCAGTGCCCATCAGTGCAGCCTCATCAGTGTACATCAATGAAGGAGAACAATTATCTGTTTTCAAAATGTATTAACAAAATATAAAACGATTTTGTATATATATTTTTTTAAATTGGTCTTTTTTATATTTTTAACAAAAAAAACCTAGAGGTGATCAAATACTATCAAAAGAAAGCTCTATTTGTGGGTAAAAAATTATAAAAATTTAATTTGGGTACAGTGTTGTATGACCGTGTAATTGTCGTTCAAATAGTGACAGCAATAAAAGCTGAAAATTGGTCTGGGCAGGAGTTTAGGTGCCCAGTAAGCAAGTGGTTAATTCGCTATTGTCACACAACTGGGTGGGATTGGGGAACAGTGCTCTGCGCCCTGAGCACACCCTTTTTTAAGCCAATTAGAGCCTCTAATCGAAAAAAAAACTCCTATTGGAATCCATGCTTTCGGCATTCTGCATGTAGATTAGGGGCCAGGCACATGGATTGGAGGGGTGGTGCCCCTGCACACCGTATGGATGGGCTGCCACTGATTTATTTAGTTTTTATGTTATATTAACATTTTTCATTATTATAAACAAGGCACTACATATGAAATAGAAACATATTGCAATAAATGCAGCAAGATATAAAAGTAAAATAACATGATTCCTACTTATTGTGTTTTGGTCAAATGGAGGTGGATCCATCTGAATCTCAGAATCATAACATAACAAATTACGGTAATTCAAAATGTGTATTATTATTATTATACAGGATTTATATAGCACTAATTGTGCAGCACTTTACAAAATAAAGGGAGACATTACAGCAACAATACAATTTAATACAAGAGGGTTAGGAGGGCCCTGCTCCTGGGAGCTTACAATCTAATAACATAAATTCCATTCCATTTGTTAAGTTATGGTTCTGAGATTCTGATGGATACCCTCCCATCCAACCAAACAGAGTGCATAAGTAATCTCCTGAAACAGCAAATTAACAAGTTAAAAAGAATATAGCCCATTTTCCAAAATACAAATCAATTCGGAAAACAAGGAATATACAAAACTAATCGCAATGAACAAAATTTATTCTAAAAACAAATCATTCTAATGTAACGAATATGACGAAACAAAATTATTAACGAAAGATTCCAAAAACCAGGTTGGTCCACCTGGAATTTATTTAGCTGTTTCGAACTGAAAGTTCAGTTGGGCTTTAATGCTATAGTACTGAATATCCCTCCCTTATAGATCCAAGCAAAATTGCCCAATACAAAAGCACCTTGTGGTTCACGGTTCAAGTGTGCAATAGCAAATGTATTAAATTAGGTAAGATAGGTCCTCTTTGCTTTGCTGCCTAGTAGGATTAAGTGCCTGGGAACTTTGCATTGCTTTTGGTTGCAGCTTTATAAGTGTCACAATCAGTGCAGTACTAGGAACAATGGCCAAACCATTGTTCAGTAAGGTTTGAAAAGGTACGCCACTGAAAGTAATGAATGAGGTCCTGGGATTTATGTGTGCCACGACCCATTTCTCTCGGGGAAAATTACTTTTCTTCAGCTTCTACCTCCCTGGCTTATTATTTGAATGAACCTGAAATACTAAATAATAGATCTTAAACGTGTATTAACAGAACTTTTCATGCTACACAGCCAGGGAATGCAGCAACTGTGTTCAATTTAGTTTAATTTGAGTTTTAGAACATTTTCTAATTGGCAAAGTGACTGAGCTTTTAGAAGGCTTCTGGCTTGGTTTGTAGCCTGTGGGCATCAATCAAGTCAATCAGTGTTGTCCTCCCTATATCTCTACAATAAATAGCCAAGGGTTTGTTATTACCTGACCTTGTATAAGAATTTTAGGTCATCCCATTCCAAAACCATGAGCGTCAATATGGAGTTGTCCCTCAATGTAGCTATAACTGCATCCACTTTCTTCTAGGAAAGCTATCCACAACATTTCAGAGTGTGTCTGTGGGAATATGCTAAATATGCTTTTTCAGCTAAAAAAGCATTTAGATGAGAAGACCTGGCTCCCAATCACTTCCTCCCAAAGATGTTAAATAGGGTTGAAGTCAGGGCTCTGTGCAGGACACTCACGTTCCTCCACACCAGATTCATAAATCCATGTCTTTATGGATCTGGCTTTGCGAAAACTGGTAAAGTAATACAAAGAAGGCTTTAGACAACATGCTTCCACAATTATGGCTGAGAGTCAACTAAAGGACGTCCTATCAGTAAAATGGATAACGCTGCCATGGTTCCAAGTAAAATAAATTCAAAGTTTTGGATGTTCTAGAGATTCATAACCAGCTGCAGATTGAAATGAAAAGTAATATTTGAAAGTTTCACAAAGGGGACTTTCATCAAGTGCACCAAAGTCTTAAAGGGCCCCAACGATAGCCAGTCCAAGGCCCATATTAGAGACTGTTCCTCTCCTTAATATTGCTACACCCCACTACTCTCCTTACGTGTTCAGTCATTTCTACAGTATATTGCCTGGGACAATCCAGTCAGTTTAGGGCTAGCATAGCTGACTTGGTGCAAATTTGCAGTACAGAAATATTCATTAGTAGTTCTGATATAATCACTGCACTCTTCTGTTCTGTTGGTGGTGTTATTACAGCTTATGCTGATCTGGAGGTCAAGTCCAAATGCTGCTTTATATTCTGCTAATGGTATCCTGTTTATCAGTTAATTTCAATACTATGTCCAATCTATTCTGTGTTTATTTGGTTATCCATTGACTTAATTCAAAATACATTAAAGGCAAAAGCTTTTAGTTTTTATTGCATCTGTGTCCTTTAGGGAGATTCACCCTCTATATTTGTCCTGTTTACCATTATCATTCAAAAGTGAAAGTAAAAGACAATCCCAAATTTTGGGTTGTCCCGAGAACAGGAATAGTGGGGATATCTTCAAATGGGGACAAAGTTCTGGTGACCCTGGGGACAACCACTTTAGGGAGATTTTCTCTCACTTCCTGTTTTGGCTATGGGACAGGAAGTGAAAGGAAATCTCCCCAACAGCAACAGATAGCAAAAATAAACCTGACACTATCCAAAACACAAAAAAAGTTTTGCTTTTAGTTCTACCTTAAGTTACCTTTTATGATTTGGTGATGTGTCTCTCTGGTAGAACATCATTGTTGGGTGGCCATTGCTGGGTGGCAGGTTTTGTGGCACTATACAAGCCTCCAACCATTTTAGGAGGACCCTTTCTATTCAGCGGCTCTTATGGGGGTAACGCTACATTTATAAGGCTTATATATAGCAGTTTTTCAGTGTTAACTGATCCTGGAACTTTACATTAAAGGTCAATTCATCCAAGGCTAATATTTCAGTGCTGGGCAGAGACTGACAGGCCTAACTTCACAGAAATGTTTTAATATTTCTTGGCAACCATTAAAGTGAGATCTCTGGCTGTGAGAACCAAAGTCAACTGCCTATATACAAGATGGCTATGCTCTCAGTATTGGGTTCTGTTTACAGAAAATACCTGTGGGAGGAGTCAGAATACATGGTAAAGAGGCTATAACGGGGAACCCTGGAGAGGAACCTTAACACTGCTGAAGTCCTCCAAAGATGTATGAAGCCAATGTGTGATTCAACCCATAAAAACAGTTTTGTCTGGACTTTTACTGTATAGTCTTTTCCAGTCTACTGTAATACATATATGTTCATGTGCAGTAAGCCATGGCATTCCTTCAGCAATCATCTCTTATTGTTCTGAGTGCTCGTCACTTTGCATATCATCATTGTACTTTGCCCTGTATTATTAGTTAAGCATACATTTAGTGTGCTGCAAAAAGTCGTGGTATAAAGTAAGCAATATCAGCAAATCATAAAATGTATGTAGAGTCAACACTTATTTTTTTTTAGCTTTGAATAGAGTGGGAAAATGTGGATTAGAACCTCTGTTGGTTATTTCCTGCTATCTGGGGTCAGCGTCAGAGCGATTTCCCCTCAATTACGATCCTGGTGACAACGGTTCCAATAGACTGGAAGTGAGAGAAAATCTGCAATGTATACAGATAGCAAACATTTTTTTATGGTAGACTAAGGGAAGGTTAGAACACCATCAGCTTTTTATTGCTGCCTGTGCTAATCTAAGCATCACTGCACAGAGGAAGAGGATGTGGACAGCTTGAATTGCTTTGGATGCTGGAAAGAACAGAGGTAGGCTGATTTATGGACTGAGCAAAAAGAAACTACAGATCCCAGAGGCAAGGAGAGAACTGAGTAAAGAGGAAGAGGAGGAGGTTGTTGTCCCTGGGCTGGAGCTGAAGCAAGGAGGACATTAAGAGAGTGTATGTGTCTTTGGACGCTGGTGGAATGTTTATCACCACTTCTGGAATGGAGTAAGGCACCAGAGGGGACCCCCCCTGATACCCGAGATCAACACTAACGCTGACTGATTCCGCTGTCAAGCTGACAAGGAGAGAGTGTTGCAGAAGGCAAATGGAAAGAAGTCATCTGCGATCACCATAAGAGTTGCTGAGAGGCCATTGACTAGCCAGACTACACCATACTAGCATATTATTTTTGCGTGCTCCAACATTGGTTTGGGCCCCAACGTTCTAGCCAGCAGAAAAAAAGAGTTCTGAACTGCTATTGTCGTACCATTGTCTTTAGTCAGGGCTACCACTAATATAGGGTTTTGGGACTGTTCTTGATGCAGCTAGTTATCATCAACTGTATATTTCAGTTGCTATTGTTTCACATGTATACTGAATAATCACTGTTGTTTCTTTCTTTTAACTACTTGCCTACCAGGCACAAACACCCCCTTCCTGACCAAGCCATTTTTCAGCTTTCAGCGCTGTCGCATTTTGAATGACAATTGCGCGGTCATGCAACGCTGTACCCAAATAACATTTTTATCATTTTTTCCCCACAGATAGAGCTTTATTTTGGTGGTATTTGATCACCTCTGCAGTTTTTATTTCTTGCGCTATAAACAAAAGAAGAGGGACAAGTTTGAAAAAAACATAATATTTTTTACTTTTTATTATAATTAATATCCAATTTTTTTTTTTTTTTTTTTACAAATTTTTTCCTCAGTTTAGGCCGATACGTATCCTTCTACATATTTTTGGTAAAAAAAATCGCAATAAGCGTATATTGATTGGTTTGCGCAAAAGTTATAGCGTCTTCAAAATAGGGGATAGATTTATAGCATTTTTATTATTATTTTTTTTTTTTACTAGTAATGGCGGCGATCTGCGATTTTTATCATGACTGCGACATTGCGGCGGACATATCGGACACGACACATTTTTGGGACCATTCACATTTATACAGCGATCCGTGCTATAAAAATGCATTGATTACTGTATAAATGTGACTGGCAGGGAAGGGGTTAACACTAGGGGGCGCTGCAGGGGTTAATATGTTCCCTATATGAGTGATTCTAACTGTGGGGGGAGGGGACTGACTGGGGGAGGGGACCGATCGGTGTCCCTATGTACAAGGGACACACCTTCGGTCTCCTCTCCTCTGACAGGACGTGGATCGGTGTGTTTACACACACCGATCCACGTCCTGCTCACTTACCGGGCAATCGCGGGTGCCTGGCGGACATCGCGGCCGCCGGGCACGCGCATCAGGTCCCCAGCTACGCGGCGGGCACGCGCGTGCGCCTCCCGCGGCACGAGCGCGCCCCCTAGTGGTCAAAAAGCGAGCGCCGCCATATGACGGCGGCCCGCCACAGTAGCTGCACCGCTCTGCCGTCATTTGACAGTGGGCGGTCAGCTACTGGTTAAACGGCTGGGGTACTATATACACTATATTGTCAAACGTATTGGGACGCCTGCCTTTACATGAACTTTAATGGCATCCCAGTCTTAGTCCATAGGGTTCAAAATTGAGTTGGTCCACCCTTTGCAGCTATAACAGCTTCAACTCTTCCAGGAAGGCTGTCCACAAGGTTTAGGAGTGTGTCTATGGGAATGTTTGACCATTCTTCCAGAAGCGCATTTGTGAGGTCAGGCACTGATGCTGGATGAGAGGGCCTGGCTTGCAGTCTCTGCTCTAATTCATCCCAAAGGTGTTGTATTGGGTTGAGATCAGGACTCGCTCGTCCATGTCTTTATGGACCTTGCTTTGTGCACTTGTCCAAATCATTTGGTGGAGGGGGGGTTATGGTGTGGGGTTGCTTTTCAGGGGTTGGGCTTGGCCCCTTAGTTCCAGTGAAGAGAAGTCTTAAGGCATCAGCATACCAAGGAATTGTGGGCAATTTCATTGTCCCAACTTTGTGGGAACAGTTTGGGGATGGCTCCTTCCTGTTCCAACAAGACTGTGTACCAGTATATAAAGCAAGGTCCATAAAGACATTGATGAGCAAGTTTGGGGTGGAGGAACTTGACTGGCCTGCACAGAGTCCTGCCTCAACCTGATAGAACACATTTGGAATGAATTAAAGTGGAGACTATGAGCTAGGACCTCTTGTCCAACATCAGTGCCTGACCTCACAAATGCGCTTCTGGAAGAATGGTCAAACATTCCCATAGACACACTCCTAAACCTTGCAGACAGCCTTCCCAGAAGAGTTAAAGCTGTTATAGCTGCAAAGGGTGGGCCAACTCAATTTTGAACCCTACAGACTAAGACTGGGATGTCATTAAAGTTTATGTGCGTGTAAATGCAGGCATCCCAATACGTTTGACAATATATTGTAGTTTGACAAGCAGTGTAATAAGTGAAAGAACTTTTCTCATTGGAGGAGAGGGCGGGAGGGGTTGTCTTCCCGTTGGATCATCCTTAGTGCAGCTGAGCTTGGAGACCCGAAGCTGTTAACCCTCACAGCGCTGGAAGTTCAGCAGCAAGAAGAGGACAGGGCAGCCCTGCAGTAAAGATTTCTAGAGAATCCAGCAGCCTGACATCGTGGGGCATTGTAAGGTAAACCAGATTCCCAGCACCAGAAAAACAGTGTGGGGCTATGCTCATATTCATGCACGTGTGAATTTCACACATGTTCATATTTCTGAGTGAGGAAGCAATGTTAAACATACTATTCCAGTTCACAATGCTCACACTCGTGTGTGAGCGCGCACACGTGCACGTGCGCATACCAATAAGCGTGTACACTTGGCGCCCAGTGGCCTATTTAAACTGGTCTGTCACTATGACCAGTTGCTGAATGGTCTTCAGCTTGTTCCTGTGTTCCTGTGTTCCTGAGGCCTGATTACTCTAACCCCTGTTTATATCTATATACATTTATACAGTATATATATATATATATATATATATATATAGATATATCTATATATCTATATATATATATTATATCTATCTATCTTTCTCTCCTTTTTTAAATGTTACAAAATGTTGATAACAGTACTGTATACATACCTCCCAACTTTTTGAGATGGGAATGAGGGATACCTATCAGCAGAAGTATGCAGGCATAGGACACACCCCTAGCCACGCCCCCTTAAAGGAGAATTGTACAAAAAAACAAAGTGCTTTTTTTTACCACTATTATTGCTTTATATTGGCTTTTGGAATTTACCAATGCAGCAATTTAGAAATCAGATGAAAGGTTTAGCACTGGGAAACACTTTTTTAAAGAAAAAAAAGTGCATTTTATATACAGCTATATAGATCAGACCAAAATGAGGGACAAATGAGGAGGAATGAGGGACAGAGGGACATTGCTCCAAATCAGGGACAGTCCCTCGAAATCAGGGACAGTCCCTCGAAATCAGGGACAGTCCCTCAAAATCAGGGACAGTTGGGAGCTATGCTGTATATACATTAAACTGACTATTTTTTTTATATAAATTGCAATACTAAAAACAAAGAACAAAAATAAATATATTCCATATACTTTGAAAATGCTTTCTCTTTCTCTCTCTCCCTCATATATACAGTATAAAGATATATATATATATCTATATATAGATATATATATATATATATATATATATATATATATATATATATATATATATATATATATATATACAGTATATACATACATAAATATATGTATTGTTCTCTCATTTTTTTATATGCTACATAATGTAGATAAACCTTTATACAGTTTGTTAAACTGATCATTTTTATAATATAGATCACAATAAAAAAAAAGATAAAAAAAAAAACAAAACAAACATAAATATATTCCATATATTTAAAAAAAAAAAATTCTCTCTCTATTTGTCTTTCTCACTATATACAGTATATATATATATATATATATATATATATATATATATATATATATATATATATATATATTATATATATATATATATATATTTATTTATATATATATATATTTATTTATTTATTTTTCTCTTGTTTTTTATATGTTACAAAACGTTGGTTAAACTACATATGTTAAACTAATTTTATAATGTAGATCACAATATTTAAAAAAAAACAAAAAACAAAACAAAAAACTAAAATATATTCCATTTTAATCTTCCGCTTCTTCACCTTCAAGTTTCCTAGTAATTCCACAGCTACATTCCGATATGTACAATCTCTGCTCCTTACTTCTGTGCCTCCTGCCCCCTTTTTCTGTCCTTCCATTTTCACTTTAACAAAAGTCTCCTCTGATATAAATTAAAAATGAAATCGGCCTTCCTTAGGAACAGTAAAACCAATTTTGCGGCATGAACATCTACAACCTCATCATGGTTATCAAACCATTTGATACAAAGCCTGCAGGCCTGTCGTCATGGTAACGGGGGAGGCAGCCCTGCATTTTGCCGCTGACATTTTGCTCTGCTATTGAAAGAGACATTTGAGTTCACAAAAAAAGTGGCTATTTTCCTAGTCAACAATAGAAACAGCCTCCTCTTCAGCATAATGATAACCCTTTCCCTGCCATGGGAATGAAAGGCTTTTCTGCCTTGAGGATGCATAGAAACTGGTAATAGCAAAGGGTTAAACTAATCATTAGTTTTATTTTATTTTTTGGAGGACGCAGGCCTATGTTAGTTATCTGAACCTCTTTATGACTTCAGAATAGTGAATGCTTCTTAAATCAAAGGGTGCACAAAATTACAACAAATCAGGCTCTTTGTTTGTACATCTGTCCGCCGCATGATATCATAATTACTAGCTGCACAAGCTATCTAATGCATTAAAGTGTCACAATAGGAGTTACTGTATCTATATGATGCCCTGAAAGGAGATGACACCAGCCTTCATTATATAATAACTGATGATTTGTTATGGGGGTGGTATGGCCTTTTAGTAAGATTCTTGGCTATTGTCATCAATAGAGGCTCTAGAATAACATAAGAAAATAAATAAAGATATGTAAATTTTATATGACTGTGAATAAATAAAAATAATATATACTGTATATACCGTATATATATATATATATATAGATAGATAGATAGATAGATAGATATATAGATAGATAGATAGATAGATTTTTCTCAGTGTATTTAAGTGCATGGAAGAAGCTGATGTGCATGTTGTGTCAGAAAGTAAATAAAAATCATCCCCATAGCAATACAGACAACAAGAAAAATAAGACCTGACAGGGCTTTTACCTATTTACTACTCTAACCAAAATGAAAAAAGGCTTTACATGTACTTTATTTTTAAGAAAACAGTTTTTATATCTTTTTTTTATTACATGCAGTATTTTTTATTTTTTTTATCCAAAATGAGAATAGATATTTATACATGATAAAAGGATTCCCAGAGCATGGTATATCTAAAGAGATAGCATACCAGATGATATGGGGAATTCATAAAGAGTGATACTCTTCAGAATTCTGTTGCAAAGAAATTGCTGGTGCTTTTTGCCAGATTCATTGCACACAGGCAGGAACATGGCCGGGAGCTTTATAGTGTGGTGGGCGTAGACCAAGGTTCAGAGATGTCTCTGGTTTTCTTGTGAACCAGCCCTTAAAGTGGTTGTAAACCCTTACAGACCACTTTAACCTACAGGTAAGCCTAGATTAAGGCTTACCTGTAGGTGTAAGAAATATCTCCTTAACCTACACGGTTAAGGAGATATTTTCCTAAAAACGGGCGCCGATGTCTACGGCGCATGCATGCCATAGACAACGGCACAGGTGCACTCACCTGGTTGCCACCACTCACTCTTGACACCATCTGAACCAAATAAATGTATCTTGGTCTCATCAGACCACAGGACATGGTTCCAGTAATCCATGTCCTTAGTCTGCTGGTCCTCAGCAAAACTGCCGACTTTCCTTTGCATCATCTTTAGAAGAGGCTTCCTTCTGGTACGACAGCCATGCAGACCAATTTGATGCAGTGTGTATATGGTCTGAGCACTGGCAGGCTGACCCCCCACCCCCTTCAACCTCTGCAGCACTCTACATCTATTTCCCAAAGACAAACTCTGGATATGACGCTGAGCATGTGTAACTTCTTTGGTCCACCATTGCGAGGCCTGTTCTAAGTGGAACCTGTCCTATTAAACTGCTGTATGGCCACCGTGCTGCAGCTAAGTTTCAGGGTCTTGGCAATCTTCTTATAGCCTAGGCCATCTTTATGTAGAGCAACAATTCTTTTTTTCAGATCCTCAGAGAGTTCTTTGCCATGAGGTGCCATGTTGAACTTCCAGTGACCAGTATGAGAGAATGAGAGCGTTAACACCAAATTTAACACACCTGCTCCCCATTCACACCTAAGACCTTGTAACACTAACGAGTCACATGACACCAGGGAGGGAAAATGGCGAATTGGTCCAAATTTGGACATTTTCACTTAGGGGTGTACTCACTTTTGTTGCCAGCGGTTTAGACATTAATGGCTAGATATTCTGAGGGGACAGCTTTACACTGTTATACAAACTGTACACTCACTACTTTACATTGTAGCAAAGTGTCATTTCTTCAGTGTTGTCACATGAAAAGATATAATAAAATATTTACAAAAATGTGAGGGGTGTACTCACTTTTGTGAGATTCTGTACATACAGTATACGGCCGGCAAGTGCTTAAAGTGGAACTAAACCCTTCTATTCTTTACAGCCAAGGAAGCTACCATCTTATCCTTTATTTGATCTGCAATTACCACGGTGTTGCACATGTGATCAGTCACAGCACCAGCTATTTGATTGCTTGATAGTTTGATTAAGAGCACAAGCAACTGTGACAGTTATCAGTCAATGCATGCCTTATGTAACTGTTTTAGGAAAGAGTTAAATCGATGGATATAGTTCCTCTTTAATTTGTCAAGTTATATTCTTTTAAATGATCTGTCCTCACCTTTCAGCTGGTAGATAACTGCTCTTAATTTTCAACTGCAAATTGTCTAGTAGGTTTAATAATTTTCCACCACATACAAAAAATATTAAATATTTCTGACTTGCTCATACTGAAACTGTATCATTAAATATGGGTCATATATTATGTGAACATAATGTTTTTTTTAGGTGGTTTCCCTCAGTTCTGCTTAAATTTAGAGAAAAATATAATATACATTTATGCATGTACGGTATGTGTATATATATATACGCATTTGTCATGTAAGAATAGACATGGGTGTTACATTCAAAGAGAATGCAGATTTTGTATACAGTGTTATTATTATTATTATTATTGTTATTATACAGGATTTATATAGTGCCAACAGTTTGCATAGCGTTTTATCTTCTATGTGTTAGGGTGAGTACTAAATAATAATATTTAAAGGTAAAAAGTTCTAGCCTTAAAGTGATACTAAAGCCTCATTAATTTTTTCTTTAAAAATAACAAAAACTTTATACTTACCTGCTCAGTACAGTGGTTTTGCACATCCTCCTCTCCTTGGGTCCCCCACCGGCGCTCCTGGCCCCTCCCTACTGCCGAGTGCCCCCACAGCAAGCAGCTTGCTGTGGGGGCACCCAAGCCAAGCTGCTGCTCTGTGTGTCCCTTCAGACACGGAGCCACGGATTGGCCCCACCCCTCACTCTCCTCATTGGCTCACTGACTTTGATTGACAGCAGCGGGAGCCAATGGCACCCCACTGCTGTGTCTCAGCCAATGAGGATAGAGAGTCCCGGACAGCCGAGACTCTTGTGCAACATTTCTGGATCAAGTAGGGGCTCAGGTAAGTAGTAGGGGAGCTGAGGGGGGGGGGGGGGCTGCTGCACACAGAAGTTTTTTTTATCTTAAAGCTGATTTCTGGCCACATTTAAAACTTTTTTCCATCCAGTTCTGTTTGGAATTTAAAAAAAAATTGCCATTTTTTTTCTGTTGATTTACCTTGTTTTTAACCGCTTCAGCCCCGGACGATTTTACCCCCTTCCTGACCAGAGCTCTTTTTGCGAATCGGCACTGCATCGCTTTAACTGACAATTGCGCAGTCGTGCGACGTTGCACCCAAACAAAATTGACGTCCTTTTTTTCCCACAAATAGAGCTTTCTTTTGTTGGTATTTGATCACCTCTGCGGTTTTTATTTTTTGCGCCACAAAAGAAGAGCGACAATTTTGAAAAAAACACAATATTTTTTACTTTTTGCTATAATAAATATCCAATTTTTTTACTCAGTTTAGGCCGATACGTATTCTTCTACATATTTTTGTTAAAAAAAATCGCAATAAGCGTTTATTGATTGGTTTGCGCAAAAGTTATAGCGTTTACAAAATAGGAGATAGATTTATTGCATTTTTATTTTTAATTGTTTTTACTAGTAATGGCGGCGATCTGCGATTTTTTTTGTGACTGCGACTTTGCAGCGGACACTTGGGACCATTCACATTTACACAGCGATCGTTGCTATAAAATTGCACTGATTACTGTGTAAATGTGACTGGCAGGAAAGGGGTTAACACTAGGGGGCGCTGCAGGGGTTAATATATGTTCCCTGCAAGTGACTCTAACTGTAGGGGGAGGGGACTCACAAGGGGAGGAGACCGATCAGTGTTCCTCTGTACTGGGAACACACCATCGGTCTCCTCTCCAGTGTCAGGACTTGGAGCTGTGGGTTTACACCCACAGCTCCACGGTCCCGATGTTTTCCCGGGAAATCGTGGGTGCCCGGCGGACATCGCGGCCACCGGGCACGCGCACCGGGTCCCGAGCGATGCCACGGATGCGCGCGCGCGCCGCGGGTGGCGCGCGTACGCCCCCTAGACGGCCGGGAATAGGAGGACGTCATATGACGTCCACCCAGAATGGGAGATCCACCTTGTGGACGTCATATGACGGCGGCCGGTATTGAAGTGGTTAAATGCTTTTTTTCCCCTCTTCCTGTGTACCTTTTTTTTTAATGGCAGTTAAATATTAACCACTTTCAGACCGGACCAATTTGCAGCCAAAGGACCAGGCCCCTTTTTGCGATTCGGCACTGCGTCGCTTTAACTGACAATTGCGCGGTCGTGCGACGTGGCTCCCAAACAAAATTGATGTCCTTTTTTTCCCATAGAGCTTTCTTTTGGTGGTATTTGATCGCCCCTGCGGTTTTTATTTTTTGCGCTATAAACAAAAATAGAGCGACAATTTTGAAAAAAATGCATTATTTTTTATTTTTTGCTATAATAAAAATCCCCCAAAAATATATAAAAAAACATTTTTTTTTCCTCAGTTTAGGCCAATACGTATTCTTCTACATATTTTTGGTAAAAAAAATCGCAATAAGCGATTATTGATCGGTTTGCGCAGAAGTTATAGCGTTTACAAGATAGGGGATAGTTTTATAGCATTTTTATTAATAATTTTTTTTTTATTATTAATGGCGGAGATCTGCGATTTTTTTTGTGACTGCGACATTATGGCGGACACATCGGACATTTTTGACACATTTTTGGGACCATTGTCATTTTTACAGCAATTAATGCATTTAAATGCATTGATTTCTGTATAAATGACACTGGCAGTTTAGGAGTTAACCACAAGGTGGCAGTGTAGGGGTTAAGTATGCCTAGGGGTGTTTTTTTTACTGTGGGGGGGCGTGGCTGTCAGCTAGTGAATGCTGATCTCTGCTCCAATCACAGGGAGCAGAGATCGGCGTCACTAGTTGCTAGGCAGAACGGGGAGATGCTGTTTATCTCGGCATCTCCCCGTTTAGCCGCTCCGTGAGACGATCGCGGGAGTCCCCGCGGCGATCGAGTCCGCAGGGACCGCGGCCGGACTCACGGGGGGGTCCCGACCGGCGCGGGAGCGCGCCGCTCCCGGCGCGCTCCCGATGGCACGGACAGGCTAAAGGAGGGACGTATATATACGCCCTCCTGCCTGTACGTGCCATTCTGTCGACGTATATCGTCGTGCGCCGGTCGGCAAGTGGTTAAATACTGGCAACAAATTTGCTGTATTTTCCTATCCAGCAAGGTAGGTACTTTTCACATGTTTACCTGCCCTTAGTTTTTTTTTTTTTTTTACTGAAAAAAGACTGTTATTTACAGAGCTCCATAAGGCCCCTTTCACACATGCGGACCGTATGTCCGTTTTTCATCCATCCGTTTTTGGATGAAAAACGGACATACATGCATGTCTATGGGGTAGCGGGTGTCAGCGGATGAGCATCCGCTGACACCCGCTATTTTCCGCCTCCGCAATTGTCCGGTTCTGCAGACGGAGGAAAATCCTATTTTTTCATCCGTCTGCAGAGCGGATCGGATGAACACGGACAGATGGTCCGTGTTCATCCGATCCTCCATAGAGGAGAGCGGAGAACTGACAGGGCGGTCCCTGCACAGTGTGCAGGGACCGCCCTGTCATCAGTCGGCTCAGCGGGGAACAGCTGTGTGATCCCCGCTGAGCAGCGGATCTTCACGGGGCGGATCATTACGGATCCGCCCCGTGTGAAAGGACCCTTTCTCAAACTGAATTTATACACAAGTGAGCAAGTCAGATTAGTGACTCCTCCCCTCTCTGCCTGCTGTGTGCAGAGGTATAGACATACTGTAGATGTGCGCAGCCTTATAGAATGTAAAGCCGACTACGCCAAAAGTCCTTATAATAGCTTTATTGGTACATGAGTGAGTAAAAGATATGAGGGCTTACGCATTTCGGCAGAAAATAATTGATCACTGCATCAAGGCTTTTATGCCAAAACACGTAAACCCTTATATCTGTTGCTCACTTATGTATCAATAAAGCTAGTATAAGTACTTTTGGAGTAGCCGGCTTTAACTTCTTTATTGCGGCTTACCGTTGCTGTTGGAGAGGACATCAGAGCGAGAGCACCCACCTGTGGATTTCCTTCTCAACCTGCACTGCTCTAAGCGCTGCATTTGCTTTTCTTCCATAGGTGTCCACCCCCTGTTGCTCTTCCATAGGTGCACCCCATAGCTCAAACACACATGCCTTTCTCTGCAGCCTCAGCTGCACTGGACAGGGAATGAACGGGATAGTGCTCTGTGCCGAGCTGCTTCCTGTTCATCCACAAGCTGAAGCATACTAAGCGTCAGTTATAAATTAACACAGTGAGTGAGTTTGTGCTCACTGTGTTCATTTAGAAAAGGAAGGGGACAGAAAATGACATCCCTGCAACAGCCAGGGGGAGAGGAGAGGAGGGAAGGCAGCAGCACTGCAGGATGCTGCAACACAAGGGGAAGCCCAGCCAATAGGTGGAATTGGCACCAACACGCAGTGATTAGGGTACTATACGGCCTGCCCTATATACTCTGCAGAAAATTGGGCCTTTGGTGGTGGTGTTACCACAACACTGTAAGCCCTCACAGTTACTCTTGGTGGGCGCAGGAACGGGCCCTGCTGTGAAATATTAGATTAAGAATTGTAATTACATGCCCCTGTTAAACAGAGTCAGAAAAATTGGGCCTTTGGTGGTGGTGCCACAACACTGTAAGCCATCACAGTTACTCTTGGTGGGCACAGGAACAGGCCCTGCTGTAAAACATTAGATAAACAAATGGAATTACATGCCCCTGTTAAACAGGGGCAGAAAAATTGGGCCTTTGGTGGTGGTGGTGCCACAACACTGTAACCCTGCACCACCAGAAGTGTAGTAGCAACTGCACTACAGCTGCACTGTATTGTGTAATGTATACACCACCAGAAAAGTAATAGCAACTGCACTACGGCTGCACTGTATTGTGTACTGTGTACACCACCAGAAGTGTGGTAGCAACTGCACTATGGCTGCACTGTATTGTGTAATGTGTACACCACCAGAAAAGTAGTAGCAACTGCACTATGGTTGCACTGTATTGTGTACTGTGTACACCACCAGAAAAGTATTAAAGCGGTTGTATACCCGTTTTTAAAATTGTTTTTTTGTCAACTACCTGCAAGACAAAGTCATAATGAGCTAGTATGACTAGCATACTAGCTCATTATGCATCACTTACCTTAGATCGGGGCCCCCGACGCCGTCCTCTTCTCCCCCTCCAGCCGCAGCCATCTATCTTCCGGGTATCGCCGCTCCGGCCAATCACAGCGCCGCTGCTGCGCTGTGATTGGCCAGAGCAGCGAAGACGTTGCTCCGCGCATGCGCGTGGGACACTTCAACTGCGGTGAGCCGCAGTTGGGAATGGGGATTAACGTGTTAAATGCACCGTTGTCTACGGCGCGCATGCGCCATAGACAACGTTGTAAATCGTTTTTTGCAAATATCTCCTAAACCGTGCATGTTTAGGAGATATTGCTTGTACCTACAGGTAAGCCTTAATCTAGGCTTACCTGTAGGTGCAACTTGAAATTAAGGGTATACAACCGCTTTAACAACTGCACTACAGCTGCACTGTATTGTGTACTGTGTACACCACCAGAAAAGTAGTAGCAACTGCACTACCACTGCACTGTATTGTGTACTGTGTACACCACCAGAAGTGTATTAGCAACTGCACTATGGCTGCACTGTATTGTGTAATGTGTACACCACCAGAAAAGTAGTACCAACTGCACTACAGTTGCACTGTATTGTGTACTGCATACAGCACCAGAAAAGTAGTAGCAACTGCACTACAAATGCACTATATTGTGTACTGTGTACACCACCAGAAAGGTAGTAGCAACTGCACTATGGTTGCACCGTATTGTGTAATGTGTAGTCCACCAGAAAAGTAGTAGCAACTGCACTACGGTTGCACTGTATTGTGTACTGTGTACACCACCAGAAAAGTAGTAGCAACTACACTACGGCTGCACTGTATGATGTAATGTGTACACCACCAGAAAAGTAGTAGGAACTGCACTACAGATGCACTGTATTGTGTACTGCATACACCACCAGAAAAGTAGTAGAAACAGTATACCACAGAATGCACTGTAGATATAGAGATATAGGCTACACTGGATGCTGCAGAGTATATATATATATATATACTGTATTTATACACTAGACTGAATGTATATATATGTATATATATATATATATATATATATATATATATATATATATATATATAAAATACACTGCCACTAACTGAATAACCCGCCTGCTTAATCTAAATCACACTATCTCTCCGTCCACGCCAAAGATTGGCCAAAGGCACCCTGCCTTTGGCCCATTATGGCTCTCTTAGCAGAGGGCGCTGGGATTGGCCAAAGCATGCAGGTCAGGTGCATGCTTTGGCCAATCATCATACAGCAATGCACTGCGATCTCGCAGTGCATTATGAAGCGTTCCGTGGAAGCTTGAATTTTGACGCCCCATAATGTTCGTTCTTTGGCGAACGGGCGACCACCTGATGTTCGAGTTGAACTTGTGTTCGACCCGAACATTGAGCTCATCCCTACTGTCCAACCAGTTCCAAGAATTAGATATCTCTGTTAGATGAAAGGCCAGACTTTTGACCTGACTTCTCTATTCTGCAGTTAATCAACACAGCTAGGTCATCTCCCCGCCCCTGACCTGTGATTGGACATTGACTCAGCAGCAGCAACCCACCCCTCTGTAAATCTGCTTTATCCTCTTGTCAGCACATTTCCATTCAGCATAAATAATTGTTTACCTCTCGCTTTCCCAATTTAACCGTGTCCCGCAAAATCACATACGTCATTTTGCTGAAGTGGTAGTACCGGGGTGATTCCTGCAGCTGCAGGCATTACCCCAGTCCTGTTTTTTAGAGCCGACCGTCGCCTTTCTTGTAATAACAACTGGTGCGGCTAAGCAGCCACTCGATTGTTATCACAAGCAATGGGAGGGGACACCCCCCTCTTGTCGCTTTCCGGCGCTTTGCCCGGGTCTCCCGTCCCACCGAGAGACCCGAGCCACCTTTTAAAGGGACAGTGTAAAAAAAAAAAAAAAAAAAAAAAAAAAGTAAGAACAAAAAAATTTTTTTTTTAGGGCACTCCATCCCGTGCTTGTGCGCCAAAGAAGACGCATACGTAAGTTGCGTCTGCAAATGTAAACAGTGTTTAAATCACACATATGAGGTATTGCTGCGATCGTTAGAGCGAGAGCAACAATTCTAGTGCAAGACCTCCTCTGTAAATCTAAACAGGTAACCATTAACATTTTTTACAGTGTTGCTGGAGATTCTTAGTTTGTCGCCATTCCACGAGTGTGCACAATTTTAAAGTGTGATATGTTATGTATCTATTTACTTGGCATAACATCATCTTCACATTATACAAAAAATCAGGCTAACTTTACTGTTTCGTTTTTTATAAATTCATTGAAGTGTATTTTTTCAAAAAAATTGCGTTTGAAAGACCGCTGTGCAAATACAGTGTGACATAAAATATTACAACAACTGCTATTTTATTCTCTAGGGTCCCTACTAAAAAATATATATATATTGATAATATATAGCTGGGTATAATCATCAGAGCCTTCAAAATGCTGGGCATCCTCATGGAGTATGACCCAACACTGTGCTCAAACAGTTCAGGGGACTCCTCAGAAGGACATGGTGGGGCTAGGGAAGGAGTGACTGATGCCATTGAGCCTAGGGAAGAGGCCGCTTTGGCAGCTGCTTTGCCAGTACCCTGAGCCTGGGTGAGAGAGGATGAGGAGGATGAGGACGGCTTGGTCATCCACTCTACCAAGTCTTCGGCATGTTGCGGCTCAACGCGTCCAGCTGCCGAAAAAAAGGATGCACCGTGTCCATGACCAGCACTGTTGCCTCTAGACACAGAGCCTGCTGGCCCTCTTTTATTGCCTCGTGACTGTCTGCCTCTCCTTGTTGGCCTTCCAGACATACCAATGGCCTGCACGGAGATGTAGCTGCACAAAGCTGGGACGTATATACTGATATACTGCAGCTAGCAGAATCAACTGCCTGCCTGTAGTATTATTATTATCAGAACACCAGCAATTGGGTTAGCTTTAGGCGTACACTGTGCAGGTGGCACAATACGCCGACTGTAATTTTCTACAGTTGCCCGTGGATAGGATCAGCAAAACACCAGAAATTGGGGTAGCTTCAGGCGTGTACACTGGGCAGATGGCACAATACGCTGACTGTAATTGCTACAGCTGCCTGCGGATAGGATGCGCAGAACAACAGCAATTGGTGTAGCTTCAGGCGTGTACACTGTGCAGATGGCACAATACACCCACTGTATTTGTAACAGCTGCCACGGATAAGATGAGCAGAACAACAGCAATTGGGGTAGCTTCAGGCATGTACATTGTGCAGATGGCACAATACACCCACTGTATTTTCAACAGCTGCCTACGGATAGGATGAGCAGAACAACAGCAATTGGGTTATCTTCAGGTGTGCACACTGTGCAGATGGCACAATACGCCGACTGTAATTTTCTACAGTTGCCCGTGGATAGGATCAGCAAAACACCAGCAATTGGGGTAGCTTCAGGCGTGTACACTGGGCAGATGGCACAATACGCTGACTGTAATTGCTACAGCTGCCTGCAGATAGGATGCGCAGAACAACAGCAATTGGTGTAGCTTCAGGCGTGTACACTGTGCAGATGGCACAATACACCCACTGTATTTGTAACAGCTGCCACGGATAGGATGAGCAGAACAACAGCAATTGGGGTAGCTTCAGGCGTGTACACTGTGCAGATGGCACAATACACCCACTGTATTTGCAACAGCTGCCTACGGATAGGATGAGCAGAACAACACCAATTGGGGTAGCTTCAGGCGTGTAAACTGTGCAGAAGGCACAATACACCCACTGTATTTGCAACAGCTGCCTACGGATCGGATGCACAGAACAACAGCAATTGGGGTAGCTTCAGGCATGTACACTGTGCAGATGGCACAATACACCCACTGTATTTGCAACAGCTGCCTACGGATAGGATGAGCAGAACAACAGAAATTGGGGTAGCTTCAGGCATGTACACTGTGCAGATGGCACAATACACCCACTATATATGCAACAGCTGCCTACGGATAGGATGAGCAGAACAACAGCAATTGGGGTAGGTTCAGGCGTGTACACTGTGCAGTTGGCACAATACACCCACTGTATTTGCAACAGCTGCCTACGGATAGGATGAGCAGAACAACAGCAATTGGGGTAGCTTCAGGCATGTACACTGTGCAGATGGCACAATACACCCACTGTATATGCAACAGCTGCCTACGGATAGGATGCGCAGACCAACAGCAATTGGGGTAGCCTCAGGTGTTCACTGTGCAGATGGCACAATACACCCACTGTATTTGCAACAGCTGCCTACGGATAGGATGCGCAGAACAGCAATTGGGTAGCTTCAGGTGTACACTGTGCAGATGGCACAATACACCCACTGTATTTGCAACAGCTACCTACGGATAGGATGCGCAGACCAACAGCAATTGGGGTAGCTTCAGGTGTACACTGTGCAGATGGTACAATACACCCACTGTATTTGCAACCGCTTCAAAATGAAATTAAATCACACTGTCTCTCTGTGTATCTCTCTCTGCCACTGCAACACACTACACAAGGCCTCCGCGCGTGTACTAAACCCCCTGAGCCATAATTGGCCAAAGCCACCCTGGCTTTGGCCAATTACGGCTCTCCGTTTTTTCCGCGCTGTGATTGGCCAACGCATGCGGGTCATAGTGCATGCTTGGCCAATCATCAGCCAGCAATGCACTGCGATGCCACAGTGAATTATGGGCCGTGACGCGCCACTCGAATTTGGCGCGAACGGACCATAATGTTCGGAATTTGCCGAACAGGCAAACAGACGATATTCGACTCGAACACGAAACTCATCCCCAGCATTAATATAATAATGTTTTTTTTTTTTTATATCTGCTTGGAGTTCAGCTTTAAACATCATAATTCTGTTCTTTACCCCTTTTCCTAAGCTGACACCTCATGAAGAGATAATAAAAGTACTGAATTCCATTATGCAAGATTTGATTAGAAGTGAAGATCAGGAGAGGTCCCCCTTAGCAAGGGAAGGTGCTGTTTGTGTGTATCTTTGCAGCTCTATTACAGAGGAAATGGTAATTTAAGTCAAAAAGGATTCCTATCAAACTTTGACAGCTTGAGTTCAGCCCTCAACCCATCACGGAGGAGCAGATGCCTAATGTCCATTAAAAATCATCTCTTAAATCTAACTAAGCAATGCAGGAACCACACAGTGGCCCAATGAAAGTCATATACACAGTATATTTGTAGCGGTACCCCCGTAGGGGCTGCTGAGTAATGTGGCCCACCTGTCACTCTGCCCAGCCTGGCATTTACTTCCCAATACCTTGAAGACAATGAACAGTCCATGTGCTTGTATTTTTATTGAGGGATTTGAACTTGGATAGGGATAGGAATATATGGGATGCCCAGTAGAACAAACAATTGGCTGATTGTATAGCAATCAGTTGGGACAATTATATACACTCAGTTACTCCAGTCTCCTACAGCACTCATCTTTTGCTTGCAGACTGTTACCCTCTCTCTCTCTCTCCAGCACATCTCTTACTTCTCAGGCACAGCTAGCACATGGTAAGGCCTGACACTGACTCAGCCAGGCCCAAGCAACTTGCCCTTTGCAGGCAGAGACCACGGGCCCCTTTTATGTAGCAAAAATAGAAATAGTAAGTCTTTATTGCTAGCTGTCCTTCTGGTGGACTACTGCTCCCAGTAAGTCCTCTTCAGACCCTGTCAGCCCTTCTGGCTGTAGCTGCCTGACTTCACTGCCCGTGACATTGCAATCCTCTCTGGCTCTTCACCCAGCTCTGACTGTTCCCTCTCAGTGCTCTCTGGCATGCCTCTCCAGTCCTACCGACTGCCCATGTCACTCACCAGCCCTCCTGGCTGTAACCGGTGGTTCCATCCTGAAGACTTGCCTGGCAGTACTAGCTCATGCTGCCCTCTCTGATGCCTCTCTGTGCCTCCTGTTCGGATCCTTCACGAGTTCTTGAAGGGCTCCATCTTGCACCCAAGTCCCAGGCCCAAGGTCACCCCCCCCCCAGACTGGGGAGCTCCTTCAAAGTCCCAGACAGCCTAGTACTCCATCCTCAGTTCTTCCACATGACAACTCCCCGTAGCTGGGCTGACCCTGGGTATTTCAAAGAGGGCCGGCCCCCTGACAATCCTAGTTGGGATTGGTCAGGGCTCTCTGAGACACTCCAGACTGCTCCTCCCCTGTTCCCCTCCTCTTCTTATAGAATCCTCTAGAAGCAAGAGGGAGGTGACAGTGGAGTGATGCTGTCTGTGAGTCTTCAGCTGCTGCTCTAGGCCACTCCCAGCCCACACAGATCAAAACAACTTCCATCTAGGCCTGCTTAACTACTTCCCACCCGGCCACTGTATATATACGGCCGGGTGGGAGCTGCCTACTTCTGATCGGACATTCCTGAACGTCCATCAGAAGTAGGGAGATCGCGCGCACGCCCGCGCAGCGGCGCGATCCCGATGCGCTCGTGTCACCCGGACACGGCGCATCTCGGATAGGCAGGAGGGCTCTGTGATTGGCTCTCCTGATCACTTGACGGCCGTGTCCAATCACAGCCATCATGTGATGTAAGCAAACAGCCGGTTGCTAGGCAATCGGCTCTCCTCTCCTCACACGGAAGTCGTCGGTGAGGAGAGGAGAGCTGATTGCTGCAGCCGGCTGGTGATCAGTGAGTATTAGCTGTTTTTTTACTCACTGATCACCAGTCTAATATCACCAACACAGTAAAACACACATGTCCCCACACATGTCCCCAAAACATACATGTCCCCAAAACACACATGTCCCCAAATAAAAACACATGTCCCCAAATAATAAAAACACATGTCCCCACATATGTCCCAGTAAAATCACATGTGCCAATGATTATCTGCACACATATGTCCGTGATCACCTGCACACATCTGTACATGATCATTTGCGTATATACAGTGGTGTGAAAAAGTGTTTGCCCCCTTCCTCATTTCCTGTTCCTTTGCATGTTTGTCACACTTAAGTGTTTCGGAACATCAAACCAATTTAAACAATAGTCAAGGACAACACAAGTAAACACAAAATGCAATTTGTAAATGAAGGTGTTTATTATTAAAGGTGAAAAAAAATCCAAACCATCATGGCCCTGTGTGAAAAAGTGATTGCCCCCTAAACCTAATAACTGGTTGGGCCACCCTTAGCAGCAACAACTGCAACCAAGCATTTGCGATAACGTGCAATGAGGCTTTTACAGCGTCCTGGAGGAATTTTGGCCCACTCATCTTTGCAGAATTGTCCTAATTCAGTTACATTAGAGGGTTTTCGAGCATGAACGGCCTTTTTAAGGTCATACCACAACATCTCAGTAGGATTCAGGTCAGGACTTGGTCAGGCTAGGCCACTCCAAAGTCTTCATTTTGTTTTTCTTCAGCCATTCGGTGGTGGACTTGCTGGTGTGTTTAGGATCATTGTCCTGCTGCAGAACCCAAGTTCGTTTCAGCTTGAGTACACGAACAGATGGTCGGACATTCTCCTTCAGGATCTCTTGGTAGACAGCAGAATTCATAGTTCCTTTTATCACGGCAAGTCTTCCAGGTCCTGAAGCAGCAAAACAGCCCCAGACCATCACACTACAACCACCATATTTTACTGTTGGTATAATGTTCTTTTTCTGAAATGCAGTGTTCCTTCTACGCCAGATATACTTGGACACACACCTTCCAAAGAGTTCCACTTTTGTCTCATCGGTCCACAGAATGTTGTCCCAAAAGTCTTGGGGATCATCAAGATGTGTTGTGGAGAAATTGAGACGAGCTTTGATGTTCTTTTTGCTCAGCAGTGGTTTTCTCCTTGGAACTCTGCCATGCAGGCCATTTTTGCCCAGTCTTTTCCTGATGGTGGAGGCATGAACGCTGACCTTAACTGAGGCAAGTGAGGCTTGCAGTTCCTTGGACGTTGTTGTGGGGTCTTTTGTGACCTCTTGGATGAGTCGTCGCTGCGCTCTTGGGGTAATTTTGGGCGGCCGGCCACTCCTGGGAAGGTTCACCACTGTTCCATGTCTTCGCCATTTGTGGATAATGGCTCTCACTCTGGTTCGCTGGATTCCCAAAGCTTTGGAAATGGCTTTATAACCCTTTCCAGACTGATAGATCTCAATTACTTTCTTTCTCAATTGTTCCTGAATTTCTTTGGGTCTCGGCATGATGTTTAGCTTTTAAGGATCTTCTGGTGGACCTTACTGTGTCAAGCAGCTCCTATTTAAGTGATGCCTTGATTGTGAACAGGTGTGGCAATAATCAGGCCTGGGTGTGGCTAGAGAAATTGAACTCAGGTGTGGACAACCACAGTTATAGTATGTTTTAACAAGGGGGGCAATCACTTTTTCACACAGGGCCATGATGGTTTGGATTTTTTTTCACCTTTAATAATAAACACCTTCATTTACAAATTGCATTTTGTGTTTACTTGTGTTGTCCTTGACTATTGTTTAAATTGGTTTGATGTTCCGAAACACTTAAGTGTGACAAACATGCAAAGGAACAGGAAATGAGGAAGGGGGCAAACACTTTTTCACACCACTGTATGTCCGTGATCACGCAAACCAATTATTATACACTTTTTTTTTTTATAAATTATTCTTTATTAATTTTTCATATACAAAAACAACACAGCCTGAAATACATTCTTCATTTTGTGACATCATTTTAACTCTATACATTCTTTACCCCTCCCTTCTATCATTACACATGCCGTACGATAGTAAATAATCCTCCAATTAATGTCTAATAGGTAAGCTTAAAAGTTTCATCTCTCCCCTGGTCTATTCCCCTTTATATAGATAGCCTCATGGATGGTTTCCCAGTCCTCTATATATAGCCTTCAACTATTTCCTTTCCTCTTCTTTAATCTTCTGTCCCAAATGGGTTCATTTTAGTTAACCAAGGATTCCACATTTTATTAAATTCTTTGGAGTTACCTCTTTTTATATATACCGCCTTTTCTCTGCATAGGTTCTCATTTACTATCCCAATCCAGTTAGCCACCGTAGGTGGTTCCCTTGATTGCCATTTACTTGCAATTAATTTTCTAGCTTGAAATAAACATCTTAGGATTGCTGTAGTTTTACTTTTATTCTCTTCCTTTTCTTCTCTATATCCCAATATACACCCTTTAACCTCCAGATCAAGTTTAATTCCAAATATCTTGCTTATATTATTGGCCACTCCCTCCCAATAGTGCACCAATTTGGGGCACTTCCACACCATGTGGATAAGATCTCCCGTTTTTTGGCATCTAGGACAGTTATCATCGGCCCTTCTGCCAAAGCTAAACAACCGCTTGGGGGTATAATATGCTCTGTTAATCAACATCAGATGTGATACTCTCTGGGGGGGAGATATTGAAACCTTCGACCCCCTCTCCAAAATTCTCCTCCATTGTATATCTGTTATTGAACCGATATCCTTTTCCCATTTTGCCTTTACCTTTTCAAGTCCCCCCCTTGTATCTGTTTCCTGTCCTATATACTCATATAACCCTGAGATCAGCCCTTTAGTTGATGCAACCTGTGATATCTTCTGGAAGAGTGGCATATTTTGCCATATTAATGGATGTTCCGAGAATTGCGCCTCAAGAGCATGTACCACTCGTAAGTATGAAAAAAAGGAATAATGCGGTATATTAAACTCTCGCTCTAAATCAATGAATTTTTTCAGTGTATTGCCTCTATATAGATGACTTAATTTACTAATACCATTTTTTTCCCAGTCCCTAATTCTACCTATCCGAAAGATCTCTCTAAGATTTTTATTGTTCCACAGGGGGGTTTGTTCGATCATCCCTTTATAGTGTAGTTGTTTTTTAACTGTTGTCCAAATTATTATACACTTAACGGAATTTTTTTTACTAAAAACATGTAGCAGAATACATTTTGGCTTAAATTTATGACAAAATTTGATTTTATTGGATTTCGTTTAAAAAAGAAAGGAGAAAATATTGTTTTTTTTCAAAATTTCCGCTACTTTTTTGATTATATCACAAAAAATAAAAAAACGGAGTCATGAATAAATATCACCAAACTAAAGCTCTATTTGTGCGAACAAAATGATAAAAATTTAATTTGGGTACAGCATTGCATGACCGCGCAATTGTCATTGAAAGAGCGAGAGCGCTGAAAGCTGAAAATTGGTCTGGGAAGGAAGGGGGCGAAAGTGCCCTGTATTGTAGTGGTTAAATTTACCCGCTCTCACAAAAATCCTAACTCTAGCACCTACCTAAGTAGAGGGTGCTACATTTATATAAAGTAGTATATATATATATATATATATATATATATATATATATATATATATATATATATATATATATATATATATATATATATATATCTCACAAAAGTGAGTACACCCCTCACATTTTTGTAAATATTTTATTATACCTTTTCATGTGACAACTCTGAAGAAATTACACTTTGCTACAATGTAAAGTAGTGAGTGTACAGCTTGTATAACAGTGTAAATTTGCTGTCCCCTCAAAATAACTCAACACACAGCCATTAATGTCTAAACCGCTGACAACAAAAGTGAGTACACCCCTAATATATATTTTTTTTAAATTGGGACCAATTAGCCATTTTCCCTCCCCGGTGTCATGTGACTCATTAGTGCTACAAGGTCTCAGGTGTGAATGGGGAGCAGGTGTGTTCAATTTGGTGTTATTGCTCTCACTCTCTCATACTGGTCACTGGAAGTTCAACGTGGCACCTCGTGGCAAAGAACTCTCTGAGGATCTGAAAAAAAGAATTGTTGCTCTACATAAATATGGCATAGGCTATAAGAAGATTACCAAGAACCTGAAACTGACCTGCAGCACGGTGGCCAAGACCATACAGCGGTTTAACAGGACAGGTTCCACTCAGAACAGGCCTCGCCATGGTCAACCAAAGAAGTTGAGTGCACTTGCTCTGCATCATATCCAGAGGTTGTCTTTGGGAAATAGACATATGAGTGCTGCCACCATTACTGCAGAGGTTGAAGGGGTGAGGGGTCAGCATGTCAGTGCTCAGACTATACGCCGCACACTGCATCAAATTGGCCTGCATGACTGGTGTCCCAAAAGAAAGCCTCTTCTAAAGATGATGCACAAGAAAGCCCGCAAACAGTTTGCTGAAGACAAGCAGACTAAGGACATGGATTACTGGAACCATGTCCTGTTGTCTGATGAGACCAAATAAACTTATTTGGTTCAGATGGTGTCAAGCGTGTGTGGCGGCAACCAGGTGAGGAGTACAAAGACAGGTGTGTCTTGCCTACAGTCAAGCATGATGGTGGGAGTGTCATGGTCTGGGGCTGCATGAGTGCTGCTGGCACTGGGGAGCTACAGTTCATTGAGGGAACCATGAATGCAACATGTACTGTGACATACTGAAGCAGAGCATGATCCTCAGGAGACCCAACATGATAACGACCCCAAACACACCTCCAAGACGACCACTGCTTTGCTAAAGAAGCTATGGATAAAGGTGATGGAGTGTCCAAGCATGTCTCCAGACCTAAACCCTATTGAGTCCCTGTGTGGGGCATGCGCAAATGGAAGGTGGAGAAGTGCAAGGTTTTTAACATCCACCAGCTCCGTGATGTCATCATGGAGGAGTGGAAGAGGACTCCAGTGGCAACCTGTAAAGCTCTGGTGAACTCCATGCCCAAGAGGGTTAAGGCAGTGCTGGAAAATAATGGTGGCCACACAAAATATTGACACTTTGGGCCCAATTTGGAAATTTTCACTCTCTTTTGTTGCCATCGGTTTAGACATTAAAGAAGGAGTCCACCCGATTTTTTTTTATTAGAAGCCAGCAGCTAAAAATACTACAGCTGCTGACTTTTAATAAATGGACACTTACCTTTCCTGGAGTCCAGCAATGTCGGCAGCCGAGGTCGAGCAATCGCTCGGCTCTCGGCTGCTGCCGGCACCATTCTCGGTGAGGGAATCAGGAAGTGAAGCGTTGCGGCTTCACTTCCCGGTTCCCTACTGCGCATGCGTGAGTCGCGCAGCGCAATGAGAATGCTCCGCGCTGTCTCTGGGACCTGTGTGTGTCCCAGCAGACAGTGCGGCGGGACAGGAAGAGGCATAGACTTCCGTGGGAGTCTATGCTCGGAAGTGGGTGCAAATACCTGTCTTAGACAGGTATCTGCACCCCCTCCCCCCTGAAAGGTGCCAAATTTGACACCGGAGGGGGGGAGGGTTCCGAAAAGCGGAAGTTCAATTTTTGTGTGAACCTCCACTTTAATGGCTGTGTGTTGAGTTATTTTGAGGGGAAAGCAAATTTACACTGTTATACAAGCTGTACACTCACTACTTTACATTGTAGCAAAGTGTCATTTCTTCAGTGTTGTCACATGAAAAGATATAATAAAATATTTACAAAAATTGTGAAAGGTGTACTCACTTTTGTGAAATACTGTATATACCTGTATATATATATATATATATATATATATATATATATATATATATATATATATATATATATATATATATATACAGTATCTCCCAAAAGGACACCACTCACATTTTTGTAAATATTTTATTATCTCTTTTCATGTGACAACACTGAAGAAATGACACATTGCTACAATGTAAAGTAGTGAGTGTACAGCTTGTATGATGCCCTGTTGTACACATAGGATAGGATTTTCTGAAAACAAAATCCATGGGATTTTTTGCGACGGATGTTGGCTCAAACTTGTCTTGCATACAAGGGTCACACAAAGTTGGTCGGAAATTCCGAACGGCAAGAGCGCAGTGATGTACAACACGTACGACGAGGCGAGAAAAATGAAGTTCAATAGCCAGTGCTGCTCTTCTGCTTGATTCAGGGCATGCGTGGCACTTTGTGCGTCAGAATTGTGTACACACGATCGGAATTTCCGACAACGGATTTTGTTGGCAGAAAATTTGAGAACCAGATCTCCAATTTTGTGTGACGGAAATTCCTATGGAAAATGTGGGATGGACCCTACACATGGTCGGAATTTCCGACAACAAGGTCCTATCACCCATTTTGGATCGGAAAATCCTATTGTGTGTACAGGGCATTACAGTGTACATTTGATGTCCCCTCAAAATAGCTCAACACACAGCCATTTATCTAAACTGCTGGCAACAAAAGTAAATACACCCTAAGTGAAAATGTCCAAATTGGGCCCAAAGTGTCAATATGTTCTGTGGCCACCATTGTTTTCCAGCACTGCCTTAACCCTCTTGGACATGGAGTTCACCAGAGCTTCACAGGTTGCTACTGGAGTCCTCTTCCACTCCTCCATAATGACATAACAGAGCTGGTGGATGTTAGAGACCTTGCGCTCCTCCACCGTTTGTTTAAGGATGCCCCACAAATGCTCAATAGGGTTTAGGTCTGGAGACATGCTTGGCCACTCTATCACCTTTGCCCTCAGCTTCTTTAGCAATTTAGTGTCCCTGGTGAAAACTGAACCCACAATCCCATAACTATAAGAACTTGTTGAACCTGAAGTTGACCTTCTTCTAACTTGCATTTGACCTACTTCAAACAGGTTTTGCATGCCCATAGATTTAGACTCCCATAAGTTACAAAAATCAATATAAAGTGCATTCAGTTACTTTAATGCTACCTTTTGCAACATGCTCCAAAATCATAACGGTTGCTACCATGGCAGCCATTTTGTTCAACAGAGGTTAGGTACTTTGAATTTGCCCAAGATTCCAATGACATATCTGAAGCTTTACCTTTCAAATCTTTATGAACTATTCATGAATGCTTGAGCCTCATTTTATGAGCACTGCAGCTTATGGGATATTCATGATGGTTCTAATTAACCAAATGTTCAAGATGAGGGATTCATAAACATTTATGACTTATTCATTAAATGTCATGACTACAGTATTTCAGGATTACTAAGGGAGGCATTTCCTAAATGCATTTTCATCATTAACACAATGTTCTGTGACTTTTATACAATCTTATTTGACCAATGCCCTGTTGGTCTCTGTTCTATTCTATAAATGCTTTGTGATGTTATAAAGAAGAGTCTGCTATGGACAGTTTTCCAAAAAAACTGCAGCAGTGGTTACAGATACAGCAGCAATCAAAGTCAGGTTTATGTCACTGGAGGCCAAAGACATGGATCTTTTGGCTTTTTAATCTCCATTCCACCTGCCATTCATAAAGCCATTACATTCTATGGCTTTATGTCTTGTGCTACTAGGAATAGCAATGAGGCGTTCCAGATACAGTAAATGGTAGATATTTTTCTTTGTTTAATTTGTAATAGATTAACATCATAGTCAATAGATGTGTGTATGTTAGATGTACGGTTAGTCAAGAGTTGCATGTCTTAGATAAAAGGTTTCACTTTTCTTTGCCCATGCAGGGCAAAGTAAAAGACTCACTTAACTCCTTCTCCCCAGCATGTACTACTTAATTTCCTTCGCTTTATTCAGCCACAGGAATGGAAGTGAAATACTGGTATAGGTGAGCTTGTGACTAACTCTTCTTCCATGTGACTGTGCTTTTTCCTTGTGATTGGCCATAGCTGGATAGAAAATTTGTCCGGTTCAGCAGCGACCACCTAAATTTCGATCCATAAGTGACCACTGCGGTTGAACAGAAGTCAGTCTACCGATTTTCTCAATTGATCAATGTTGAAGGCAATACGGAGACAGTAGGAGTCTCCCTACTGTCAGAATACAATGACACATCCACATTGAATGTGTGAATGGAAGAATGAGGTCCCTTTTTATTTTGTTCAACATACTGGTTGAATGAAAGAAAAAACTGACCCATGCATGGCCAGCTTAAGATCCTACAAGTCTATATTGAGTTTACTTGAGGCTTTCTTCCCCTATCCCTGCGGCCAAATCGAGAATTGCAAGAATGAGGAAAGGTGGGCATACAGTATGTTGCTGAGGAGATGGGGCAGTTAAAGAGTCACAGTCACCTTGCCCATGCAGAAAATTTGCTATGTTCCTTTCAATCTATGACAATGCTTAGCATCATGCTTGCAAAGTACAATAGGGTCTATTCACTAAGTTAAAGTTAAATAATGGCTAATCTTATACTGTAAAATACTGCATGCTGTAACAATTGTGCAGGTGTTCAATTCACTAAGAATTTGGAGTTAAATACCGAATGCAGTATTTGTTTGTATTAGAGGTAATTACCGCATTGAGCTGGTTGCTAAGGAGCTGGCCTGGTATGGTTCAGAAGAGGGGGTCTCGTTCGTCCCCCCCTTTCCTGACCTACTGGGCTGCATGCCTGGATAAGGGTCTGGTATGGATTTTAGGGGGGACCCCACGCTATTTAAAAAAAAAAAAAAAAAAATTGGCGTGTTTTTTTTTCCATACTTTTTAATTGTCAGCTTTTTTTTTACAATCAGCTGTCAGCGGGGAAGACCGCTGACAGCTGATGAGTCAGCGGTTGTTAAAGACACGGCGGCCAGCTTCCTGGCCCGCTGCTTAGCAACCAGCTATTTGTCAAAAAACAGTCTGGTGGTCCAGGCTGTTTTTTGACAAATACCGCATGTGATACCACCAGCTAAACCCTGGTGGTAATTATCACATGCTTTTTAACGCTCTGCTCCGAATTGGACTTTTTATACGGTATTTACCGGCACATTTTTTTTCAGTAAATAACGCATAATCGTTTTTTTTTTCTTTTGTGCATTGGACTTAGTTTACCACTTGTGATAATTTATGGAAAATAGTAATATGATACCCTTATCGCATGCGGTAAACGTTAGTGAGTGAATCGACCCCAATATAGCTTTTATGATTTAAAAAGAATCAGTTACTTTTTCCTTATTCTCCTCCTTTACAACACATTACTTATGAGACAACTACAGCTGTACTTTAGCTGTTTAAACAGTTTTTTTTTACTGTGCATCTTGAATCACGTTTTACTGGATCAGGGACTTTATATAACTCTGAAACACTGTGCATATTCCAGGGTGTACCAGTAATCTATGGTGCAAAATAATTTGCAGTAAATGGAATATTTTTTTAAACTAAGCTAATCTTCTCAAGACTTCATGTAATGTATATGGCAAGTGGAGCCCCGCTGTTCACGTAAGCTCCTCATAAGTCATTTGCGCAACTAATTTGGACGTCAGGCTGTATGTTTTTGCCCTTGACAGAACAGCCGCCATTTTGCTTATAAGACCATCTTGAACTGTCAAGTATGATTACTGGAATTGTCATAATGAAATCAAATGCATCCATGAATCTGGAGCCAAAATACATTACACTGCTTGTTTTCTCTCCGAGCTCCTAAGCTATTCCTTTTGTGCTGACAATCCTCTCAGTAGTGATCAGTTTTAATCCTTGATATGTTTAAGCTACATCCAGACAGTCTCAATATGCCTAATGACAATCGGTTAGGACGATTAATCCACTCACCCATGAGAGGGCTTGATCAGTGATTATAACCCTTGGCTATTGCACGCTTTTCAAATGGCAGAGGAGTAATTGCACCTCCTGTGTACCTATCATCAGATAATCAACTCCAAAGATGGTGACAAATTACTTCTAAATACTGCTATGAAAGAGCCGACGGGAGAACAGTTAAACACAGCCTTAGATTGGATTCATGTTATCTCTCGTTGTGCCTGTGATTTAGTGGGTGATAATGGGGTTTCTGGTACATAGAGATGCAAATTGTTCTGTATTCCAGGAGTTGTGTAGTTACAATGTGCACTGTAGATGCTCACTGACATGATTACTAGGTGTAGACACAAAGGGATTTTAGCAATGTGTTTTATACTACACCTTGCAATGATATGATCATAAAAATGGACAATATTGTAATATAAAATAGTATATCAGTCTACTGAATCTAATACACTTGGCAGCAGTGCTAATATCTATGGCTATAATGCCCTGAAATTATATAACCACCTTTACTTCCTGAATAACTCATCAGACCATTACCTCTGTATCAGGGCTGTGCTCCTGTTTCCTAATGAGCAGCTCTTTACTTTCAGTGCTCAGCTGTTGGTTAGTTACCAGTGACTCACCTGGTTACCATTAACCTGCCTCATTAGTCCAGACTACAGCCAGCCCCTTTTTGCTATTTAAGTAGCTTAGCTAATTTTCTCCTTGCCCTTGCGTGGTCTATGATCTCTAAGTGCGGTCCTTCCTGTGCTCCTGTGTATGACTTGGCCTGGCTGACTTCCCTTCTGATTCCTGTTCCTGATTTTTGCTCCTGACTACGCTGATTTCTGGTTTCCTGACCCCGGCTCATCTGATTACACGTTCTGGCATCCAAACCCTGGCTCCTGTTTTTTTACTGTGTTCATGAACTGTGTTATTTTTTGCCATTTCATTAAAGGTGTAATTTTAATAGCTCTTTCTGTCTTCGTCTGGTTTACGGTTCCTGACCCTCTGTTGGTCTCATCTGAGGTAAAAACATTGTGTGGTGTCCCATCGGTTTCAAACCTAAACTGAAATATAACTATAACAAAAACTTGACTATAATGGGTAGCCACTAGGTGGGGCAACACAGAACCATGACTTATTTATTTGATTTATACCTTCTGACCCTTAGGTCGAATACCACTCTTCTTGTTCTCCAATGGACTGACTAGCTCTAGTATCAGTGCATGATTTTCAAAGAACCTGAACTTGCTAAAATAAGTAACCTGCTGGGAATAGTTGAGGGAATAGAACTTTCTTTCTAGGATTAGGAGACAAGGGAACTGGTCTACAGAGGGATTCTGCATTTTATTTGCAAAGACCTCGGAATTGGGCTAGCATACTATGGGGCATTTCAACCAGCAAATCAGCAGTCTTTCATATAAGATTGAGGTCTGGTAATGTTAGGAATGTACCTGTAGGGAGTGGAGACCAGTGGCTGGAAACTTCAGGATAGGCACAGTTCCAAATGAAAGATAAAGCCCAGTCCAGATCACAAGGCACAGAGTCAGCGTTGGGGTCACAAGCCAGGGTCAGTTTAGACGACAGAGAATCAGAAAAACAGGCAGGATTATGTGTGAGGCAGACATCAGAAATATAGGGTTCAAGAACCAGCAGACTTGGCTCCTAACAAGTAAGGACACAGGAATATTTCTATTAGAAGCTCCAATACTATACAACTGGCTCGTGACGACATTCACACTAATGATATCAATAATCACGCTAACAATTCTGGAACTCTAGGTTGATGGTGTTATAACAACTAAACACATTAAAGATTTAAAGGAACACTGCAGAAATACTTTGGGTCCCACAAACTTTTATGGGTTTTGTTGTTTATGATTAATAAATGTGAATCATTTTAAATACTGGTGTAGCCTATCTATGGCTGCACATTTTTATAGCACTGATCAATGTAATAATGTCTCTGGTCCCCAAAAAGTGTCATTTGGGGTCAGATTTGTCCGCCGCAATGTCACTGTCCTGCTAAAAATCGCAGATCACCATCATTACTAGTAAAAACAATGCATATAAGTAAAAGTCCCTAAATCTTTCCCACAGTATCCCATTGTAGACGCGATAACTTTTGTGCAAACCAATCAATATACCCCTATTGTGATTTTTTTTTACGAAAATAATGTAGAAGAATATATATCAGCCTAAACTGATGAATACATTTGTTTTTTTATATATTTTTTTTTAGGATATTTATTATAGCAAAAAGTAAATAAGTTTTCTCTTTTCAAAATTATCGCTCTTTGTTTGCTCATAGCGCAAAAAAAAAAAACCGCAGAGGTGCTAAAAAAACACCAAAAGAAAGCTCTATTTGTGTGAAAAAAAGGATGTCAATATTGTTTGGGTACAGAGTCCCATGACCGCGCAATTGTCAGTTAAATTGACGCAGTGCGTATCACAAAAAATTGCCTGGTCATTAAGGGGGCAATTTCTTCCGATCCTTGAGTGGTTAATTTAGCTTTCTGTGTGTTTCTGTAAACTTGCTCTCATGTTCTGGGCTTAGGAAGACTTGTCTATGAGCACAATAAGGGTGAAGACATAGGTAGAGAAAGAGGGGTGAGATGTGGTCAGTGACGGGACAAGGTCATCCAGCGCCCAGGGCAAAGATGCCAAACTGTGCCCCCCTTTCCCTTAGGGTTAGGGTCAGGGTGCCCCCCAACCCTGCAATAAACCATTGCGCCAGGGGCAGCCACCCCTCCTGCCCACCCCTTGTCCCGGGCCCTGGATGTGGTGCAGGGGCATAAAAAGTTGGAGGAAGTTTCTCTCCAGCGCCATCCTTGGTTATTGTAGATTGGGTAGATTAAGTTTGTAGGGTTGGCAAGGAACATTGTATGCAGGGTCCTCAAAATTTAAGGAAGTTAAATGCTCTGACACACGTACCAGGGGTTCCTTGACTGAAATGTCTGAAATTCTGGTGCCATAGCTTCATCGGTAGTACTGCTATCCTACTGCATGTCCTTACTAGTACTATAACCATAATGAACTCTGATATAGCAACGAGTTAATGCAAATAAGGACTGGTTTGCTATAGGATCTTTAGCTTTTTCTAAACCAAGGACATACATTATGCAATTAGGTTTCTCTTCTCCATAATTCTAAAGACAGTGATGTTGTATTATGAAGAATAAAAGCCCCTTGAATAGCAGGAGCGGCACTTTAGAACTGCTAACATGAGTGCCTCTAATTCTATTCAAATTATTTTATTTTAACCAATATAAAGACTTATTATGTGTGGTGTGAAAAGGGGAAATTGATGGGAAGAAAAAAAAAATGGATCATGTTAGAAAGCAGGTGGTAAAGCTAAAGAGAAAAGATTTAAAAGCTGAATACAATTATTTTTGCCCTGAAATGACAGTACTAAGTACTGCAAGAAAAAAAAATACTTTTTTTTTATAAAAGAAAGAGTAAAAGAATTGTTTTACCAATCGTTTTCTGAATACAATTTTCTGAACTGCCTGCCAAAACCTTACTATCTAACATACTTTGATTTTTTGTCAAAAATAACTTTTTTTTTTCTTTCTCCCTTGTACAGTATAATATATTACTTCCCTGCTCTGCTAAAGTAACATGTGGGTCTGCCTAATTTTATATCAAATCCCACAATTCATCTGTGCTTTTGCAGATGGTCCTTGATTCAGTGCCAGTTTAACCCTGCCACAATGGGATGAGAATGAAACACAACAGAGTAGCAGAACATTTCAGTATACTTACTAATTAATCACACCTTTTTAATCTGCAAATTAAAATTAGAAACAAATGAGAGCTGACCAAAAATGCCTAAATTCTACCCACAGTTTGATTATGCTAAAAATAAGGCATATACACTTGAAAATTACCCTATCGATATAAAAAAGAAAGGAATTTTAACCACTTCAATGCCGGGCACTTTGACCCCCTTCCTGCCCAGGCTAATTTTCAGCTTTCAGCACTGTCACACTTTGAATGACAATTGAGCAATCATACAACACTGTACCCAAACTAAAATTTTTTACCATTTTGTTCACATAAATATAACTTTCTTTTGGTGCTATTTAATCACCACTGGGTTTTTTACTTTTTGCTAAATAAACAAAAAAATTACAGAAAATTTTGAAAAAAAATAAAAAATGTCTTTGTTTCTGTTATAAAATTTTGCAAATAAATAATTGTTCTTCATAAATTTAGGCCAAAATGTATTCTTCTACCTTTCTTTGGTGAAAATAACCCAAACCAGTGTATATTATTTCGTCTGTAGGAAGTTATAGAGTCCACAAACTATGGTATATATCTGAAAATTTAACAATCCTGATGTACCGATGGAACATCATAATCATCGCCGGATCTCATTTCTTGAGGCCCTATAATACCAGGACAGTAGAAATACCCCCCAAATTACCCCTTTTTGGAAAGTAGACCATCCAAGGTATTTAATTAGAGGCATGGTGGGCTTTTTTGTCCACATTTTATGGAAAATTAAAAAAAAAAAACAATTTGCACAATCTTTGTTTTAGAAGCTGTCACCAGTGCAGTACAGCTGGTGTGGCAGTGATTGTCTATTGTCTATGTAGCGGGGTCGTACCCCTTTTAGGGGAAAAGACTACATTCCCCATAATTCCCCAGGCTCCCGGGCTGCTTGTTTCCGCCCGAGAGGCTGCTGGGGGAGGTTATAAAAAGGAAGAGGAGAGACCGCCTCTTCCTCTTCTGACACTTCCTCTTCTGACTGGGCGGGTGACGCAGACACTTGCTATTGAGGAGACACCTGTGCGGACCGGGACTGCTGAAGGCCTGAAGCCTGGGCCTTGCAGCAGGTGGAGAGAGACTCTCATCCCCCAGAGTCAGCAGCAGCAGAGCGGAGGCTTTTCCCTACAGACGGTCGGTCGGAGTTGAGGACCGGAGCGCAGGGGCTGTGACGGAGGAGACCGGAGCCGCCATTAGAGGACCGGAGCTGAGGACGGTACCCCAGGATTGGTGAGAGAGCCGGAAGGCTCATCCTGCATTGATACACACGTTGAGGCCTATTGAACTGCCTAGGCACAATTTACCTCAGAGCAGCAGATGTTACTTTCTGTGGATTACAAATACACCATTTAAAGCTACATGTGCACCACCTCTACAGATTCATTGCCGGTGAAGAACACTGTACTTGTACAAGGACTGAGCTCCAAGCTAGGGATCAGGCCTGGTCCGTTAGGTAGGCGCAGATAGATTTATTGTACCTCAGGGGTGCATAGCAGACGGTCGCCACACTTGGCGCTCCGTTTCCCCATTGCTAGTTGTTACATATGTGTGTACATGTTAAAGTGCATATTGCAGGGACCTGCTAAAGTATTGTAAGTCATATGTTTAAATGCATGTTACTATTTCTTTTCCTTACTGCCAAAGTAAAGCCAGTTATTCTTATCTCAGCAGTCTGCTTGTGAGTTCATACCCATTACGCTTAGAGTATAAGTGATATTTATATGTGCATAGATACATACCCCTTTACTAACTGTGCCAGAGCGGGTAGAGCCAAGTTGCCGGGGGTTGGTGGAGCTGTACTCAGGGACCCAAAACAAACCAGCGGCTCTCTTAACTGGGGGTAGCGCTACACGTGGGGGCTCGTAATCCGGGATCCTGAGTCAGCGGGAAAAGCCGCCAGAAGGTACCGGCATGGACCCGATAGAAGTGGGACGGTGGTCCGCAACATGGGCCACCGATCCAGCCGCAGCAGCAGTCATTGAACTGCCAGGGATATGGCAGAGAGAGGCAGTCAAGCAGCTCATAATGTCCCTATCCCCGTGCCAAAAGTCATGGATAATGGACATGAGAAATGATGCTGGGCATACATATGCCCTAATAGAATGGCAGGAAGAGACTCCAGAGCAGTTCAGGAGCCAAAGCATACAAGCACCGAATGGTCAGGCCTATCAAGTGCTGCATGCGCTGCCGCGCAAGGGAGAAGGTTCTCCTGTGAAAGCCATGCTATCCCCAAAGAAGGAAGAGCAGAAGGGCGCGGAAAGTCCCGCACAAACTACTCTTAGTGCAGAACTGTGTGCTGTCCTAGGGGAGATTGTGACTCAGTGCAGAAGAGACCCCGGGGATTACCCAATGTCGGGATACAGGAAACTCTGGATGTTTTCAGGGAGGACACCTGTACCCTCGGGAGAAGAGAGGTTTGAAGAGTGGTTAGATGGTGCCACGCAGGCCTTAGAAGAATGGGAGGTCTCAGAAGGTAGAAAGAAGCAAAGGAGTGTAGAGAGCCTAAAAGGGCCTGCCTTAGAGGCCATACGCAATCTGAAGACAAGCAAAAAGGATTGCACTGCCCAGGACTACATAGACATCCTGGAAAGTGTGTTTGGTGGGACAGAAAAAGTCACAGAACTTACCTATCAACTGGAACACTGTTACCAGAAGACAGGGGAGAAGCTGTCAGAGTACATGGGACGCATAGACAAGATCCTGCATAGGATTATCCTGAAGAAGGGGATAGATCCGGGGAAGGTAGATGAAGCCCGTGCCCAGCAGGTGGTCAGGGGAGCCCAACCCCTAGACCCTGTCGCACTAATTCTACGCACCCGGCAGGATGGGAAGAGCCTGGACTACCCTGATCTCATTCGAATGGTCAGAGAGGAAGAGGCCATGTTGGAAGAGAAACGGGAGAAGCAGGTGATGGGGTCTACAAAACTTCCAGTGGCCACGGTCAGGTCGGCCTTAACCCCTGAAAGAGACACAGAGGTAGATGCCCTGAAGTTGCAGATGTCCCAGATGATGGAGATACTGATATCTCTAGTGGCGAAAGAGACGCCCAGTCCCAAGAAAGAAACAAGCAGGAGGGAATTGTTTCCAGCTGTTTCAGCACCAGCATCCCCACCTGACTACGGTGAGATGATCTGTTTTAATTGTGGAGGAATTGGCCATATTGCAGCTGTATGCTCCAGTCCCAAGAAGAAGAAAACAGATAGCCGCCAGCCGGCGGGAAACGCCAAAGGGCCCCGGTGAAGGAGTCAACCGGGTGCCCATCACCTTCAGTGAGCTCCAAGAAGGATAACAGGAAAAGAAAGCGAGGAGATCAAACCCCTCAAAAGGGGCCCAGGGATCCTCAACCCAGGTGCACTCCAGAGAAAGGGGGCAAGACCCCTCCGAAGAGACACAGCACTCCCAAGCGAGAACCCTTACAAGTGAGAGATAACAATATCCCTCAACGGGTTCACACTCCCACTAAGAGGGAGAAAATTAATGCATACCAGGCTCAAGAAAGGAGCAAGTGCAGATCAAGTGAGAAAGGAAAGAGTCCAAAGAAGAAGGTAGCATCAACTCGGCCCTACCCAGAAGAGCTGGTTGGTCCTTCCCCTTCTGTACCCATCCAAGTGGAAGGAGTGTACACGAAGGCCCTCCTGGACACTGGAGCACAAGTGACCCTATTGTACAGGGACTTCTACGACAGATACCTGAGTCATCTGCCCATACAGAAGATAGAAGAGTTGGAGATAAGGGGATTGGGAACTCAGAGTTTCCCCTATGATGGCTACCTACCCATACGGTTGACGTTTGACCCATCCGTAGCTGGGAAGTCTGAAGTGTTTGACACCTTAGCAGTGGTGTGTCCCCGCCCACCAGGAACCAGCAAGACGTCCCTGATCATAGGGACGAACACGGGTCTAGTCAGAAGGCTTCTGACTCCCCTGGTGAAGAAAGAGAATCTTTCAGCTCCCAAGATCCATCCCATGCTGAAGGCAGCCTATCAGCGGTTGGTCCTAGAGCAGAAGACCCCAAGTGAGGGGATAGGAAGGGTATGGAGGCTTGGAAAAGAAGGAGCAGTGTTACAGCCTGGAGAGGTGACCTGCATGAGAGCCACGGTGAAACTTACCTGGGAGCAGCCTGGCCCCTTTGTAATGTTGGAACCTGACCCAATGGAGGGTCACTCAGGTCTGGAAGTGATACCAGAAGTAATTTCATTGAAGGACCTGAAGAAGGCAAGAGGAAGAGTCCCTGTCAGTGTGAGGAACCAGGATGCCAGGATGCTTCTGGGACAGGTGAGTCCTGCTGTCCCAGTTGGCTGGTCAGAAGTGAAGGGGACGGGTGAAGGAGAAGACGTTTGGAAGAAACTCTCCATGGAAAACCCAAACCTACCTGGAGCTTGGAAAGAGAGAGCCAAGGCCCAGCTGACCAGATGGGAGAAGATTTTCTCTAAAGACGAGTTTGATGTGGGGTGTGCGAGGAGTGCCACCCATCGAATCCGCATGCAAGAGGACAAGCCATTCAGAGAGAGAGTGAGGCGAGTCCCGCTAGCAGATCTGGAGGATCTGAGGGAGCAGCTTGCGGAACTGAAGAAGACGGGAGTGATTAGGGAGTCCAGAAGCCCTTATGCCTCCCCAATTGTGGTAGTCAGGAAGAAGAATGGGTCGTTGAGGCTCTGCATTGACTACAGAACTCTCAACAGGAGGACCATTCCTGACCAGTACACCACGCCAAGGATAGAAGATGCCTTACAGAGTTTATCTGGAGCTAAGTGGTTCAGTGTGATGGACCTCAAGAGTGGGTATTACCAAATCCCCATGCATCCAGAAGATAGAGAAAAGACTGCCTTCATAACCCCAGTAGGATTCTTTGAGTTCAACAGGATGCCTCAGGGCCTATCTGGAGCTCCTGCTACATTTCAACGCCTTATGGAAAGGACAGTTGGAGACATGAACCTCATAGAAGTCCTTGTGTACCTGGACGATGTCATTGTCTTTGGAAAGACTTTGGAAGAACATGAAGCCAGATTGGAGAAAGTACTGAAGAGGCTCAGTGAAGAGGGACTCAAACTTTCTCCCGAGAAGTGTCGGTTCTATCAGTCTTCTGTGAACTATCTGGGACACATAGTGTCTGAAAAGGGAGTGGCTACAGACCCTGAGAAGTTGGAGGCAGTTACTTCGTGGCCAAGACACACAACAGTTACAGAACTTCGGTCTTTCTTGGGGTTCTGCTCCTACTACCGCAGGTTTGTGGATGGGTTTGCCCGCATTGCAAAACCCCTAAACGAACTGCTCAAGACAGAAGGAGAGGAAGATGGATTGGGGCCTAGGAGGTCCGGTGAATCAGTCCAAGACCAATGGAACTCAAGGTGTGAAGAGGCTTTCAGAACCTTGAAGAGAAGTCTCACCACAGCCCCAGTTTTGGCCTACGCTGATCCCACTAGACCATATGAGCTACATGTTGATGCCAGCCATGAGGGCCTAGGTGGAGTACTCTACCAGGAGTATGAAGACCAGCTGCGACCAGTGGCCTATGTGAGCCGGAGCCTGACCCCCTCCGAGAAGAACTATCCCACCCACAAGTTGGAGTTCTTAGCCCTCAAATGGGCAGTAGTTGACAAACTGAGAGACTATTTGTATGGGGCCGAGTTTACTGTAAAGACAGATAACAACCCCTTGACCTACCTATTCACCACCGCCAAGCTGGATGCAACTGGACACAGATGGTTGGCGGCGTTGTCTGGATTCAATTTCAGCCTCAAGTACAGACCAGGGGCTGGAAATAGGGATGCAGATGCCCTGTCCCGAAGATCCCATGTCATGGTCGATGACTGGGAAGACTGGACTCAAGTGGCACCAGATGGAGTGCGAGCCCTTTGTCAGGGGGCTGAACTCCAAGCCAGAGGAGGATCCAGAGCTGAAGAGATAGGAGTTACCACAGTGGGAGTCCCAAAGTGTTACTGTGGAGTAACTCAACTAGAAGAAGAGTGTCTACGGAAGCTGTCCAAGAAGGAGTTAAGGTGCGACCAATTGGAAGACCCCATGGGGAAATTGGTCCTGGAGGCACTGGAAGACCAGAGTCCAGAGGGACTTCGCCTTCACCCTTCCAAAGAAGCTCGCCTACTGAGGAGAGAGTTGGACAAACTACAGGTGCATCAGGGGGTAGTCTACCGAAGGGGCCCCTCTGATAGCCCAGAAGATAAGTGGCAGTTGTTTCTCCCCGAAAAGCATCGAGAGACTGTGCTGATTGCCCTACATGACCAGCATGGTCACTTGGGAGCAGAGAGAACCTTCCAACTTGTCAGAGACCGGTTTTATTGGCCCTGCATGAGGGCCGAAGTGGAGGAGTATTGCCATTCCTGTGCAAGATGCATTCAGAGAAAGACTTTACCCCATCAAGCTGCCCCAATGGGCCATCTACAAAGTCAAGGCCCAATGGATCTGGTATGCATTGATTTTCTCTGCCTTGAACCCGATTTGAGTGGATTGGGAAATGTTCTGGTGGTAACCGACCATTTCACCCGTTATGCTCAGGCTTTCCCAACCAAGGACCAGAAGGCCTCTACAGTAGCCAAGGTACTTTTGGAGAAGTACTTTGTTCATTATGGACTACCACAAAGAATCCATTCAGACCAAGGAAGGGACTTTGAGAGTCGCCTGATCAGGAAACTACTAGATTCTCTGGGAGTAGAGAAGACTAGAACTACACCCTATCACCCTCAAGGTTATGCCCAGCCTGAAAGGTTCAACAGGACCCTATTGAACATGTTGGGAACTTTGGAAACAGAGAAGAAGCAACATTGGAGTCAACACATTTCAGCTCTAGTACATGCTTACAATTGTACCACAAGTGATGTGACAGGTTTCTCCCCTTACCGGCTTATGTTTGGGAGAGAAGCAAGATTGCCAGTGGATTTGGCCTTCGGCATATCCTTAGACCATGCCTCTGCTGCCTCCCACAAAGGATATGTGGACAGACTGAGGCGCAGTTTGAAGATAGCTTATGAAAAAGCTCAAGCGGCCTCTGACCAGAGGGGGGCCCGAAATAAGAGGAACTTTGATTTGAAAGTTAGAGTACAGGACCTACAGCCTGGGGACCGTGTACTGTTACGAAACCTAGGGATCCCTGGAAAACACAAGATTGCTGATAGATGGAGATCAGAACCATATATCATCTGTAGAAAGCTTCCAGGATTGCCTGTCTACAAGTTGAAGCCAGAAGGAAGAGTGGGGCCATTGAAGACCTGGCATAGGAATCACTTGCTTCCACTCACTGAAGCAGTCAGAATACCTCCAGCGAGAGACTTACCTGAATCTGTTTCCATTCTGGATACCCCCAGGCCTAATACTAGGTCTCAAACATCCCAAGTTAGGGGTGGACAGGACCCCCAACCAGAGGAAGAAAGAGGAGAACTTGAATGGCTATGGCCTTCCTCAACTCCAGGAAATTCTGCCATAGACCTTCCACCTACTGAAGATGTGGAAGATAACACATTGAACCCAGAAGCCACAGAGTTTGTGCCATTCAGTGTTGTGCCTGAGTGCTGGGAAGATATCCCTGGTCTCTACTCAGAAGAAGAAAAAGTAGATGTTCCAGAACCAGAGATGTTGCCAGAATGTGTTCCTGAAGAAGTCCCAAGAGAACAGAGAGCTCGCAGAGTTGTGAAGCCTCCCAAGAAGTTAACTTACCCCAAGATGGGAGAAAGTTCAGAGGACTCTGTTACCACAGCAAGGAGAAGTGCTGAAAGCCCTGACCCATCCACTGTTCATTTGGTGGAGGGCAACCCCAGCTCACTCTCTGGCACAGTTAAACAGGTCGCCCACACTGAAGTGACCTGTAGACAGGACAGCTCCCCATCTTATGATAGTTGGTGGGAGGCTCCCCTGTCTAAATTATGTGAACGTGTTGTTACCAAGGACGCTTGTAGTTTGAACAATGTCTTTGGGGACCAAAGATTCAAAGTGGGGGGAGTGTATAGCGGGGTCGTACCCCTTTTAGGGGAAAAGACTACATTCCCCATAATTCCCCAGGCTCCCGGGCTGCTTGTTTCCGCCCGAGAGGCTGCTGGGGGAGGTTATAAAAAGGAAGAGGAGAGACCGCCTCTTCCTCTTCTGACACTTCCTCTTCTGACTGGGCGGGTGACGCAGACACTTGCTATTGAGGAGACACCTGTGCGGACCGGGACTGCTGAAGGCCTGAAGCCTGGGCCTTGCAGGTGGAGAGAGACTCTCATCCCCCAGAGTCAGCAGCAGCAGAGCGGAGGCTTTTCCCTACAGACGGTCGGTCGGAGTTGAGGACCGGAGCGCAGGGGCTGTGACGGAGGAGACCGGAGCCGCCATTAGAGGACCGGAGCTGAGGACGGTACCCCAGGATTGGTGAGAGAGCCGGAAGGCTCATCCAGCATTGATACACACGTTGAGGCCTATTGAACTGCCTAGGCACAATTTACCTCAGAGCAGCAGATGTTACTTTCTGTGGATTACAAATACACCATTTAAAGCTACATGTGCACCACCTCTACAGATTCATTGCCGGTGAAGAACACTGTACTTGTACAAGGACTGAGCTCCAAGCTAGGGATCAGGCCTGGTCCGTTAGGTAGGCGCAGATAGATTTATTGTACCTCAGGGGTGCATAGCAGACGGTCGCCACACTTGGCGCTCCGTTTCCCCATTGCTAGTTGTTACATATGTGTGTACATGTTAAAGTGCATATTGCAGGGACCTGCTAAAGTATTGTAAGTCATATGTTTAAATGCATGTTACTATTTCTTTTCCTTACTGCCAAAGTAAAGCCAGTTATTCTTATCTCAGCAGTCTGCTTGTGAGTTCATACCCATTACGCTTAGAGTATAAGTGATATTTATATGTGCATAGATACATACCCCTTTACTAACTGTGCCAGAGCGGGTAGAGCCAAGTTGCCGGGGGTTGGTGGAGCTGTACTCAGGGACCCAAAACAAACCAGCGGCTCTCTTAACTGGGGGTAGCGCTACATCTATATTGTCTATAGGCCTGGCACGAAGTGGTTAAAGCACACCATACCTGAAAAGAAGGCAGGACATACTCACCTTTCTAGCTGCCAGCACCAAATGCAGCTGCGATACTGAAAATTCTTCATTTGAAGTCTACAGGGCAAGCAATATTCATGAGGGTGTTGAACTCCTGGGTCCCCTGTACCTCTCACTGGTTCATCCCTCTGATCCCCACCCATTACAGGATACACTAGTGATGCTGAAGTCAGCAGGAGAAACCTGTCTTCTTTCACAGCTATGGCATGATGTAAAGCTTTCACCATAGTGACAAGGTCCCTTTAAGGTGTATCAACATTTTTTGTTTTTTAATAAAGTAAGGACAACCTTATAGAATCAAGACTAGGCTAAGGTGCACAGATAAAGGCAAGACCCAGTCCTCAAAACAGTACATTTCTATGCATAGAGCAAATGCTCATGGGACGATTGAAGTCAAGCCAAGAAAAAGTGACAACATTTCAAACATATATAAAAAACTATTTTACATCTTTATATATTTCCCCTGCAGCCTTCTGGGACACTTCACAGAAGACTGCAGCCTATTCACAAAGTGCAGCGTGCTTCTCGCATGCAGGAGACAGGCTTCACTTCCGGTTTCCCTTAGTCAAAATGGTTGTGCCAGCACCCAATAGCCGATTGAATAATTGGCTTGGGCGAGGACACCGCTGGTTGCCTGGACAGGTAAGTGCCCTAATATTAAAAGTCAGCAGCTACAGTATTTGTAGCTGCTGACTTGTTTTTTTTCTGAAGGAGCCTGACATGGTTTCTCTAAAGATGTCACTTAGCCTTAAATTTACTTAATCTCCTGAAGAAGTGAACTTTGCTTCACAAAACACGTTGAGAGGGAATTTATCAGTGTCTGATTTGCATCATACATTTCCAAATTCAGTGTATTATAGCGTATACAGCGGGTAAAATAAGTATTGAACACATAACCATACTGTATTCTAGGTAATAATATTTCTAAAGGTGCTATTGACGTAAAATTTTCACCACGTCGGTAACAACATGTCATCCATACATACAAAGAAACCAAAACAAATAAGTTCAGAAATTAAATTATGTGTAATAAAATAGAATGACACAGGGAAAGAGTATTGAACACGCTAACTGAAATGTAATACTTGGTACAAAATCCTTTGTTGGTAATAACAGCTTTAAGACACCTCCTGTATGAAGAAACTAGTCACATGTATTGCTCAGGTGTGATTTTGGCCCATTCTTCCACACAGTCTTCAAATCTTGAGGGTTCCATGGGCCTTTTCTATGAACACTGATATTTAGTTCTTTCCATATGTTTTCTATTGGATTCAAGTCAGGTGATTGGCTGGGTCATTCTAGCAGCTTTATTTTCTTTATTTGAAACTAATTGAGAGTTTCCTTGGCTTTGTATTTGGGATCATTGTCTTGCTGAAATGTCCTCTCTCCTTTCATCTTCATCATCCTGATAGATGGCAGCAGATTTTTATCAAGAATGTCTTGGTACATGTTTCCATTCATTCTTCCTTCAATGATATGAAGTCTGCCAGTACCGTACCGCATGCTGAAAGACAGCTCCACACCATGATGTTCCCACCTCCAAACTTGACTGTTGGTATGGGCAGAGCCGATCCGCCCTATACGCGGACTACGCAAGCTGCGTAGGGCCCCGCCGCTGCGCGGGGCCCCAAGGGCGGATCGGCTCTGCTCGGGGGCCCCTGGGGCCGCTGCCGCCGCTGTGAGGGCAGCGGCGCCTGAAAAAAAGATGGCCGCGGGGCCGACATGCAACTGCGCATGCGCACGCATTTCCGAAAATTGCCGAGCAGCGGCAACAGCGCTGGCGCATGCGCAGTTGCATGTCGGCCCCGCGGCCATCTTTTTTTCAGGCGCCGCTGCCCTCACAGCGGCGGCAGCGGCGCCATGCGCAGTGACACGATGGCGCAGAGTGGCGCCATTTTTAAAAAGTAAAACGTCCCCTCCACAGCCTCTGACCTCCTGGGCCCCCTCCCCCTCGCTGCCTCTGACCTCCTGTCCCCCCTCACCCCTAAAAGCCTCTAACCTCCTGCTCCCCCTCTGACCTCCTGCCCCACCTCGCAGCCTCTGACCTCCTGCCCCCCCTCGCAGCCTCTGACCTCCTGCCCCCCCTCGCAGCCTCTGACCTCCTGCCCCCCCCCTCGCAGCCTCTGACCTCCTGTCCCCCCCTCACAGCCTCTGACCTCCTGTCCCCCCTCGCAGCCTCTGACCTCCTGTCCCCCCCCCCCTGCAGCCCTGACCTCCTGTCCCCCCCTTGCAGCCTCTGACCTCCTGTCACCCCCCTTGCAGCCTCTGACCTCCTGTCCCCCCCCCACCTTGCAGCCTCTGACCTCCTGTCCCCCCCTTTGCAGCCTCTGACCTCCTGCCCCCCCCCCCCCCCTTGCAGCCTCTGACCTCCTGTCCCCCCCTTCGCAGCCTCTGACCTCCTGTCCCCCCCCTTCGCAGCCTCGGAACTCTTGTCTCCCCCCCTTGCAGACTCTGACCTCCTGTCCCCCCCTTGCAGCCTCTGACCTCCTGCCCCCCCTTGCAGCCTCTGACCTCCTGCCCCCCCTTTGCAGCCTCTGTCCTCCTGCTCCCCCCTTGCAGCCTCTGACCTCCTGTCCCCCCCTTGCAGCCTCGGACCTCCTGCCCCCCTTGCATCCTCTGACCTCCCGTCCCCCCCTTGCAGCCTCTGACCTCCCGTCCCCCCTTGCAGCCTCTGACCTCCTGTCCCCCCCCCCTTGCAGCCTCTGACCTCCTGCCCCCCGCAGCCTCTGACCTCTCCTGTTGCCCCCCCTTGCAGCCTCTGACCTCCCGTCCCCCCCTTGCAGCCTCTGACCTTCCGTCCCCCCCTTGCAGCCTCTGACCTCCTGCCCCCCCCTTGCAGCCTCTGACCTCCTGTCCCCCCCCCCCTTTGCAGCCTCTGTCCTCCTGTCCCCCCCTTGCAGCCTCTGACCTCCTGTCCCCCCCCTTGCAGCCTCTGACCTCCTGCCCCCCCTTGCAACCTCTCACCTCCTGCCCCCCCCTTGCAGCCTCTGACCTCCTGCCCCCCCTTTCGCAGCCTCAGACCTCCTGTCCCCCCCCTTTCGCAGCCTCGGACCTCCTGTCCCCCCCCCTTCGCAGCCTCGGAACTCCTGTCTCCCCCCTTCACAGCCTCTGACCTCTCCTGTTGCCCCCCGCAGCCTCTGACCTCTCCTGTTGCCCCCCCCGCAGCCTCTGACCTCTCCTGTTGCCCCCCCACAGCCTCTGACCTCTCCTGTTGTCCCATCCGCAGCCTCTGAACTCTACTGTTGTCCCATCCGCAGCCTCTGACCTCCCCTGTCCCATCCGCAGCCTCTGACCTCCCCTGAGTCAAGAGAGGGAGCGCAGCCAGGATGGGGATCATGGGAGAAGTCAGACATGTATGGACTGTGGAAAGGAAACTATGGGATATAACCAGAGCCACCAAGCTGGAGCCGACTGACTGAGCCCTGCATGATGCACCTGAGAGGAGGTCAGTGACAGCACCGCCAGGCCAGTCTAGGGGGGGTCAATACAATATTGTAAGGGGGCACTGATATAAAGGTTTCCCCCTTATATCAGTAAACCCCCTTATCTTAGTGTTTTCTTTCTCTGGTCACCAGAGTCCTCCCCACATTCCCAGAGTTCCCCTTTACATCATAGTATGCAGGATTCCACCTTACAGTGCAAGGGGGAACTCTGATGTAAAGGGCAATGCTGCAGACCCTGATGTAAGTAGGGAGGATCTCCGAGGACACTGATGTATGGGGGGCTCTCTGGGGACCCCGATGTAAGGAGGGGCTTTATAGGGATGTTCTCTGGGGACCCTGATGTAAGGGGGGTGCTCTCTGAGGACCCTGATGTAAGGGGGGTGCTCTCTGGGGACCCTGATGTAAGGGGGGGCTCTCTGGGGATCCTGATGTAAGGAGGGGCTCTCTGGGGATCCTGGTGTAAGGGGTGTCTCTCTGGGGACCCTGGTGTAAGGGGTGTCTCTCTGGGGACCCTGATGTAAGGGGGTGCTCTCTGGGGACCCTGATGTAAGGGGGTGCTCTCTGGGGACCCTGATGTAAGGGGGGTGCTCTCTGGGGATCCTGATGTAAGGAGGGGCTCTCTGGGGACCCTGGTGTAAGGGGGGCTCTCTGGGGATCCTGATGTAAGGAGGGGCTCTCTGGGGACCCTGGTGTAAGTGGGGGATCCACATTTAGATATGTAAAGATAAATATATAATGTCTGTTCTATATTGTTGTACTTATTCTTTGACTGTTTTGTTTAAAGGAGGGAGGATTGTATTGGGAGCGCTGAAGTGTCAGGTGTGACTGTGTGGCAATGGCAAATGGTTTACATAGCTCACAGCAACATGGGTCAGGTAGAGGGCCCCTTAGCAGAATTTTGCTTAGGGCCCCAGGGAGGTCAGGATCGGCACTGGGTATGGGGGTGTTTTTGGGGTGATGTTCCATTTGACCTCCAAACATGGTGTGTATTATGGCATCCAAAGAATTCAATTTTGGTCTCATCTGACCAGACTATATTCTCCCAGTATTACACAGGCTTGTCTAAAGCCTCGTACACACAATTGGATTTTCTGCAGACAAAGAGTCAGACTTTTGTCCGAAGGGCGCTGGCCATGAACTTGTCTTGCATACAAACGGCACACAATTGTCGGCCAACAAACACGAACATAGTGACGTACTTTGTGGCTTTTCAGCTCTTTAGCACCACCCTTTGGGCACCTTCTGCTAATGTTGTGTTTGATGAGCATTGATTTTCAGCATGCGTGTTTGTACTTTGGACTTTTGTCTGACAGACTTGTGTACACACGATCGGAAAATCTGACAACAGACCGTTGTCTGTGGAAAATTTATAAGCCTGCCATCCAACATTTGTCCACAGAAAATCCGACAACAATTGCCCGATGGAGCGTACAAACCGTCAGATTTTAGGCCAACAGTCTGTCAACACACAATTCCCGTCGGAAAATCCAATCTGATATGAACAGCTTCATGCAAAATCACGTACATGTACGTCATTTTGAGGAAGTGGTTGTACCAGACTGATGAGAAAAGGCATTTAGCCATTTATATTTACTAAAATAATTGCATTTCCATGTTCTGTGTACTGTGGGAGACCAGATATAGTGAATGCAGGTTCCTGGGTTTAGTAACACTTTAAGCAAGCACCATCTTCCTAAGATATGTTCTTCCTAAGATGTGTAAGTGTTCTATGCCACCATTAAGTAGAGTATTTTGGATGGTTTAATGGGCATTGACTGATATATTTTAAAGCAACCCTGTCATCAAACTATACAGTAATTGCCCATAAAAGCTGTGGCTGTATAGAAGCTATTGAATACCTATCTCTATGCTGCTGAAAGCTGCTTTAAGTTCAGAGAAATCACCAGATGATGTCTTCTGAAAACACCATCATCATCAAGATAGTAAGAGAAGAAGAAACCTTGCTAGCAGCTGAGACTCAGAAACCAGTTACTCACACGGGTTCTGGACAGAGACACTTCCGAGCCTCTTTGTATACCACACAGGATACTTTGCATATACCCAAAGAGGTCTTGTTCTTGGGGACCTAATACAAGTAATAACACAGATAATCTAGTTAAAGTTCACTTTGCAGGAAGCCTATACTGAGATTGAGAAGTCAATGGTGCATATGTTTGAGATTCAAGTGGGAATGCAACAGTCTCTCACCAACCTTAGGAAAACTGTGATTGCCCTAATCTCAGAGAAGGAGGCACCTGGAGAAGCTGGATTAAGAAAAAATATTATGGCTGTGAAAAAGGCAGGATGCACAATACCCAAAGATGTGACAAACTTCGAATATTGTAGAGGAGGTTAAAAAAGCCTTTTTGAAAATACAGCAGGGGAGACATTTAGGTGTCCAGCCTGATCAGCTAGCTCCAACCCAAAATGTGCCTGAACCAGACGCTAATAAACATTTCCTTCAACACTGAGTTTTTGGGAAAGGGATGTACATCATCCTCTAAAATGTCATCAAGAGCAGTAGTCATCAACCCTGTCCTCAGGGCTCACTAACAGGCCTGGTTTTATTTATTACCTTGGGGAGATGCAGACTAGAATATTGCAATCACTGAGCAGCAAATGATATCACCTGTGATGTATTTCAATTATCTTGCAAACCTGGCCTGTTAGTGGGCCCTGAGGACAGGGTAGATGACCACTGATCTAGAGTCTCCTTTAAATGCTGCAGATCAAGTTGTCATTTGACCCTGTCGTTTTTGGACAGTCAAGTACCTTCAATGCCCCAGCCATGGTGTGTCCAGGTTCGTTAATGTTTAATTGTAAGGACAAACTCGGATCTGGTGAGACGACTCCTGGACCCAATTGCTTCTAAGTGTGACTCCTTATCAAAGGGTGTGTACCCAATGCTGCAGCTGGTGTACCAGCATTTGATTCAAGACGAGAAGGCCCACGGGAGAGTCTGGTCCAATGTCTGCAACACCTCTGACTTCTTGGTGAAGTTATGGACCCACATGCGTCAGATGAACCCAACTACCCCCATTTTTCCTTTTATTTCATGGGTGAAACAGAAGATGAAATCCCTGTGGATATCAAGCAGATACCCCAATACTGCCAGAATAGAAGAACAGACTTCAGACGCAACTTCCAAGAGAGCGGGAGTGCTTCTCCAAGAATGGAGTTGACATGGAGTGTACTGAGAGTACTTTGCATCGCATACACATACAGGAAGACAAACCCCTCTGGAAATTTTTTTTTTAAGAATGGTGCAGGGAAGTCTAAAAGGTTTGAGAGAGTAAATTGCAGAATCAAAGAGAACTGAAGATCTTCAAGAGACTTTGGAGGAAAGGGTCAAGTGACATAATGGTTCATCCAAGAGACTAAAAGAGGACAGCCATGAAGAGGTTATCACCAACCTATGCAGGCTCCAAGATTGACTTGCTACTATACCAGTGGATGATACTCCCAGCCAATCAGCCTATACACCATGGTGGGAAGTAGGGATGGGCCCGGTGCTCGATGCGAACCCACGTTCGCATCGAGCACCGGGCGTTCGCTCGATCAGCGAGCCCAGAACTATTTGGGCCGTTCGCATCACATTCGTGTGATGCGAGCGGCCCCGCAATGCATTGCGGCTGGCGCGGCCGGGGCAGTGCATTGCTGGCTGATGATTGGCCAAGCATGCACTGTGACCCCGCATGCTTGACCAATCACAGCGCCGGAAACTCGGAGAGCCATAATTGGCTACAGGCAGGACGCCTGTAGCCAATTAAAGCTCAGGGGCTTTAGTACACGCCCCACCATTTAAAAGGCCGCCACACCGTCGGCGCCGGTCACATGAGTTCCGGCTTTAGGAGAGATCAGGCTGATTCTGTGTCTTTGCTAGATTCATTCATATAGAAAGATTTGCTCTACTTTGCTAAACCATTGGCTATTTATTTGCTAAACCATTGCTACCTGTCATTGATCGTCCATTGCTGCTGGTTAGTGTGTTATTAGCTGCTGCTGGGGATTAGTCTGGTGCGTGTTTTACTGTTAGTACAGTATTTCAGTAGTACCAACCGCAGTGCTGTTAGCACAGCATTGCACCCCAAAAGCACCCATAGGACTTCTAGTGTGTTAGTGGCAGCAAACAGAGCTCCTATATTTTCTTCCCAGAAGCACCCATAGGGCTTCAATTGTGTGTTAGTGGCATCACACAGAGCTCCCATATTTTCTTCCCAGAAGCACCCATAGGACTTCTAGTGTGTTAGTGGCATCACACAGAGCTCCCATATTTTCTTCCCAGAAGCACCCATAGGACTTCTAGTGTGTTAGTGGCATCACACAGAGCTCCCATATTTTCTTCCCAGAAGCACCCATAGGACTTCTAGTTTGTTAGTGGCATCACACAGAGCTCCCATATTTTCTTCCCAGAAGTACCCATAGGACTTCTAGTGTGTTAGTGGCATCACACAGAGCTCCCATATTTTCTTCCCAGAAGCACCCATAGGACTTCTAGTGTGTTAGTGGCATCACACAGAGCTCCCATATTTTCTTCCCAGAAGCACCCATAGGACTTCTAGTGTGTTAGTGGCATCACACAGAGCTCCCATATTTTCTTCCCAGAAGCACCCATAGGACTTCAATTGTGTGTTAGTGGCATCACACAGAGCTCCCATATTTTCTTCCCAGAAGCACCCATAGGACTTCTAGTGTGTTAGTGGCATCACACAGAGCTCCCATATTTTCTTCCCAGAAGCACCCATAGGACTTCTAGTGTGTTAGTGGCATCACACAGAGCTCCCATATTTTCTTCCCAGAAGCACCCATAGGACTTCAATTGTGTGTTAGTGGCATCACACAGAGCTCCCATATTTTCTTCCCAGAAGCACCCATAGGACTTCAATTGTGTGTTAGTGGCATCACACAGAGCTCCCATATTTTCTTCCCAGAAGCACCCATAGGACTTCTAGTGTGTTAGTGGCATCACACAGAGCTCCCATATTTTCTTCCCAGAAGCACCCATAGGACTTCTAATGTGTTAGTGGCATCACACAGAGCTCCCATATTTTCTTCCCAGAAGCACCCATAGGACTTCTAGTGTGTTAGTGGCATCACACAGAGCTCCCATATTTTCTTCCCAGAAGCACCCATAGGACTTCTAGTGTGTTAGTGGCATCACACTGAGCTCCCATATTTTCTTCCCAGAAGCACCCATAGGACTTCTAGTGTGTTAGTGGCATCACACAGAGCTCCTATTTTTTCTTCCCAGAAGCACCCATAGGACTTCAATTGTGTGTTAGTGGCATCACACAGAGCTCCTATATTTTCTTCTCAGCAGCACCCACAGGACTTCTAGTGTGTTAGTGGCATCACACAGAGCTCCTATATTTTCTTCCCAGAAGCACCCATAGGACTTCAATTGTGTGTTAGTGGCATCACACAGAGCTCCTATATTTTCTTCCCAGAAGCACCCATAGGACTTCAATTGTGTGTTAGTGGCATCACACAGAGCTCCCATATTTTCTTCCCAGAAGCACCCATAGGACTTCTAGTGTGTTAGTGGCATCACACGGAGCTCCCATATTTTCTTCCCAGAAGCACCCATAGGACTTCTAGTGTGTTAGTGGCATCACACAGAGCTCCTATATTTTCTTCTCAGCAGCACCCACAGGACTTCTAGTGTGTTAGTGGCATCACACAGAGCTCCTATATTTTCTTCCCAGAAGCACCCATAGGACTTCTAGTGTGTTAGTGGCATCACACAGAGCTCCTATATTTTCTTCTCAGCAGCACCCACAGGACTTCTAGTGTGTTAGTGGCATCACACAGAGCTCCTATATTTTCTTCCCAGAAGCACCCATAGGACTTCAATTGTGTGTTAGTGGCATCACACAGAGCTCCTATATTTTCTTCTCAGCAGCACCCACGGGACTTCTAGTGTGTTAGTGGCATCACACAGAGCTCCTATATTTTCTTCCCAGAAGCACCCATAGGACTTCAATTGTGTGTTAGTGGCATCACACAGAGCTCCTATATTTTCTTCTCAGCAGCACCCACAGGACTTCTAGTGTGTTAGTGGCATCACACAGAGCTCCTATATTTTCTTCCCAGAAGCACCCATAGGACTTCAATTGTGTGTTAGTGGCATCACACAGAGCTCCTATATTTTCTTCTCAGCAGCACCCACAGGACTTCTAGTGTGTTAGTGGCATCACACAGAGCTCCTATATTTTCTTCCCAGAAGCACCCATAGGACTTCTAGTGTGTTAGTGGCATCAAACAGAGCTCCCATATTTTCTTCCCAGAAGCACCCATAGGACTTCTAGTGTGTTAGTGGCATCACACAGAGCTCCTATATTTTCTTCCCAGAAGCACCCATAGGACTTCTAGTGTGTTAGTGGCATCACACAGAGCTCCCATATTTTCTTCCCAGAAGCACCCATAGGACTTGAATTGTGTGTTAGTGGCATCACACAGAGCTCCTATATTTTCTTCTCAGCAGCACCCACAGGACTTCTAGTGTGTTAGTGGCATCACACAGAGCTCCTATATTTTCTTCCCAGAAGCACCCATAGGACTTCTAGTGTGTTAGTGGCATCACACAGAGCTCCTATATTTTCTTCTCAGCAGCACCCACAGGACTTCTAGTGTGTTAGTGGCATCACACAGAGCTCCTATATTTTCTTCCCAGAAGCACCCATAGGACTTGAATTGTGTGTTAGTGGCATCACACAGAGCTCCTATATTTTCTTCTCAGCAGCACCCACAGGACTTCTAGTGTGTTAGTGGCATCACACAGAGCTCCTATATTTTCTTCCCAGAAGCACCCATAGGACTTCTAGTGTGTTAGTGGCATCACACAGAGCTCCTATATTTTCTTCTCAGCAGCACCCACAGGACTTCTAGTGTGTGTTAGTGGCATCACACAGAGCTCCTATATTTTCTTCCCAGAAGCACCCATAGGACTTCTAGTGTGTTAGTGGCATCACACAGAGCTCCTATATTTTCTTCTCAGCAGCACATACAGGACTTCTAGTGTGTTAGTGGCATCACACAGAGCTCCCATATTTTCTTCCCAGAAGCACCCATAGGACTTCTAGTGTGTTAGTGGCATCACACAGAGCTCCTATATTTTCTTCTCAGCAGCACCCACAGGACTTCTAGTGTGTTAGTGGCATCACACAGAGCTCCTATATTTTCTTCCCAGAAGCACCCATAGGACTTCTAGTGTGTTAGTGGCATCACACAGAGCTCCTATATTTTCTTCTCAGCAGCACCCATAGGACTTCTAGTGTGTTAGTGGCAGCAAACAGAGCTCCTATATTTTCTTGTCAGCAGCACACATAGTACCTATAGTGTGTTAGTGTCAGCACCCATAGGACCTACAGTGTGTTGTGAGCACACATAGGAGCTCTATTTTTTATACTATATACACTACCGACTACAATGCCTGGAAGACCGCCAAGGGGAGGCAGAGCGTGCAGAGGCAAGAACACAGGGCAGGCAGGCTCTGTTTCTAGAGACAACAGTGCTGGCCGTGGCCGTGGTCGTGCATCGTCATCAGCACGTGGCCATGGGACATGCTCGTCTTTGTTTTCGGCAGCTGGACATGTGGAGCCGCATCATGCTGAAGGCTTGGTAGAATGGATGACCAAGCCCTCCTCATCCTCCTCATCCTCTCTCACCCCAGGCTCAGGGTACTGGCAGAGCAGCTGCCAACGCGTACTCAATGGCATCATCAGCCACCCCTTCCCTAGACCCACCATGTCCTCCTGAGGAGTCCCCCGAACTCTTTGAGCACAGTGTTGGGTACATGCTCCAGGAGGATGCCCAACAATTCGAAGGCTTGGATGATGATACCCAGCTTGAGGAAGTCAGTAGTGTGCGCGCAGAGAGAGGGGATGCTGAAGGACAGCAATCTGGCAGTACTGTTCCACCAGCTGCAGCTTACTGCCAGGTTTGCTCTAGTGGTGAAGAGGGAGGGGATGATGAGGTCACTGACTCCATGTGGGTGCCTGAAGGGAGAGAGGATGAGGAGGAGGACGAGGAGGAGGAGGATGCGGCGTCACATGTCCAACGAGGCAGGATGCCCCCTGGAGGCCAGCTAGAGGCCAGCACAGCAACTGTACAACACCGCAGAGCTCCGCCTGTGCAGGGCGCTGCCTCTGCACGTTATCAGAAAAGTTCTTTGGTGTGGGCCTTTTTTGAGACGAGTGCATCAGATCGCACCACTGCTATTTGCAATATTTGTCTCAAGCGTATCTCCCGTGGCCAAAACATCAGCCGCTTGGGCATCACAAGCATGAGCAGACATATGTCGACCTGCCATGCAGCTCGTTGGCAAGCACACATAAAAGACCCACACCAAAGAACAAAGCGGACCTCTCCTTGCTCCTCATCAGCTGGGATCTCCATCCCCACTACATCTTCAGTCCTCTCTGAAAGCTGCTCTGAGAGGACTGAAGGTGTAGAATTAGGTGTGTCACAACCAAGTACTTGCAGTACACCGACGTCCGATTGTAGCAGGCAAATTTCCCTGCCCCAGCTGCTGGACCGTCGAAAGAAGTACACTCCCAGCCATCCACATGCCCAGCGGTTGAATGCTAGCTTGGCTAAATTGCTAGCACTTCAACTGCTGCCTTTTCAGTTGGTAGACTCGGCCCCCTTCCGTGAGTTTGTTCAATGTGTGGTTCCTCAGTGGCAGGTTCCCAAACGCCACTTTTTCTCACGGAAGGCGATTCCGTCTCTCTACCGGCATGTGGAAGGCAATGTCCATGCCTCATGGTCCAGCAGGCATGGACAGGGATGTTACCTTTCTTTCACAGCCCATTGGGTCACTCTATTGGCAGCTGGGAGGGATGCAGGACAAGGTGCAGTAGTGTTGGAGGTTGTTCCGCCACCACGCCTCCAAAATGCTACTACTGCTACTGGTTGTGACACACCTCTCTCCTCCACCCCCTCCTCTTTTTCTTCCTCCAGTGCTCTGTCCTCGGAACCAGCGGTGCTCCGTAGGCGTACAAGGGGCTACGCAAGTACGCAGGCAAAAAGATGCCATGCCGTGCTTGCGCTGGTGTGTTTGGGGGACAGGAGCCACACTGGGCCAGAGGTTCTGGCAGCTCTGCAGGGGCAGGCCGAGAGGTGGTTGACGCCACGCCAGCTTAAGCCAGGAATGGTCGTTTCTGAAAATGGCACCAACCTCCTCTCCGCCCTGCGTCAGGGGCAGCTCACCCATGTGCCCTGTATGGCTCACGTCCTCAACCTGGTGGTGCAGCGGTTCTTGGGCAGGTTCCCAGGCTTACAGGATGTCCTGAGGCAGGCCAGGAAAGTCTGTGTGCATTTCCGCCAATCTTATAATGCCAGTGCTCGGCTGACTGAGCTGCAAAAGGAGCTGAACCTGCCCAAGAACCGCCTAATATGTGACATGCCCACCAGGTGGAACTCAACGTTGGCCATGCTGCAGCGACTGCACACGCAGCAGAGGGCCCTCAATGAGTACCTTTGCGACTACGGCACCAGGACAGGGTCAGGGGAGCTTGGCTTTTTTTCCCCACGCCAGTGGAGCATGATCAGGGATGCATGCACTGTCCTCTCACCATTTGAGGAGGCCACGAGGATGGTGAGCAGTGACAGTGCATGCATCAGTGACACTGTACCTCTTGTCCACCTGTTGGAGCATACGCTGCATGGGATAATGGACAGGGCACTTGAGGCAGAACAGAGGCAGGAAGAGGAGGACTTCCTTGCCTCTCAAGGCCCCCTTTATCCGGACAGTGTTCCTTCTGTCCCACCCATCACACAGGAAGAGGATGAGGAGGAGGAGGAGGAGGAGGATTGTGTGAGCATGGAGGTGGAGCCTGGCACTCAGCATCAGCAGCAGCAGTCTTTTAGGGATGATGTACATTCCCAACAAACCAGTGGACTTGTACGTGGCTGGGAGGAGGTGGCTGGCGATCATGTCATCCTCAGTGACCCAGAAGACTCCGGACCGAATGCCTCAGCTAACCTACGCTGCATGGCCTCCCTGATCCTGCAAAGCCTGCGGAAGGATCCTCGTGTTCTTCGGATCAAGGAGAGGGACCATTACTGGCTGGCCACTCTCCTTGATCCATGGTACAAGGGTAAGGTTGCGGACCTTATCTTGCCGTCGCAGAGGGAGCAGAGGATGAGACATCTCAGGGAGGCCTTGCAGAAAGGTCTGTGCAACGCGTTCCCAGAAACTGGGAGGTTACAAACTCCTGGTCCTGGACGACGAGTTGCTGAGGCTTCGGTCAGTAGCAGAAGGAGCGGTGGGGAAGGTGGACGTCTGACCGATGCGTTCAGACAATTTTTTAGTCCGCAGCCCCAAGGTATGATCGGTTCCAGCAACCATCGCCAGCGTCTGATATACATGGTGCAGGAATACCTAGGGGCAAGGTCAGACTTGGACACCTTTCCACCGAAAATCCTCTGGCTTACTGGGTCCTGAGGATGGATCACTGGCCAGAGCTTGCACAGTATGCAATTGAGCTACTGGCCTGTCCTGCCTCCAGCGTTCTTTCCGAACGCACATTCAGTGCTGCTGGAGGATTTGTCACCGATCATAGGGTGCGCCTGTCCACCGACTCGGTTGATTGACTGACCTTCATAAAAATGAATCAGTCTTGGATCACCACCAGCTACCAGGCACCTGAAGCGGATATAACGGAATAATTTATAATGTCACATCCCTTCAAGACTGCCTATGCTGATGCTGAGTGACTGTCCTGTTATGTTCACTGACTATCCTCTTCCTCCTCCTCAATGATCCATGCCACCACACCAGTGCCTAAGGCACAATTTTTCAGCCCCTGTATAACAGGGGCGTGTACTTACAATTTTTTAAAAAAAAATGCTTCGCAACACGTGTGACTGCTGTGCTCCAAGTACAGTATCTGTGAGGGGTTGCAGTGTTGTGGCACCAGCACCAGTGCCTAAGGCACAATTTTTCAGCCCCTGTTGGGGCGTGTAATTACAATTTTTAGGCAATGCTTTGCAACAGGTCTCATTGCTGTGCTAAGAGTACAGTATCTGTGAGGGGTTGCAGTGTTGTGGCACCAGCACCAATGCCTAAGGCACAATCTTTTATCCCCTGTTTAACAGGGGCGTGTAATTACAATTTTTTAAAAAGCTGCTTCGCAACACGTGTGACTGCTGTGCTCCAAGTACAGTATCTGTGAGGGGTTGCAGTGTTGTGGCACCAGCACCAGTGCCTAAGGCACAATTTTTCAGCCCCTGTTGGGGCGTGTAATTACAATTTTTAGGCAATGCTTTGCAACAGGTCTCATTGCTATGCTAAGAGTACAGTATCTGTGAGGGGTTGCAGTGTTGTGGCACCAGCACCAATGCCTAAGGCACAATTTTTCAGCCCCTGTTTAACAGGGGCGTGTAATTACAATTTTTTAAAAAAATGCTTCGCAACAGGTGTGACTGCTGTGCTCCAAGTACAGTATCTGTGAGGGGTTGCAGTGTTGTGTCACCAGTGCCTAAGGCACAATTTTTCAGCCCCTGTTTAACAGGGGCGTGTAATTACAATTTTTTAAAAAAATGCTTTGCAACAGGTGTGACTGCTGTGCTCCAAGTACAGTATCTGTGAGGGGTTGCAGTGTTGTGGCACCAGTGCCTAAGGCACAATTTTTCAGCCCCTGTTGGGGCGTGTAATTACAATTTTTAGGCAATGCTTTGCAACAGGTCTCATTGCTGTGCTAAGAGTACAGTGTCTGTGAGGGGTTGCAGTGTTGTGGCACCAGCACCAATGCCTAAGGCACAATTTTTCAGCCCCTGTTTAACAGGGGCGTGTAATTACAAATCTTGATCTAATAGTTCACAGCAGGGCCCATTCCTGCGCCCACCAAGAGTAACTATGAGGGCCTACAGTCTTGTGGCAACACCGTCCACCACCACCACCGCCAAAGGCCCAATTTTTCTGCCCTGTTCAACAGGTGCATGCAATTACAAATCTTGATCTAATAACTCACAGCAGGGCCCATTCCTGCGCCCACCAAGAGTAACTGTGAGGGCTTACAGTCTTGTGGCAACACCGTCCACCACCAAAAGCCCAATTTTTCTGCCCGGTTCAACAGGTGCATGCAATTACAAATCTTGATCTAATAACTCACAGCAGGGCCCATTCCTGCGCCCACCAAGAGTAACTGTGAGGGCTTACAGTCTTGTGGCAACACCGTCCACCACCACCACCACCAAAGGCCCAATTTTTCTGCCCTGTTCAACAGGTGCATGCAATTACAAATCTTGATCTAATAACTCACAGCAGGGCCCATTCCTGCGCCCACCAAGAGTAACTGTGAGGGCTTACAGTCTTGTGGCAACACCGTCCACCACCACCACCACCACCACCACCACCAAAGGCCCAATTTTTCTGCCTGGTTCAACAGGTGCATGCAATTACAAATCTTGATCTAATAACTCACAGCAGGGCCCATTCCTGCACCCACCAAGAGTAACTGTGAGGGCTTACAGTCTTGTGGCAACACCGTCCACCACCAAAGGCCCAATTTTTCTGCCCTGTTCAACAGGTGCATGCAATTACAAATCTTGATCTAATAACTCACAGCAGGGCCCATTCCTGCGCCCACCAAGAGTAACTGTGAGGGCTTACAGTCTTGTGGCAACACTGTCCACCACCACCACCAAAGGCCCAATTTTTCTGCCCTGTTCAACAGGTGCATGCAATTACAAATCTTGATCTAATAACTCACAGCAGGGCCCATTCCTGCGCCCACCAAGAGTAACTGTGAGGGCTTACAGTCTTGTGGCAACACCGTCCACCACCACCACCACCACCACCACCACCACCAAAGGCCCAATTTTTCTGCCCGGTTCAACAGGTGCATGCAAGTACAAATCTTGATCTATTAACTCACAGCAGGGCCCATTCCTGTGCCCACCAGTCTTGTGGCTACACCAACATCTAATAGGGCAAATTTCTGCAGAGTATATACGGCAGGCCCCTACTTTCTAACATCCAACTTACAAACGACTCCTACTTGCAAACGGAAAGGGAAAACAGGAAGTGAGAGGAAATCTACCCCTAGGAAGGGAAATTCTATCCTGTTAGATTTAATTTGGGAAAAAGGTATCTCCTCTCTACTGATGCTTTATCACCAATCCTTGTTTCAATTAAAACCCCACTTTTCCAAAAACATTTGTCATTGGGACGGAAAGTGAGGTGACATGTTCTGAACAGATGTGCAAAGACAGCAAATGTTACAGGGGTGATAACCCCTCCCTATGTTCTCCAAAAAGCTTAAAAATAGTTTTTTTGGGGATGGAGCTACACTTCATAATGTACCTGTTCAGATTCTACTTAAGAACAAACCTACAGTCCGTGTCTTGTTTGCACCACCTATATACTGCTGTTCAGAGTATATAGGGTTGTAGGTATAGGGTTTTATTTTGGGTGCGGGGTCCCCCTTAATATCCATACAAGACACAAAGGGGCTGGGGTGGGGGGGGGGGGGGGGGTGATGGGGTAGCCATGCCATTTTTCTCAAGGATTTTCAGCCATATGGCGGCCAGGACAAGACATGACATTAAAGCCGCAAGTGGTTTTAAATGGCTTCTTTTTTTCCTTTACAAATGTCATTTTGTGCAAGGACAGTTCTAAACACGGGAAACACATGCCACTTCACAGGCATACTTTAGACACCCCCCCAGGTACCATATTTAAAGGAAAATTTCACTTTTTTTTTTTCACTTTATGCATCATTAAAATGACTGCTCCCGAAAAAACGTTTGTTTTTAAAAGTTCTTTTTGCATTGATATATGTCCCCTGGGGCAGGACCCGGGTCCCCAAACCTGTTTTATGACATTAACATGCATATTGGCCGTTGTAATTAGCAATTTTGATTTCGAACGTTCGCGTCCATTATAACGAATAGGGTTCGAAAATTCGCGCAAAAACTTTCGGTCCGTTCGAAGGTTCTGGTGCGAACCGAACCCGGGGGTGTTCGGCTCATCCCTAGTGGGAAGTTCCTTTGTTCACTCCATATGTCATTAATTGTTATCTGGTTTAACATCAAAGTTAATGAGTTTTGTTAGATTTAATTACCATTACTCTGGGGACTATTATGGTAAAAATCTGACTGTCTGTAGAGCAAACAGCAAATTTTTCCTGTTTCTAATATAACCAATGATACTTTCCGTCTTAATTATATAATGCCTTAACTTTAGATCGTATGTCTCCCCTCTACCTATCAACCACTCATACATCCTTACCCCAGCCCCCTCATTCAAACCTCACCAGCCAAGCATTGCATACATCACCGTCCCAGCCTAACGGCTTCCCAGCCCGGTCACATTAAAGGAGCCATTACCAGTATCTCTTACATGTTCCTCTAAGCATCGGGCAGCATCACTGACTTTCCTGAGCTGAGCGAACTCCTTTATTTCGAATCCATTCAAGCCACACCCTCAGGGGTTCGCCTCTGACAGCTAAACCCCTCCCATAAAGGATGTGACCTCATCTACTTCACACAGGATGTGAATGACCATATGAGGACAATACAATGAGGTTACAATACAGGGACAATTGTTTTCCTTCAAAAGAACCAATGACATACACGCATATTCAAACAGAAATACAGTGTTGACCTGTGCAGACGGTGCCGTGCAAAACCATGCGGCAAGCACCTGGCTTTGAACACCACCACGTGCACACCTCCACTGCTACCAGTGATGCGAACCATACCAAAGTATGGCCCAGTGGGCCACAATATTCGTATAGTTATGCTACAGTTCCAATGTACACAGACATGTTCGCCTGAAGTCATTAATGCAGTCACCAGGAAGTGGCCAGTCTCCCAGTGAGGCACAAATGAACATCCTTAAAAAGACAACACATCTTCAGTGTCCAAGGGAAGGTTTCTGCAGCCAATGGTCTTCCGCCAACGTCTGTATGTGCGAATACGCTCACATGAGCGCATTACAGAAAAACCGACACTGGGGGGCATCTGACAACATACATTAATAACATTTTCCACAACAGGGACAAAGGTCTTTTTGGTAAGGAGATTGTGTAACCCCTTTCAGGAGTTGATGCCAGAAAGCTCAGACCTTTTTTTTTTTTTTTTTGAGTGTCCAGAGCTGCTGGGGGCCTGGGTTAAGAACCAGGGGAGATTGTGCTGTGTAAAGCTGTGCTGTGTGCAGAGCTGCAGGGAGTCAGAACTTGGTTTGAGAGAACCCTGGGGAATAACTGCCAGAAGTCTGCAGGTATGGTGGGGGCAGTGAGTATAGGGAGAGAGCCTGAGGGAGATGCAGTTCAGCAGGGAGAGCAGTGCAGTGGGGTGGAGAGCTGTGAGGCTGCATCTGTGCCATGAGGGTATCTAGGCTGCTGAGGTAGTGCTGCTGTGCTGAGAGAGGACCACATGGGCTTCAGATACTAGTAAAGGCTTGAGTGGGGAGACTCAAAATGTGGTGTGACCTCTTATCTTGTCTCCTAGGAATGGATTGTTGACTTGACGTCACCTACACAGCTTCAATGGTAAGAGGCCATCTTTTACTTGTGCTGGACTTGCTGGTTGAATTGGGACTTTGATTCTCAGGATGCTTTGGGAGTATTACCTTGGATTATAAACACTTTCATGTTGAGTGTGAGTGCTCCAACAGAGGGCCCCTCCTCCTTTCAGGACCTAAACACTATGAGAGGGACCACCTTGCTATTAGTGTCCTTAATTTACAGTGCCTTGAAAAAGTATTCATACCCCTTGAATTGTTCCACATTTTGTCATGTTACAAACAAAAACGTGAATGTATTTTATTGGGATTTTATGTGATAGACCAACACAAAGTGGCACATAATTGTAAAGTGTGAAGGAAAATGAAAAATGTTTTTCAAAATTGTTTACAAATAAATATGCGAAAAGTGTGGCGTACATTTGTATTCAGCCCCCCCTGAGTCAATACTTTGTAGAACCACCTTTCGCTGCAATTCCAGCTGTAAGTCTTTTTGGGCAGGTCTCCACCAGCTTTGCACATGTAGAGAGTGAGATTTTTGCCCATTCTTCTTTGCAAAATAGCTCAAGCTCTGTCAGATTGGATAGAGAGTGTCAATGAACAGCAATTTTCAAGTCTTGCAACAGATTCTCCATTGGATTTTGGTCTGGACTTTGACTGGGCCATTCTGACACATGAATATGCTTTGATCTAATCCATTTAATTGTAGCTCTGGCTGTATGTTTTGTATTGTAAGTATTGCCATGTTTGTACTATTCAGTGATCTTGTAGTACGGTATGTTAGGATTTGTTGGCTGATTACTTTACATTTAAATCTCATAGACACTGTACTTCCTGTGAAAACCCCTGATGAAGGAGTCTACAACTCATCTCTGAAACGTCATTGGGTTCAGGACACTGTACCATGTCTTTTTGCTATCGTTTGTACACTATCATGCATCCTTGATTACCTTATTTATCGGCGTATAACACGCACCTTTTTCCCCTTAAAATCAGGGGAAAATCGAGGTGCGTGTTATACGCCGATCCCCTGCCATTTCTGACTTCTTCTGCCGTTCTCGGCGGCTTTCGGCCGCTCCCGGCTATCTTCGGCCGTTCTCTGCTATTTTCGGCCGTCCTCGGCCGAGAACAGGCGAAAATACCCGAAAGCCGCCAAGAACGGCCGAGAACTACCGAGCGCCTCTGAGATACACAGGTCATCCACTCAGTATCTCGCCGGCACCATTTTTAAACGAAAAGACACTGACAAGGCTGCAAATGAATGAAAAGGCTGCAAATGACTGACGAGGCTGCAATGGAAGACTGCAAATGACTGACGAGGCTGCAATGGAAGGCTGCAACTGACTGACAATGGTGCAATGGAAGTCTGCAAATGCTGCAAATGACTGACAAGACTGCAATGGAAGGCTGCAAATGACTGACAAGGCTGCAAATGACTGATAAGGCTGCAATGCAAGGCTGCAAATGACACTGACAAGGCTGCATTAATGGGCATTTAAATGTAAGTTTTTTTTCTTTAAACTTCCCTCCTAAAAGTTTTTTCTTTTAAATTCCCTCAGAAACTTGGGGTGCGTGTTATACGCCAGTGCTTGTTATACGCCGATAAATACGGTATATGCTATTTATGTGTTTTTCTGTGTACAATAACATTTTATATTTTTCTATAATTTTGATGTGGTAGTGCCTTCAAAGTCCCACCCATAGGGGGTTTCTCTATTTCTCTATTTCCTCGGGATGCAGCACACCCCTTCAAGCAGTTTCTTTCAGAAACCCTTTTTTCTTCTCTGATGAATGCTCTCCTTGCCCAGGCTGTCAATTTAGGTGGATGGCCATGTCTTGGTAGGTTTTTAGTTGTGCCATACTCTTCCCATTTTTGGATGATGGATTGAACAGAGCTCCGTGAGATGTTCAAAGCTTGGGATATTTTTTTTATAACCTAACCCTGCTTAAACTTCTCCAAAAATTCATCCCTGACCTGTCTGGTGACTTTTCCTTTGTGATGCTGTTTGTTCACTAAGGTTCACTAACAAACTTCTGAGGGCTTTACAGAACAGCCATATCTATACTGAGATTAAATTACACACATGTGGACTCTATTTACTAATTAGGTGACTTCTGAAGGCAATTGGTTCCACTAGATTTTAGTTAGGGGTATCAGAGTAAAGGGGGCTGAATACAAATGCACGACACATTTTTCACATATTTATTTGTAAAAAAAATTTAAAACCATTTATCATTTTCCTTCCACCTCACAATTATATGTCACTTTGTGTTGGTCTATTGCACAAAAAAACAATAAATTACATTTACGTTTTTGGTTGTAACATAACAAAATGTGGAAAATGTCAAAGGGCATGAATACTTTTTCAAGGCACCGTATATGGTGATATTTGCTTCTGCTATTGCTGTTGTTACCTTTATTTAGCCTAGTGTGTTCTCGCTGGACTCTACAAGTAATTTAAGGAAACAAGTACTAATTGTGCTACTGTTCTACTTCTATCATTTATAGTTCTATAACATGTAAATGTGATAAGATCTGTGTTACCATTGTTCCTTTTGCAGGGCTTGTCCTGGCCCTAACAAAAACCTTTATGTTTGTTACTGGTTTGTTGGGGAGTTGTCAGGTTTAGGTAAGTGTGGAACTCCACTGGGAAGGGCTGGAGAACCCAAGCATTCCAGTAGGTCTTGAAGGAGTTAAAGCTACAAATGTAGATGTATAGGCCGCTGAATTTAAAGGCAAATCTGACTTTAAAGTTGAGCAGTGCCTTGTCTCTCCAACCTACTAAGCATCCATATAGATTCTTTAATGTTGTAAGAAGCCTTGCTGGTCAATAGGAAAGATTGAGAGGGCTGGGTCAAGCTCAACCTTTCCATGAAAAGACAAGACTTATATATAATTTCAGTTGCCTACATACTGTATCTGGGTCTGCTGGCAAAAATAGCTTCTGCTCCTGCATTTTTCATTGTATTCAGAATCTGAATTGCCTATGTTTATGACAGGTTTAGTGCAAAAAAATGAAAAGTATACCTTCCATGTACTTGGTTTTTTAAGAATCATTTGGTTTGTGTAGCAGTACATTATTTATGGCTATCGCCTATCAGTCAGGTTAGTGTCATTCCAGCATCCGTTTCGTCTGTTGGCTTTAGATTAGACCTCATTTGCTGACTATTTTAAAAGCACTGTTAATACATTTTTATCACCAGTGACATCATCACAAGCAGAGGCTTGCTAAGTTGGGAAAATAGGCATACTGGGTGGTTCGGAGACACTAAATAAAAGCAAACTTTGAAGTAGGTTCTCTGTACATTGGATGTGTAGATCTACTAAGCGAGGACATGGTGAACATACAGTGGTTGTCATGTTACAACCAAAAACATAAATGTATTTTATTGGGATTTTATGTGATAGACCAACACAAAGTGACACATTATTGTGAAATGGAAGGAAAATGATAAATGGCTTTCAAAATCCTTTACAAATAAATATATGAAAAGTGTGTGGCGTGGATTTGTATTCAGCCCCCCCGAGTCAATACTTTGTAGAACCACCTTTTACTCCAATTACAGCTGCAAGTCTTTTGGGTATGTCTCTACCAGCTTTGCACATATAGAGAGTGACATTTTTCCCATTCTTCTTTGCAAGATAGCTCAAGCTCTGTGAGATTGGATGGAGAGCGTCTGTGAACAGCAATTTTCAAGTCTTGCCCCAGATTCTCCATTGAATTTAGGTCTGGACTTTGACTGGGCCATTCTAACACATGAATATGCTTTGATCTAAACCATTCCATTGTAGCTCTGGTTGTATGTTTAGGGTCGTTGTCCTGCTGGAAGGTGAACCTCCGCCCCATTCTCTAGTCTTTTGCAGACTCTAATGCCACGTACACACGGTCGGAATTCTCGTCGGAAAAAGCTCTGATGGTTTTCCCGTCGGAATTCCGACGGAATTTCGCTCAAACAGTCTTGCCTACACACGGTCACACTAAATTCCGACGGTCAATAACACCGCGACATACAACACGTTCGACGGCACTATAAAAGGGAAGTTTAATGTTTCTGAGCATGCATCGAAATGTATCCGAGCATGCGTCAGAATTTTGCCTGTCGGAATTGCATACACACGATCGTAAAATCCGATAGAAAGGTTTTCCGTCGGAAAAATTAAGAACAGACTCTCAATCCAAAGTCCGTCGGAAATGCCGACAGAAAAAGACCGTTGGGCATACACACGGTCAGAAAATCCGATGAAAAGCTCCCATCGGACTGTTTCCATCTGAAATTCCGACTGTGTGTACGCAGCATTACAGGTTTTCTTTTAAGATTGCTCTGTATTTGGCTCAATCCATATTCCTATCAACTCTGACCAGCTTCCCTGACCCTGCTGAAGAAAATCATCCACACAATATGATGCTGCCACCACCATGTTTAACGGTGGGGATGGTGTGTTCAGGGTGATGTGCAGTGTTAGTTTTCCACCACACATAGCGTTTTTTCTTTAGGCCAAAAAGTTAAATTTTGGTCTCATCTGATTAGAGCACCTTCTTCCACATGTTTGCTGTGTCCCCCACATGGCTTCTCGCAAACTGCAAACTGGACTTCTTATGGCTTTCTTTCAACAATGGCTTTCTTCTTGCCACTCTTCCATAAAGGCCAGATATGTGAAGAGCACGGCTAATAGTTGACCTGTGGACAGATTCTCCCACCTGAGCTGTGGATCTCTGCAGCTCCTCCAGAGTTACCATGGGACTCTTGGCTCTTCTCTGATTAATGCTCTCCTTGCCCAGCCTGTCAGTTTAGGTGGACAACCATGTTTTTGTAGGGTTGCAGTTGTGCCATACTCTTTCCATTTTCAGATGATGGCCTGAACAGTGCTTCGCGAGATAGTCAAAGCTTGGGATATTTTTTATAATCTTTATACCTGACCTGTCTGGTGTGTTCCTTGGCCTTCATGATGCTGTTTGTTCACTAAGGTTCTCTAACAAACCTCTGAGGGCTTCACAGAACAGCTGTATTTATACTGCGATTAAATTACACACAAGTGGACTCTATTTACTTATTAGGTGACTTCTGAAGACAATTGGTTCCACCAGATTTTACTTAGGGGTATCAGAGTAAAGGGGGCTGAATACAAATACATGCCACACTTTTTAGATATTTATTTGGAAAAAAGTTTGAAAATCATTTATCATTTTCCTTCCACTCCAAAATTATGTGCCAAAAATTAAAATTTTTGGTTGTAACATGACAAAATGTGGAAAATGTCAAAGGGTATGAATACATTCTCAAAGCACTGTAGGTGAGCCACTTGTATAAATACTGTGACAGAGGGAAGACACATACCCGAGGGTAAAGAGAGTGCTGCTCACCCCTACAAAATAGCAAAAGGAAGAGGTTCCCCCACATTGGGGTTTTTAGGCAACGTGCAGTGAAAAAGTCAGGGTCGATGTAAAAAAAGATTTTAATTGTTAAATGAAAAGACATGACAATCAGGTTAGAACATGAGCTCCAGTGGGGGAACAATTATAAAAACATGGATAGACATTAAGCAAACTAATACTCTCATATCAACGGATGAATATATGGTCTGTCGTATAGATGAGAAGATATCTCTGACGCGTTTCAACCCACAAGGGGTCTTCCTCAGAGGGAAAGGTTTGCTGGAAAAAACAGAACATCAATGTCATTGGCACAGTAGAGTTTGCAAGATAAGCAGGCTCTCAAAGATAGGAGCATACCGTGCCAAAATGTCATATATTTACCACAATAATAATGTATATCCTGATGATAAAAGGCGATATTCCCACGTGGAGAGCCCTTAGTGAAGAAGACACCATCCACCTTCAGCGGGGTGTGCCAGATTGGTACAGCTCTGCTAGAGGCCAAACGGATCTTGAGACGTCAGTAGGCCTTGCAAGACGTCACACGCATGAGATTCCTCTCCTCCTTTCCCCGCCAACCGAGGCAGGGGTTTCCAGAGGAGAGGAGGACAACCCCGATGTAAACAGGGAGTCCAAAGGAAGGGAAATTATAAGAGTAATACTCTGCGGTTTGTAAGCGGCAGTAGGTATGGAGGCATCCATGAGTGATCATTAGTACCATGCGGGGTAGAGATAAGGGATAGGTAATAAAGCCATAAAGTAAGTGTAAAACAAACCAGACAAAAAAGTGAAAAAGTGAAAAACAAAAGCATGGTGGAGTGAGTGGTGTGAGACATGAAACAAGAAGTGAAGGAGAAGATGTGATGTCCTATATGGGGTTAGTTAAGTGGAAGGGGGTTGGGTTGGAAAAAGAAAAAGAAAAGAAAAAAGATGAGAAAGAAGAAGAAGAAAGGCAAGTGGAGGGAGTGAACGGAAGGAGGAAGGGCGGTGAGGGAGGGAAGGAGGACAACAGCCAAAGGAGGAGGGATGGAGAGAAAGCAGAGAGGAAATAGGGGGGACTGCAAAAAGGAGAGCGAAAGTGTGAGAACAGGAAAAAAAAAAAAAAAAGGACAAGGAGGAGTCAAGAATCAAAACACAGAAGCGTGAAAGGGGCAGGGAGAGGTAGTGAGAAGCAGTGAGGGGATATATTGTGGTAAATATATGACATTTTGACATTTTTGGCACGTATGCTCCTATCTTTGAGAGCCTGCTTATCTTGCAAACTATACTGTGCCAATGACATTGATGTTCTGTTTTTTCCAGCAAACCTTTCCCTCTGAGGAAGACCCCTTGTGGGTTGAAACGCGTCAGAGATATCTACTCATCTATACGACAGACCATATATTCATCTGTTGATATGAGAGTATTAGTTTGCTTAATGTCTATCCATGTTTTTATAATTGTTCCCCCACTGGAGCTCATGTTCTAACCTGATTGTCATGTCTTTTCATTTAACAATTAAAATCTTTTTTTACATCAACCCTGACTTTTTCACTGCACGCTGCCTAAAAACCCCAATGTGGGGGAACCTCTTCCTTTTGCTTGTATAAATACTGTTAGCTGGCCATTCAGGGCAAATTTACAGCACCTTCTCAAATGCTACCCCTCCAACAAACTATGCTCACCAATAGGGATGGGCCCGGTGCTCGATGCGAACCCACGTTCGCATCGAGCACCGGGCGTTCGCTCGCTCGGCGAGCCCAGAACTATTTTGGCCGCTCGCATCACGTTCGTGTGATGCGAGCGGCCCCGCAATGCATTGCGGCCGGCGCGGCCGACGCAGTGCATTGCTGGCTGATGATTGGCCAAGCATGCACTGTGACCCCGCATGCTTGGCCAATCACAGCCCCGGAAACTCGAAGAGCCATAATTGGCTACAGGCAGGACGCCTGTAGCCAATTACAGCTCAGGGGCTGTAGTACACGCCCCCCCCTATAAAACGCCGCCACGCCGTCTGCGCCGGTCACATGCTGTTCCGGCGCAGATTGAGCAGGCTGATTCTGTGACACTCTGCTGCATTTAGATAGTTAGAGAGATTCACTTACAGAGATTGAGTTAGATAGATTCAGTTACAAAGATTGATTGAGAAAGAGGGGCTTGTAGTGTGCTCGTGGCAGGCAGGCAGAGCTACTATATTTTGTTACCAGAAGCACCTATAGGACTTGTAGTGTGTTCGTGGCAGGCAGGCAGAGCTCCTATATTTTGTTACCAGAAGCACCTATAGGACTTGTAGTGTGTTCGTGGCAGGCAGGCAGAGCTCCTATATTTTGTTCCCAGAGGCACCTATAGGACTTGAAGTGTGTTAGTCCCATTACACACACAGAGCTATATTTTCTTCCCAGAAGCACCTATAGGACTTGAAGTGTGTTAGTCCCATCACACACACAGAGCTATATTTTCTTCCCAGAAGCACCTATAGGACTTGAAGTGTGTTAGTCCCATCACACACACAGAGCTATATTTTGTTCCCAGAGGCACCTATAGGACTTGAAGTGTGTTAGTCCCATTACACACACAGAGCTATATTTTCTTCCCAGAAGCACCTATAGGACTTGAAGTGTGTTAGTCCCATTACACACACAGAGCTATATTTTCTTCCCAGAAGCACCTATAGGACTTGAAGTGTGTTAGTCCCATTACACACACAGAGCTATATTTTCTTCCCAGAAGCACCTATAGGACTTGAAGTGTGTTAGTCCCATCACACACACAGAGCTATATTTTGTTCCCAGAAGCACCTATAGGACTTGAAGTGTGTTAGTCCCATCACACACACAGAGCTATATTTTGTTCCCAGAAGCACCTATAGGACTTGAAGTGTGTTAGTCCCATCACACACACAGAGCTATATTTTCTTCCCAGAAGCACCTATAGGACTTGAAGTGTGTTAGTCCCATTACACACACAGAGCTATATTTTCTTCCCAGAAGCACCTATAGGACTTGAAGTGTGTTAGTCCCATTACACACACAGAGCTATATTTTCTTCCCAGAAGCACCTATAGGACTTGAAGTGTGTTAGTCCCATTACACACACAGAGCTATATTTTGTTCCCAGAAGCACCTATAGGACTTGAAGTGTGTTAGTCCCATTACACACACAGAGCTATATTTTCTTCCCAGAAGCACCTATAGGACTTGAAGTGTGTTAGTCCCATTGCACACACAGAGCTATATTTTCTTCCCAGAAGCACCTATAGGACTTGAAGTGTGTTAGTCCCATTACACACACAGAGCTATATTTTCTTCCCAGAAGCACCTATAGGACTTGAAGTGTGTTAGTCCCATTACACACACAGAGCTATATTTTGTTCCCAGAAGCACCTATAGGACTTGAAGTGTGTTAGTCCCATTACACACACAGAGCTATATTTTCTTCCCAGAAGCACCTATAGGACTTGAAGTGTGTTAGTCCCATTACACACACAGAGCTATATTTTGTTCCCAGAAGCACCTATAGGACTTGAAGTGTGTTAGTCCCATTACACACACAGAGCTATATTTTCTTCCCAGAAGCACCTATATGACTTGAAGTGTGTTAGTCCCATTACACACACAGAGCTATATTTTGTTCCCAGAAGCACCTATAGGACTTGAAGTGTGTTAGTCCCATTACACACACAGAGCTATATTTTCTTCCCAGAAGCACCTATAGGACTTGAAGTGTGTTAGTCCCATTACACACACAGAGCTATATTTTGTTCCCAGAAGCACCTATAGGACTTGAAGTGTGTTAGTCCCATTGCACACACAGAGCTATATTTTCTTCCCAGAAGCACCTATAGGACTTGAAGTGTCTTAGTCCCATTACACACACAGAGCTATATTTTCTTCCCAGAAGCACCTATAGGACTTGAAGTGTGTTAGTCCCATTACACACACAGAGCTATATTTTGTTCCCAGAAGCACCTATAGGACTTGAAGTGTGTTAGTCCCATTACACACACAGAGCTATATTTTCTTCCCAGAAGCACCTATAGGACTTGAAGTGTGTTAGCCCCATTACACACACAGAGCTATATTTTGTTCCCAGAAGCACCTATAGGACTTGAAGTGTGTTAGTCCCATCACACACACACAGAGCTATATTTTGTTCCCAGAAGCACCTATAGGACTTGAAGTGTGTTAGTCCCATCACACACACAGAGCTATATTTTGTTCCCAGAAGCACCTATAGGACTTGAAGTGTGTTAGTCCCATCACACACACAGAGCTATATTTTGTTCCCAGAAGCACCTATAGGACTTGAAGTGTGTTAGTCCCATCACACACACAGAGCTATATTTTGTTCCCAGAAGCACCTATAGGACTTGAAGTGTGTTAGTCCCATCACACACACAGAGCTATATTTTGTTCCCAGAAGCACCTATAGGACTTGAAGTGTGTTAGTCCCATTACACACACAGAGCTATATTTTGTTCCCAGAAGCACCTATAGGACTTGAAGTGTGTTAGTCCCATTACACACACAGAGCTATATTTTCTTCCCAGAAGCACCTATAGGACTTGAAGTGTGTTAGTCCCATTACACACACAGAGCTATATTTTGTTCCCAGAAGCACCTATAGGACTTGAAGTGTGTTAGTCCCATTACACACACAGAGCTATATTTTCTTCCCAGAAGCACCTATAGGACTTGAAGTGTGTTAGTCCCATTACACACACAGAGCTATATTTTGTTCCCAGAAGCACCTATAGGACTTGAAGTGTGTTAGTCCCATCACACACACAGAGCTATATTTTGTTCCCAGAAGCACCTATAGGACTTGAAGTGTGTTAGTCCCATCACACACACAGAGCTATATTTTGTTCCCAGAAGCACCTATAGGACTTGAAGTGTGTTAGTCCCATCACACACACAGAGCTATATTTTCTTCCCAGAAGCACCTATAGGACTTGAAGTGTGTTAGTCCCATCACACACACAGAGCTATATTTTCTTCCCAGAAGCACCTATAGGACTTGAAGTGTGTTAGTCCCATCACACACACAGAGCTATATTTTGTTCCCAGAAGCACCTATAGGACTTGAAGTGTGTTAGTCCCATCACACACACAGAGCTATATTTTCTTCCCAGAAGCACCTATAGGACTTGAAGTGTGTTAGTCCCATTACACACACAGAGCTATATTTTCTTCCCAGAAGCACCTATAGGACTTGAAGTGTGTTAGTCCCATCACACACACAGAGCTATATTTTCTTCCCAGAAGCACCTATAGGACTTGAAGTGTGTTAGTCCCATCACACACACAGAGCTATATTTTCTTCTCTTATTTTCTTCCCAGAAGCACCTATAGGACTTGAAGTGTGTTAGTCCCATCACACAGAGCTCCTCTATTTTCTTTGCAGAAGCACCCATAGGACTTCTAGTGTGTTAGTGGCATCACACAGAGCTCCTATATATTCTTCTCAGCAGCACCCACAGGACTTCTAGTGTGTTAGTGGCATCACACAGAGCTCCTCTATTTTCTTTGCATAAGCACCCACAGGACTTCTAGTGTGTTAGTGGCATCACACAGAGCTCCTCTATTTTCTTTGCAGAAGCACCCACAGGACTTCTAGTGTGTTAGTGGCATCACACAGAGCTCCTCTATTTTCTTTGCATAAGCACCCACAGGACTTCTAGTGTGTTAGTGGCATCACACAGAGCTCCTCTATTTTCTTTGCAGAAGCACCCACAGGACTTCTAGTGTGTTAGTGGCATCACACAGAGCTCCTCTATTTTCTTTGCATAAGCACCCACAGGACTTCTAGTGTGTTAGTGGCATCACACAGAGCTCCTCTATTTTCTTTGCATAAGCACCCACAGGACTTCTAGTGTGTTAGTGGCATCACACAGAGCTCCTCTATTTTCTTTGCATAAGCACCCACAGGACTTCTAGTGTGTTAGTGGCATCACACAGAGCTCCTCTATTTTCTTTGCAGAAGCACCCACAGGACTTCTAGTGTGTTAGTGGCATCACACAGAGCTCCTCTATTTTCTTTGCATAAGCACCCACAGGACTTCTAGTGTGTTAGTGGCATCACACAGAGCTCCTCTATTTTCTTTGCAGAAGCACCCATAGGACTTCTAGTGTGTTAGTGGCATCACACAGAGCTCCTATATATTCTTCTCAGAAGCACCCACAGGACTTCTAGTGTGTTAGTGGCATCACACAGAGCTCCTCTATTTTCTTTGCATAAGCACCCACAGGACTTCTAGTGTGTTAGTGGCATCACACAGAGCTCCTCTATTTTCTTTGCAGAAGCACCCACAGGACTTCTAGTGTGTTAGTGGCATCACACAGAGCTCCTATATATTCTTCTCAGCAGCACCCACAGGACTTCTAGTGTGTTAGTGGCATCACACAGAGCTCCTCTATTTTCTTTGCATAAGCACCCACAGGACTTCTAGTGTGTTAGTGGCATCACACAGAGCTCCTCTATTTTCTTTGCAGAAGCACCCATAGGACTTCTAGTGTGTTAGTGGCATCACACAGAGCTCCTATATATTCTTCTCAACAGCACCCACAGGACTTCTAGTGTGTTAGTGGCATCACACAGAGCTCCTCTATTTTCTTTGCTGAAGCACCCACAGGACTTCTAGTGTGTTAGTGGCATCACACAGAGCTCCTCTATTTTCTTTGCATAAGCACCCACAGGACTTCTAGTGTGTTAGTGGCATCACACAGAGCTCCTCTATTTTCTTTGCAGAAGCACCCATAGGACTTCTAGTGTGTTAGTGGCATCACACAGAGCTCCTATATTTTCTTCTCAGCAGCACCCACAGGACTACCGACTACAATGGCTGGAAGACCGCCAAGGGGAGGCAGAGCGTGCAGAGCCAAGAACACAGGGCAGGCAGGCTCTGTTTCTAGTGGACGTGGCCGTGGACGTGGACGTGGTCGTGCATCGTCATCAGCACGTGGCCATGGGACACGCGCGTCTTTGTTTTCGGCAGCTGGACATGTGGAGCCGCATCATGCTGAAGGCTTGGTAGAATGGATGACCAAGCCCTCCTCATCCTCCTCATCCTCTCTCACCCAGGCTCAGGGTACTGACAGAGCATCATCAGCCACCCCTTCCCTAGACCCACCATGTCCTCCTGAGGAGTCCCCCGAACTCTTTGAGCACAGTGTTGGGTACATGCTCCAGGAGGATGCCCAACGATTCGAAGGCTCGGATGACGATACCCAGCTTGAGGAATCTGGCAGTACAGTTCCACCAGCTGCAGCTTACTGCCAGGTTTGCTCTAGTGGTGAAGAGGGAGGGGATGATGAGGTCACTGACTCCACGTGGGTGCCTCAAGGGAGAGAGGATGAGGAGGAGGACGAGGAGGAGGAGGATGCGGCGTCACATGTCCAACGAGGCAGGATGCCCCCTGGAGGCCAGGTAGAGGCCAGCACAGCAACTGTACAACACCGCAGAGCTCCGCCTGTGCAGGGCGCTGCCTCTGCACGTTATCAGAAAAGTTCTTTGGTGTGGGCCTTTTTTGAGACGAGTGCAGCAGATCGCACCACTGCTATTTGCAATATTTGTCTCAAGCGTATCTCGCGTGGCCAAAACATCAGCCGCTTGGGCACGACAAGCATGACCAGACATATGGCGACCTGCCATGCAGCTCGTTGGCAGGCACACATAAAAGACCCACACCAAAGAACTAAGCGGACCTCTCCTTGCTCCTCCTCAGCTGGGATCTCCATCCCCACTACACCTTCAGTCCTCTCTGAAAGCTGCTCTGAGAGGACTGAAGGTGTAGAATTCGGTGTGTCACAACCAAGTACTTGCAGTACACCGACGTCCGAATGCAGCAGGCAAATTTCCCTGCCCCAGCTGCTGGACCGTAGAAAGAAGTACACTCCCAGCCATCCACATGCCCAGCGGTTGAATGCTAGCCTTGCTAAATTGCTAGCACTTCAACTGCTGCCTTTTCAGTTGGTAGACTCGGCCCCCTTCCGTGAGTTTGTTCAATGTGCGGTTCCTCAGTGGCAGGTTCCCAAACGCCACTTTTTCTCACGGAAGGCGATTCCGTCTCTCTACCGGCATGTGGAGGGCAATGTCCATGCCTCGCTGGACAGGGCGGTCAGCGGTAAGGTGCATATTACCGCTGACTCATGGTCCAGCAGGCATGGACAGGGACGGTACCTTTCTTTCACGGCCCATTGGGTCACTCTATTGGCAGCTGGGAGGGATGCAGGACAAGGTGCAGTAGTGTTGGAGGTTGTTCCGCCACCACGCCTCCAAAACGCGACTACTGCTACTGGTTGTGACACACCTCTCTCATCCACCCCCTCCTCTTCTTCTTCTTCCTCCAGTGCTCTGTCCTTGGAACCAGCGGTGCTCCGTAGGCGTACAAGGGGCTACGCAAGTACGCAGGCAAAAAGATGCCATGCCGTGCTTGCGCTGGTGTGTTTGGGGGACAGGAGCCACACTGGGCCAGAGGTTCTGGCAGCTCTGCAGGGGCAGGCCGAGAGGTGGTTGACGCCACGTCAGCTTAAGCCAGGAATGGTCGTTTCTGACAATGGCACCAACCTCCTCTCCGCCCTGCGACAGGGGCAGCTCACCCATGTGCCCTGCATGGCTCACGTCCTCAACCTGGTGGTGCAGCGGTTCTTGGGCAGGTTCCCAGGCTTACAGGATGTCCTGAGGCAGGCCAGGAAAGTCTGTGTGCATTTCCGCCGATCTTATAATGCCAGTGCTCGGCTGACTGAGCTGCAAAAGGAGCTGAACCTGCCCAAGAACCGCCTAATATCTGACATGCCCACCAGGTGGAACTCAACGTTGGCCATGCTGCAGCGACTGCACACGCAGCAGAGGGCCATCAATGAGTACCTTTGCGACTACGGCACCAGGACAGGGTCAGGGGAGCTTGGTTTTTTTTCCCCACGTCAGTGGAGCATGATCAGGGATGCATGCACTGTCCTCTCACCATTTGAGGAGGCCACGAGGATGGTGAGCAGTGACAGTGCATGCATCAGTGACACTGTCCCTCTTGTCCACCTGTTGGAGCATACGCTGCGTGGGATAATGGACAGGGCACTTGAGGCAGAACAGAGGCAGGAAGAGGAGGACTTCCTTGCCTCTCAAGGCCCCCTTTATCCGGACAGTGTTCCTTCTGTCCCACCCATCACACAGGAAGAGGATGAGGAGGAGGAGGAGGAGGAGGAGGAGGAGGATTGTGTGAGCATGGAGGTGGAGCCTGGCACTCAGCATCAGCAGCAGCAGTCTTTTAGGGATGATGTACAGTCCCAACAAGCCAGTGGACTTGTACGTGGCTGGGAGGAGGTGGCTGGCGATCATGTCATCCTCAGTGACCCAGAAGACTCCGGACCGAATGCCTCAGCTAACCTACGCTGCATGGCCTCCCTGATCCTGCAAAGCCTGCGGAAGGATCCTCGTGTTCTTCGGATCAAGGAGAGGGACCATTACTGGCTGGCCACTCTCCTTGATCCGCGGTACAAGGGTAAGGTTGCGGACCTTATCTTGCCGTCGCAGAGGGAGCAGAGGATGAGACATCTCAGGGAGGCCTTGCAGAAAGGTCTGTGCAACGCGTTCCCAGAAACTGGGAGGCTACAAACTCCTGGTCCTGGGCGACGAGTTGCTGAGGCTTCGGTCAGTGGCAGAAGGAGCGGTGGGGAAGGTGGACGTCTGACCGATGCGTTCAGACAATTTTTTAGTCCGCAGCCCCAAGGTATGATCGGTTCCAGCAACCATCGCCAGCGTCTGATATACATGGTGCAGGAATACCTTGGGGCAAGGTCAGACTTGGACACCTTTCCCACCGAAAATCCTCTGGCTTACTGGGTCCTGAGGATGGATCACTGGCCAGAGCTTGCACAGTATGCAATTGAGCTACTGGCCTGTCCTGCCTCCAGCGTTCTTTCCGAACGCACATTCAGTGCTGCTGGAGGATTTGTGACTGATCATAGGGTGCGCCTGTCCACCGCCTCGGTTGATCGACTGACATTCATCAAAATGAATCAGTCTTGGATCACCACCAGCTACCAGGCACCTGAGGCGGATATAACCGAATAATTTTTAATGTCACATCCCTTCAAGACTGCCTATGCTGATGCTGAGTGACTGTCCTCTTATGTTCACTGACTATCCTCTTCCTCCTCCTCAATGATCCATGCCACCACACCAGTGCCTAAGGCACAATTTTTCAGCCCCTGTTTAACAGGGGCGTGTACTTACAATTTTTTAAAAAAAATGCTTCGCAACACGTGTGACTGCTGTGCTCCAAGTACAGTCTCTGTGAGGGCCGTGTTGCAGTGTTGTGGCACCAGCACCAGTGCCTAAGGCACAATTTTTCAGCCCCTGTTTAACAGGGGCGGGTACTTACAATTTTTTAAAAAAAATGCTTCGCAACACGTGTGACTGCTGTGCTCCAAGTACAGTCTCTGTGAGGGCCGTGTTGCAGTGTTGTGGCACCAGCACCAGTGCCTAAGGCACAATTTTTCAGCCCCTGTTTAACAGGGGCGGGTACTTACAATTTTTTAAAAAAAATGCTTCGCAACACGTGTGACTGCTGTGCTCCAAGTACAGTCTCTGTGAGGGCCGGGTTGCAGTGTTGTGGCACCAGCACCAGTGTCTAAGGCACAATTTTTCAGCCCCTGTTTAACAGGGGCGTGTACTTACAATTTTTTTAAAAAATGCTTCGCAACACGTGTGACTGCTGTGCTCCAAGTACAGTATCTGTGAGGGCCGGGTTGCAGTGTTGTGGCACCAGCACCAGTGCCTAAGGCACAATTTTTCAGCCCCTGTTTAACAGGGGCGTGTACTTACAATTTTTTAAAAAAAATGCTTCGCAACACGTGTGACTGCTGTGCTCCAAGTACAGTCTCTGTGAGGGGTTGCAGTGTTGTGGCACCAGCACCAGTGCCTAAGGCACAATTTTTCAGCCCCTGTTTAACAGGGGCGGGTAATTACAAATCTTGATCTAATAGTTCACAGCAGGGCCCATTCCTGCGCCCACCAAGAGTAACTATGAGGGCCTGCAGTCTTGTGGCAACACCGTCCACCACCACCGCCAAAGGCCCAATTTTTCTGCCCTGTTCATCAGGTGCTTGCAATTACAAATCTTGATCTAATAACTCACAGCAGGGCCCATTCCTGCGCCCACCAAGAGTAACTATGAGGGCCTACAGTCTTGTGGCAACACCGTCCACCACCACCGCCAAAGGCCCAATTTTTCTGCCCTGTTCATCAGGTGCTTGCAATTACAAATCTTGATCTAATAACTCACAGCAGGGCCCATTCCTGCGCCCACCAAGAGTAACTGTGAGAGCTTACAGTCTTGTGGCAAAACCGTCCACCACCACCACCACCACCCCCAATTTTTCTGCCCTGTTCAACAGGTGCATGCAATTACAAATCTTGATCTATTAACTCACAGCAGGGCCCATTCCTGTGCCCACCAGTCTTGTGGCTACACCAACATCTAATAGGGCAAATTTCTGCAGAGTATATACGCCAGGCCCCTACTTTCAAACATCCAACTTACAAACGACTCCTACTTGCAAATGGAAAGAGAAAACAGGAAGTGAGAGGAAATCTACCCCTAGGAAGGGAAATTCTATCCTGTTAGATTTAATTTGGGAAAAAGGTATCTCCTCTCTACTGATACTTTATCACCAATCCTTGTTTCAATTAAAACCCCACTTTTCCAAAAACATTTGTCATTGGGACGGAAAGTGAGGTGACATGTTCTGAACAGATGTGCAAAGACAGCAAATGTTACAGGGGTGATAACCCCTCCCTATGTTCTCCAAAAAGCTTAAAAATAGATTTTTTTGGGATGGAGCTACACTTCATAATGTACCTGTTCAGATTCTACTTAAGATCAAACCTAAAGCCGCAAGTGGTTTTAAATGGCTTCTTTTTTTCCTTTACAAATGTCATTTTGTGCAAGGACAGTTCTAAACACGGGAAACACATGCCACTTCACAGGCATACTTTAGACACCCCCCAGGTACCATATTTAAAGGAAAATTTCACTTTTTTTTTTTCACTTTGTGCATCATTAAAATGACTGCTCCCGAAAAAACGTTAGTTTTTAAAAGTTCTTTTTGCATTGATATATGTCCCCTGGGGCAGGACCCGGGTCCCCAAACCTGTTTTATGACATTAACATGCATATTGGCCGTTGTAATTAGCACTTTTGATTTCGAACGTTCGCGTCCATTATAACGTATAGGGTTCGAAAATTCGCGCGAACTTTCGGTCCGTTCGAAGGTTCTGGTTCGAACCGAACCCGGGGGTGTTCGGCTCATCCCTACTCACCAATCTACTTTTACTTCCAGCTGCAGGAGTCCTCCAGGGTGGATGATGTTCCTGGCCATCCGTGTGATAATGCCAGGGCTTGGTTTTTGGCTGCTTAGGCCAGGGTTACATGCTGCCCTAAACCTGGTAAGCCTGATTTGTTACAGCAAACCCTTGAAAAAGGGCTCTGATGGAATGCTGAACCAGGAGGAAGCAAAAGTAAAGTGAGCACATCCTGCAGTGACTGGGCTACCAGGAGGCACTGTCATTCTGCACTGAATTAGCAGTGACAGTGTCTCTTGAAACTCTAACTGTGCCCAGAGATGAGCTTCCATAGATTACACATTGTAGGGACCCTGCCAAAAGCTGGGTTGTCCCTAGTATAAATTTAATGTTGCCACTATGATGTAGTCAGCCTGAGCTTGAATCATAATAGCTCTGCTTTTGTTAAGATCCCCCTAAGTTCAGTGTATCATTTCCTTCTGTCTGCTGTTAGGTGAGTGTGAGTGTCCCTGGCAGTAAAGCAAGAAGATACAATAGTTATGAATATTTATTTCTCCCTGGCCAACCATTATTGGTGCATGCAGGCATAGGATAAAAATATTTGGGGTTACCTTCCAAAAAAAGTCTTTGCCTCCTGTACTGTTGCAAAAAAAGGAGGCTGCGTTGGAGGTTGCCCCTCTTAAGCCTTCTGCCTGGGCAGTACCATTGTTTGAGGCCTGGAAGAGTTTTTTCTATCTTCCTGGAGCATCTAGGGAAGAAGTGACCAGCTAAACAGTGTCCTGGAAAACTGGAGAAAAGCTACTGCTGTTGGACATTGCAGGGAGTCCCTTCTTGATCCAAAAGGTATTGTGATGTTTGAACTGCTCAGGAGTCTGGAGACTACAGATTGCTGGTCTCGGGTTAAAGATCCATATCCCGTATTGGCTGCTGCTAGTGGAAATGCTTTGAGTGGCATTTTTGGGTATCCTCTTGCCTAACCCTCTCTCCTTGAGTTTATTTTATTGAAATAAACTCTTTAGATGTTCTAAAATGACTGCCACCCAATTTCTTCCAACCTAACAAGAGTCAAAAATTCTGTTCTGAGGTTTGAGATGCTAGCCCACCTAGCCACTCGTGGGTTCCTACCAGAGATAAGGTAATACTACATTTTTGGTGCCCAATGTAGGGGGGAGCCCATAGCATACAAATGCAAATTATGTGCATGCTTAGCAGAAATTACATTTGCAAGTGTTACTACCATACAACATAGGGAAGAACATTTTTTTGTGGAGAGATTGATCACCAGTCCCAGTAATTTTCACTGGAGGTTAGAGAGTCAAAAACAGACTTCAGAAAAATTTTCATGCGAGTGGGTGGCAGGAAGAGACTGGCACCTATGTAACTGAGAAGTGCACAACCAGAGAAGAAGGTGATAGGAGGTACCACCCATGCCCTACAGTGAGAGAGCTGCATGGGCTTAGAAGCACAGTGAGTCCTTTACCTACTGCTGCTAACTACATGTCCTGCATTGAAAACTGTATGCTTCCAACATCATATATATCTCTGCTGTGTCGGGAGCAGGATTGTATATTGACAGGTTTGAGGTTGCAACCCCGTGGCAGTTTAGCTTTGTGCACCTTGAGGGTCTACAAGCATATCATGATGGACTGTGCATGAATATCAGTTACCATTAGACCTTGCAGAAGATACAACTACTATGAAGACATCTTGATTTATGTACACATTCTGGATGGACCCTCTGCACACTGCTACACCTTTTCCGGCAAACTATGCAATAAAGAACAGGGATATTTAGTTCACATATATTGCAGTACATGTTTTAGGCTGACCAACTGTGTCAAAGTAATCTCTCTTCTTGCCAGTCCTACACTGCCTTTCCACTGCAAATGCTACGGTGGACACCATGCCAACATGGGGCTTAAATACTAAAGTTGAGGGAGAGCAACTAGGTTCAGATCTGGTCACTGACCTGTGTTACACCAGAAAATAAATATATACCTGTGCTCTAATCCCAAGCCCTGAACACAGGTATATCTTTTCTCTGTTGTAAGGCAGGTCAGTGACCAGATCTGAACCTAGTTGCTCTCCCCCAACTTGGGTCTTTATGCCCAATGTTGGCATGGTGTCCAACGTAGCATTTGCAGTGGCAAGGCAGTGCAGCACTCGCATCCGATACCTGGAAGTGCAGGGTCACATATATATACATGATCCTGCTCAGCGCGGCTGCCCTGTAGGAGTAAAACTGCTATAGGGTGGTCAGCAAATGGCTAAACAGTGTGTGATTAGTATTACCTTAAATGTTCTAAAGTGGATCTAATTTCTTCTGAGCCACAAAGAACCAAGGAGTGCTACACCATCACAATCCTAGCATACAGGAGATGTCTAAAAGTCATGGTACAGTGTAGAATGAGGATTAAGGAGGGAAATGAAAGGTAGTTCAATATAAGCCGGAAGGCAAAGAACATGCAGCAAAAATATTACAAGCAAAGGATATTATAAAGCTCAACTGTTACTTTAAGCCACTTTTACTGTAAAGAAGCCTATCCAATATGGGCAATAAAACCATATCTCCTCCATTTGCAACTGTTGCCACCTTGTATTTAATACAGTTGCAATTGTTTATTATCTTGCTGTCAATACAGGAGGTTTATCACAGAATCTGGGGATTGGTGGTGTGCTATTTTAGTAGAACAAACACATAAGATAGAACAATGGGTTAAGACAAAGCGTGCCGAACGTCACTAGGGAAACATCCGTGCTGGCTGCTTACTGTTGAGTTGACAGGCTGAAATAAATAAAAAGCACACATCATTTCTAGAGGTGAAGAGAAGAAAATTGAAGAGAAGAGAGAAAAGAGAGTCTGTGATGAAAACACCTTCTGGCTCACTCTGCTTTCAATTTCCTTCTTTAATTTTGCATTTACACTGTCAGAGAAAGTTACATCACAAGAAGCCACCAATCACATCAACATTTTTAAAGATTATTTTTTGATGGCACCATCACTATCTATTTGGCTGTGGACAGCTCTCATCTACATCATTTGCATAAACCGTCAAGACCCCAGAAGAAAAAAAAAAAGAAGCTTAACTAATCCTCTGCCAAAAAAATTGTGACGAGAGAAGAATTTCAGTAATAGGGAAGCTGCTGTGAAAACTGCATTGTTTGGGGCTGCATTATTTAAAAATAGAATATTCTGTTAAAATGGTCCTTTGTACCAAACTCTAAGTTTTTAAAAATGAAAAAACTGACACATATACAATATAACTGGGACCAGGCTGTGGACATTTATAATTTTAAATATTTTTAACAAAAAGTAAATAAATTAAAAATTATGCTCACACTGACCTCTGTAGCTGCAGGTACTATGGAGCAATTCATCCTCAGTGTTCACAACAGAAGCACTTTCAAGAGTTTGTTCAAGTCATTGTCTCTGGAACTAAGCTCACCCTACTCCCATCTTCCCAGAGCTCTAGCTCTGTGTATACATTAGGCTCCATTCACACATGAGCGTAGCATAGCAACAGCTGCTGCAGCGCGTTTTTGTTTTTTAGTGGAGCGTATTTGGAGTGGCACCACTTATTTGAATGGTCCTCCCACCGCTCCAAAAACACTCTGAACTCGCTCGACAATCGCGGAAAAATTACACCACGTTTGGGGTGCCATTAAGAATTAATGGCATTGCGAAAGCATTCCGTGTTTTGCAGCGGTTCTGAAATTGAAGGCAGAATCGTGCCAATTCTGCCATGATCCAAATCACTCAGGTGTAAATGGAGCCTTAAAGATCAGAAGGCAGGAAGACTGCTGAGTAACTGCTGAGAGGGGGAGAAGGGTGAACTGAGCTGGCTTAGATAAAGATTTCAGTGCTTCTTCCAAATTTGAGGATGATTTGCTTTATGGTGTTTGTAGCTACAGAGGTTTGTTCATTTGCTGCTTATTTATAATATGTACATTTATGAATGCCCATAGCATGATCACAGTTAAACTTTATACCTTTAACACCATCTACCGAAACCTTTAAAAGTACCTAAACTCTAAAAATGAATCTTGAAAAAATTGGGACAATTAATTATTTTATTTAAAATGAAGGCTTGGGGTAAAATAGAATGCTAGAAGCACAACAGGCATTCTTACTGGGTGGAGTGTTTTGACAGACTATAATGCAAATCACATTTAGGGTACAGGCTCTCTAGCCATGATCAGAGTACACAGTGGTGGCTACTCTATGTGCCCAGCCCCTAATCTCCATGCAGGGCACCGGATGCATGGATTTCAATGTTTTAAAAAAAAAAAAGTTTGAAGCACATGATTAGAGCCTTAGGCTCTAATTAGCTTCAAAAATGGTGGGCTCTGTGGTCCGAGCCCACCCACTTGTGTGACATTAGCGAATTAGTATTCGCTAATGTCTTCCTGCTTCTCCTCCCAGCCAATCAGGAAGCAAGTCCTGAGACCCGATTGGCCGGGAGTCCTAAGACCTGATTGACCGGGAGGAGAATCGACCAACGGGACTCGGGAGGAGATGTAGGGGGGAAGCCGCCAAAGCCGCGACCTGGATGGGGTAAGTGTGGGGCAGGTGGCCGACGGGCGAGCGAAGCTGCAATCGAGCGGGCAAAGATTGAGCAAAGGGGGGGTTAAGGATTATATTTTCCTAAGGACTGCTTTCAAACTTGGGACTGTCTTGAAATGTATCTTTTTGTACCCTGTACGCTGGTGCCCTTTTTTTTGGGGGGGCAGCAAACAAACCTGGCCCCCTCACTACCCCCCCCCCCCCCCCCCAAAAAAAAATTGAGCACCAGCCGCCACTGAGAGTACACTTTTCAAAGCAGATACATTTGATGACAGCCCCAAGTTTGAAGGCAGTCTTTAGGAAAATATAACCCTTACCTTTGCAGGAACCATTGAGTACATACTCCTTCCTTCACTTCTCCTACTTCCCCCTCCTCTTTTTTTCCCATCTGGGTATATTGGCACCCTGTTTCTTTATAGGCTTTAGCCATATGCTGATAGCGTGTCCAGGTACTGAATACATTTTTTTTTTGTGCAACAATCCCCTAACCGGTAATGGTCAACGTTGGATTGTATGCATTCAGCATCTTCAGTGACTAATAGGGTAAATCCAGTTGTTTAAGGAGTAAGAAGAATGTTAGGATTTGGGTTATGCTTAGAAATCAGATTTAGGGGATAAGGTGGGGTGTCAGGGTTAGGTGTTATAGTTTTCTTTGAAGGTTAAGGTAAAAGGGAATGTAGCTGTTTTGTACATATTTTTTATTTTTATTTATTTTTAATCAGGTGAATAAAGTGGAAGGATATTTACATTTCTATGGACTACGTGACACTTTTTTGTTATCTTAACACTGAAATTGATACATATAACTAATTAAATTATCTCCTTCCTCCTTTCCCTATCTTCTCTGTTAAAGCCGTTCTGTACACAATAATTTAACATTAGGTCATTCTATCACATAGCATCTAAATAGTGGTAAAAGGCTGTTTTTTATATTTTTTCTGTGTTACCTTTTAATTACAGCCCGGTCTCTCCACTCATCCATCTTTGTCTGCGGCTGTGGGTGGGGTCTGTGCGGGGATCCGTATCACTTCCCTTGAGTTGCTGCACTGTCTCCTTGGATCTGGTGTCATTCATCCCAGGAGACAGTGCGGACAGCCGACGCAAAATCTCGCGTGATTTCACGGACGCCATCCGTTGTTGTGGCAACATAGTTATTTACGCCGCTCGGCGCTGTTGCCAGTGCGCATGCGCGGGAACCAGCAGGCATGCTGGTAGAACATGGCAACATGGGAACAATTGGAAACAGGAAGTGATTGCTTGTGGGCTTCAAATGCCCACAAGCAAAATGGAAATTCTGTCGTTTATTTTTTTAAAGTGCAGAACGGATTAACAAACGGACATGGATACAGGACAAACATCCAAAAAGTGAGTTTAAACTTATACTGAAATTAGTTGTAACAGCAGTAGAAAAAAATATATATATATATATTATTGTGTGCAGAACCGCTTTAAGTTGGAGTCATATGGAGTTTCATTTTTAGTTTCATTTTTAGAGAGGCAGTCTACTCAGAAACTTGTGATGCCCGTGTGCAAGACCTAAATAATGTTGAGTATGGGCAAGTAAAGGTGTGCAAGCATATAGACGAGTAAAATAATTTTTCTTTGCCAGTATTGTAATATACTCACTTATATTCATATTATATTACTGCACTCAAATGTAAAATTTTCTATTTTTGTTTTACTGCTCTGCACTCAACGCTGTATTACTGATTTTGCAATCACTGTGTGCAATGTCCCATAGATAACAATACATCTCATTTCAGATCAGTAAAAAACTCAGCATTTTTTAGGCGGGGCGGGTTTCCCCGCATCCAATTGGCATGATAGGCGAGTGTGACCGGCTGTCAATGGAGCCGGTTCACACATGTCCGTGGCGGCCGTGGTCCGGGTGGAAAAAGGGTCTGGTGCATGTTTGGGTCCGGTTCAGGTGCAAATTCTGGCAAAAATTCAGACCTGAATCGCACCTGAACCTGAGCAGACACACACCGAACCCCAGGCACGAACCCGCGGCTGCACCTGTGTGAACCTAGCCTTACTCCCCTGTGCAACAGGCCTAAAAGTAAACAGTTTCTGCTGTGCTCTACATTCAGAAACACAAGGTTATAAATTTACTAAAGGTGAATAGACTGTGCACTTTGCAAGTGCAGTTGCTCCAGAGCTTAGTAAATGAGGTAAAGCTTCACTTTGAAAAGAATACCCAATCACATGCAGGGAGAAAAACATCATTTTTGCTTTCTGATACAAGAAAGGTAACGATGCTCCAGGTGATGAAGATTTGATTGGATTGAATGGGCTGGGTGCTAGCCCAGGCTCACCACCATAGATACAAAAGAAAGAGGAAAGATAGGGCTGCACACCACCATAAATCCAATGACAATTTATTGTATAACATGGACATAGACTGCCACCAGGACACAGGACACAGCAAGGAGGTGACGCGTTTCACAATTAACACATGCTTCTTAAAAACCTCGAGAAGAAACCTGAAAAAGCATGAGTTAAGTGTGAAACGTGTCAACTTCTTGCTGTGTCCTGTGTCCTGGTGTTAGTCTATGTCCATGTTATACAATAAATCGTCATTGGATTTATGGTGGTGTGCAGCTTTCCTCTTTCCTAGCATTTTTGCTTTCACAAGATTGGATGATGGAAGTCAGCAGAGCTTCATCTCATTTACTAAACTCTGTAGCAATTGCACCTGCAAAGTGCACAGTCTATTTGTTTTAGTAAAGCAACTGCAATGTTTTTTTCAAATACTTTGGTCATACAAATAATTATTAGTAAAATAATGATTTTATATAAATAGTAAGAAAAATGTAAGTTAAAGTGATACTAAAGTCTTGTTTTTTTTTTTTTTTTGTTAAAAATAACAAACATAATATACTTACCTGCTCTGTTGCAGTGGTTTTGCACAGAGTAGCCCTGATCCTCCGCTTCTCAGGTTCCTCCTTAGCGCTCCTAGCCTCTCCTTCCTGCCGAGTACCCCTACAGCAAGCAACTTGCTATGGGGGCACCTGAGCTGAGCCGCATCTCCCTGTGTCCATTCAGACACAAAGCCACAGCCTGGCCCCACCCACTCTCTCTCCTCATTGGCTCACTGACTTGAATGACAGCAGCAGGAGTCAATGGTGCTTCGCTGCTGTCTCAGCCAATAAAGAGAGAGAGTCCCGGGCAGCCGAGTCTCTCGTGCAACATCGCTGGATCAAGATGGGACTCAGGTAGGTATTAGGGGGCTGAGGGGGGCTGCTGCACACAGAAGGCTTTTTATCTTAATGCATACAGATAAAAAAACCTTTTGACTTTATAACCACTTTAAAGCATAACTAGAGGCAAAACTTTTTTTTTTGTTTTGGATAGCGTGAAGATGGATTGGAATGCCTGTCAGTTTTTATTGCTATGTGCCTCCATTAGGGAGATTCATCTTCTCTATTTGTCCTGTTTTCCATTATCATTGAAAGTGAAAGTAAAAGAAAAGCCAGAATTTTGGATTTTCCCCAGAAAAGTAATAGAGGGGACATCTTCCAATGGGGACACTAGTTCTGGTAACCCGATAGTTCCCAAGGGATTCCCATAATTTGCAGGGATTTCGTCTCACTTCCTGTTTTGGTTATGGGACAGGAAGTGAAGGGAAATTTCCCCAATGGGACATAGATGGCAAAAAAAACAGACAGGGGTTATAATCCTCCCTTGCTCTATCCAAAATAAAAAAAAACTAAGTTTTGCCTATAGTTCTACTTTAAGTGTTAGGATCAGGTTATAGGTTACATTTGGGATAGATTAAATCTTTACTGGGTAATTTAGGCAATATGGTAAAGTGTTATGTGGGTTACATATTATGATCAGTCTATATGATAGGGACAGGGTGCAAGCACTACCCATGAAGGAGCCACTTGGTAATCTGGGTTCCCTGTTCTGCGCCTCAACTCCAAGAACAACCTCAGCCCCTCAGACACACCTAGTCAAAAAAAAAATCACTGCAAGCACTTATAGGAACAAAGGTGTGGCTGTGAATTAGTACCAGAAAATAAACACCAGTAAGCCTGGGTTCACACTATTGCGAATTCGCAGCAGTGGAAAATACTGCGAATTCGCAGGACATTTGAAAACCCATTGTTTTCAATGGGGCACGTTCACACATGTCCGGTGCACGCGCACTGCGCATTGCAGAAAAACCGCCACCGACTTTGGTGCGGTGCGGGGCGGATCAGGTGCGAATTCAGGCCCTTATCTTCTATGGGCACGCATCTGATTCGCATCTGGCTTGCGTCCTGAACAGAAATTTGCGCCACTCCAACACCTCCCCTTCTTCCTGTTCCTCCCCTGTGTGTTTTGAAATCCGGACTGGAACCAGCATGTCGAAAAGAGGACGAAAAGCATCATCAAAGGCGAAAGAAGCTGTGGATTGTGAGGAGTTGATCAGACTTGTGAGGGAGAAACCCATGATTTATGACACCCGCAGGGCCAGATTAAGAGCATCATGGGCCTGGTGCTGAGGATTTTGGTGGGCCTTTTTATGGAAACAAAATGAAAATGCAAACATTTTTTGCTAAAACAAATTAAATATACTCTCACCAGTAATATCAGCCGTGCAGCCTTTGAGCAGCAGCAACACCCCCAATACCACCTGCTATGCAGTCTCTTAACAGCATAGAGAGACCACATTTCCAAACTGCCATTCAGGGACATCAACCCTTCCCAAAAAAAGATGAGGGGGGGTGTAGTCTCGGAGTTGATGGGGAAATAGGTGGCAGGGGTGATTTTTCGGGGAAATGGCTGGTGTTAGCACTTAAAATCATCCTGAAACTATGCTTGATATGGCGTCAGGATGATCAAATTCCATTATTTCTATTACTATATTGTAATATATAGTGAAATAGTTCAACTCACCATGATGCAGAATCAGTGGGAACCTGAGCTTGTCACTTGCCACCAGATGCAGCGTGTCACTTGCCACCATCGCCTGCCTAGAGATGCAGTATCCCAGATGCCACCCATAGCCTGCCACCAGATACAGTGTGCCACTTGCCACCAGATACGGTGTGTCACTTGCCAGCAGCCTTTTACCAGATACAGTGTGCCACTTGCCACCAGCAGCCTTTTACTAGATACAGTGTGCCACTTGCCACCAGCAGCCTGCCACCAGATACAGTGTGCCACTTGCCACCAGATACAGTGTGCCACCAGATACAGTGTGCCGCTTGCCACAAGCAGCATGCCAGATACAGTGTGCCACTTGCCGCCAGATACAGTGTGCCACTTGCCACCAGATAGTGTGCCACTTGCCACAAGCAGAATGCCACCAGATACAGTGTGCCACTTGCCACAAGCAGCCTGCCACCAGATACAGTGTGCCACTTGCCACAAGCAGCCTGCCACCAGATACAGTGTGCCACTTGCCACAAGCAGCCTGCCACCAGATACAGTGTGCCACTTGCCACAAGCAGCCTGCCACCAGATACAGTGTGCCACTTGCCACAAGCAGCCTGCCACCAGATACAGTGTGCCACTTGCCACAAGCAGCCTGCCACCAGATACAGTGTGCCACTTGCCACCAGACAGTGTGCCACCAGATACAGTGTGCCACTTGCCACCAGCAGCCTTCCACCAGATACAGTGTGCCACTTGCCACCAGCAGCCTTCCACCAGATACAGTGTGCCACTTGCCACCAGACAGTGTGCCACCAGATACAGTGTGCCACTTGCCACCAGCAGCCTGTCACCAGATACAGTGTGCCACTTGCCACAAGCAGCCTGTCACCAGATACAGTGTGCCACTTGCCACCAGCAGCCTTCCACCAGATATAGTGTGCCACTTGCCACCAGCAGCCTTCCACCAGATACAGTGTTCCACTTGCCATCAGCAGCAAGCCACCAGATACAGTGTGCCACTTGCCATCAGCAGCAAGCCACCAGATACAGTGTGCCACTTGCCATCAGCAGCATGCCACCAGATACAGTGTGCCACTTGCCATCAGCAGCATGCCACCAGATATGGTGTGCCACTTGCCACCAGACACAGTGTGCCACTTGCCACCAGCAGCATGCAACCAGATACAGTGTGCCACTTGCCACCAGCAGCCTGTCACCAGATACAGTGTGCCACTTGCCACCAGCAGCATGCAACCAGATACAGTGTGCCACTTGTCACCAGCAGCCTGCAACCAGATACAGTGTGCCACTTGCCATCAGCAGCATGCCACCAGATACGGTGTGCCACTTGCCACCAGACACAGTGTGCCACTTGCCACCAGACACAGTGTGCCACTTGCCACCAGCAGCATGCAACCAGATACAGTGTGCCACTTGCCACCAGCAGCCTGTCACCAGATACAGTGTGCCACTTGCCACCAGCAGCCTGCAACCAGATACAGTGTGCCACTTGTCACCAGCAGCCTGCAACCAGATACAGTGTGCCACTTGCCACCAGCAGCATGCAACCAGATACAGTGTGCCACTTGCCACCAGCAGCATGCAACCAGATACAGTGTGCCACTTGCCACCAGCAGCATGCAACCAGATACAGTGTGCCACTTGCCACCAGCAGCATGCAACCAGATACAGTGTGCCACTTGCCACCAGCAGCATGCAACCAGATACAGTGTGCCACTTGCCACCAGCAGCATGCAACCAGATACAGTGTGCCACTTGTCACCAGCAGCATGCAACCAGATACAGTGTGCCACTTGCCATCAGCAGCAAGCCACCAGATACAGTGTGCCACTTGCCACCAGCAGCATGTAACCAGATACAGTGTGCCACTTGCCACCAGCAGCATGTAACCAGATACAGTGTGCCACTTGCCACTCCCTGCAGCACTCTGCCCAGACGGATAGAAGGGACAGGGCCTGCATTGTCAATCAAATCCCTGAAACCCCCACCCATCCTGAGCTGGGATGGTATGGCCGTGTGTATGTATGCCAGGAGTATTGATCAGACCAAGTTGTACAGGGGGGTTGTGTGTGCAAAACTTTGGGCTCACACTGGTGTGCTGCAGTCGGCCGCACTGCTTATGTATCTGCAGTATTAGCTGCAGTCCTATTGGTATACATCAGGTTGCAGGTTTTTGCTGGTAAGATGCAGCATGTAGGAATTTTGGTGTGCTTTCATAAAATGCAGAAAAAACACACAACCTAATAGAAATCAATAGGACTGCGGGTAAAACACAGGAAAACTGTGGATACACCAGCAATGGGCCAAAACATAGCAAACCAGTGTGAACCCACCTAAAAGAACAAGGGACCGAGCACTACCACAGGCTGATGACACAATTCTAAACACTTTGGCTGCAGTTATAAGAACTACTGCTGGAAAAAAAAAGTTAAAAACGAGGGAAGGGAGATAAGAGTCCAGTCACTGAGCTCACATTTGGATGGTCTCTGCATCACTCAGAGATTTCCTGTTCACCTTCTATCTGCTGGTGTTCTGTTCATAATTTCCCTCCCACACGGCTCCTTCACTGAACAAACTTCACAGAGGGAGAGGGGAGGGGAAAGGCAGAGCCAACTCAGCCTCTCCCATTTGTGTAGGGGGGGCTGTGCACTGTGACATTGTAATAACCACAGTGAGCCAACACAAGTGCAGCCAAACACCCCTACATTTACATACAGCTTCTCCTGTCCCATAGAAGTTTATGGACATGAGAAAATCGGGCTTATACTGCTGGCTGAGTGGGCCTATTTTAAGGCAAAGGCCTGGAGCTGCAGCTCCATCAGCCCCTATGTTAATCCGGCCCTGGACACCCGGCATCCTAAATATAAGGACAACGTTGTCAAAAAACGTTCATGGCAGGAAATTGGCAGAGACCTCTTGCCAGAGTGGAGCAGGTGCTCTTCCCAAGTTCAGGCTGACAAATGTAAGTTTTTTTTATTACCTTTTACTACCTGTATATGCTGTCCTGTATTTTTTAGATGGTGTACATTAATTTAATTTATTAGATTTTAACAAACAGCATGTGGTCACCCCCAAATCTGTACCAGGCCACATGCTGTAAACATTGTGCACATAACAGCTTTATCTAGGGATGGATGAGTGCCTAAAAAAATTTATATTCTTAGAATTTCTAAGGTTAGTAATATGACATACACCACAAATGTGAGATAAAAAAGTTTTATTTCTCATTGCCAAAATTACATACAACATTTTTCATACGGCACACTTAGCATTATATTATCATGCATTTACATCAAGAAAACAAATACATATTTATTTTTAGTCAATAGAATTCATCTGCCAAGGCACCTCCCCAGCTGGTGACAAAAAAAATTCTTAAATTCTTCTCTAATAAGTGTACCAGTAGTGCTGCCCGTAGGAATATTGAAATGTGCTGCCTCCATGTTATGGGTCAGGGAATCTTCAAAAAGAAACCCATCTCGTTCACGCACATAGTTGTGCAGTGCACAGGCAGCTTTAATCGCACTGATCGCATGATCAATACTGAGGTTAATAGAAGTATGCATGATTCTCCACTTATTGCAAAGAATTCCAAATGTACATTTTTCTACTCGTCGTGCCCTAGTCAGCCTATAATTGAACACTCTTTTTTCAGTTGTCAGAGAGCGACTTGAATAAGGCCTGAGCATGTTCTGGGAAAGTGCAAAAGCTTCATCTCCGACAAATACATGTGGGAGGAGAGGCTCTGTAGTCCCTGGCAGGGGAGAATTATTGGGCAAGTCTAGAGTATTGTCACGCAGCATGCGGCCAAATGAGGAATGTGAAAATACACTAGAATCTGAGCTGCTGCCATAAGAACCTACATCAACATAAATAAATTTATAATTTGCGTCTGCCACTGCCATTAATACCAACGAAAAAATTTTTTTTTATTAAAAAATTGGCTCCCACTAGCTGGAGGCTTGAGGATGCGTACATGTTTGCCATCAATGGCTCCAAAACAGTTGGGGAAGTTGCATCGCTCCCAGAATAAGTCTGCTACCATCAGCCATTCTTCTTGTTTGGGCTTCTTCATAACGATGTCCTTCAGTTCTTCCCATATGACTAGGCAGGTAGCATGAACAATGCCACTAATCGTTGATTTTCCAACCTTGAATTCATAGTGCAAACTTCCAAAAATGTCATTATGTTGTTATATATTTTTCAGTGCGCTACTTACAGACAAGATGGTGTAGCATGCGTGATGCTTACAGAAAATATATGCGGCACCTCAGAGAAACAAGGAGTGGCTCGGGGGCAGCTCCTAAGGTACCCTATATGTTTGCCAGGGACTTGGATTTTCTACAACCCGTTGTGGAGATAAGGGAGTAAGTTTTCATGTACATCATCTATGTAACGCACAATCTGGTAATCATTAATATGCCTAGTTAATTTTTTAAATTTTTACAATATAAAACAGGACAGAATCTAGTTGGGAGGAGCAAGATGTTTTGGAGGAAGAACCAGAACAACAAACAGAGGAGGAAGCACCCATTGATATTCCACAAGACACAGAGGATTTAGCACTAATCCAAACCTCTTCCAGTCTCTGGGAAACTAATCCAGATGAACAATGTTCAGGGGCAGAGGAGGCTGTCCCTGGGCCATCCTCTGCTCCTGCACACATTGGTCAGCCTGGCAAAGTGCCACGGAGGCGCCCAGCACTATCCCAACCTGACCTAAGTGAGCGCTTATTAGACATGTTAAAAAACATGACCGCAAAGGTGGATGCATTTTTATGTCCCGATACAATCCTGGCGCTCAGTTTTGTACCACTAATTAAAAAGGTACCCCCAGAGCGTTACTATGAAATGCGAAAAAATATAGAAAAAATGATGCACTCCTCCCAGCCACAGCAGGAACCTGCATTTAACTACCCAAATGTGCCCCAACCAAGACCTCCCCATAACTACCCAAGATACACGCACTACCCTGAGCAGCAACACCATCCTTACCCCTATAATCCACCATCATATCCCTCAAGTTATGACAGGCCAATCTCCAGATATGAAGGGCCACACAGTAACCTTTCCTATCCCATCCCAGCCCCCCCCCCCAAACTCAGGGTATGTATGTGCAAAGTCAACATGGGGAGGCTAGGCCTGCTCCCCACACTGCCAGTGATGACCCAGCTTCCGCAACTCAATACTCCTATGAGGCCCCTTTCCACAAAACAGAATCTGTGATGAGGTCTGTTCATGGTTGAGGACCAACATGACACATTTTGATAAAACAGGGAAGAGGCCTACTTGACGGGCAAGTTTTTTGTTTTTAAGTTATTTCAGAGTTAATTTATGTTTTATACATGGGTAAAGTTTTTTGTTTTTATCATATTTTATGATACGTGAATAAATAATTATTTCTACATTTTTTGTGCCGTCATATTTAAAAAAATACCCAGGTAAAAAAACATAAAAAATTCTAAAAACATGGTCAATATAACGGATGACAAATGACATGAGTGATGATAATTACCTTAATGTGATCCATAATCTTTCAGCAGGCTGAATACTTTTTCTGAAGCTCGTGTTCTGACGCTCCAAGCGAGGGGAGATTAAGCCCAGCAATTCGTCAAAACTGAGTAAAAAAAAAAAAAAATTCATAAATACATGTGGGAAAAACATTTGGGCATACTGTATAAAAAAGAGTGAGGTAAGTGGTTAAGGACATTATTTAGGGTAACAAGGCAGGCATCATTAGTTCCAATCTAATTATGGCAAAATAAGTGGCAGGAAAAAAAAATGGCATATGGGTCCTCATTTCAACAAAGAAGAAGCGACTGGCCTTTTAATTTAACAGTAACAATTGTCTGAGCCAAAAATGTTAAACAAAGCGGCGTGGCATCACCACCACCCACAAAGCAACTTGTCACTAGCAATTTTGGGCCACGGTATTTGGGGGGTAAAATATCCACACAAAAAAAGGGAATATGACCTGGCTTACACCAGGAGGGGGGTGCTAGCTGACGCTCATTTTGTGCCCTTGAGGCTGCATGCTGAAATAATGTACAGTTTGTATTTTGGGGGGGGGGGGGGGGGGGGTGTGGGGGGTGGGGGGGACAAGGCTTATTAGTTACAATAATCTTAGAATAACATAATCACACATAGGTTAGACTGGATGGACTTGTGTCTTGCAAATATAAAACACACTATACATCAATGGCTACAAATTAAGTATGGTTTGGCAGAAACAGTACTCACCTACTAATTGACATGCGTATGAAATTGAAAAATTTCTCTTCATGCCCACGGAGGTGCCCATACAAGATCATGAACTGGCCTCTCTCTTCACGATTTGCAATGATGGGATGAACCCAGTATCTTCTTCTTCTCCTCATCCTTCTCCTATTCTCTTCTTCAAGCAAGATTGCTGCTGTTGCATTATCATTGGCAGAGCAGCACACATCTTGCAAAGAAACACACACAACACAGGTACAGACTGCTGGACAACCAGGAAGTGTACACAGACCTACCAGGTTTTATAAGCAGCCAGACAATCAGCCAAAAAGCTTGCTCAGCACAAAATTAGCAACTCAAATTAGGCAGGAAGGGTTACTAATGAATTCGCAGCTGATTCGCACCTAAAACGCGTACAATCCGCAGAACAGCCAACGTTTCACTGCGCAGTCATGCAGGGCCTTCAATTCGCACCGCACTAGTCTGAACCCAGGCTAAGGCTACTTTCACACTGGGGCGGGGGGCGTAGAGGTAAAGTTGCTAGTTTTACCTGCGCTTTACCGCTGTTATAGCGGGGCTTTTCGGCTGCTAGCCAGGTGGTTTTAACCCCGCTAGCGGTCTAGGAAAGGGTTAAAAGCACCTGAAAAGCACCGCTGCAGAATCGTTTTGCTAGCGCTTCGGCAGCGCTGCCCATTGATTTCAATGGAAGGGGGAATTTTAGGAGCGATGTATATGGTGTATACTGCTCCCGCACTGCCCCAAAGATCCTGTTTGCAAGCGCACCGCCCAGTATGAAAGCACTGAGGCTGGGGAGGCATAAGAGGCACTTTTTGCACTTGAGAATAGTCCTAGTCAAGTCAGGCAGCAACAAGGTTACTAGACTGTATGGTTTGTTCCTAAAGGGCTCAGTGAGCCTCAGTCCCTCTCTCTAGCAGCAGATATTAAGTCCCCACAGCAGCAGTTCACCAGTCCCAGCAATATTGCAGCTCACCATCTGGTCACACACAGTGATTAGTCCACTCCCTGCTCTGCACCCTGGTGACTCTGGCTGTCGGCACCCCAAACTCAGCATTTCAGATCTCAATCAGGCCGCCAACATGCAGCAGTGACGTAAAAAAATCTAAAATTCTGTGTTGTCGCTAGAAGGGGGGAAGTGAGGGAATCTCACTTTGGAGGGATTTCCTTTCATTTCCTTTTTTGGCTTTTGGACAGGAAGTGAAGTACCAAAACATTGACAGGGGATATAACCCTCGATTACTCTATCCAAAATTGAAAAAAATAAGTTTTGCCTTCAGTTCTACTTTTGCAAACCAAAAAATAACCAAAAAGAGGAAGTTAGGGTTTACAGCATACATTTTAATGATAGTTTTGAATTGAAAAAATATTGAAAATTATTTTTTGAAATGACATGAAAACGTTAAAAGCTTATATTATTAGATTTTAGATCAAATATATAATTATTTACTTTTCATTAGGGCTGTGGAAATTAAAGATTAATTCCTTGATTAATCGTAAATTTTTTTAATCGTTCAAATTTTTTTTGATGGATAACATTTTTTTCACCTCTTCCGACGGCTTCCAGGTCTTCAGGGAGTTCCATCACTGACATCAACGTCACCGGACTCCTCCCCTCTTTCCTTTGTTAGCAGACGGAGGCACTTGGAGAAGGGGGGAGGAGTCCGGTGACGTTCTGATTGAACGTAACACGTACGGGGGAGGAGCTACGCATGACGTCACCCACTGCTGCCCTACGGAATTAACACGATTGTCGGCTTTACATGCTGTGTTTTTATCATCTTTATGTGAGTAGTTTGGGTAATCTTATACTTAAGCGGTGAGCACTTAGATCTTTTCTTTCTACCCATGACCTGGCGTCCTTGCTGAGATCTAAGGAGACGTGAGAAAAGTTTATGGTCTGTGTTAGCCCTTTTGATACCCGCTTGCATGACCACCTGTTTGCACAGGCATCCATGCCATAAGATGAGAGTAATTAGTTAGAGCGGAGGTGGAGGGATTGTCAAGCTACTGTGGAAAAAAAAATTACTTGTGTCAGTGCTACAATTTGAATTTAAAACGTATTTGTGTGAACTGTGAAGTTAAGTCATGGATTGTGGAAACTAACTAGTGTCGGGTGATTGTATATAGTGTATATCACATTTACCACTGACTAATGCAGAGTTGCAATGCAAGGAAATCAGCTAAAAGTAGTTGGATCTCTATGTGCGTTTATAATTAATCAAAATTAGTCGATTAATCGATTAATTTTAATCAGTAACAGCCCTACTTTTTATATGTTGTACAATACAAAACCAAGCTGGATTGGGGGGGTATTTTTATTAGGTAAAAAACGAGTATGAGCATTGGATACAACAATCAGGAGGGACAACATAAAGAAACCTGGCTGGAAGAGATGGCAAATATAAGATATTTGCTGGAAATTGTAAGGCCATCATATGCTGTAACTTAAGTTGGGGTCTTGAAAAAGTCCTTGAAGCCTTGCACACAGGATGAAAAATGATCATCCATTTTTATTTATTTTTTGCATGCTAGTCTCCATATCGAAAATGGAAAGGTTACTAAAGTTACGTATGCCAGAAGACAACTTCGGAAGTAATGTGATGTGTTGTATTGTATTGTAATGTGTTCTTTTGTTTCCAAGCATACGTGGTCTTGGTCTTCAGATTTTTTTCGGGCAAATACTGTACTGATTAAATGAAAATCATACGTTCTGTTTTTTCTGTGTTTGTCCCTTCGGTAAGGGCTAGCCAGCCCAAGTATAGGAAGCTGGAAGCCCTCTCTTATTAAGTTCTGCCAGATGCCATCTGGGTCTCCATAGACATATTGTCATTAGGAATTTGAGCCCATTCCATAATGGAAGCTTATATTCAATTAAAATTTTTGGTTTGCATATACAGTACAAATGTTAGGCCTACAGCATTACAAGTTATTTTTTAGGAGTTCCCAGAAAGCCAGGTTGTGGAGAACCATAAGATTTTTTTTTACAGTCTTGTGTCCTGCATTTACTCAAATGCTAAATTTTCCAACCCATATCAAAGCGTACCTTTAATTTATTCGCAATGTCACGACTTCCCTTCTGTTCTGTGAGTGTATAAAGACATAACATAGGGGTTATTGTAAGTTCACTCTTCAATGTGCTCCTTAATAGCCAGCCATCTCTTTTATTAGCCACATTTACAAACGTGCAAAATATCTACCAGGTTGAGTCATTTTTGTTGCAGTGTGAGGACCATTTCATGTAACCTGATTTTTCATATTCACTAGAAAATTGCCTCTACTAGTGTCTTTCTGCTCTAGTAATATATACAGGCCATTAAAGGTGCCTGGCAAACATCGGCCCACTCTGTTGATATAGCCTGACTTTTAGTGAGGCTGGAATATGTTATATACACAACACATTAAAATGGAAATAAATACATTACATTGCGGAGCGCTGATGAATTTGAAATGGAAATGTCATTTATATGTTAGGGGACAAGAAGGTCATTGAATGTAATATAGTATGTATATATGTATATATATATATATATATATATACACACACACACACACACACACACACAGTATATACATATATATATATATATATATATATATATATATATATATATATATATATATATATTACACAAATATATATAGAAAAATTTAACTATTTTTGGGCATTTTATTATCCCTTTAAAATACATATATATATATATATATTATACATTAGATCAGAAAGGAAGTGAGTAGAACGGCTGAAACTTTTAGATTTTTTTATTATGTTTGATATAATGTAACATTTTCTTTTTTTCACTCTGAGGTATATTTATCATTGATTTACTGAGCTATTATTAACCACTTGCCGACCGGCGCACGACGATATACGTCGACAGAATGGCACGTACAGGCAGGAGGGTGTATATATAAGTCCCTCCTTTAGCCTGTCCGTGCCATCGGGAGCGCGCCGGGAGCGGCGCGCTCCCGCGCCGGTCGGGACCCCCGTGAGTCCGATCGCAGTCCCCGCGGACTCGATCGCCGCGGGGACCCCGCGATCGTCTCATGGGAAGGCTGAACGGGGAGATGCCGAGATCTCCCCGTTCTGCCTAGCAACTAGTGACGCCGATCTCTGCTCCCTGTGATTGGAGCAGAGATCAGCATTCACTAGCTGACAGCCACGTCCCCCCACAGTAAGAAACACACCCCTAGGCATACTTAACCCTTACACTGCCCCCCTTGTGGTTAACCCCTTCACTGCCAGTGTCATTTATACAGGAATTAATGCATTTAAATAGCATTAATTGCTGTAAAAATGACAATGGTCCCAAAAATGTGTCAAAAATGTCCGATGTGTCCGCCATAATGTCGCAGTCACAAAAAAAATCGCAGATCTCCGCCATTACTAATAAAAAAAAAAAAATTATTAATAAAAATGCTATAAAAACTATCCCCTATCTTGAAAACGCTATAACTTCTGCGCAAACCAATCAATAATCGCTTATTGCGATTTTTTTTACCAAAAATATGTAGAAGAATACGTATCGGCCTAAACTGAGGAAAAAAAAGTTTTTTTATATATTTTTTGGTGATATTTATTAAAGCAAAAAGTAAAAAATAATGCATTTTTTTCAAAATTGTCGCTCTATCTTTGTTTATAGCGCAAAAAATAAAAACCGCAGCGGTGATCAAATACCACCAAAAGAAAGCTCTATTTGTGGGAAAAAAAGGACGTCAATTTTGTTTGGGAGCCACGTCGCACGACCGCGCAATTGTCAGTTAAAGCAACGCAGTGCCGAATCGCAAAAAGGGGCCTGGTCCTTTGGCTGCAAATTGGTCCGGTCTGAAAGTGGTTAAGCGAGATTCCTAACCTGGAATTAAAGTGGAACTAAACTATATCACCACAAACTGAAAATGCTGTTTAATACATTTTTTATATTTACAGCAAAGTCACCCAGCCATCCATGTCTCCTTGCGGTATTTTGTTGAGAAGTCTCTTTGATTTCTGAACAAAATTCCCCTAGCAATTCTAGCCACAGCCATCTTAAGTAACGGCAGATGATTCATGTAGCATTTACTTCCTGTAATCCATAGGCATGCGCACAGGGTGTGCCGAGTGGGCCTGGGCCCACCCTAATCACCCTGTGCAGTGCCGATTTCCCCTACTTCCGAATGCCCCACTGTCTCCTCCCTGCAGTGCTGCCAGCTTCCCTCCTCTCCTGCCAGCAGCGTGTGATGGTGTATACCAGGCTTTAGCCCTCCTGAAAAGTCTCATGAATGCCAGTGATGTCTTGGCTTCTCTTGATGGGGAGGGTAAGACAATTCTTCTGTGCTGCTAGTGCATTCCAAGCAGCGTTGCTTCTCATGTAAGTCGCAGTGCAGATCTAAATGGTATCTGCTTACCTGGATCCATTTCAGTGGCGGCTGCTCATAAGGGGCACAGGGGCGCCGCCCTCCTAATCCATGCACCGGCCCCTAATCTCCATGCAGGGCGCCAGACGCATGGATTTCAACGCTTTTCTTTTAAGCACATGATTAGAGCCTGAGGCTCAAATTAACTTAAAAAATGGTGGGCTCGGTGGCGCAGAGCACTGCACCCTGAGTCCACCAACTTGTGTGACATTATAGAATTAAGCCCTTAACGCCGACCATACACACATATGCAGCCTCGGCTTTAAGGGGTTATACCGGGATAATGTGTACAGCTGCAGACATCATCCCGGTACCGTTTTTTTAGAGCGAGTAGTCGGCTCTTCAGGGATAACAACCGATGCGGCTAAAAGCCGCTCGGCTGTTATCCCAAAGGAGCGAGAGGGGACGTCCTCCCCTCGCGCCGCTCTTCCTGGCCCCCCCGTCCCACCAGGAGACCCGATTCACAATGGCTAGAATGAGACTGGAAGGAAGCTGGAAACGGCTGTGTTTCAGTCTTCTTTGTGTAAACACGGAAGCGACATCACAACGTCACTTCCGGTTTACTCAGGTGCCAATGACGCCTTTTTTTTTAAATTACAGTATTCAGAATCGCAGTTTTTGGTGATCTGAATACTTTGAAGGGCAAAGGAGGGATTTGGGGTCTTTTAGACCCCCGATCCCTCCATAAAGAGTACTTGTCACCACCTATTACCTAGTACCTATCCCCCCCCCCCCCCCCCACTGAAATGCCAATTCAGTCACAATGAAGCAGTGAACGTTACAACATTGTTTGTTTGCTTACGACGGGGCTGTTCCCAGTCGCAATTATCATCATGATGAGCAACGAAGCTCATTTTCATTTAAATCGAACAGTAAATAAGCAGAACCTTCATTACTGGGCTCCTGAAAATCCTAGGAACACTCAAGAAAGACCTCTCCACTCTGCACGTGTTACAGTGTGGTGTGCGGTTGCCCCTTTTGGTATTATCGGCCTGTATTTATTTTGTAGAAAACTGCTTAAAGGTGACTGTTAACTTGGAACATTACATTCACATGCTGAACAACTTCTTATGACCAGAATTGCAAAGATGACAAATAAACATGAGAAATGTTTATTTCAGCAGGATGGTGCCACGGCGCATACTGCCAATGCACCAATGGAAGTTCTTTGAAACATGTTCCCTGGGTGCCTCATTTCATGGCTCCCAAGGTCTCTTGACTTGTCATCATGTGATTTATTCCTATGGAGGTACCTGAAGAGCCGTGTGTACACCCACAAACCCTATAATTGGAATGAATTGAAGGATGCCATCCAACAAGAAGTGCTTACGATTGATCAACAGTAGGGATGGGCCGAACACCCCCCTGTTTGGTTCGCAGCAGAACTCCCGAACAGGCAAAATGTTCTAACCCCGAACAGCGAACCCAATTGAAGTCTATGGATGCCGAACAGGAAAAATCTAAAGTGACCATTTTTAAGGCTTATATGCAAGTTATTGGCCATAAAAGGGGTATGGGGGTCTGGGTACTGCCCTGGGGAACAAATATCAATATATATTTTTTTTAAAACAATCATTTTCAGGAGCAGTGATTTTAATGGTGCTTAAAGTGCAACAATGAAAATTAAAAATTCCTTTAAATATCGTGCCTGGGGGGTCATTTGCTTTAGAAATGTCAGTTTTGCTGTAGCATGTTCTGTATATGCTACAAATGCACCACTTTACAGGCACATTAAGGGGGGGCCCCAGGCACGATTTTTCATTTTCATTGTTGCACTTTAAGCATCATTAAAACCACTGCTCCTGAAATAATGATTGTTTTTTCTTAATTTTTTTTATTGATACATGTCCCCCAGAGTAGTACCCAGACCCCCATACCACTTTACGGCCAATCACTTGCATATAATGCCGTTTTTTTCTGTATTTTTTTTACCATCACTTTTTTTTATATTTAGCTGTCATTGTGGAAACCCATTGAAAGCTGATGACTCATTGGTTGTTAAGGACGCCACGGTCGGCTTCCCGGCCACGTTCCTTAACAACCAGCTTACACTGCGCACTGATTGGGCAAAGCGTTGCCCAATCAGGGCACAGAATGCACTGTGCAGCGAACACCCTGCAAATTCGGGTGTTCGGTGAATGGCCTAACATGCAAATGTTCGGCCTGAACTCATGCTCATTGGCGAACCGTTCACCCATCCCCAATCAACAGCCGAGTGATGGACAATTTCAAGCAAAGGATTGAAAGCTGCATTCAAGAGGATCTTCTAAATGACATTTTTTTCATAACTGAATAAAGTAACTCAAATGGCATGTTTTGACCTCTGTTTTTGTAAAAATAAATCAATTTTGAGTTGAAAATCTATGGAGTACTGTTTTTTCAAATCTGTCCAACTCCTGTTGGTCACCCAGGATATATTGGCGCTAGAGGGATGTAGCATAAAAGGACATGCAATACTGATCATAAAAGCATAACACATACACACGATCGGAAAAAGTCCGATAGGACATTGTTGTCGGAAAATTTGAGAGCAGGAGATAAAACGTTGTCAGATGGAGCCTACACACGGTCGGAATTTCCGACAACATTGTCCGATAGGACGTTTTTCGTCGGAAAATCCGACCGTGTGTACGGGGCATTAGTATGGAGCAGACAGCTCTGTAGGTACACAAGGAAAATGCCAGACTTTCCATCCACACAGCTCCATTGCCTGATCCCGCTACTCCACCGGGACCACTTAGTAGAGCCCAGAGAATGACAAGAACTACCTTATACATGCTCATTTGATCTACTAAGATATGAGTTGCCCTTTGTCTTACTTTTAATAAATTGGAGTAAACTAATGATGCACTTAGTCTGGCGCCCCTCTGTGTTTTTCTAGCATTAAAACTTAGGACACGCTTTGCCACTTTGAAACGTTTTCTAAAATAAAAAGAATGCAACCTGACATGGTTTTAAGATTGCTAAACCACTTATATGAATCCAAGCGCTTTCCTGGTATATATCAGCAGTATTAGAGGACAAAATCAGGTGTTACAGCAGATTTCCACACACAATGTAGATAAGTGCTACAAACGTGAAACAAGCATGAATCTGTACGACATCTCAGCATGGTTTGGTCGCCAAGTCTTATTTTTCTAATCAGTTTTGTGAGCTTCAACAGTCAGACAACATTGTTTTCTCCTAAGAGGATCTGAGCCATTAATACATGTTTACCCCGCATAATTTATGGCAATACATAAGTGAGGAAGCTCAGAGATTCTTAAAAAAAATTCTGTCTGGGAGTCTCAGGACCTGCTTGCTGTTCAGCTGGGAGGAGAAGCAATGGACCTGGCTCTTCCCTCCACAACCTCCACCTCTACTGCAGCATAAGGTAAGACCATGGATCGTTGTCACCCCAAACGTTCGATCAAGCACCGGGGAGGGTAGCGTGAGTAGATTGCCACCTTCCTGATCGATCGAGCGCTGTGTGGGGCAGTGGATCGCCACCATCCTGATCAAACAAGCACGTGGGAGGGGGGGTTAGTGTGAGCAAGCGCCGGGGAGGGGGGATATGGCAAGTGAGGGGGCCAGGTTTGTTTACCGCCCCCCCCCAAAAAAAAAAAAATTTGAGCACCAGCCACCACTGCTAATCGGTATAGTTTTTGTCTGAAAAAAAAATCGGAGAACCAAGACTATGCACGCTCAGAAATGAAAGAATACATTACAATACAGTACATTGCATTTAAGAAGTTGTATTCTGTCATACGAGAAATTTTGTAAATTGAGTAAACTCTTCATTTTCGATATAGACCAGCAATGAAAAAAAAAATTGACGATCGTTCGTCCAATATTTTCATTGTGTGTACGAGGCTTTAGACTTCTTTCAAATGGAAGTTGACACCCGTTCTGCATGCAGCCCATATTTGATATTGCGCCTGCACACGCCCCAAGCTGCAAGCAGACAGCCTATAGAGGTAGATGCAGATGAAGCAGCTTCATAGAAACAGCCGGACACAGCCACATGTCAAAATTTGATCTGAACAGACACTGTCTGGGTCTGGATCTGTGCACCCGTTCCTGCGCGCATGTAAAATTTTGACATGTGGCTGTGTCTGGCTCTGTCTGTGCAGCCACTGTGTCCATCTAGATAGGCTGTCTGCAAGCAGCTGTGGGCAAATACAGGCACAATAAGAAAGCGGCCTACAAGCAGAATGGTTATGGACACCAGTCTGAATGAAGCCTAACAATGATCAGACAAAGTTTACTTACCCGTCCAATCCACATGTAGCGCTTAACCCTGCAGGAGACATTGATGTTGATGGGTCCTCTGTTCAATTACGAGTCTTAAAACCACTCAGTCCCCACTCACACCCGGTGAGGTATGGAGGACCACTTGCACCTGGGTAACTTAAGTGTTAATAAGTCACAGATATATAATAATGCACAGAAATCAGACCAAAGACTACCACATGGTATGTGAAATAAGTGTATTATATAAAAGCAAGTAAACAATGCAAGACTTGGCTTCAAGCGGTTAACATATTAAGGTTGCAGAACTAATAAAGTAAATTTTGGCCTAACACATGACAAATTACCTAAGTTGCATCAATACTAGGGCTGTTACTGATTACAATTTTTGTGTTCGATTAATCGTTTTTTTTTTTGAATCGATTAATCGACTAATTTTGATTAATTATAATGCACATACAGATCCAACTACTTTTAGCTGATCTCCTTGCATTGCAACTCTGCATTAATCAGTGGTAAATGTGGTATACACTATATACAATCACCCGACACTAGTTAGTTTTCACAATCCATGACTTAACTTCACAGTTCACACAAATACGGTTTAAATTCAAACTGTAGCACTGACGTAAGTCATTTTTTTTCCTACAGTAGCGTGACAATCCCTCCACATTCGGTCTAACTAATCATTCTCACCTTATGCCATGGACCCCTGTGCAAACAGGTGGTCATGTAAGCGGGTTTCAAAAGGGTTAACACAGACCATAAACTTCTGTCACATCTCCTTAGATCTCAGCAAGGACGCCGGGTCATGGGTAGAAAGAAAAGAAAAGTGCTCACCGCTTAAGTATAAGATTTAATTTTTGTGTTCAAACACAAACTACTCACATAAAGATGATAAAAACACAGCATGTAAAGTCGACAATTGTGTTAGTTCCGTAGGGCAGCTGCGGGTGATGTCATGCGTAGCTTCTCCCCTGTACGCGTTACGTTTAATCAGAACTTCAACGCCACTGGACTTCTCCCCCTTCTCTTCGTTAGCAGACAGAGGCACTTGGAGAAGGGGGGAGGAGTCCGGTGACGTTGATGTCACCCGATCTCCGACGGAACTCCCTGAAGACCCGGAAGCTGATGGAGAGTTGAGTACTGATCAAAAGAATTTTGATCGATTAAAAAAATTTTGATCGATCAAAAAAATTAACGATTAATCAAGGAATTAATCTTTAATTTGCACAGCCCTAATCAATACAATTCCAAACTTTAACTGAGATAACTATTATTGAGCAAAATCTGATCTACATAACTCAATAATGACGTTTTTGAGTGCACTCTGTAGAGATACCCCAGATACGGGTATCAGTCAGTGTTTCTAAGCGGGGTATCCCTTAAAGGTGGTCGCAAAGTACCTGGCACCTTAATGCTAACGTTGGCCGGCTTGCGATGGGGCCCTTCTGTCGTTGGCATGTAAAAGTCTGTACCTTTAAGAGTAAGTGATGTATAGCTGCAGGGCTACTAAGTAAGGAGTAGTATATGTTGGACTGTATGTAGCAAGTGGTTAAATGTGGGTTCTCTTCTCTCCACTCCTGGCAGGTCCTGTCCCACATGCTTGGCGGTTATCGTATCTGACCATCAGGTCCCAGAGGCTCACACCGGCCATAGTCTCTCAGCTAGGATCTACAGATCCTGCTACCTGATTGGCTCAGGCTCCCTGCCATTGAAATGGGGGGGGGGGGGATTTTACACAGATACTCCTGGTCAGCGATTAGCTGCAGTTAAAGAGAGTAGAGAAGTTAGCTGCAGCACTTCCCAGATAAACTACAACTGGCAGCATTAGGTGGCTCATAAAATAGATTGTCACCAATTCTGTCATATAATAGACAAAAGTGAGACATTGAAATCTAATGACTATGTCCACCTTAAAGCTCAGCTTTAGCTGAATATTTATTTTATTTTGGATAAGGTGGGTTGGTTAGATCCTGTCAGTTTGTATTGCTCCTATTCCATAATGGGAAGATTTCATCTCACTTCCTGTTCTTCGGTGGGACACAAATAAAAACTCATAAATCTACCCACATAAACCTGACTTCTATATGGTTTATGACATAGTCCTGACCAAAGTATTTATTTTCTCTACAGTTGTTTGTTGCTGAGTAGTTTGCATCTAGCGAGGTTCTTCTTTATGGTAGGCTCAGACAACGTTTTAGCTCTTTGTATATATTAATTTTGTTTACATCATGTGAGAGTAAATATGGAGTATTTTTTGGTTAAATGGACTGCAGACAGTATATAGCGTACCATAGTGTACAATTTATGGTATATAGGCTCAGGCTCTTGCCTGGATCTGCTCAACATGGGTTAAAATGGCCACAGCTGCCCCTTATTTTATCACAAAACAATTCACAGTTTCAATTTACAATAGTCAAAACTAAAATATACCAATGAATCACAAAACAAATGTTGGTTACCAGTTTTTGGTGTCCAATAGCCAAAAGGCTTTATTAAACTCCACCCTTGACCCCAACCGCACCCCAGGGGCATGAGGACAGCTCCTGAATTGACTAATTACAAGTATCCAAAGGACCAAGCCCCATTAAACAACTAACACCAACATGGGGAGCCCCTACCACCAGGTGGGCACCCCCACTTTGTAACCATTTCACTTTTTCACAGACCCCCCCAAGACCCTCTAACCATCCAAGCTGTGACAACCAGCTATAAAAAACGAAATCTGATGACTTAAGCCTCGTACACACGATCAGATTGTTGGCCAACAAAACCGTGGACTTTTGTCCGAAGGGCATTGGCCCAAACTTGTCTTGCTTACACATGGCACACAATTGTTGGCCAACAATCACGAACATAATGACGTACTACATGGTTTTTCAGCTCTTTAGTGCCACCCTTTGGGCTCCTTCTGCTAATTTCGTGTTAGTAGAAGTTTGTTTGTTTGAAGAGTGTTGATTTGCGCTTTTCATTTTGTGCTTTTCAGTTCATTTCTGAACGGCTGTTTGTCAACCAGACATGTTGCGGAATCGGAGGAGATAACGTGTTATTTATTATTGGCCTTGGAGTTATTGCTTTGACATTATTTTTTTGGTTGAATAATGATTTGATTTGGTATATTTTTGGATGCATAGAATGCACTTTTTGGTTAAGTTCTACTGGCAGATAGCATGTCTAATTTTATTTGTTTTCTTTTTTTAATGCACAATAAAAAAATTGTGGAGAATAATACTTGGCTATGTGTTTTACTTCAAATTACAGTTTGGGAGTAGCAGTTACATTAAAAAAAATACAATTTAAAATTGACAAGGGACACCAACATATTTGTATCTTTGAACTTAAAAACTACGGGATAATGGTGTTGTGGTAGCCCCCCCCAAAAAAAAAAAAATTATTCTTGATATCACTAGAAAAAAAAGCCTTTGAAAATTTGTTTGCAATAACTCCATCAGTATCACTAGCAAAGCATCTTAATTATTATCCCATTAAAGAAGAAGAGAATTGTGCGCTGCATTTGGAGATTTCATAATTTGCCACGTCACGAATGGTAATTCTCCATTACGAACGCTAGTTTACAAGACCGACCGCTTCTGGCTCGTCTTTGCTTCCGAGCATGCGTGTTTGTTTTTGGGACTTTTGTCCGACGGACTTGTAAAATCCGACAACACACATTTGTCTGCGGAAAATGTTAAAACCTGCTATTCAACATTAGTCTGCGGACAATCTGACAACAATTGTCCGATGGAGCGTACACATGGTCGGATTTTCCACCATCAGCTTGTCATCACACATTTCCCATTGGAAAATCCGATCGTGTGTACGAGGCTTAACATTATATGAGGTTGGATGGAATGAGACACCCTTCTTCCTCGTCAATCTTTCCGGAAAGAACTCCCAGCAGTTACTGCAGGCCTGAGACTCTAATTTCTTTCACCTGAATATACTGCCTCCAATCAGGTAAGGACTGTTGTTATTCTCTAACCTTTTAACTCTTTACTAGGAACTATTCCTCCCCACAGTCATGCAGCAGTGGTCAGCATATTTAACCACTTCAATACAGGGCTTTTAAACACCCTTCCTTACCAGAGCACTTTTTGCGATTCGGCACTGCGTCGCTTTAACTAACAATTGCGCGGTCGTGCGACGTTACACCCAAACAAAATTGACGTCCTTTTTTTCCCACAAATAGAACTTTCTTTTGGTGGTATTTGATCGCCCCTGCGGTTTTTATTTTTTGTGCTATGAACAAAAGAAGAGCGACAATTTTGAAAAAAAAAATATCCCATTTTTTTTTAAAAAAAAATTTTTTTTTCCTCAGTTTAGGCCGATACGTATTCTTCTACATATTTTTGGTAAAAAAAAATCGCAATAAGCGTATATTGATCGGTTTGCGCAAAAGTTATAGCGTCTACAAAATAGGGGATAGATTTATCGAATTTTTTTTTTTTTTTTTTTACTAGTAATGGCGGGGATCTGCGATTTTTTTTTCGTGACTGCGACATTGCGGCCGACACTTCGGACACTTTTGACACATTTTTGGAACCATTCACATTTACACAGCGATCGTTGCTATAAAATTGCAATGATTACTGTGTAAATGTGACTGGCAGGGAAGGGGTTAACACTAGAGGGCGCTGGAGGGGTTAATGTGTTCCCTAATAGACGTGATTCTAACTGTAGGGGGAGGGGACTCAAGGGGAGGAGACCGATCATGTGTTCCTCTGTACTGGGATCACATGATCGGTCTCCTCTGCACTGACAGGACGTTTACACACACAGCTCCACGTTCCCGCCCGGTCTCGTTGTTTTAACGGGCAATCGCGGGTGCCCGGAGGACATCGCGGCCGCCGGGCACTCGCACCGGGTCCGCGCGCGCCCCCCAGGCGGCCGGGAATCCGAGGACGTCATATGACGCCCACCCAGGATGGTAGATCCACCTTGTGGGCGTCATATGACGGCGGGCGATATTGAAGCGGTTAAAGTGGTTCTAAAGCCTAAACACTTTTTATCTTAATGTATTTCCTTGCATTAAGGTAAAAAAATGTTTGGGCATCGATTTTGCCCCCCCCCCCCCCCTTTATACTTACCTAAGCCCTCATTTGATCCAGCACTGTGCACATCTGCAGCTCTTGTCTCCCCTCACATCCTGGTCTCATTGGCTTTGCTGGGGCACCGGGAGCCATTGACTCCCAGTTCTGTCAATAAAAGCCATTGATGAGGGAGTGGGGAGTGTCGCAGTCTGTGTCAATGGAAGCAGCAGTGGGGTTCGAGAGCGAGCACGCAAGAGTGCCCCCATGGGGAGCAGCTTACCATGGGGGTACTGGACAGAGAGGAGGAGCCAGGAGTGCCAGCAGCGGACCTAAGAAGAGGTGGTTCGGGGCCGCTCTGTGCAATTCCATTCCAAAGCATGAACAAGAAGGGTGCGACTAACTACAAAAAGCATCCCCTAACTATGGAGTGAGGAAGGGGGAAAATTATTGAAAAGCAAACAGACAATGCATGTGTAACATGATAGGTATCTTTGTGTGCTGGCCAGAGCAGATAGAATCCTACAAACTATAGGCTGGGTTCACATTGCAGCACATAGCGGCTCACAGCAGGAGTCCAGTGCGTCTCCATTCACTTGTTCAGGTCCGATTTCAGCCCGAATTTTGGGCTGAACTCGGACCTTAAATTAACCAAAAGAGGCACAGGACCCCTGTGCAATTCGCACTGGAGCTCAATAGAGAGCCGGTCACAATCTCCTGCTTTGCGAATTGGATGTGGAGAAAACCTGCATCCAATTCACACTGGTGTGAACCCAGCTTTAGTGAAAGGGGAGTGCTGGGCACCACTGCATTGTCTTACTTGCTCTATGCAATGATTTATCACAGGGCCCCAACACCCCAAACTTTCTCTTCTGGGGTACCTCGTGGGCGCATTTGGCAAACACATAGCAAGCCACTTGTGTGGGCTCGATCACTGAGCTTGGCTGTGTGTGTGTGTGTCTATTGACACACACAGCCCAGCTTGGCCCGCCCCTGCTCCCTCCTCACACAATTTGATTGACAGCAGCAGGAGCCAATGGCTCCTGAGGAGAGAGAGAGAGATTGCGTGCTGCTTTCGGGCACATCGCTGGATCAAGATCGAGCTCAGGTAAGTATTTAGGTGGGGGCTGGGGGGGAGCTGACCATGGAGGTTTTTTTTCCTTAAGAATGCAGAGAATGCATTAAGGTAAATAACATTAATCCTTTACAACCACTTTAAGGATCAATATCTGTTTGCAACAACTGATTGATAGCTAGCTCTTAAACTGTCAACTCCTTAGCTACTTTTTTATTATTGATAGGGGTCATTATAACTTTTAGCTTGGGGTGATTAGAGGTCAGTTGTTACATGCTAGTCAGTTCAAGAGCTGCCTTTTTTTTGTAGCACCTCACTGTACGCTTTGAAAAATAATAATGTAAAATCAGTGCGCACCCAAAACAACACTCCCTTATCCCAGATATTCTGCAAATTCCTGCCATATCCCCATATCCCTAATATTTGTATGGCTATAAAATAAACCGCATTAGCATTGGCCATTTTTTTTGCTGGCATTTTGGGGTGACTATTTCTGCCAGTCAAGGCTTTTTTTTATTCAAATAAGAAAAGATTGGGTTGCTTCTGCTTTTGTAATTCTTAAGCCAAAAATATTTGCCAAAGAATATTATGACTAGGAATGTCCCTTAAAACCATGCTGGTTCTGAAATCCTCAATCCTGTTATTTGAAAGATATGTGTATTTTCCATGTCACACTTGAAGCCACATGAACAGGACCCTGTCCCTACTATAATATTTTATTTTATTTTATTTTTTTTAATGGCATTGGCACAGACTCTTCATGGCAGTACCCAGTTTTCCATGCTTTTTAGCTTTTCTTTTTTTTTAGTTTAGTATTAAGATTCACGTCCTATAAACTTTCAACTGCATTTTCTGCTAAGTTTAGGTTTCACAAATTTCAAACAGGGTTGTACAGACCCTCCCACCCGCTTCCGCTATCCAAAAACTAAGAAGTATGGAGGCTTAATTGACAAAATAAGGTTGCATTCAGACAGGAGTTTAGCCATGGTGCAAATTCCAGCAGCAAAAATCTACTGATTCCTGTTGCTGGGATTGACAGTTGCATGTGGCCTGTACACCGTTGTTGGTGGCTGCAGCTATTTGTGCCTGTTCACATATCCAGCGATCACAGCTGGAGATTCCTACCACTAGGATTTGCACCAGTGCTAAAAGCCCATGCAAAAGAGAAGCCCGTAGCAAAAGACGCAGGTATAGGGCTGACATGACAGGGTAGCAGGGCCAGCTTGCCAATTAAGGGTTAACTGGGTGTTTTGAGTTGGTCAGAGCAGAGGGGGTGGCCAGAATAGTATGCAGCATAGTTAGGGAGGGGCCAGTGTCGGTTGGTCAGTTGGAGGTCACCGGACGAAGAAAAAGCTCTGTTGTCTATATTATATTTGGAACATTTGGCATTTATTGTTGTACGTTATAGCAGTTGAGATCTTTGGAGGCCTTCTAAATTAAGACCAGTATGGCATAGTGGGGAACTCATCTTGGTATGGGATCATTGGGAAGATGCCAGTTAACTGAGGTTTAACTGGGCGTTTGGATATGGGTATCAGCATTGGAAGTTGAAGAGTTGGTATTGTCCCAGAGGCGGCGTGCTGCGACTGGGGACCTGGTGTGTTACGCTGATACTATATAAAGTTGGGGTCTTTTCAAAGATCTACAACATGGTTACGATTGATCTGAAAAAGTATTGTTTGTAAATAATATGTGTTGCACTGACCCCCGAAGTTGCTGCTGATATTTGATTGGGCCTGCACTCTGCTATTATACCCCCAATAACTTGGCTCAAACCCCCTTGACACAGCTGTGATGCAGTGTTGATGTGAAGCTAACAATAGAGGATGACCCCACAGTGTACAATACAACAACATTGTACCTTTACCTGTACCTGGGTATCCGTGGCTCTACCTGTAGGAAAAGGAACAACACTGCACACCAATTGCAATTGACCAGATGTGTTTTTACTGGAACTGGTATAAAACAATAATTACAATAACTGCACTGTCGCACAAACGGAATGCGACAGTACAGTGGGTGTTCACAACAATTACAAAGTTTAAAGACTTCTTGGATAACCCTTGAGAATGTGTCTCCAAGTGGGACTAATGCTCAGAGTGGCAATGCCTCAGACTCTGGGCACCTTCCCACTTCCAGCATGCTGTATCAACCACAGTTATGCAAAACCATCAATCTTATACAGCACAACACAATTTGTATTGGGAGCTCCCCCTACTTTATAATGCAGTCCCTTTTTAGAGTAATTGAAATGCAAGGCCTTGCACTAAAGAAGTAGTCTTTAGTCTTCTGCTAGCTATTGTGTTGAAGCAATTGTAATCCAAAGGGTTTAACAAACAAAGAACATGTAGCACACTTATAACTGCCTCCGGTGTAGTTAACTCCAAATTACTTAGTGTCAGTTCTCAGTGGAGTATAGGCTTGAGGCCTGCTTAAGCTCAGTCTAATAGTGTAAGACCTCCGCTGTGGGACTACAGGTCCCAGCAACACTGTGATATGAGTCTAGGCGTGTAAAAGTGTTAATGACTATGGGCGACAGCCCTCTCACCCAACCAGGCCTGGAAGAATAGGAAACCTCTGCTCAGGTGTCTCAGTCCTGCTTCACGCCAGCCAGCGCTGTCACACTGCTCTGCTCTGCAAGATGACCGGGACCCACAGATGGTTCCGACAGGTGTCTCTGGATCCTTCCCGATCTGGTCACACTGTCTCTCCAGCACGCAGGTATAAGGCAGGATCGCTGGTTGTTCCGCTCCGCAATTGCAGCAGGTGCGCTCTCTGGAACACCTCCTCTGTGATCCTTGTAGGCAGGCCACACGTCCAGAAGAGAAATAAAATGGCCGTGCGTGTCCTTTTATAACCTACCCAGCATGCAGTTCAATGCTGAGTGTTCCTGGGTAGGCATTGTGGGTAGGTAGGTCATAGTATAATGTAAACAAACATTTGATTTTTTTAACAGTATACCAAATAAAAGAGATTCATGTTTATAGCACTACCCCCATATGGGTTGCAGATGACAGGGTTCCCCACTCCTACACAGCTAGGCAAATAGCATTTTCAGCTTTAATCTAGAGACAAGGAACAGTCTTTGAACTTTGTTTTGATAATTTATTAGGGGTAATAACTTGGATGGGGAATATGAATTATGGGATGCCCAACTTGACAGTAACAAAACCAGGGAGAACTTCCTCCCTATATACAACTCTGATTGATGCCTCTCCTTTACTTTGTAGAACTCTGATTCCTCTCTTGGCAGCTAACAGTATCTGTTAGAAAAGCAAAAGACCCTTAAGGACTAGGAACTCGCAGTCCCTTTATAAAGTAGCACAAAGTGTTTTAAGCTGAATCCTGGAGTACCTCCAACTCCCTTGTAGACACTGACCCCAGCTCTACCGACTGCAGGAAATGCCAGCCCACCTGGCTGCCTCTTCATCAGTCTACCCGACTGACTTTTCACCAGTTTACCCGACTGACTCTTCACCAGTCTACCCGACTGACTCTTCACCAGTCTACCCGACTGACTCTTCACCAGTCTACCCGACTGACTCCGGAGACTTCCCAGGGCAAGATTAGGGAAGATTGAAGCACACCGCTATTTTCCAGAGAGACCTGCTACATGTAGCAGTCTCTCCCCTTGTAAGTCCCTATCCATGGTGTAGTACTCACACTGTCCTCCATGCTCCCACTGCCTCTTGGGGAAGACTCCCTCCAAACTGTTTCCGTTGCCAGGATCTTCCCAGGCCAGCACCTGAGCTCCCGTGGCTGAGCACCCTCTCCCAGACTAGGGGGTTCACCCCAAGGGTCACCAACAGTCCCCTCAGCACTCCATCTCCATCTTCCACCCGATTCCCCCTGCTGGCATGGCTCATCCATACTTATGAGCTGGCCTGACCACCCTGCCAGGCCCTCCACCTGAGGATTGATCAAACTCCCCTGAGTATGCAGATCAATCCTCCTGGCCTCCACCTTCTAGCCTTTAGAAGTTTCTCCAAACTTCCAGACCCAGGGGAGGTACTAGAGACTTGTCTGCATGAGTCATCCAGAGTCAGACTACTGGATAAAAAATATAAACAAATATTTATGTATCTTAATTTTTCATAGAGTTTTTGTCCACTCTGCAGCTATTGCTGCTAAATTTGGATTAAGCTTCTTGCAAATATTAGACTTTGGACAGACATGCATGAAAAACCTGACCACCAAAATACACTATATTGCCAAAAGTATTGTGATGCCTGCCTTTAAACGCACATGAACTTTAATGGCATCCCAGTCTTAGTCCGTAGGGTTCTATATTGAGTTGGCCCACCCACATCTATAACAGCTTCAACTCTTCTGGAAAGGCTGTCCACAAGGTTTAGGAGTGTGTCTATGGGAATGTTTGACCATTCTTCCAGAAGCGCATTTGTGAGGTCAGGCACTGGTGTAGGACAAGGAGGCCTGGCTCGCAGTCTCCGCTCCAATTCATCCCAAAGGTGTTCTATTGGGTTGAGGTCAGGCCAGTCAAGTTCCTCCACCGCAAACTCACTCATCCATGTCTTTATGTACTGGTCCAAATCATTTGGTGGAGGGGGGATTATGGTGTGGGGTTGTTTTTCAGGGGTTGCGCTTGACCCCTTAGTTCCAGTGAAGGACAATTTCATGCTCCCAACTTTGTGGGAACAGTTTGGGGATGGCCCCTTCCTGTTCCAACATGACAGCGCACCATTGCACAAAGCAAGGTCCATAAAAACATGGATGAGCGCGTTTGGGGTGGAGAAACTTGACTGGCCTGCACAGAGTCCCAACCTCAACCCGAGAGAACACCTTTGGGATTAGGTTGAGCATAGAGTGACAATATAAACAAAGAAAGAATTTTCTCCTGCGCTTATGAAGGCGTTGTTGGTATGAAATGGTAGTACTTTCAAAGGATAAATTAAAAGGAGATCATGTGAGTCCCGCTGCCTAAACTGACCAGGGGGGGTTTGAAGTAAGCCAAGTGTAAGAAAGGGATGAAAGGCACGTGATCTAATACATTGATCAAGATGTTGCAGTTTATTCACGGAAAAAGAAGTCCATACAAAATGTATCTACGTATTCAATAAATCAGGTTGCAAGTATACACATTAAATTAGAAAAATAGGCATGCCCATGCAAGGGCAAGTACTAGAATTTACTGACGCGTTTCGAGAAAAGAAACCCTCTTCATCAGAGCCTTGTAGAACGACAAGAGAGGTCTGTATAGTGTTGTGGATCAAACATACAGGGGATTTGTTGGTTGGGAGGAGTGACACATGTTAAGTGATGAGTTCTCCTATACTCCAAGTTTGTCCACATCCCACCGCTCTAGATGGAATAAATACCAAAAACATATAAAATATAATACAGAGCTTGTATATGGAAAATTGTTGTTGAAATTATATGTCATACCATACAGACCAAAAGAGACGTGTAGAGAACAATGATACAAATAGTAATAAAATTAAAATCAAATCTAAGATGTATGATTTAAAATCATATTTAAAAACATGTATATTTAAGAATTGAAGCGATTGAATTGATGAAACATAATGGAACCGTTATAAAAGCATTCTTAAAAAACATTCTTAGAAACCATTAAAAAGCCATAGAATAAGCCACGAAACTACGTATTGACTTATGGGAGAATTAAAAGCATTGCAATTTGCTGGAGTTGGTGTGCTGTGCATGATTGCAGATTAAGTGTAAGTGTGAATGGATCGTGTGCAAATATGCTGTACATACATATATACACATATAGGCTATCAGCGCGCAATCAGAGCACATAAACACATACGTGCAAAAGAGTGCGCATTGTTAACCACTTCCCGCCCGGTCAATAGCATATTGACGTCCGGGAAGTGGTTTCGTTATCCTGACTGGGCGTCATATGACGTCCTTCAGGATAACAGCCGCCGCGCGCCCGTGGGGGCGCGCATCGCGGCGATCGGTGGAGCGGTGTGTCAGTCTGACACACCGCTACACTGATCTCGGTAAAGAGCCTCCGGCGGAGGCTCTTTACCACGTGATCAGCCGTGTCCAATCACGGCTGATCACGATGTACACAGGAAGAGCCGTTGATCGGCTTTTCCTCACTCGCGTCTGATAGACGCGAGTAGAGGAGAGCCGATCGGCGGCTCTCCTGACAGGGGGGGTCTGCGCTGATTGTTTATCAGCGCAGTCCCCCCTCAGATGCCCACACTAGACCACCAGGGAAGCCCCCAGGACCACCAGGGAAGCCCCCAATACCACCAGGGAAGCCCCCAGCATGTGGATGGCCAGGTACATCCCCCATGGCCATCCACATGTTAAAAAAAAATGCCAAAAATATGCCAATCAGTGCCCACAGATGGGCACTGATTGGCACATCATATTTAATAAAAAAAAAGTTAAAAAAGGGATGCCCAGCAATGCCACCCATCAGTGTCATCAGTGCCACTCATCAGCGTCCATCAGTGCCACCTATCAGTGCCCATCCGTGCCCACCCATGCCCACCTATCAGTGCCCATCCATGCCACCTATCAGTGCCACCTATATGTGTGCATCAGTGCCACCCATAAGTACCCGTCAGTGCCGCCTATGAGTGCCCGTCAGTGCCGCCTATGAGTGCCCGTCAGTGCCGCCTATGAGTGCCCATCAGTGCCACCTGAGTGCCCATCAGTGCCGCATACCAGTGCCACCTATCAGTGCCACCTATCAGTGCCCATCAGTGCCGCCTATCAGTGCCCATCATCAGTGCCACCTCATCGGTGCCCCCTAATTGGTGCCACCTCATCGGTGCCCATCAGTGCCGCCTTATCAGTGCCCATTAGTGCCGTCTTATCAGTGCCCGTCATTGTAGAAGAAAACGCACTTATTTACAAAAAAATTAACAGTGACAAAGAAAAACGATTTTTTTTGCAAAATTTTCGGTCTTTTTTTGTTTGTTGCGCAAAAAATAAAAATCGCAGAGGTGATCAAATACCACCAAAAGAAAGCTCTATTTGTTGGAACAAAATGATAAAAAATTTGTTTGGGTACAGAGTAGCATGACCGCACAATTGTCATTCAAATTGCGACATCGCTGAAAGCTGAAAATTGGCCTGGGCGGGAAGGTGTCTAAGTGTCTGGTATTGAAGTGGTTAAAGGATGAGGAGGTGCCTATTGGAATGGATTGTGGTGACAATCAGATGAAAGTAAAAAGATCTGAAGCGCACCTACCTAAAAGTCATAGGGAGATGTAATTCATGTGTTCCTTGTGGCAGTTGAAAGTGTATCTTTTAGTTGTGCCTACAGAGAGAAATGACTCAGGGGATGGACCTGGGAGGGATAACCCAATCTGCTGGTAAATGTCAGGCCAAGCACTAACAGTCTGTGATGAAATGAAAAAGTAAATCAAGGATAGGTGCACATTCTACAAGGCTCTGATGAAGAGGGTTTCTTTCCTCGAAACGCGTCAGTAAAATTCTAGTACTTGTCCTTGCATGGGCATGCCTATTTTTCTAATTTAATGTGTATACTTGCAACTTGATTTATTGAATAAGTAGATACTTTTTGTATGGATTTCTTTCCGTGAATAAACTGCAACATCTTGATAAATGTATTAGATCACGCGCCTTTCATCCCTTTCTTACACTGAGCATAGAGTGAGCCAGGCCTTCTCGTCCACATCAGTGCCTGACCTCACAAATGCGCTTCTGGAAGAATCGTCAAACATTCCCATAGACACACTCCTAAACCTTGTGGACAGCCTTTCCGGAAGAGTTGAAGCTGTTATAGATGCAAAGGGTGGGCCACCTCAATATTGAACCCTACGGACTAAGACTGGGATGCCATTAAAGTTCATGTGTAAAGGCAGGCATCCCAATACTTTTGCTATTATAGTGTATCTTTCTATTAGAAGATCTTCCTACAAGCATACCAGTTTTCCTTGTGAAGGAGAAAGGAGGGAGTGTTGAGGGCAATGGACTGGTAAACAATAGTGGTTGGCTAATTTCCCACCATGCAGATTTGGCCATGGAGCACTTGTAATGCCCCGTACACACGGTCGGAAATTCCGATAGAAAATGTCGGATCGGACCATGTTGTCAGAAAATCCGACCGTGTGTGGGCTCCATCGGACGGAAAAAATTTGAGATCCTGCTCTCAAATTTTCCGACAACAAAATCCGATCAGACTTTTTCCGATCGTGCGTAGAGAATTCCGACGGACAAAGTGCCACGCATGCTCAGATCAAATTAGGAGACCAAACCTATTGGCTAATAGCCTCTACGTAGTTCCATCGTACGCAAGGAACGTCACCACGTTCAGAATGATCGGATTTTGTCCAACCGTGTGTATGCAACACCAGTGTCAGACAAAATCCGTCAGAAAAAGTCTGACGGATTTTGTGGTCGGAATTTCCGACCGTGTGTATGGGGCATTAGGGTTATGGAGGACCTACACACATATAAATGTTCCAAAATCCCACCAAAAATTCCTGCATTGAAATTGAATGTTATTTACTCTCAGTAGGATTCTTTAGGCAGGGCTGTTTTTGATACTCATCTACAAGACACTTTAGTCCTGGCAACATGCGAGTTAAACAGGCTTCTCCCTTATTGTCAGGACTGCAACCTCATTTATATTTTTCCTAGTTCTGAAGTATCCTCCTGGTAAATGGTTCTGTTAATGAAATGCAAGCAATTATACTAAAAGCCATATCAAATGCTCCTCGTCACTCCACGCTGACATTTAATTGAATTTTTTTTTTTTTCCTCCTGCCATCCCCCTGTCCCCCTCTTCTTTTAGCTCCCGATAAATATGCTCCTTCACAACAGATCCGTTTTCACTAAAGCCACAACATGGGCCATTCAATCAACTAATTGATACAACAAAGCCTCTGAGGGGGAAAAAATGTGTAATTAAACCACAAATGAAATTTAATAACAGCACAGTCTGTCTCAACAATTGCTTAATTATTAAAGACTTGTTTGTCTGTCTGTCCCTGGTTCTGTTATGGGATTATAATTTCACGAAAGGGTCCAGTCTTTGTTGATGTTGGTCTCCTTGACAACAAACTCAAAAAAGCGTACAAGGTGGTCTTTCTTTCTGCAGCCTGTGCAGATATTATTTAAATGGGGGGGGGGGGACTTTCTTTAGCCTAATAGATGGCAGACCCTCCTTGTCGGTGAGGAATTCTTAATGGGAAAGGATGGAGTCGCTTGTACCCTCATTTGTTCCTCAAACTGTTTTGGGACAGCTTTCCTCTTATTCACCCTAGGCTTTAAAACCCAACTCCAGGAAACTTAAATATGATCCCTTGTGGTATGGCTGTGTCCACACTGCAAGGGTTAGTTGCTTGTTCAGGTCTAGGGTACCACGAAAAGAAGATCTACTTCTGCTCCTCTGCACTGCATGACCAATCCCAGCAATGTCTTCTTCCCCATGCTCCATAGGTCTAAGGTCCTGCTGTCATCAGGACCAAGGCAAGATCCTTAGCTCTGCCACTGAGGGATAGTCCACTACCAGAATGTGGGGGAGTGCCATCTAAAGGGTAAGTGAAGGATCAGGTAAGTAAACATGCTTTTACTCTCCTGTAGACTGAATGAGCAGTTAACCCTTGAAGTGTGGAGGCAGCTCCACACCAAGGGAGTATTTTTACATTTCCTGAAGTTGGACTTTAAAGACCACAATAGGCAAAAAATGTTTTATCCTGGTTACTGTGTGTGCTTATGACTTGTAATTATAGTATTCGGTATATTTTTTATTAGTATATATTCTTTATTTAGCATGCCTTTATTTATAGTAATTGTGCAGCAAAAGTGACAGGTACAAGTAGTTGCAAAGACACCTGTATCGGTACTCATGCAAATGCTCCGATACCTGAAACCGATACTTTCAGGCTTTCAGCTGACAGCGGGATTCCCCCACTGACAGCTGAAATGTAAAAAAAAAAAAAAAAGCCGTCAATTATTGGTTGTTAATGAACGGGGCCACCACATCAACAACCGATGACTCATTCAGCTGTCAGTGGGGTTCCCCTGTTGATAGCTGAATTGTAAACTGAAGTCCTGGTGTTCTGTCGATATGTGCCCTTTATAGAGAAGTGCCTGAGCCGCACCGCGCAAGCGCCATACGGTGCTGCAGAACAGCTGATTTCATGGTCAGCTGTTGTGACGACAAGATGGCGCCTGCGCAGACAATAGCCAACGGGACAATCCTATTGTCAGATTGTGCCTCGCGCTTGCGAGGCGTGTTCATTTCGGTGACGGGCGGGTTTTGGCGTCAAAACCCACCCTTCACTAGACTAAACACGCCCCGCAAGCGTCCAGGAAGAATAGCATAAAAACATTTCCTTTGCAGCACTGCCCATCATCAGTTAAAAATCCAATGAAGACGCCCAAACCCGCCCTTCACCAAAATGAACACGCCTCGCAAGCGCGAGGCACAATCTGACAATAAGATTGTCCTGTTGGCTATTGTCTGCGCAGGCGCAGTGCGGCTCGGCTACTTCTCGATAGCGGGCAGTATCTGATTAAAAAAAAAATTAATAATTAAAACTTTTTTTTGTTTGCTTTGTTCGTTGATATTTTTACACCTTTAACGTATATTTACACGTTCACATTGAAAAAAGAGCAACATTAAGAAAAAGTTTATTTATTTAATTTGTAAATAACTTTTCTATGCATTTTAGCTGACAGTTAAAGTATAAATAAAGCAGTTGCGGTAGATATCAGTAATCAGGTATCGGCGAGTACTAAAAAAAAGTACCCGTACTCGAAAAAAGAATGGTATCAGTGCATCCCTAGTTACAAGGGTTGGGACAAAGCCTTGCTGGGAGTGCTTACAATGGTCACATTTTATTTGTATGGTTACATTTTTTTCCAAATAAAGTAATGTAAATGCTTAAACAAATATTAGCTTGTGTTAGGCTTTAAAGTGGAACTAAACAGCCGGAGAATGACAGCGCTAAACCTGGATGTGACATAATAGATCAGGCGTACTGAATTCAAATTCACGAAGGTCCAGGCAGTAACATTTTCTTCCTGCAGAGGTCTGAATCTCATTTATGTTCCATGACTCAGATGAGTGTCTTCAGTCCTCTCTTTCACATCACAATCCCTTTCATATCAGTGTTCTAAGTCCCCACTTTCCATCACAGTCCCCTTTACAACACAGGCTCCTCCCCTCCTCACATCACAGCCCCCCTTTACATCACCTGCAATAATAGCCCTCCTCCCCACATCACACCACCCTTGCAATCACAGACCCCCCCCCCCTCACATCACAGCACACCCTACACCACAGCTCCTCTCTTAAATCACAGCCCCCCATACATCACAGCTCCCCTTCCTCACATCACAGTCCCCAGTTGCATCACAACTCCCTTGCAATCACAGACCCCCCCATCTCACAGCATCATCCCCTCCTCACATCACAGCTCCACCCTCTCCTCACATCACAACCCCCCCTTTACATCACATCCCCCATTAAAACACAGCCTCCCTTGCAATCATAGAGCACCCCTCATCTCAAAGCCCCACCCCCTCTTAACATCACAGCCTCCCCCTTACATCACAGCCCCCCCTCCCATTAAAACACAGCTCCCCTTGCAATCACAGACCCACCCACACCTCACAAATCCACCCTCTCCTCACAGTCTCCCATTGTCCCACTTGTACTACATGTCCCCCCCCTCCCTTCACGGAGGAGATACGGCAGGTCTGCACAGAGGGCGGGAGCTGCCCAACTGTTAACAAGCAAGTGATTGGTTGCTAGGACCGCATTGCATCCTACCAACCCATCACCTGCTTGGTAATTTGAACAGGTAGACAGCTCCGGTGTTCTGTCATATAGTGTCCGCCTATCAAATTCTGTCCGCCCTGTACTGCGCAGGTGCAGCGCTTGCGCAGTACGAAGCACAAGGAGCTTCGGAAAATCTCCAAAGAAGAGTCCAGATTCAAGCCCCCTCATCCAAGTGGACATAGGGCTGCAAATAGTTAGAGGGCCCTGCTCGCCACGCTTTGGGCACGGCCTCGCTGCGCTCGGCTCTTTTGGATTCTAACTCTATGACCACTTGGATGGTGGGGCTTGAACCTGGACTCACGGCGCAGGCGCCGTTCATCTTCGGCTATTTTCTGAATCTGCGTGTGCTGTGTACTGCCATTTCGATTCTGGGCCTGAAGGTGGAATGATAGCTGTGAGTGTATTTAACCACTAGCCGACTGCCAGCAATACATTTACTGCTGGCAGGTGGCTCTCCCAGGCATCACGACATACCTGTGTGTTGGGGTGCACATGCACACTGGCAGCGGAAGCGGTGGTGCTCGGTATTGGCTTGCTGTGAGCGGCCTAGATGCCATGTGATCTCTGTGCGATCACATGACACCTAGTAAACAAGCGCTGGTTATATCACTTTTGCTATAGTGGGACATTCCTTAACAAAGATTACATTGATATTTGTTCCCTCTAGTGCCCAGCATAGGGATTGTGTCATCATTTCCTGATAGCAGAGAGAGAGACCACCACTACTGAAAGCAGAGGATAGTGAGATATGTAGTCCAGAGGCCTAGGATTTCAATGAACCTGCTGCTGCTGCAAACTACAAGTTCCAGCTGTCTGAAGAGAGGAGGAATTTTAGGTGAGGAGATAAATAGATCCGGGGAGGGGATTGCTCTATTGGGACCCCGGCCTACAGCTGTAGAGCAGGGACCAGACTGCTCCAGTGGATGGGAGCTGACGCCACAGCCTCGACAGAGCGGAGTGCTTTCCATGAGTGAGCCTTATCTTTGGAGGCAGCCCCCTAGCTTCCATTGGCAGTGTGGCTATCTGGGGCCACTTTCATCTACACCGATACAGGCAACACTAAATCCCTGGGTTGTCGGGGAACCAGTCAGGCATCTCTAAACTGACTACAGGTCTTACAAGAGCCTGTTCTGGACGTCCACTACTCAAGAGCTTTAATATCTCCAGGAGTGGTGAGTGGGCAGAAGCACACCATTAACATTATATTCAGAAGCCCTGCATGCAGACACCTTTACCCTTTCCTTCCTACACTCAAGGCTTTCCTTCACCCTGCTTGTGCCCCTTCATAGCTAGTTGAAGATCTTGGACCCCTTACATCAAAGACTCCCCCCCCCCCCAAAAGGACTCTTCTTCTGCTCATCTGAAAGGGTAACTCATATTCAGGTTTTGCTGTTTGCTCTTTTTACATATTAGGTTGTCATATATTGTGCCTTCTATTCTATTTGGCCCGTGGCACCAGGGTTTAGAGGGAACTGTTTGACAAAAAGTTTTTTTTTACCCATTTGCCATTTCTATTGTTTCCCTGGTGTCTTTTGCAAATGTATTCTTTCTTTGAATTATTTCAGAACCCAGGGTGTCAGAGGTGTTAGAGGCGTGCAAGGTCAGGGCAAGCTTTGGGGACAGTCATCTTCCAGGGGCTGCGCTACACATAAATGGAATCCATTCATGACATTGTTGTTTACTATTGAGTATGATCTGTGATTGGTTACTAGTGATCACATGGTACCTGGGCCAATTACAGCACCCTGTACCATGTGATTGCTGTGGGCCAACCACAGTATTACAACAGTAAACAATGAGTTATGAATGAAAGATACTGACAGTTCAAACGATTGCTGTTACAGTAATCACAAAAAAAAAAGAAAATCCCTGATTGGGGTGATCAGGGATTTTATTTATTTTTGTGATTACTGTAACAGCAAGCACCCCCCACCCAGAGTAGTACAGTGTCAATATGTAGCAAGCACCCCTCACCCAGAGTAGTACAGTGTCACTATGTTGACACTAAACATCTCTGATGAAAGTAAAATGTAGAAAAAAAAAAAAAATTGTAAAAAAAGAAAGGAAAAAAATTTAATAAAAAATTATTTATCTGGTAAGGCACTAAACATATTTAGGTACTCCGATATCTGTTGGTGGGCTAGACTCAGCCAACCCCAACACCATTTGCCAGAAAGCATATTTTTACTGCTCTCACGAGTAAGATTCCTCTACTCCAGGACAGAGAGAAAGCTCTGCTATAAGCCTTCCCTTATATCACTGCTCACACATGTAGCAGCAATTAGAGAGAGCACAATAGAAAGAAAGCCTGGCCTGGATTGAAACTGAGTGCAAGTAACATAACACACAGTTAAAACAAGGATATATACAGTATGTGTATATATATATATATAAAATATGTATATATATAAATATATATATGTGTATGTATATATATATATATATATATATATATCTATATATATATATAGTATATAATATGCTCTATATACTGTACAAACTTCAATCTTTCACATATATCAGGTAACATGGAGCAATATACCTCCCCTAAATAATCACTTTATTCAAAAAATTGAATATTTTTTAATACAATTTTTAACTTGCGTCAAAGGAAGTTGAAAGTGAATGAATAATGGCTTTATAGTGTATATATATATATATATATATATATATATATATATATATATATATATATGTGCAGTATATATATATATATATATATATTTTTTTTTTTTTTTTTTCCTGTTTATGAACACATTTGAAAAATACAGACTAAATACAAAAAAAATAAAAAGTTTTTATGCTGAACAATTAATATTGTACTGTATATGGATATTCTGTATTTTTACATGCAGCCCACTCTTGGCACCTTTTCAACCATTCTTCTGTTTTTCTTTTCCTCCTGTTAGAAATAGCAACTGCTTACTGTGCTCAATACCTCAAGCTGAAAATATCACACACACATACACACATGAGTAAATATGTCAGAGCAGTGAATCTTCCACTCCCCCCCTCTCTCTAAGATTTTACTCAGTTGTCTGAAAGGAAATGAATACCCATACACAAGGCTTTTTTTTTCTCAGAGAATAGGTGCAAGAACCCCTCACCCTTTCCAAGTCATCCCTTGTTTTCGCCCACTACCCACCGCCAAGCACCTTCCCTTGGCTCGACCCCAACCCACCTCCCAATACCACCTCTTTTAGATAATACAGAACCAAATATCATTTTGTGGTGCTAGGTAATTAGTATGGAATTTGTTAATGATAACAAGAAAAGCAGTAATATAGATCCCCTGTAGCTAGCAACAATGTACACCCCCAGCAACAATGGATTTCCAACAGCCTCCAGCAGCCAGCAACAATAGTAGCCCCTCTTAAAGCGGAAGTAAACCCATCGATCTAACAGTTTGAAAAAACTGTTACATTCCCGGCATGCCGGAAATGCTAACTGTCACATTGGTTGTACTCTCAACCAAACTGTCAAACCATCCAATGGCTGGTGTCATAACTGATCACATGTGCAGCTTCATGGCAGTTAAAGATTAAACGGAGGCCAAGATGGCAGCTTCTCTGGCTGAAAACGATTGGGGGGTTTACTTCCACTTTAACAGTATATCCCTCACAGCAATGATTAACCCTTCAGCAAAATAAGACCCACCCCAAGCAATAATAGATCTCCCTCTAGCAGCTATAGATCCCCCCGGTGGCCAGCATCCCTTGCCACATTCAGTGCTGGAGGTGCCGGAACTGCGTTCCACCACGTTCTCCTGGAAAAAAAGCCCTGGCCATAGATATGAGTCAGTCACCCCAATTACAACTGGATTAGGAGATTGTCAACCGACGTATGTTGGTTCCTTATGTCTTTTTGTGGGCAACAACAGGTTACAGAAAATTGACATTGTACAGATGAAAGGTCTACAAAAGGAAACATTTGTGCAAAAGACCAAGGGGCATATTTGTAAAGCAGTAAATGTGATTTTCACAAGACACGTACTGGTGGGGAATCAATCAATGTAGTTTAAAACACATGTACCTGAAAGATTCACCTGCAATGAATGTCACATTCAATGCTTTATAAATATTCCACAAAGATTACAGCACGTGTTCCATGTTGCAAACCGCAACATGCAGAAGAAAGAAAGATAGATGATACGGTCAAGCAAAGGAAAGCTAAGCATATAATCTAACAGGCTAAGGCATAAGCCAACAAAGCTATAGCACACTAGACTAATTACTCTCTTACCGCTTGCTTTTCACAGATGTAATTGGAGGTGAGGATTATGAGTTTAGGGTGAATCCATATACAGTACATGAACCTTGGCTATTTACTTAAAGGGAACTTTTACTGCCGAATCAGAAACAAAAGGGAATAAAGTAAAAAGTTTTAATGCAATAATGTGTACCTCCAATTATCAAATGTCACTTTGAAGCAGTTCAAAGTTGAAAGAAAGGGCATAAGTCACGTGATCTCTCATTAACCATGTGATCCAAAGAGCAGTTGGATGACAACCCTAATAAAATTCAGGAAGATGTGACAGGCTTAAAATATGTGAAACGAGCCTAAAAGTGATGCACAGCACATTCATCCAACTAGTTATAATTGCTGTTATTATGTAATCATAGAATGTGAGCATGTGCCATGGCGAGTTGAGGAAAACAATGGTTCTGATTTTAAAATAATATAGGAGAGAAAAACGTATAGCGGCAGAAAAAAGCAGATGTCTCCTTTTAATTTTCTTGAAAGAAATGAAATTCTGCAGAACATTCACAAAGGTGGCTATAGCATAATGTCCTTCTGACAACCAAATACTGTACACCAGGGTCTCCAAACTTTTCAGTATGAAGGCCACATTGTATATTTTATAATATTTGCATCGGAGTTTCCCTTTTATCAGGATCCCCATCAGATCCCCTTTTACACAGGGGCCCCATCAAAGTTACCATTACATCAGTCCCCATCATAGTCCCTATCTGAGTCCTCTCTTATATCAGATTCCTCATTCCCCCCTTATGTCAGGGTCTCAATCAGAACCACCATTTACATCATAGTCCTCATTACATCAGGGTCCTGCTTACAGGGTCCAGGTGCAGGTTGAAGGGGGGTTGAAGCACAGACCGGGGTCCCGCTTACAGGGTCCAGGTGCAGGTTGAAGGGGGGTTGAAGCACAGACCGGGGTCCCGCTTACAGGGTCCAGGTGCAGGTTGAAGGGGGGTTGAAGCACAGACCGGGGTCCCGCTTACAGGGTCCAGGTGCAGGTTGAAGGGGGGTTGAAGCACAGACCAGGGTCCCGCTTACAGGGTCCAGGTGCAGGTTGAAAGGGGTTGAAGCACAGACCGGGGGGCCCGCTTACAGGGTCCAGGTGCAGGTTGAAGGGGGGTTGAAGCACAGACCAGGGTCCCGCTTACAGGGTCCAGGTGCAGGTTGAAGCACTCGGGCTTGTAAAACTAGCGTTCGTAATGGAGATATCACATGACTATTTAACTTCCTTTTTATTGGCTCGCCATACGTCTTATACGTCACTACGTTCGTAATTGTTGGCCAACATTTGTGTGACCGTGTGTATGCGAGACAAGTTAGAGTCAACAACCTTCGAACAAAATTCCACGGTTTTGTTGTCGGAAAGTCTGATTGTGTCCGGGAGCATTAGGCTAGCCATGTGCCTGCAGGCTAAACATGAGAAATCTTATAGATTCTTCCATCCACACTAAACAACTTGGATGAAGGAATTTTTCACCTTGACTTTTGTTGAGCTAACTCATGCTGACAGGACCACCCATGGCTCAAATGTTGTCCTATTCAGCAGGAACCAGACAAAATTCGAGCTGCATATATCAAGTACAACCCAAACTATAATCCCAACACTAACCCCCTCAAAAGGTAAGCCTTTAATGAGAAAAACATGGGAAATGCCATTGTTCACCTTCTGAAAACATCAAGTTCCTGGTTGTAGTGCTGATTTCTGCAAATGGTTCACTGTTAACTGATGGGGAGAGATCTTCCATCACTTCCTGTCCTGACAGGAAGTGAGGGGAAATCTTCCCAATAGACACACACAGATGGTAATAAAAACATAAAAATAATGTCTCCCCTTCCCCACTTTATCCAAAACGAAATAAAATGTATAACTTGAGTGGGAATTTTTTTAAAAGGTGTAGGGATGGAGGTTTTCAGGTTTTGCAATCTAGGGTCAGCTGTTGCCAGATTTTTTATAACTTAAAGAGATAGTTCACCTTTACCATAAAACTGCCTATGCAGATAAGGGGCAACTGTAGATAAAAACAAACTTTGCACCTCTGACTAATGTTGAATAAAGCCCTTGCTATAGGTGTAGGCCATTTGCATACCTTATGATGTCTGACTGGAATACTCCCAAGATGTTGCCAAGTTCTCCCAGGAAGTTGCTTAGTGAGGCCTAGTCATCCTCCACCATCACAGGAGTGAGCTCTCAAATGCTGAGCTCAAAGCTACTGCATCAGGGGAGAGAAAGAGTATGTAAGGGGGATTAAATCAGAAAAATGGCTCACTCCTGTGATGGTGTAGGTGAGCAGTGATGACTAGGCCTCACTTAGAAATGTCCTGGGAGTATTCCAGTCAGGCTTTATAAGGTATGTAAATGGCTTACACCTATAGCAAGGGTATTATTCATCTTTAGTCAGAGCTGCACAATTTTGTTTAGTCTACAAAGGCAGTTTTTTTGTAAGGGTAAACTATCCTTTTAAAGCAATTCTTTAAAGTGTTGCTAGATAGCAAGAATGCTGATGTTCAGGCACCTTGCGATGCCTAAAGTGCCCATATTAGTCTTCAAATTGACCCCTGTGTCTCTGAGGAACCTCAATGGATCCTAGTCCCAAACTGTGCATGGAGCCTCCACTGCGGCTGCCAATAAAACCCCCCAAAAATGTTGTATTGATTTACTTGAATATTTCCAGCCTCCTTAATACTACCCCCAGACTCTACACGGGGCCTCCACTGCTGCCAAAAAAATCCTTCGATATATGTTTATTTCACCATCTTCACCGATCATATGGGGGGGGTTAGGAAATGCTAGCCTCTTTCATCTGTCTGAAAATCATTAAGTCTGATATTTTTGTTTCTCTGAATAATGGTATGTATCCCTTTAAAGGCGATTTTGAGTCTCCATCCTTCTAATAGGGTATAAGGGTTGTTATGGAAACATCTCTCAAAAGCCAGTATTTTTCTCGCTAAAAAGAATTTTCTATATGTACAGGAAAAATGTAAACGTGGAACCTGGAAAGAGAAAGAGAGAGGAAAGGGGGTTTGTGTTTGCTAACAGTATCTGTTTGAAATGGGAGATGATGCTGTGCTCAGGGGCGAAAAGCCTGGGAACATATCACTGTTTACAACAAAAATAATACATATTTAATACAATGCCACAAAACTCCAATTCTACGTTGTGCAGAACGTGGTGAACATTTACACAGTTGGTGCCAGCTGTTTCTTCCATCCTACCAAAGTGAAGAACAGTTTTACAGGGGCTTATAGTCCCATGGGTGGGCTACACCTGTGTTCCATCAGTGGTTTTTAATATAAAACATTGTAGATCATTAAATTAAAAGTAAAATAAACAAAAACATTTTTGCCTTATATCAGTACATAAACACAGGTTTTAGCAAAAGAAAATTAAAACAGAACTCTAGCTAAAAACAACAAGATGGCTATATGAAAGGGTCATTAGCTAATTCATTATGTGTGTCGTAACTTATTGTACTGATGTTGTCTCAAATGCCTTTCAACAAGGGTGGAAATTTTGTACATTGTTTATCATCGGAAAATTTTCTGTGTACTAGACATGTGCACACTGAAATATTTTGTTTCGGAATTTCGTTTTCGTCCGAAAAATACATTTATTTAGTTACTCCCGAAATTCATTTTTATTTATTTTGTTTCATTAAAAAATGCATTCGTCCGAAAATCTGAAATAATTAAGGTCGAATCTGTCATTGAAGGCTTATGGTGTCTGTCGAATGTTCTAAGAAGATTCGATGGAGCAGCTAAACTGTACGACGCTGCAATCATACATTTCCGGGCGAATGTTCCGCCTACAAGTTATAGTAGAATTCTAATGTTGTATGACACTAGTAAAAAATTGTATTTATTAATTATTATTACTAGTCAATCAACATTAGAATTCTTCTATAGCCTATGGGCAGAGCATTTGACCAAAAATGTCCACTCGCGCCATCTGCTTCGTGAAATCTTTATGTCAAATCTTTTCTCTCTATGTCGAATAATCTTGGACTAATAGAGTTAGGTTAGGCACATTCGACCATTTTTGCTATTGTCTCTATAATGTTGAATCTTTTCTCTCTATGTAGAATAACCTTGGACTAACAGAGCTAAGGTTAGGCACATTCGAACACAGGTTCGATGGACACAGATTGCTATTGTCAGCGTCATGTCGAATCTCCTATCTATATCGAACTGTTGTCCCAACGAAAAAGAAAATAAAGCATTTGTTTATGTCGGATCTTTCGGTTTTCGGATTCTGCGCGTTAGTTATCGTTTGTTAAAATGATTACGAAAATACCCGAAATTCGAAAATGCATTCGGACAAAAACGAATGCACATGTCTACTGTGTACTGCTTCTTTTGTTAAACTTTAATAGACTTAAAGCGGAGTTCCACCCTAAAGTGGAACTTCCGCTTATCGGATTCCTCCCCCCCTCCGGTGCCACAATTGGCACCTTTCAGGGGGGAGGGGGGGCAGATACCTGTATAATACAGGTATCTGCACCCACTTCCGGGACGAGCATCCCCGCCCATATCCGAGGATGCCCGCCCCTATCCGAGAATGCCCCATTGTGTCTTGGGAAACACAGTTCCCAGGACACAGCGGGGACCAATAGAGAAGCTCAGCGCGACTCGCGCATGCGCAGTAGGGAACCGGGCAGTGAATGAATGAATGAATGAATGACTTGTATAGCGCAACCTATGCGAACTGAATCGCCTCAGGGCGCTTTTTGCCACTGGTGTCCATCTGTGGTATAGTGCGGTCCTTGCCCTGTGGGGTCCTGACACGCTTACAAACATTGCGTCTTCACTTCCTGATTACCTGACCGAGGATGGCGGCGGGGCAGCGAGAGACGAGCGCTCGCTCGTCACATTCTGCCGACACCGCTGGAAATATGGAACAGGTAAGTGTCCATTTATTAAAAGTCAGCAGCTGCAGTATTTGTAGCTGCTGACTTTAAAAAAAAAAAATCGGGTGGAGCTCCGCTTTAAGTAAAAGAGAAAAATAACAAGATGTATAGCCTATTAAATGGGGCTATTTTATAAAATACAAAAGCAGATTTTGCGGCAATGTGCACCTTCAGTTCAGAGCTGTCCACTCACAGCTTCTTTTTCTACCATTAGATTCTCCCAGCAAGCATCTTTCAGTGATTTTTATCGTGACTGCGACATTATGGCGGACACATCCGACAATTTTGACACATTTTTGGGACCACTGGCATTAATACAGCGATCAATGCTATAAAATTACATTGATTACTGTAAAAATGTCACTGGCAGTGAAGGGGTTAATCACTAGGGGGCGGGGAGGGGTTAAGTGTATCCTAGGGGTGTGTTTCTAACTGTCTGGGGGCGTGGCTGTGTGTGACACCACTCTGATCGCTGCTCCCAATGACAGGGAGCAGACGATCAGTGTGCTGTCATAAAACAGAACGGGGAGATGCTGTTTACATCGGCATCTCCCCGTTCTTTAGCTCCGTGACACGATCGCGGGTATCCCCGCAGCGATTGAGTCTGCGGGACCCGCAGGCGCGATCATGGAGCTCGCAGCTGGCGTGCACGGGCATGGCGGGAAATTCAAAGAGACGTACGGGTACGTTACTTTGCCCAGCCATGCCATTCTGTCGATGTATATATACAGGAGCCGGTCGGGAACCGGTTAATATTATATTGATAACATAAAATAAATTATAAATAAAAAATAAATGCGAATTATTACAGAAACAGCTATAAATATTGTACAGACTCACCTCAGAGTATGTAAGCATGTTTAGAAGGCTCCACGCTCCGATTTAAAGAGGGATTGCACCTAAAAAGAAAAATATTAAAAGCCAGCAGCTACAAATACTGCAGCTGCTGACTTTTAGTAAATGGACACTTACCTGTCCCAGGGTCCAGCAATGTCGGCAGCCGAAGCCGAGAAATCGTTTCTCATTGAGGGAATCAGGAAGTGAAGCGTTGCGGCTTCACTTCCCGGTTCCCTACTGTGCATGCGCGGGTCGCGCAGCGCAATGAGAATGATCCGCGCTGTCTCTGGGACCCGTGTGTGTCCCAGCAGACAGCGTGGTGGGACAGGAAGAGGCATAGACTCCCGTGAGAGTCTATGCCTGGAAGTGGGTGCAAATACCTGTCTTAGACAGGTATCTGCACCCCCTCCCCCCTGAAAGGTGCCAACTGTGGCACCGGATGGGGGGGAGGGTTCCGATGAACGGAAGTTCCACTTTAGGGTGGAACTCCGCTTTAACACCTTCTAATGCAATTTAGCCTTGCGTTAGACCCACAACAGTCATTGTAACTGTGGAATTCAACATCACAGTACCCTTGATTCTTAGAAAAAAAACATCCAAATATTGTAGCGACTATGTTTCCAATATTATTTAACTTGCTTCTAAGCCCCAGTTTTTTTTGTTTTTTTTTTATAAATTATTTATTTTCAATATTAGAAAGAAAAATTACAGACAGTTAACCTGAGTAATTAAGAACAATCCAGAGAGACATATAGCGCTCATCAGTCCACCCGTACATGAGAATGTGCATAATCACAGAGCTACTTGTATGAAAAAAAGTACATCGGAAATATAGTGAGGCGGTGTGTATCAGACTAGAAACATTACTTTTAGCTGTATGACTGCGAGAAACGAAACAATTGAATAAGTTGTGAACACAATTTTTCATCTTCTCAGACATTGAAGTAGTATGTAAAGAACGTTATGTTAAAAGAACTTGAAACCCGGCATCCACTCAGAATGTCCCCATTAGTTAACACTGAGGTCGGAAAAGGAAGAATCCCGGATCTAAGCCTCAGTTTTAACAGAACCACCAACAGCAATTTTAAATCTAGAAATCTACTTTACATTGTCATTTATTCCCAGAAAAAAGGAAAAATTGTACTTGGTTTGTTACCAGATTTAGTGTTTTTGAGCTCAAGCCCCAATTTGAATAGGAACCCCAACAGCCTTTTATAAATGTACAACATTATTGTATCATTTATTCCCAGAAAATCACCCCAAATACTGTAGCGACTATAGGATGTTTCCAATATAAATTGTATTAAACTCAAAGTAAACCAAAAATGTAATATATTGTCGTTTGGTAGGTGTGATACCTTTGGCAGTCGTTCTCAGAGGGTTGATACGGCTTGGGGTAAGCGCATTTTGTGTGTTGTCGGTTCAATGATGTGCTCCTATTACCGATACAGCAGCCAATAATTCATGCCTTTTGTATATTTCTTTTGTCTGTTTTCACATATATAGTGTCTTTGATGATAAATTGCACATCCCCTGAAGAAGCGTATCAGCGAAACATGTCGGGCTAATGTGCAACAAACATCCTCTTTCTTATTCATTTTTTTACTTCAAAGACCACCGATGTAAACCACTGTTATGTTTTATGTATAAACTATTTTTAACTCTGACTTTAATAAAAATTATACATTTTTATATTCTGTTCATTTGAATTCCTATCTAAAGCACCATCAAAATCCCTATTTTCCTCATTATATTCATATTTCATTTTCGGATTTTGGGATGTGGTGCCAATCTAAATGGGTGTTTCTCCTCTAGTCGGACCAAATTTAATCTGTAATATATTTTTTTTGCTGCTGTTTTCACCTGGTGATCTGGCCAGTAACACACCTCCTGTATTAGGGTGACCCCACCCTTGATTAAGAAGCACAGGGCGCACCATTGGACAGCAGGATTGTCAGCATGGGGGGGGGGGGGTGTTAGATGGACTAGCAGATTTGAGTACAGTAACATATTGAAGCCAAACTCCAGATAATACTTTATAAGCACTTAGAACAAACAGTTTTTTTCCTTTTGGGAAAAAAGGTTTTACATTAATAAATAAGAGCTGATCATTGTAAGCACCTCTGCTATTGTTAAATGGTTTGTCTCATCTCTGTAACTTATACATTTTCCTGGAGAGCTTATTCTTTTGAAAAACAACAGACTTACCTGCCAGATCACCAAATGAGACTAGAAGAAAGAAAGCCTACAAAAGAAAATGCAACAATCACATCTAAGAAATGGTAAGCTACAATATAATAAATGTTTGCTTTTGGGTTTAATATCACTTAATCTTCTAGATTGTACGCTCTAACGAGCAGGGCCCTCTGATTCCTGTGTATTGATTTGTATTGTAAGGCCCCTTTAACACTGGGGCGGGGAGTTGCAGTGACAGTAAAGCAGCGCTATATTTACCACTGCTTTACCGTCGTTTTAGCCGCGGTATTCGGCCGCTCGCGGTGCGGTTTTACCCCCCCGCGAGCGGCCGAAAAAGGGTTAAAGACCCCCGCAGAGCGCTGCCATAGCGGCGCTTTGCGGCGGTATTGCCGCGGTTTTACCGCGGTGTCCCATTCAAATCAATGGGAATAAGCGGTATAGGAGCGGTGAATACACCAAAGATGCTGCTAGCAGGACTTTTTTTACCGTCCTGCTAGCGCACCGCTCCAGTGTGAAAGCCCGCCGGCTTTCACACTGGAGTGAATGGGGCCGGATTTTTTCAGGTGGTATACAGGCGCTATTTATAGCGCTGTACCGCCTGAAAAACGCCCTATTGTGAAAGGGGCCTAAGTGTACTGTCTGCACTGAGCAAACTGTTGATGCTATATAAATCCTGTATAATAATAATAATAAGCCCCAATTTAAACAGAACCATCAACAGCCGTTTTAAAATCGGAAAATCAACATTTCAGTATAATGTATCCTCAGAAAAAAACACTCCAAATATTGTAGTGAGTACATTGCCAGTATAAATTTAATTTTGGTCAAGACCTAATAGGACCCCCAACTGCCATTTGTAACTGTGGAAATCAACATTACAGTATCATTTATTCCCAGAAAAAAAACACCCCAAATAATGTAGTGAGTATGTCCCCAGAATAAATTAAATTGTGCTTATGCCCCAGCTGGAACAGAATCACCAAAAGCCATTTTATTGCACAAATTATTCATTGAGTTTACAGAATTTTAAAACAAAGCATAGAAATGCAAAAAAATTACATTTGTATGAAAACACATAATCATGTCAAAAAGGGAAAACACAGAGTGTAAAAATTACCGGGTTAACAGATTGAGTTGGAAACCACCAACAACCATTTTAATTCTAGAGATTAACACAACAGAATCATTTATTCCCAGGAAAAAAATGTAAATATTGTACCAAGTACGATACTATATTTAATTTCTTTGCACTCAAGTCCCAGTTTGAATAGGATCCCCAACAGCTGTAAATCAACATTACAGTATAATTTATTCCCAGAAAAATACACCCCAAATAATGTATTGAGTATGTTCCCAGTACCGTTTACATTGTGCTTAAAGTGGTTTTAAAGTCAGAAGTTTTTTTTTATCTTAAAGTGGATGTAAACCCCCATGATGTTATGATGTCATAATGTAGAGAATACGATTTCCTTTCATTTGAGCCCAGTCTTGCCACACAGATTTACTCCAGCCCTGAGAAATCCTCTTTTATTGTTCAGCTAGAAATATCTTGACAAAGTGCTGAAAACTTTGTCAAAAACGCCCCCTTGCTGTGAGTGACAGGTGATTTACATATCTCATGCACTAGCCTGAGACAGGCACATCCTGTCTAATTATAAAAAGTGAGAAATCCACCACTCCACCACATAACAAAGCCTGGTGATGAAAAGGAATGTTATCTGTGATCAGGTGACCTCAGACACACACACACTGCACTATAACAATCATCAGATCACTGGATGTTATACTCTGCCCAACTCTGACTACATACATCTCCCCTATATTCTTCTTGCTGTTCACTCGAGAATACATTTTCTTTCACTCTGGTCTGTGGGTCTGTGGTCTGTGCCTGTCTCAGGCTAGTGCATGAGATATGTAAATCACCTGTCACTCACAGCAAGGGGGCGTTTTTGACAAAGTTTTCAGCACTTTGTCAAGATATTTCTAACTGAACAATAAAAGAGGATTTCTCAGGGCTGGAGTAAATCTGTGTGGCGAGACTGGGCTCAAATGAAAGGAAATCTTATTCTCTATATTATGACATCAAAAAAATAATATTTTTTTGGGGGGTTTACATCCACTTTAATGCATTCTATGTATTAAGGTAAAAAAAAAACCTTCTGTGTGCAGCAGTCGCCCCAGCACTCCCTAATACTTATCTGAGCCCCATCTAGATCCAGCGATTTTGTAGGATGCTCTCAGCTGCCCCGGACTCCCCTTCTCATTGGCTGAGATAGCAGCATGGTGCCATTGGCTCCCGCTGCTGTCAATCAAAGTCAGTCAGGCGATGAGAAGAGACAGGGGCGGGGCCAGGCCACGGCTCCTTGTCTGAATAGACACAGAAAGCTGTGGCTTGGCTCGGGTGCCCCCGCAGCAAGCTGCTTGCTGTGGGGGCACTCAACAGGAAGGAGTGGCCAGGAGTACCGAAGAGGGACCCAAGAAGAGGAGGATCTGGGCTGCTCTGTGAAAAACCATTACACAGAAAAACAAAAAAAAGACTTTCAGTTTGAACAGAGCCAAGAACAGCCATTTTAAATCTAGAGATCAACATTACAGTAGTATAATTTACTCAGAGAAAGAAAACACCCCAAACATTGTAGTGAGTATATTCCAGTGGCGGCTCATGCTAAAAAAATTTGGGGGAGTGCAACAAAAAAAACCTCCAGGTCTACACTCACAAGAGGATGCCATGATACTCCAAAGCGAACAAGTCCTTTCTTGTATTAAGAGAGGTATGGACTCCAGAGAGAGATATAATTTTGCCCCTGTTCAAATCATTAGTAAGACCTCATCTGGAATATGCAGTTCAGTTTTGGGCACCAGTTCTCAAAAAGGATATCGGAGAACTGGAGAAAGTGCAGAGAAGGGCAACCAAACTGATAAGAGGCATGGAGGAACTCAGCTATGAGGAAAGATTAGAGGAACTGAATTTATTCACTCTTGAGAAGAGGAGAATAAGGGGGGATATGATCAACATGTACAAATACATAAGGGGTCCATATAGTGAACTTGGTGTTGAGTTATTCACTTTACGGTCAACACAGAGGACAAGGGGGCGCTCTTTCCGTCTAGAGGAAAAGAGATTTCATCTCCAAATACGGAAACGTTTCTTCACAGTATGAGCTGTGAAAATGTGGAATAGACTCCCGCCAGAGGTGGTTCTGGCCAGCTCAGTAGATTGCTTTAACCACTTGCCGACCGCCCCATGTATATATACGTCGGCAGAATGGCACGTACAGGCAGAACCACGTACCTGTACGTGCCATTCTTCCGGCGGGTGGGGTGTCCGATCGGAACCCCCTCCGCCGGCGGGGACGGTCGGCATCGCTTCAGGAGCGATCCGGGACGAGGGGACGGCCAGTGGTTTCTGGCCACCCCCTCGCGATCGCTCCTGGCGAATGAAAAGCTTCCCCTTCCTGTCTATTGTATAGACAGGAAGGCGGAAGTGATGTCACGCTCGGTGCGCCGGTCTATGTGACCGGAACGCCGAGGAGAGAACATGTAAAGGTTAGTGCACAAACAGTACACTGACACCAGTACACATAGGTACACAATCCACCCCCCTGTCACCCCCAGATCACCCCCCAGATCACCCCCTGCCCCCCCAGTCACAGTGTCACTAATTGCAGTGATCATTTATTTACTGATCACTGCATTTAGTGTCAGTGTGACTGTAATAACTGTCAGGGCAGTTAGTTTTAGGTCCTAGGTAGCCCCCTACCCCCCCCTAATAAAGGTTTAACCCCCTGATTGCCCCTAGTTAACCCCTTCACCCCCTTTTGCCAGTGTCACTAAGCGATCGTTTTTCTGATCGCTGCATTGTGTCGCTAGGTAACCATTTTTTTTTTATTTTAACCGCCATGTTTTATATAGGTTCATAAATAGGTTTATAGGTCAGGTACCCCCATATTACAACCTAAATAAAGGTTTTAACCCCCTGATTGCCCCTAGAGTTAACCCTTTCACCAGTAATCACCGTATAACTGTCACTGGTGACGCTGGTTAGCCAGTTAGTTATTTCGTTATTTAGGTTCCCCGTCAGGTTTTTATATAGCGTCAGGTACCCCCATATATTACCTAATAAAGGTTTAACCCCCTGATTGCCCCTAGTTAACCCTTTCACCCCCTTTTGCCAGTGTCACTAAGCGATCGTTTTTCTGATCGCTGCATTAGTGTCGCTAGGTAACCAGTTTTTTTTTAGGTTAACCGCCATGTTTATATAGGTTCATAAATAGGTTTATAGGTCAGGTACCCCCATATTACAACCTAAATAAAGGTTTTAACCCCCTGATTGCCCCTAGAGTTAACCCTTTCACCAGTGATCACCGTATAAATGTCACTGGTGACGCTGGTTAGCCAGTTAGTTATTTCGTTATTTAGGTTCCCCGTCAGGTTTTTATATATAGCGTCAGGTACCCCCATATATTACCTAATAAAGGTTTAACCCCCTGATTGCCCCTAGTTAACCCTTTCACCCCCTTTTGCCAGTGTCACTAAGCGATTGTTTTTCTGATCGCTGCATTAGTGTCACTGGTGCCGCTAGGTAGCCAGTTTTTTTTTTTGTATTACTGTTACGGGTGACGCTGGTTAGTTAGCTTGTTTTTTATACTGTCAGGGCACCCGCCATTTATTACCCAATAACGGTTTAACCCCCTGATCGCCCGGCGGGTGATATCAATTAGGTTTTAGGGTCAAATAAGGTCTGCGTCGCCCCAGGTTAGTGCCAGTACCGCAAACACCCACGCGCAAAGCATACACCTCCCTTAGTGGTATAGTATCTGAACAGATCAATATCTGATCTGATCAGATCTATACTAGCGTCCCAGCAGTTTAGGGTTCCAAAAAAACGCATTGTTAGTGGGATCAGCCCAGATACCTGCTAGCACCTGCGTTTTCCCCCTCCACCCAGCCCACCCAAGTGCAGTATCGATCGATCACTGTCACTTACAAAACACTAAGCACACATAACTGCAGTGTTCGCAGAGTCAGGCCTGATCCCTGCGATCGCTAACATTTTTTTTTGTGGTAGCGTTTTGATTCAGTCGCTAACAGTCAGGAGCTTTTTTACCTGTGAATCTCAAAAAAATAAAAAAAACTAAAATAGTTGTCGTTTTATTGTTCTCTCTCTCTCTCTATTCTCGCTCTTTTTTTACTCCATTCTATTCTGCAATGTTTTATTATGTTTTATCATGCTTGCTTTTCAGGTATGTAATTTTGTTTACTGTGTTTTAGTGTTAAGCATTTTTTTGTTTTCAGGTGCGCCATTCAGTTGCAGCGCGGATTTATTTATCTTGACAGCAACAGCGTTTGCTCCCACGATACATAAAGCTGCGACTCCAACGCTGTAGGAGGTGATTTCACCACCACAGTTAAAAAAAAGAGCATATGTGCCGAAGCATGGGGGCAGCAGGGGGGGGCGGAGGAGCGATTGGCTCCTAATGCCACGTACATACGGTCGAAATTCCGACCGTGTGTACACGGCATAACTTTTGCGGGAGGATGCCCCCATGCATCGGCATATATAAATGGTGCATGTATGCCCATCATTAGAAGTGGGTGGATGAAGGGAGGTATTCTAATGGTGGGCATACCCACCAATCAATCTCTTTTTTTCGTTCAGCCAAGAGGCTGCATGAAAAAAAAAAAGATTACAATATATGTCCAGTATGTTGCTGGACTTTGAATGGTTATACCAGAATGATGCCTGCAGGTTTAGGTATCATCTTGGTATCATTCTTTTCAGCCAGTGATCGGCTTTCATGTAAAAGCAATTCTAGCGGGTAATTAGCCTCTAGACTGCTTTTACAAGCAGTGGGAGGGAATGTCCCCCCTCCCGGATATAAACCGCGCCATTGGGAAATTGGGAAAGCATTTTATCACACCAATCTTGGTGTGGTCAGATGCTTTGAGAGCAGAGGAAAGATCTAGGGTCTAATAGACCCCAATTTTTTCAAAAAAAGAGTACCTGTCACTGCCTATTGCTATCATAGGGGATATTTACATTCCCTGAGATAACAATAAAATCATAACAAAGAAAAAAAATGGAAGGAACAGTTTAAAAATAGAATAAAAAAGCTAAATAAATAAAAAAAAAAAACTAAAAAAAAAAAAAAAAAGCACCCCTGCCCCCCTTCTCTTGCGCAAAGGCGTACACAAGCGTTGGTCTGGCGTCATATGTAAACAGCAATTGCACAATGCATGTGAGATATCACCGCGAAGGTCAGATCGAGGGCAGTAATTTTAGCAGTAGACCTCCTCCGTGAATCTAATGTGGTATCATGTAAAGGCTTTTAAAGGCTTTTAAAAATGTATGTAGTTTGTCGCCACTGCGTGTTTGTGCGCAATTTTAAAGCATGTCGTGTTTGGTATCCATGTACTCGGCCTAAGATCATATTTTTTATTTCATCAAAAATTTGAGCAATATAGTGTGTTTTAGTGCATTAAAATAAAAAAAAGTGTATTTTTTCCACAAAAAATGCGTTTGAAAAATCGCTGCGCAAATACTGTGTGGAAAAAAAAAATGCAACACCCACCATTTTAATCTGTAGGGCCTTTGCTTTAACAATATATATAGTGTTTGGGGGTTCAACGTAATTTTCTTGCAAAAAAAAAATATGTTTTCATGTAAACAAAAAGTGTCAGAAAGGGCTTTGTCTTCAAGTGGTTAGAAGAGTGGGTGACGTGTGACATAGGCTTCTAAATGTTGTGCATAAAATGCCAGGACAGTTCAACCCCCCCCCCCAAATGACCCCATTTTGGAAAGTAGACACCCCAAGCTATTTGCTGAGAGCAATGTTGAGCCCATTAAATATTTTTTTTTTTTGTCCCAAGAGATTGAATAATGAAAAAAAAAATATATATATATATTTTTTTTTACAAAAAGTTGTCACTAAATGATATATTGCTCAAACATGTCATGGGCATATGTGGAAATACACCCCAAAATACATTCTGTTGCTTCTCCTGAGTACGGGGATACCACATGTGTGGGACTTTTTGGGAGCCTAGCTGCGTACGGAACCCCAAAAACCAAGCACCGCCTTCAGGCTTTCTAAGGGAGTAATTTTTTTTATTTCACTTCTCACTGCCAATCACAGTTTCGGAGGCCATGGAATGCCCAGATGGCATAAAACCCCCCAAAATGACCCCATTTTGGAAAGTAGACACCCCAAGCTATTTGCTGAGAGGTATTGTGAGTATTTTGCAGATGTCGCTTTTTGTCACAAAGTTTTGAAAATTGAAAAAAGAAAAAAAAAAATTTTTTTTCTTTACTTTCTTCATTTTCAAAAACAAATGAGAGCTGTAAAATACTCACCATGCCTCTCAACAAATAGCTTGGGGTGTCTTCTTTCCAAAATGGGGTCATTTGGGGGGGTTTTGTGCTATTTTGGCATTTTATGGCCTTCGAAACTGTGATAGGTAGTGAGGAGTGAAATCAAAAATTTGCACCCTTAGAAATCCTGAAGGCGGTGCTTGGGTTTCGGGGCCCCGTACGCGGCTAGGCTCCCAAAAAGTCCCACACATGTGGTATCCCCATACTCAGGAGAAGCAGCAAAATGTATTTTGGGGTGCAATTCCACATATAACTATGGCATGTGTGAGCAATATATCATTTAGTGACAACTTTTTGAAGAAAAAAAAAAATTCTTTTTTATTTTTGTCTTTATTCAATCACTTGGGACTAAAAAAAAAAATATTCAATGGGCTCAACATGCCTCTCAGCAAATAGCTTGGGGTGTCTACTTTCCAAAATGGGGTCATTTGGGGGGGTTTTGTACTTCTCTGCCATTTTAGCACCTCAAGAAATGAAATAGGCAGTCATAAATTAAAAGCGGTGTAAATTCCAGAAAATGTACTCTAGTTTGTAGACGCTATAACTTTTGCGCAAACCAATAAATATACGCTTATTGGCATTTTTTTTACTAAAGACATGTGGCTGAATACATTTTGGCCCAAATGTTTGACTAAAATTGAGTTTATTAGATTTTTCTTATAACAAAAAGTAGAAAATCTCTTTTTTTTTCAAAATTTTCGCTCTTTTTCCGTTTATATCGCAAAAAATAAAAATCACAGAGGCAATCAAATACCATCAAAAGAAAGCTCTATTTATGGGAAGAAAAGGACGCAAATTTCGTTTCGTTACAAAATTGCATGACCGCGCAATTACCAGTTAAAGTAGTGCCGGGGCTGAAGTGGTTAAGAAAGGCCTAGATACTTTCCTAAGGAAGGATTTTTTTCCCCTGCTGTAGCAAATTGAAGCATGCTCTGCTGTTTTTTTTTTGCCTTCCTCTGGATCAACTGTGGGTATAGAATTGGGTATATTGGATTGTACGATATTTTATTTTTATTTTTTTTTTATGGTTGAACTGGATGGTCTTTTTTCAACCTGACTAACTATGTAACTTACCTATAAACGGAGCACTGGAGGGCTGGGCTGTCATGGCTCCCCTGATAACCGGCTGCTTCCGTGTTAACCCAGTTTTTTTTTTCAGGTTCCAAATCTTCAGCCTCCTGATTGGCCGGGACGAGAAGCCGACACCCGGAAGTGACACGATAGTGAATATTGATTTGCTAAAATCAGAAGTGGGAGAGCACTGCAAGGACAACATAAAACAAGCCAATTAAAGCCTCAGGCTCAAATCACATGCTTGTCAAAAATTGATGGACCTAATAGACACCCATTAGTCCAGAACCCCGCACAGTGCACACACATAGAACGATTTATTTTTAAATAAATGATAATATGACTAACATTTTTTAACTTTAAGATGTTCTATAATTAGATTTCTTATTTGGCAAACTAACTTTGGGAACTTTGGGGGGGGGGGGGCGTCAGCCCTGCACCCCTTATAGACCAGCCGCCACTGGTATATTCCCAGATTTGAATTATTTGCGCTCAACCCAAGTTTGAATAGGAACCCCAACAAGTCGACATTACAGTATCATTTATTTCTAGAAAATCACCCCAAAAATTGTAGTGACTACATTTCCAGCATTAATTACATTGCGTTAAAGCCCCAGTTTGAACAGGACTACCAACATCCATTTTTAAATCTAAAAATCAACCATGCAGTATAATTCATTCTCAGAAAAAAACACTCCAAATATTGTAGTGAGTATATTCCGAGATCCAATCTGTATAAGAACCAAACAGTCATTTGTAACTATGGAAGTCAACATTACATTATTATTAAAATATTGATGTTAGTATGTTCCTAGAATTAACTAAATTGTACTCAAGTCCTAATTTGAACAGAACAACCAACAGCCCTTTTAAATCTAGAGTTACTGTTTCATTTATTCCCTGAAACAAAATTTTATATTGTCCTGAATACGTTACCAGATTTAATTCATTTGCGCTCAACCCATAATTTAACCACTTGCCTGCTGGGCACTTTTACCCTCTTCCTGCCCAGGCCAATTTTCCACTTTCAGTGCTGTCGCACTTTGAAAGACAATTGCATGGTCATGCAATGCTATACCCAAATAAAAATGTTATACATTTTTTTTCACACATATAGAGCTTTCTTTTGGTGGTATTTAATTACCTCTGGGCTTTTTTATTTTTTCTAAATAAACAAATAAAGACTAAAAATTAAAAAAAAAATTCATAGTTCGTTATAACATTTTCCACCCAGGTAATTTTTGTCTTCACTGATATGCACTGATGAGGTGGCACTGATGGGCATTGATAGGCTACACTAATAGGCACTGATGAGGCAGTACTGGTGGGCACTGATGGGGAGGTACTGATAGGTGGCACTGATAGGTGGCACTGATGGGCACTGATAGGCGGCACTAATGAGCACTAGTAGGCAGCACCGCTAGGTGACACTGAGGAGCCACTGATGGACGCTGATTGGCAGCATTAATGGGCACTTATTGGCATCACTGGTGGGCAACTATTGGCAGCACTGGTGGACACAGATTGGCAGCCCTGATTATCAGTGTACCTTGTAACATGTCCCTTTTAGAGAAGCCAGTTATCGGCTCTCTTCTCCCCTCCTCATGCTGTCAGCATGAGGAATGGAGTGCTGATAACCAGCTTCTATTTACATCTGTGATCAGCTGTGATTGGACACAGCTAATCTTGTGGTAAAGAGCCGCTAATTGGCTCTTTACCTCAACCTGTGATCAGCAGTGTTTTCTGGACACTGTGATCCTGCCCTGCAGAGAGCACGTGGCGGGCGCGATCATGGGAGGCCGTCATATGACGGCTTCCCAGAATTAGCCGGCCATGCTACAGCTGTCATTCTGCTATAGCGCGGTCGGCAAGTGGTTAAATAGGAATCCCAACCACCATTTTTATTGTACAGATAAACATTACAGTATTATTTATTCCCAGAAAATCACCCAAATGTGAGTATGTTTCCAGATTTAAAAGGCTAAGTTCACCTTTTTTCCTTTTTTTTTTTTTTTACTGAATTCCAGCTCCCCTATGTACCAGTATAGCACTACTGTACTAATTTTGCAAAAATAAAACAGCTTTCCATTAATTCTACACAGGCTTACCTCACCCTCTTCATAGCTGTTTAAACATACTGCTTGATTACTTCTGCCTTACTTCCTGGTCAGACTTTAGGTCATGACACAGGAAGAAGTTGACCAGCTGATCTCATTAGCACACACCCTGCATCATCTACCCTCAGCTGGTCAACTCCTTCCTGTGTCATGACCTAAAGCCTAACCTGGAAGTAAAGCAGAAGTAATCGAGCAGTATGTTTAAACAGCTATGAAGAGAGTTAGGTAAGCTGGTGTAGATTTAATGGAAAGCTGTTTTTTTTTTTTGCAAAATAAGTACATTAATGCTATACTGGTACATAGAGGAGCTGGAATTTAGTAAAATTTTTTTTAAAAAAGGTGAACTTAGCCTTTAATATATTTGCTCTCACCCCATCCTAAAGTGATATTAAATGTTAATTTTTTTTAAATTAAAATAGATGCTACACTTACCTGCTCTGGGCATTAATTTTGCACAGGTATGCCTGTTCTGCAGTTCCCTGCCAGTGGTGTCCGCTCCTCCTCTCCTCCAGTTGCCGACTCAGTCAGGTGCTAAGGTGGCATTCATGCAGGCGCGTGTGTCCACAGTGCAAGTAAACCATGCCCCCACTCCCTACTCACAGGAGTTTGACTGTGCGTGATGTGGGACCAGGAAGAGAGAGGTGCAGTACTGCAGATGGGATAGTGCTGGATTGGTGACTCAGTCAGGTAAGTGTTTAGGTATGGGAAGGGGTAGATTTCACCTTAATGCAGAGAATGCATTTAGGTAAAGAAAAAAAAAATTTGAGTTTACAACCACTTTAAATAGAAACCCCAACAGACATTTTTTTAATGTACAAATTAACATTATAGTATAATTTATTCTTATCTATTTACACAATTAATTTACGCTCAAGCCCCAAGTTGACTAGGACCCCAATAGCCATTCGTAACTGTGTAAATATTTTTGTGGTGAGAATGGTTTAAAATGTATTTATGCTCAAGCCCCAGTGGGATCAGGACCATGAGTGTGTGTGTGTGTGTGTGTGTGTGTCTTTTAAACGTTTTATAGGTTGCTTTGTCAACAGGGCACAAAGCGCCCAAAGCATTATAATATTTTTATTCCACTGAAATCCCCCCCCCCCCCAAGAAAAATATATATATTAGAGTGAGGACATGTGCGGTCTTAAACAAAACAAAATCTAACCTATTAGGACCCAGAACGAACAGCTTTTCATTAATACAATCAACATTTCAGTATATTTATTTTGCTGAAAAAAAGAACTCAAAATATTCTGGTGAGTACATACAGTTTTTAAACTCTATCGCCACCCTTTTGCTCAGACTTTTTATCATCTTTAATAATTTTTTTGTGGAGATAATACAGGTCATATAGACAAATTCACCCCCTTCAAAAAAATTACCCTCCCATAAGAAAAAAAGAGGGGGGTATGGGTATGGGGGGTATCTCAAATGCTCCATCTCCATTTGTAGGTCAACATACCCTTTGTTGACCTACAAATGGAGATGGAGCATTTGAGATACTAATGCCCTGTACACACGGTCGGAAAATCTGACGGAAAAGGTCCAAACGGATTATATTGTCGGAAAATCCGATCGTGTGTGGGCTCTGTCGGACTTTTTCCGGCGGAAATGCAGACGGAAATTTTTTTAAAGCAGGATCTCAAATTTTCCGACAACAAAATCCGATCGGACTTCGTCTGATCATTTGTAGAGAATTCCAATCGGACAAAGTGCCACGCATGCTCAGATCAAATTACGAGACCGAAGCTATTGGCTACTAGCCTGAACGTAGTCCCGTCGTAACGAATGAATGTCATGGCGTTCTGAACGATCGGATTCTCCGACAACTTTGTCCGACCGTGTGTATGCAACACCAGTTTCGGACAAAATCCGTCGGAAAAAAACTGACGGATTTTGTGGTTGGAATTTCCGACCGTGTGTACGGGGGCTAAGCCTTCTTTAACCCCCGTAATAGGTGGTCAATGCTTTATTGGTGGTGGCTTATCGTTTATCGCATGGTGGAAGATTTCAGTTGGTATATCAACAATCAAGACACTCATCTATATTTATGTCTCTTGTGTGACTCATAGACTCACTTTTGTTTGTTTTTTTGTTTCACTTAACGCAAATTTAGCTTAACAGCTGTGACACACACAGAAAGGTAAATCTGCCAGGAAAAATGCTCTGGGATGTCTCGAAAGTCTGTAGAGTGCAAAACACACTCTGGTTTCAATATACAGTAGGTATAAAAGCTTTCTCCAATGACCACCAGCATGTAACATTCCCTGATAACACTCTCAAAATCTCTCAGTAACACTTCCAAATATACTCTGTGAGTTTGTGACTCTATGCAAAGATAGAGAGACATTTTTTCAGCTATCAGCACCAGCTTCTAACTGTCCCTAATAAAATCCTCAAATCTCTCCCTAATTTGCTGGATAACTGTAGAATAATCTTCTTGTGTGTCGGTGACTACATGTATGGCAAAACCTAAAGTCAAAGTCACACTTTCATAAGGTTCCGCCATGACATTTATTCAAAGCTGTTGGCTTCAGAGATAGTCCCCGTCCTAAGCCACGGTTTTCCCCCGATTGAGTATATTCAAAAATATACAAGTATATATTATTATATATATATGAATAAGCCCAATTAGGGAGAAATGCATCAGAGGGTCATGGATTAGGGCAGGGACTATGTCAGGAGACAAGTCTTCTGATTAAACTTCATGGTGGGACTTCATGGAAGTGAGGCTTGTCTTTCGATTTTGCCATATGTGTCGAGCGAGATGAGAACATAAAGCCAGCACCCAGTGCAGAGCATAGGAATATGCTCAGGACTTGGAATGGTGCAGTCTTCTTTGGTGTCTACTGGGACTACACTGCATTGTCAAAAGTATTGCGACACCTACTTTTACACGCACATGAACTTTAATGGCATCCCAGTCTTAGTCTGTAGGGTTCAATATTGAATTGGCCCATTGGCTATAACAGCTTCAACTTTTCTGGGAAGGCTAGCCATAAGTTTTAGGAGTGTGTCTATGGGAATGTTTGACCATTCTTCCACAAGCGCATTTGTGAGGTCAGGCACTGTAGTTGGACGAGAAGGCTTGGCTCGTAGTCTCCACTCTAATTCATCCCAAAGGTGTTCTATCGGGTTGACTCTGTGCAGACCAGTCAAGTTCCTCCACCTCAAACTCACTCATCCATGTCTTTATGGATACTCCATATGATTGGCCCTTCCAAACCAAGTAACCACACCCATTTCACCAAGATGCAAAGAGCTAGAGTCAGCTTAAATCATGGTCTACCCAAAGCCCATGCCTATTACTGGATTTAGAGAGCAACTTTAAGGGTCCATTCACATTTATCCAGGCTGCTGCTAAATGTTCATAAATGCGTGTTAAAATGCGTGTTACTTTAAGGCAACCTATTCATTATGAACGGGCTAACAAAGCACAGAAACGGCCAGAAAATCAAATACGATCCTTTTTTTTTTTAATAAAGCTCAAGTGTGCTGTGGTTCACTGCAGTGTGGGCGTGTTGTCTGCTACTGTAATAGTGCATTGGGTTGACATTCAAAATATATGCGATTGCAACACATTGCTGTGTGCTGAGAGCATTAGCAGGTCATTGTTAGGTTTTCTTTACTCCCGGTAAACATTTTTCTCTTTTTTTTATTTATTAAAGTAGGCATATCTGATTCTTTCTGCTAAAATGGTGAAGCAAGCACAGAACAGGACTGATTGACACAAACTATATTTGCACAAATCATATCTCTTCTCCGTATCTATAAATGTCATATTATGTGTGATGGTGTTGGGTGCGGCAGGTGTTTGACAGCTTAAAAAGGTCAGATAGCGTTCAAACATTCTGAGTCAGAGTCATTAAGAGTCATTAAGATTCCTGGAAAATAACTGTACAAAAATATTATTCTTGAACCTTAAAGCCAAATTAAAGACAGATATAAAAATATAATTTATTGCAGTTTTGTATTCCTTTGAAAATAATTAAATGTATTGTTACATTAAACAAGCATTTGTGGATTTGTCTTAATATCAGGTTCCCATAGACAGAGCGATTTTCTTTCCTGCAAAATCAATTGTTTCCCCTATCAACACTGTCAGTGTTGATAGGGAAATGCATCCCGTGGAGCCATTGTGTTCTACCTGCGGGAGGGGGGAGCTGTCCCTGCTGGGAGAACACAACATATAACAGCTGCTTGCAATTATCGAATGTAAAATCCCACAGGCTAGTTGTACTATTCAATCGATCAACTTAGGGACATTCGGCCTGCCCATACACGAATCTTGGCTGGTTCCTGCTGAATCGGCTGAGATTTGAACCGTCTATAGCCAGCATAAATCTCCTTAATAGGAGGATTCATAATGGGCAAAGGAGGGGCTACACTAGAAGCCAATCAAGCTCCCCTTAATGCACATGTGCAGACAGAAGGCGACAGAGTGTTGCTGCTCCTTCATTGTCCAATCAACAGATTTCTGGCTTCACTGCTTCTGATTTGCAGCCACTTTGCAGCCACTATCTGTCTACACCCTAGTGATGGCTGCATGGCATTTTTTTTAGAGTGGGTTTCCTGACAGTCACAACCGTTTTGGTATAAAATGCATTTTTTACAGTGCATTAACCCAATGTATGTACCATGGTGCATTACAGTATCATGTATTTTAGATGGCACACAAAACACTGTTGCAGCAGCAGGAAATGCATTTGCTGTTCGTTGTATTAAAAACTATGCATGATCCAATACTACGATATTACGGTGCAATGAAATTAATAGGCTATCTTAATGGAGCACACTTAGAAAAGGCCCTGTTAATCAAGTATTTAAATGCTTACTTGCAGTGTTTTTCCTTTACATAAACACATTTTTATTGACTTGCCTCTTAGCTTACTAGCAAATTTGGCTATATTAGATGAGTCAGTTCCAGGTGGTCCTTCCATTAAGGGCGCCACCCCCCCGTCATCCGCTGCCTCCCCTATCCATGCGTCCAGCCCCTTTCAAAACACCGGACTATGGATTCCAATGTGGAGGGGTCGTTTTTTTGAAGCACCTATTAGAGAAAGAGGCTCTAATAGACTTCAATAAAGGGTGGGCTTGGGTCGCAGAGAGTGCGCTCCGATCCCACCCAGGTGTGTTACAACAGCGAATGAATATTGTTTTTTTTGTCGTTCTTTATATAGGATTTTTTTGCCTTCCTCGGGATCAACTGTGGGTATGGGGTTTTATATATGGAGGTTTAATATTTATTTGTTCTGTTTATTTTCTTAGCTTTTAGCAAAGCTTCACCTCCCTATATAACCTTATATGTAGCTGCTGGAGGAGGAATGAAGAGGAAATACTATAGGACAGTGCTTCTCAATGACTGGGCCATGACCTTTCTCCTCCTGGGCCTTCAGCTAGCTGCAGATACCTTAACCTTTCACAGCTCTTCCCAGCTCTCGATCTCCCATAGTGGCTCACAGAGCACCTCAACCTCTCAAATTGCCCTTAGGCCCCCTAAGAGTACTCGGTTCCCACAGTAGCTTGCCAACTTCCCACAGTTGCCCCCAGCTACCGCCAGAAACCACATCCCCTACAGGGTCACCAAATCTGCTGCAGACCTCCTCCAGAACCTTCGCTTTTTTTTTCTCCGTTGGTTGAACTGAACTGTTGTAGATGATATTTTCTCAATCTGACTTACTATGTAACTATAGAGTTTTACTTGTGTGGCAGCTTTGAGTCTGCTGACATCCCATCCAAGATGGCAGCACCCAGCTGAAGACTCAGGGCTTTTGGATGTCTACACAAGGGGGGCTTTACAAGTTAAATACCATGCTGAAAATATGTTAAATGCATAAAAAAAGATTGTTGTTGCAGTTATTGGACTAGCAACAGGGTCCCTTTAATGCAAGTCAACACATTACACATTGCACAATGCGTACTATGTAGGGGCCTTACTGTCAGCTCCAATCACATAGCACTGAAACAACCACAAACTTTCAGCAGAGAGATAGAAAAATATTTTTTTACTGCTTGGTAGAAATCATTATAGCCGCATGAAAGAACGTTCTTCATTTTCGACTGGAATGTCTCTTTAAATATGATTCTGATGTCTTGCTGTGTCCGCAGCTGATGTTGTTGGGACAAATCTGCAGTGGCATTTTGTGTTATGTGTCATCATGTGACATGGCAGCCCACTCACAGCTCCAAAGGATCAGTGTTTATTGATATCTCTGTCACAGTTTATTACTTTGACAACTTTGCTAAAGCCCTGTCACCAGCTGTAACACGTCAGTATCACCCATGCATTCTCAGGCTAAGCTTTCTTCGCTTTCACATAGAGCTTGATCATACAGAATACATTTAAAAATGCGTGCATTTTGCATACTCACTGACATGTTGTTGACATGCAGTTTTACACCACGCTAGGCTGCCTTGCAATGCATTTCTTACAAGCATTACTGTGCACAGAAGTAGCATAATTAGCAACAGTCTTTTTTTGCAGAACATTCCTTGTATCACATTCTGGTGTTTTATAAGGCATTGCAACGGACTGATTCACATGTCGGATTTTTTTGGCAGTGCTCACCAGCACAGAGCATGACTGATTCGCCAACCTTGGTCCTTTAACCTTTTTAAATAAAGACACAAAGCTGCATGACATGGGTTTAGATGGCCACAGAAGACCTTTTATTAACAAATGATTAAATAACATCAATTAAACAATTCAACAATGCAGCCAGGATGAGTCCGCATTTCATGAGCACAGTGAGGCTGCAATGATGGGCAGTGAGGCCACAATGATGGGCAAAGTGAGACTGCAATGATGGGCACAGGGAGGCTGCATTGATGGGTACAGTGAGGCTCCAATGATGGGCACAGGTGACTTTGCATTTCATGGGCACAGTGAGTCTGCATTGATGGGCACAGTGAGTCTGCAATGATGGGCACAGTGAGGCTGCAATGATGGGCACAGTGAGTCTGCAATGATGGGCACAGTGAGGCTGTAATGATGGGCACAGTAAGGCTGCAATGTTGGGCACAGTGAGGCTGCAATGATGAGCACAGTAAGGTTGCAATATTGGGCACAGTGAGGCTGCAATGATGGGCACAGTAAGGCTGCAATATTGGGCACAGTGAGGCTGCAATGATGGGCACAGTGAGGCTGCAATGATGGGCACAGTAAGGCTGCAATGTTGGGCACAGTGAGGCTGCAATGATGGGCACAGTAAGGCTGCAATATTGGGCACGGTGAGGCTGCAATGATGGGCACAGTGAGTCTGCATTGAACCATTATCACACATTGTTGTTGTTTGTTTGTTGTTAGTATAGCATACAGGTTAAATTATTTTGTTGTTACATCTGTTCTATATTTATTTGTTTAATGCATGTGAATTTTGGAGGTGTCCTCGTAAACTGAATTTTTGAAAAGTCAGCAGCTACAAACACTGTAGCTGCTGACTTTTAATAAGGACACTTACCTGTCCAGTAAGCCAGCGATGTCGGCCCCCCGAAGGCCGATCCATCCATTGGACCGGCTGACGGCGCCGCCATCCTAACTTAGGGAAACAGGCAGTGGAGCCTTGCGGCTTCACTGCCCGTTTCCTACTGCGCTTATGCGAGACGCGCATCGCTTTGTGAATGGCCCCGTTGTTTCCTGGTACACACACATGTCCCAGAAGACAACGGGTCTGCTCGCCGAGGAGGAAGAATTGAAAAAAACAGCGCTGCGGAATAGGAAGAGGCAGATTAGGAAGACTGCCTAGCAACAGGGGTTTCTGGTGAGTAAAAAAAAAATATTTTTTTCAAATTTTTTTTTTATATTATTTTAAAAATGTTAATGTCATTTTTTTTTCTAGGGTGGCCCTCCACTTCAATTGTTAAAAAAGGAGTACATATATTATATATATATATATTTATATATACACACACACTTTTTTTATTTTTGAGGTGGAGGGAGGAGAATCTTGGGTGAGTTCCCACACTTTTTTTCCCAGGACTTGACCCCTGCTTATGGGATAAATGATGCGGATATTCCAGAAGGATCCGGGTGGCCCAGATTTTGTCATTTTCATCTTGGTCAGAATTGAGAAGGTAGGACAGTGGAAAAGCTTAAAAGAAGGTATTTAAAAATACTAGTGTTTTACTAATATGGAGGAGGAAGGAATACAATCCACTAAAGTTATAAAAAAAAAAAAGTGAAATGTCCCCTATAATTACCTTCTCCTCCTAAAATGATGGTAATGGTGGAAATCCATGTAAAGTCAAAACTTTTTTGGATAGAATATGGGATAGCAAGGACCCAGTCAATTTTTCCCTTTACTTCTGGTTCACAATGAATGATTTTCCCTCACCTTCTTTTATTCTGTGATTTCCCTTCTCTTGCTGTCCTGGTGATTATGGTTACCAATACAATGAAAACCCAACATAAGTTCTAACCCTTCCTTACACCAGCCAAAATGCAAAAAAAAAGTTAAGACTTTACAGACAGTTAAATTATTTTTAATGAGTTCATCTCTGTATTGAAGGGTGATATGAATATTTGTCTGGGATTCCGCATTTAAGATACCATAGCAACTAAACACACTTGTGGGTCCTGCATTATGCTTGATAGACCCCTTATGCCAAGTGTCCTTTAGACAAAACTATGTTAATGTACTGTAAAAGCAGAGGATTGCAGTGGTAAAATAGGTCAATGCATTTCAGAAGGACCTTTGCTAACAGGCCAAAAAATGTTCATGTGCACAAACTATGACAAATAGTCATTGACAGTTTTTGCATGTAGGTCATAGAAATTTGGTGTGAATGTTTATTCTATTTATTTTCTATTACACTTAGGTTTGCTGCATATGCTGTTTGAATGGCTGTAGAAATGACAGTTCCCTGTAGATATAAAAATATGTCGATGTATGCAGCTCTGTAGGCATATCCAATTTAAAACACTAACATAGCCAGGCAAAGGTTTTCATTATTGGACTTGATTTTAGTAGAAGGGGCTTTTGTATTTCCAAAGTGTGTATGAAGCTTCTTGGCCAAAAAATTATTTTCTAATTAGTAAAAATTGCACTGCTGTTTTTTCTCCTGTGGACTGCATTGCAATTATAGTGCATACACATTGTCCTTATGCATGCAGGGAAGGTACAGTTTTCTGCACAAACTCTATAGTTAATGGTAGGAACTGGACACGTGTATGAAATATCAAAATGATTTTATATGAAATATTAAAAAGATTGTATGTACTGGAGAGTCTAACTCCACTGTAAGCTTGGAACTGCCTAGAGTAACTGTACAGTATCCCTAACATGAATCGTATAGGATACTTCCCCATATGTGTCTAAGTCTGGAAGAATTTACTGTATTGAAAGTCCAAGTCATTGTCAAAAACTAGGGTTGAACTGATACCGATACCAGTATCGGTGCCCATACTAAGCATATGCACAAGTATCCATACGCGTGCTAATGCTCCGATACCTGAAACCGATACTTTTAGGCTCGGTTCTTTCACCTGTCAGCGGGATTCCCCCCCTGACAGCTGAAATGTTAAAAAAAAAGCCGTCAATTATCGTTTGTTAAGCAGCAGGGCCACCGCATCCTTAACAACTGATGACTCATTCAGCTGTCAGTGGGATTCCCCCGTTGACAGCTGCAGTGTAAATGAAGTCCCGTCAATTGGAGCTGTCCAAAAAAAAGCAGTAGTGTAATTGAGATGGTACTTCCCCCATGAACACGGCGCATGCGCGAGATCGGGAGCGTGCTGCGAGGGGATGTCGGTGGCGGCGTGTTTCCAGGACCACTGCTCATCACCGAGCATGGTAAACAGCACCTGTCACATCAGAGACTGCCATCAGTGACTGTCAGCAGTGCACTTGTCACCCATCAGTGACCATAGCCAGTCACCTGTCAGTGACCATCTTTAGTGACCCATCAATGACTGTCGCGTGTCACCCATCAGTGAACATTGACTGTCACCCATCAGTCTCCCGTCAGTGACCGTCATCAGTCACCCATCAGTGACCATCACCTGTCATCTATCAGTCCCATAAATTGCACCGATCGCCATCAGAGACTGCCATCAGTGACCGTCGCCTGTCACCCATCAGTGACCATCACCTGTCACACATCAGTCAGGGCCGTCTTTTTGCATGGGCACGCTGGGAAGTTGCCCGGGGGGCCCCACTTGCCTGGGGGACCCCACCTGCCCAGCGACCCCAGCCAGGGCCGGACTGGCCTAGCGGGATACCGGGAAATTTCCCGGCAGGCCGCCTGCCCTGGGGCCACTTTGAGTTGCGGCTGCAGCGCTCTGCTCTTTCCCTCTCTCCTCCTGTGTATCACAGAGCTGGCTGGGTCTGTGCTCGGCGGCCGCACTGTAACAAGGTCCCGCCCCCCTAGACCAGCTCGTGTAATAGTAGATTGAATCAGTGTTCCGCCTATCACAGGAGCTGATAGCTCCGTAATACACAGGAGGAGATGCCCGCTGTGTGTGTGTGTTACCAGGCAATGGTGAGTCTGTATTAATTGGCACAGTGATGCTGCATTCATGGGCACAGTGAGGGTGCAATTGTGGGCACAGTGAGACTGCATTTATGGGCACAGTGAGGCTGTAATGGTGGGTACAGTGAGGCTGCATTCATGGGCACAGTGAGGCTGCAATAGTGGGCACAGTGAGGCTTCATTCATGGGCACAGTGAGACTGCAATGGTGGGCATAGTGAGGCTGCATTCATGGACACAGTGAGGCTGCATTTGATGGGCACAGTGAGGCTGCATTCATGGGCACAGTGAGGCTGCATTCACGGGCACAGTAAAGCTGCATTTGATGGACAATCGTGCATGATTGTGTAGACAGGGCCCCAGTGCCTGTAATGCTTTTAAGATGGCACTGCCATCAGTGACCGTAACTTGGCACCCATCAGTGACTGTCACCTGTCACCTATCAAAGAGTGTCATCTGCCACCCATCTGTCACCCGTCGCACAGCCCATTAGTGACCGTCACCTGCCACCCATCTGTCACCAATCGCACAGCCCATCAGTGACAATCATCTGCCACCCGTTGCACAGCCATCAACAGCATGTCCAAAAAAGTATATAGTAGTGAGGAGGCATTCCAGATCCTCTTCATGACTGATGAGAGCAGCGGGGAGTTCTCATCAGATTCCAAGGACAATTCTCATTCTGAATCAAATTCAGCATTTGAAACGATTGATAGCAGTGGATCGTCAAATAAATCAGAGGAAGAATGGGTCCCTCCTAAAAGGGCATGGCGCTCTGGAAACCAGGCAGCCACCAGCAATAGACCCCATGATCAAATTCCCAGGCCCAGTACCAGCGCTGCCGCCAGCGATAGCCCCAGAGAACAAAAGCACCAGTACCATCGCTGCCGCCAGCGAAAGACCCTGAGAACAAATGCCCAGGCCCAGTACCAGCGCTGCTGCCAGCGAAAGTCCCTGAGAACAAATGCCCAGGCCCAGCACCTGCTGCAATTAAAATGTGGATGAGGATGATATGATGAGAGGTGTCCCATGTTTCCATTACCAGGCCTAGTAATGCTAGTTGGGGGGGGGGGGGGGGGGGTTATTTTTGTAGAGTTGGTGATGAGAGTTTGGACAGACTGGGAAGGAGCAGGAGGCAGGACCACCAGATATGTACTGTGGATCCTACATCTCCACAGTTCCTCCAACAAGCAGGTGAGTGGGAAGAGGAGACGTGGGATATTTTTGTTGGCGTATAGTACCATTGGTGAAGTATTTTTTGTGCTATACATCTGGAGGCTTTCAAGGGGAAGCGGGTTGCAAGGTATCAGGATGTTAGATCTGTTGAGAAGTCCAGGGTATCTTCCCATTTTTTCATCAATTACGTTTTCTCTGGGGTTTGTGTGGAGTCCAGCGTCTTGTAGAAAGTAGAGGATCCCTTTAGAAGTGATGTAGGGTGGGTGTAGATTTGTATGTGGTCAGTCGTGAGGGGTTGATCCGACCATGTGATAGAGGACAAAGCATGTCGCACTCTTAGGTATTTGAAAAAGGCTTTATTGGGATGTTGTAATCTTCATGTAGTTGTTGGAAGGGGCGTAGCTTCCTTTTGTGTAGAATATTTCCAATTGTGGTAATACCTGCTGTTGTCCAGGAGGCTAGTGACATATCAGAGCATATTTTTTCGTAGACAAAGGAATTGATTCCAGTGCTTTTTTTAAGATTCTGTTAGCTTATTGATGAATTGAACTCCACACTTTGAGAGTTGCATTTACTGTACATAAAAAGATGGTGTTGGTCGGTATTGTAGCCATATGGCAACCAGAAGAGATTTAGCGGAGTGGCAAAGAGCTGTTTCTTCTATTTGTGCCCATAGAGGGCGAGATTTGGGCAACCACCAATGTTGGGCTTGGTTGAGGAGGACTGCTTAGTGGTGGTTTTTGGTGTTAGGGGCTCCCATTCCTGCTTTGGTTGCCCACAGTGAACATTATGGATTGTTTAATTCTGGGGAGATAAAGCTGTTGATGGTGCGCTGGAGCGTGTCCAGTTGAGAGGAGAGTAACGATACTGGGATAGTTTGGAACAGGTAAAGCAGATGAGGCAAGAGAAACATTTTACATAGGGCTATCCTCCCAGCCCAGGAGGCCCAGGTGGTTCGTAGAAGGGTGAAAATATCTTGCAGTTTCTTAAGAAGTGCTTCATAGTTTATACGGAGGGTGTTGCTGGAGGTCAAAGTTAACTGCATCCCTAGGTAATAAGCATTGAGGCTGGTGCCCATGGAAACCGAAGTCTCACTTTTGACAGAGAAATGAATTGAGGACATTGATCAGCAATCCTTTCTCTGCAGCCTCATATGCACTTTAGATGAAAGAACAGGGTTAAAGTCCAAGACTGTGGCTTCAGTGAATGCTGTAGACACTTTCTCCTGTTCTAGTCCTGGCACTGATGTGCATAACTAAAGTCTGGTCAGCAGTCAGGTCCCCCCCCTTTTTTTTTCTTGTCAGCTGTCTATTAAGCACAGGGAGGGCAAAGGAATCCTCAGGCGTGGCCGTGATGACAACCCGGGCTGAGTGACGGTGAATTAAAGGGACGTCACGTCACCAGGGCTCCCTATTGCTTCTAAAACTTTGTAAGCCTTGTCCTCCCAAGTGAGGAAACTTCAGTGGGGACATAAACCGATTCTAACAGACTAGAAGAAACGTTTCACTTAGAATTCCAATTTTAAAGACCAATCTCACCTTAACCCCCCAATTCCCCCCACTCACTGGAACACCCTTCTTGGTTTTTATTTTTTAAATAATCTCTACAAACATAACTTTTTTATAGGAATATTCCCTCCAGTCATCTGACATCGCTGGTTCTCATCCGCTTGTTCTTTCTCCATTCGTGGGTAGTCCCAAAGATCATCTCCATGTAATGACATTGCATTATTTGCCCTGAAATATTCTCCTGTAAGCCCAAGGTCTCCTTGACTTCCTGGGCTCACAGGAACTGGGCTGGATGAATCTGGGCATTAATTAACCTGGAATTGGTTAGTGCTGGATCAAGGACAGGGACTTGGAGAGCATTGCTGGAGCAAGTTAAGAGTAAGTACCATAGTTCCCAACTCATCTTTTGGAACCAAATACCTCTGTCCCTCTTTCCTCCTTGGCTGTACCTTTTTTGGGCTTTATTTATAGACCTCTAGAAAAATAAACAATTTAAAGCGGTTCTGCACTCTTTTTTTTTTTTTTTTGGGCTATATGCCAAGGGCATATAGCTCAATTGGGGGACTTACCTGTTCCATCTTCCATCTCGATCGCCGCCGGTTTTCATCTTCATCTTCTTCTTGTCTTCTTCTTGTCTGCTGGGGTCCATCTTGCCTGTGGGCATGTGAAACCCCACAGGACCTTTAGATGGCCCAGCATGCACCGCCGTTACTCACGCGTGCGCAGTAACGGCACATCTGCCGACATCTCACGAGATTTCGGCAGATGTGGCCGAAATCTCGGGAGATTTCGGAAGATGTGGCCGAAATCTTGCGAGATTTCGGAAGATGCCCGCACTGACTCCTGGGATCAATGACACCAGATCCCAGGAGACAGTGCGGCATGACGACGATCGACGCAGAGACCCCGCCCGCCGCCGAAGAGAGAGAAGACCGGAAGTCATCAATTACAAGGTAAGTAAAAAAAAAAAAAACATTTCATTTAGTACTCTTTGCCTGATTTGGAAGGCAAAGAGATTTACTAAATGAAATGGGTGCAGAACCGCTTTAACAACCAAAATTGTTATATTATAATAAATAATTATTTCCAACATTGCATTTTTTTATTAAATAAAAAAAAAATAGGATAAAGTAAAAATTGAGGTGATAAAAAAACACTTTTGGGTTCAACCAATTATATTTTGCATGCTAATTCATCATGGTCTAGGTAATTAGGGACTTGACAGTGGTGTGTGCTTTGCTTACATACTTTGTGCTACAAGGTGTCCCTCTCAGAAAGTTGGGAGGTATGCAAGTTCTACTTTTTAAACAGGAGCTTTAAAAAAAAAAAAATGGAAATGGGCTTCAAGATCAAGACCACCAAAGAATTCCTTGGCAAAGCTCACTGGTCAACAACTTTTCAACTTTTATAATAATTTACTCTTTGATGGAATTTTTTTTTAATGTTTACGCTGCATGTCATCTTCACTATTACTTGGAGTTACTTTATGCAGTTACTTAACAAAATGATGCAGTACATCGAAGACAAAGGAGAAAAACTGAGATTTACCGTCCTTTTAACGAATGGGAGTGACGGTGGCTTGCTCAGTCTTTGGCTGCGTTTGATATTAGTTTGTCTATGTGTACAGCAGTCTCTTGACCAAGAGAAGATAGAAACACACAACCCTTTTGATCTCAGTTACATGAAAGTGCTTCCACCAGGAGCATTGTATATCATTTGCAGCAAACATCTCCTCCATCTCGCAGAATTGAAGTGGCTTCAAATGCAATATAAAGTGGATGCCTGTGTTCTCTCTGATTACACAGAATCCATTTTCTTCTGTCCTGTTTCTTTCAATACAATTTTATGTAGAGAGAGATAAAACCCTCTTCAACTAAGTAACTCCCATATCTTAGTAAACATAGTACAAAACATGGACTATTTATTATGGCAGTGTCGCTCTGCAGTTTTTTTTTTAATGTGTTTTATTATGATCGCTGGCCTTTTACTAATATAGGATTTGTTTTTGTTTACTGTATCTATGGCATATTTATTGCAATATATTCAATTATCATAACAAGCCATTGTTTTTTTTCTTTCTAACAACTGATTTTTAAAGAGAAAGATGATGCAGAACAGAAGTTGTGCTTAGGTTTTGGTTATGAAGACTAAAAAATTACTTTTTGATATACATTATTCATCAATCATTTTTATGCTAGTGAGTATATTTGCTGTAAGTAACCTATGATTTACGTCGTTCATCTATCAGTGACACAGGAACAGTGTTGCCAACCTATCAGCAATGTAATTTCTTGTATGTGTGATTGGCTTACTTATGTTTTTAGTGATCTGCACTAAAACACAAGTTAAATTATAGGTGTCCCCTGCAATAGAAATTTCAGTTTTGGTGAGATATTCCCCAAGTATTTCTAAAGGGATGCAGACACTGCGGCTTTCCTCATCAGAGCACTGAGCGTGCAGCAGGCGATTATAGTGAACCAGTCCCTCCTATTCAATCTGCAACACATTTTGTTGAAACCCCCTGCAATGTACATAGATCACCCAGAGGGGATTGTTTTTTTCTCAACAAAAGTGGAGTTACTCTTTAAAGTGGACTTGAATTAAAAAAGTGAAGATTTGCTATCTTAGAACATCTACAGTGTGCCTCATGAGTTCACCACGGATCCCTGGGTTTCAAGAATCACACATTTATTGGCTAAAAATTTTGCAGGCTTGCTGCCAGTAAATTAGGAACAACCATTAAGATGGTGCATAGCCTTTGACACTGGTCAGTTTAGTAAAAGGTGTCAATAATCGGAACTAATAAGTATGAAGGAGTAGACTCCCACTATTGTCAACGCGTGTTGGCCCTGTTAGGAAGCGCTGACAATTATGTGTAGAAAGAGATATTGTTTTTTTTTCTATATTTTAAAATTTTATTTTGACATGGTACATATCCCTCCTGGCAGTGTCCTGGCTACCTGTGTCTTTCCTTTGACAATAGCTTACTTTAAGTGTCTGTAAACCCTTACATATTCCCAGTGAAATGAACAGCCTCAGATGATACACAGAGATGAAACAAATTCTACTACATAAGTTTTACTTGTTTATCTGCAGTCTTCTCTTCTCTACACCCCTTCTAAAGGGCAGAAAAGTGTTAAAATCTTTCTTCGTCTGTCGGAGGGGGGGGGGGGGGGGCGTGGAGGCTGCAGTTACACTGTGTGAGATCTAATTGGAGGAAAGGAGCACACCCGCCTCCACACAGCAGAAGAACTGTTTGCTAAATAGACAAGTTGTCTGCTGAGCTCTCCCCTGGAAATGTATCTTATGTGTTGGAAAACTTCTTAGAAGTGACTCATGCTGATAACAGAGGTTCAAAGCACCAGAGAGAAACCACACTTGGGAAACACGCTTTGGAGAGAGATTAGTAAACACTACAGATATACACTATATTGTCAAAAGTATTGGGATGCCTGCCTTTACACATGAACTTTAATGGCGCCCCAGTCTTAGTCCATAGGGTTCAATATTGAGTTGACCCACCCTTTACAGCTATAACAGCTTCAACTCTTTCTGGGAAGGCTGTCAACAAGGTTTAGGAGTGTGTCTATGGGAATGTTTGACCATTCTTCCAGAAGCGCATTTCTGAGGTCAGGCACTGATGTTGGACAAGAAGGGATGGCTTGCAGTCTCTATCATCCCAAAGATGTTCTATTGGGTTGAGGTCAGGCCAGTCAAGTTTCTCCACCCTAAATTCGCTCATCCATGTCTTTATGGACCTTGCTTTGTGCACTGGTCCAAATCATTTGGTGGAGGGGGGATTATGGTGTGTTTTTTTTTTCAGGGGTTAGGCTTGACCCCTTAGTTCCAATGAAGGGAACTCCTAAGGCGTCAGCACACCAAGACATTTTGGACAATTTCATGCTCCCAACTTTGTGCGAACAGTTTGGGGATGGCCTCTCCCTGTTCCAACATGACTGCATACAAGTGCACAAAGCAAAGTCCATAAAGACATAGATGAGCGAGTTTGAGGTGGAGGAACTTGACTGGCTTGACCTCAACCCGATAGAACACCTTTGGGATGAATTAGTGTGGAGACTGTGAGCCAGGCCTTCTCGTCTACATCAGTGCCTGACCTCAAAAATGCGCTTCTGGAAGAATGGTCTAACATTCCCATAGAAACACTCCTAAACCTTGTGGACACCCTTTCCAGAAGAGTTGAAGCTGTTATAGCTGCAAAGGGTGGGCCAACTCAATATTGAACCCTATGGACTAAGACTGGGATGTCATATAAGTTCATGTGCGTGTAAAGGTAGGCATCCCAATACTTACTCACCCAGTGGTTATCACCATATTGGATCTGACACATAGAGAAGTGGTAAAAAGGCTGCCACATGCCAAAGTCAGCTCCCAGGGAGAGCAGTTAGAGGGGAAGATTATAGCTTACTTAGGGTTCTCTGATTCCTCCTGTATTAAATTGTATTGTAATTGTACTGTCTGCCCTTATGTTGTAAAGTGCTGCACAAACTGTTGGCGCTATATAAATTTGGTAATAATAATAATAATACTTGTGCGTTCGGAAACAAACAATGGAGTGGATTATAAAAGTACCACTATGTTTACATGCTTAGGGAATGGAATGGTTCATGCTAATGTTGACAACCAAAACCCAATTAAGAGTTCCTGATAGCACCGGGCTATTTCTCACGTATTTTAAACTATACCTTTTAACAAAATGAAAAGTTTAGATGTACAGTACTGTTACAAAGGCAATTAATTCATTATATCTCTACCAGGCTCCACCTGTGGCCAAAGATGTAATCATTTTTCATTTAGTTCTCACAAGCAAGCAAGCCTTAAACCACAATGAGCAGTCAATGCTGATACCCAGCGTTTTAATGTTTTTAAATACAGGTAACTCCTAAGTTATTCGCAGCAGCCCTGATGGTAATAAAATGCCTTCCAGGGGCATTGGGGCAGACAGATGGTGCTCTGCATTTTCAAAGAATCCAAACAGTGAAGGCGTAATTGAAAGCAAATTATGTGTACACGTAGGGCAGAATGCTCAGCCCTGGGATTGATACTAACGGCTTCATTTAAGCACAATGTTTACAGAAGATGTCTTGCAGTTTAGAAACCTGTGGCAACCTGTTGCTGAACTTTCAATTATTTGCAGCAGTGGTTAGCAAGAGGAATTTAAACACCGTTCCTTCCTGCTAGAACTTCTAATCTCAATGTCTAAAAGTATAATGAATGCAGTATATTCATATCTGTACCCTAATTGTTCATTTCAACTCCTGTTAACATTTAATAGTGAAGTAATAGTAGAATAAAAGAAATAGCTTTTTGCTGCAAAACACCTACGATATGAAGTTGCTTGTTTTAACAATTCTTTTTTGCCACCAGATTCCCTTAGTCTTCTGGGGGCAGACTCGTTCAACCCTCTTCTGAGCCCAGTCATGGACCTGCTCCATAGGGGCAGCATCAACCTGCAGCTGGGCTCAAACTATTACTGCACTGTACGGTGCTCATACATCATTATCTTTTTTTTTATTATTATTCTTTTTATTGGGTTTCAAGTGTAGATACAAAACAGAGCCTATCGGGCATACCCTGGCTCGGTCCACATACATCACAATAAAACAAACAGTATAAAAATAAAAAACAGAAGTGCCAATTTTGGCACTAAAACAAGACTCTATGCTCCAGTAATTTCTGAGATTGTTAGAATATTGTAGGTATCAGCTACTCAGTGGTAGGATTAAGACACATTTAATAAGATGGAAATCACAATTATTAGACATATGGATTGGACACGGGTTCAGCTAAATATACAGTGCCCTGCAAAAGTATTCACTCCCCTCTTGTTTTTTTACCTATTTTGTTACATTACAGCCTTTAGTTAAATGTTTACTAATCTGAATTATATGTGATTGATCAGAACACAATAGTCTAAGTTGGTCTTAAATTAGAAAATTCTATACATAAAACAATTTTTTAGAAAAAAAAAATGATAATTGGCTTATGCGTATGTATTCACCCCCTTTGTTATAAAGCCCATAATATATTGAGGCTAGGACGGAGGTTTACCTTCCAGCAGGAAAATTACCCCAAACACACTGCTAAAGCAACACTTGAGTGGTTTAAGGGGAAACATGTAAATGATGTCCACCTGTGTGTAATCTAAGTGTCACATGATCCGTCATTACATATACACACCTTTTGGAAAGGCCCCAGAGGCTGCAACACCTAAGCAAGAGGCACTACTAACCAAACACTGCCATGAAGACCAAGGAACTCTCCAAACAAGTAAGGGACAATGTTGTTGAGAAGTACAAGTCAGGGTTAGTTTATAAAAAAATATCCAAATCTTTGATGATCCCTAGGAGCACCATCAAATCTATCATAACCAAATGGAAAGAACATGGAACAACAGCAGACCGGGCAAGGAGGGCATTAATCAGAGAGGCAGCACAGCACAGAGACCTAAGGTAACCCTGGAGGACCTGCAGAGTTCCACAGCCGAGACTGGAGTATCTGTACATAGGACGACAATAAGCCATATGCTCCATAGAGTTGGGCTTTATGGCAGAGTGGCCAGAAGAAAGCCATTACTTTCAGCAAAAAACAAAATGGCATGTTTTGAGTTTGCCAAAAAGCATACGTGAGACTCCCAAAATGTATGGAGAAAGGTGCTCTGGTCTGATGAAACTAAAATTGAACTTTTTGGCCATCAAAGAAAATGCTATTTCTGGCACAAACCCAGCATATCACAATACCCAGAGAACACCATCCCCACAGTGAAACATGGTGGTGGCAGCATCATCATGCTGTGGGGATGTATTTCTGCAGTCGGGACTGGGAAACTGGTCAGAGTTGAGGGAAAGATGTATGGTGCTAAATACAGGGATATTCTTGAGCAAAACCTGTACCACTCTGTGTGTGATTTGAGGCTAGGACGGAGGTTCACCTTCCAGCAGGAAAATTACCCCAAACACACTGCTAAAGCAACACTTGAGTGGTTTAAGGGGAAACGTGTAAATGTTTTGGAATGGCCTAGTCAAAGCCCAGACCTCAATCCAATAGAAAATATGTGGTCAGACTTAAAGATTGCTGTTCACAAGCGCAAACCATCCAACTTGAAGGAGCTGCAGCAGTTTTGCAAGGAGGAATGTGCAAAAAGATGTGGCAAGCTCATAGAGACTTATCCAAAGCGACTTGGAGCTGTGATAGCCGCAAAAGGTGGCTCTACAAAGTATTGACTTTAGAGGGGTGAATAGTTATGTACATTGACTTTTTCTGTTATTATGTCCTATTTTTTTTTTAATTGTGAAGTGAACAACAAAAACATCTTCAAAGTTGTGGGCATGTTCTGTAAATTAAATGATGCAAATCCTCAAACAATTCATGTTAATTCCAGGTTGTGAGACAACAAAACACGAAAAATGCCAAGGGGGGTGAATACTTTTGCCAGGCACTGTACATTTGTAAGGTAATCTACTAATTTGGAGATTCAGGATCAATATTAGTAGACAAGTCCTCTACCCAAATGTCCCAAACCAATTTTTTTAGGGCATCCTCTCGCTAAGTAGGTTGCCTTGTACAGTGGTAAATTCACATTGATTATTTTTTTTCTACAAGATAAGGGTTGGGGCAGATGAGGATTTCCATTGGAAAATAATAATTTTCCTTGCGTAGAACAATAGTAATCCTATCAGCGTCCTGAAGGCCCGAAGATGAGCCAGGGTGTCCACCAAACCCTGCAAACAGACTTCTACTGTCATGAATAGTGGTCGAGTGTATGACCGAGATCACCGCTTCCCAAAAAATTTGAATATTAGGGCATTGACAAAATACGTGAATAAAGTATGCTGAGTCTGCTACACACCGCCAACACTCAGCAGGAACATAGGGATATATTCTGTGTAAACATGCAGGCGTGAGGTAGATCCTATGTAGGAGTTTGTGCTGAATCAAACTGTCCCTTGTGGAAACCAGCTGTAGAAAGGCACATTCCCATATTTCTTCCCAACCTTCAGCATCCAAGCTAGGGATGTTTAGCGTCCATTTGGATTTAAGAGCTTCCATCCCTGAGTGGACCGAGGGAGACATGGCCTTTTAAATAGTAGAGAGGGGTTTAGTGAGGGTGTTGTCTCTGAATACTTCCTCTAGGGTCTAGGTATAAAAAGCTACTGATTGACTGACTGTTTAAATTGTATTTGAAAGGTGTGTCTCAATTATAGATATCTAAAAAAAGTATACATTAGGTAGGTCAAAATGTAACTTTAAGGTATCGCAGGGCTTTCATTCTAGCAAGACATATCTGCTCTAAATATTTACTGCCCAAATCTGCGGATCAGGTATAGAGCTAAATTCCGGTAATACTGGATGAAAATATAAGGCTGTATGTGGTGAGATGTGATCGGGAGGGCTAAGATGTAGAGCTTGGGCCAGTAACCAGGCTCTCAATACGCCTTTAACCACTTGCCGACCGCCCCATGTAGATATACGTCGGCAGAATGGCACGTACAGGCAGAACCACGTACCTGTACGTGCCATTCTTCAGGCGGTTGGGGGGTCCGATCGGACCCCCCTCCGCCGGCGGGGACGGTCGGCATCGCTTCAGGAGCGATCCGGGACGAGGGGACGGCCAGTGGTTTCTGGCCACCCCCTCGCGATCGCTCCTGGCGAATGAAAAGCTTCCCCTTCCTGTCTATTGTATAGACAGGAAGGCGGAAGTGATGTCACGCTCGGTGCGCCGGTCTATGTGACCGGAACGCCGAGCAGAGAAGATGTAAAGGTTAGTGCACAAACAGTACACTGACACCAGTACACATAGGCACACAATCCACCCCCCTGTCACCCCCTGATCACCCCCCAGATCACCCCCTCCCCCCCCCCAGTCACAGTGTCACTAATTGCAGTGATCATTTATTTACTGATCACTGCATTTAGTGTCAGTGTGACTGTAATAACTGTCAGGGCAGTTAGTTTTAGGTCCTAGGTAGCCCCCCACCCCCCCCCTAATAAAGGTTTAACCCCCTGATTGCCCCTAGTTAACCCCTTCACCCCCTTTTGCCAGTGTCACTAAGCGATCGTTTTTCTGATCGCTGCATTGTGTCGCTAGGTAACCATTTTTTTTTTATTTTAACCGCCATGTTTTATATAGGTTCATAAATAGTTTTATAGGTCAGGTACCCCCATATTACAACCTAAATAAAGGTTTTAACCCCCTGATTGCCCCTAGAGTTAACCCTTTCACCAGTAATCACCGTATAACTGTCACTGGTGACGCTGGTTAGCCAGTTAGTTATTTCGTTATTTAGGTTCCCCGTCAGGTTTTTATATAGCGTCAGGTACCCCCATATATTACCTAATAAAGGTTTAACCCCCTGATTGCCCCTAGTTAACCCTTTCACCCCCTTTTGCCAGTGTCACTAAGCGATCGTTTTTCTGATCGCTGCATTAGTGTCGCTAGGTAACCAGTTTTTTTTTAGGTTAACCGCCATGTTTATATAGGTTCATAAATAGGTTTATAGGTCAGGTACCCCCATATTACAACCTAAATAAAGGTTTTAACCCCCTGATTGCCCCTAGAGTTAACCCTTTCACCAGTGATCACCGTATAAAATGTCACTGGTGACGCTGGTTAGCCAGTTAGTTATTTCGTTATTTAGGTTCCCCGTCAGGTTTTTATATAGCGTCAGGTACCCCCATATATTACCTAATAAAGGTTTAACCCCCTGATTGCCCCTAGTTAACCCTTTCACCCCCTTTTGCCAGTGTCACTAAGCGATCGTTTTTCTGATCGCTGCATTAGTGTCGCTAGGTAACCAGTTTTTTTTTGTATTACTGTTACGGGTGACGCTGGTTAGTTAGCTTGTTTTTTATACTGTCAGGGCACCCGCCATTTATTACCCAATAACGGTTTAACCCCCTGATCGCCCGGCGGGTGATATCAATTAGGTTTTAGGGTCAAATAAGGTCTGCGTCGCCCCAGGTTAGTGCCAGTACCGCAAACACCCACGCGCAAAGCATACACCTCCCTTAGTGGTATAGTATCTGAACAGATCAATATCTGATCTGATCAGATCTATACTAGCGTCCCAGCAGTTTAGGGTTCCAAAAAAACGCATTGTTAGCGGGATCAGCCCAGATACCTGCTAGCACCTGCGTTTTCCCCCCTCCGCCCAGCCCAGCCCACCCAAGTGCAGTATCGATCGATCACTGTCACTTACAAAACACTAAGCACACATAACTGCAGTGTTCGCAGAGTCAGGCCTGATCCCTGCGATCGCTAACATTTTTTTTGTGGTAGCGTTTTGATTCAGTCGCTAACAGTCAGGAGCTTTTTTACCTGTGAATCTCAAAAAAATAAAAAAAACAAAAATAGTTGTCGTTTTATTGTTCTCTCTCTCTCTCTATTGTTGCTCTTTTTTTACTCCATTCTATTCTGCAATGTTTTATTATGTTTTATCATGTTTTATCATGCTTGCTTTTCAGGTATGTAATTTTGTTTACTGTGTTTTAGTGTTAAGCATTTTTTTGTTTTCAGGTGCGCCATTCAGTTGCAGCGCGGATTTATTTATCTTGACAGCAACAGCGTTTGCTCCCACGATACATAAAGCCGCGACTCCAACGCTGTAGGAGGTGATTTCACCACCACAGTTAAAAAAAAGAGCATATGTGCCGAAGCATGGGGGCAGCAGGGGGGGCGGAGGAGCGATTGGCTCCTAATGCCACGTACATACGGTCGAAATTCCGACCGTGTGTACACGGCATAACTTTTGCGGGAGGATGCCCCCATGCATCGGCATATATAAATGGTGCATGTATGCCCATCATTAGAAGTGGGTGGATGAAGGGAGGTATTCTAATGGTGGGCATACCCACCAATCAATCTCTTTTTTTCGTTCAGCCAAGAGGCTGCATGAAAAAAAAAAAAGATTACAATATATGTCCAGTATGTTGCTGGACTTTGAATGGTTATACCAGAATGATGCCTGCAGGTTTAGGTATCATCTTGGTATCATTCTTTTCAGCCAGTGATCGGCTTTCATGTAAAAGCAATTCTAGCGGGTAATTAGCCTCTAGACTGCTTTTACAAGCAGTAGGAGGGAATGTCCCCCCTCCCGGATATAAACCGCGCCATTGGGAAATTGGGAAAGCATTTTATCACACCAATCTTGGTGTGGTCAGATGCTTTGAGGGCAGAGGAAAGATCTAGGGTCTAATAGACCCCAATTTTTTCAAAAAAAGAGTACCTGTCACTGCCTATTGCTATCATAGGGGATATTTACATTCCCTGAGATAACAATAAAAATCATAACAAAGAAAAAAAATGGAAGGAACAGTTTAAAAATAGAATAAAAAAGCTAAATAAATAAAAAAAAAACTAAAAAAAAAAAAAAAAAGCACCCCTGCCCCCCCTTCTCTTGCGCAAAGGCGTACACAAGCGTTGGTCTGGCGTCATATGTAAACAGCAATTGCAGCATGCATGTGAGGTATCACCGCGAAGGTCAGATCGAGGGCAGTAATTTTAGCAGTAGACCTCCTCCGTGAATCTAATGTGGTATCATGTAAAGGCTTTTAAAGGCTTTTAAAAATGTATGTAGTTTGTCGCCACTGCGTGTTTGTGCGCAATTTTAAAGCATGTCGTGTTTGGTATCCATGTACTCGGCCTAAGATCATATTTTTTATTTCATCAAAAATTTGAGCAATATAGTGTGTTTTAGTGCATTAAAATAAAAAAAAGTGTATTTTTTCCACAAAAAATGCGTTTGAAAAATCGCTGCGCAAATACTGTGTGGAAAAAAAAAAATGCAACACCCACCATTTTAATCTGTAGGGCCTTTGCTTTAACAATATATATAGTGTTTGGGGGTTCAACGTAATTTTCTTGCAAAAAAAAAAAATATGTTTTCATGTAAACAAAAAGTGTCAGAAAGGGCTTTGTCTTCAAGTGGTTAGAAGAGTGGGTGACGTGTGACATAGGCTTCTAAATGTTGTGCATAAAATGCCAGGACAGTTCAAACCCCCCCCAAATGACCCCATTTTGGAAAGTAGACACCCCAAGCTATTTGCTGAGAGCAATGTTGAGCCCATTAAATATTTTTTTTTTTTGTCCCAAGAGATTGAATAATGAAAAAAAAAAAATATATATATTTTTTTTACAAAAAGTTGTCACTAAATGATATATTGCTCAAACATGTCATGGGCATATGTGGAAATACACCCCAAAATACATTCTGTTGCTTCTCCTGAGTACGGGGATACCACATGTGTGGGACTTTTTGGGAGCCTAGCTGCGTACGGAACCCCAAAAACCAAGCACCGCCTTCAGGCTTTCTAAGGGAGTAATTTTTTTATTTCACTTCTCACTGCCAATCACAGTTTCGGAGGCCATGGAATGCCCAGATGGCATAAAACCCCCAAAATGACCCCATTTTGGAAAGTAGACACCCCAAGCTATTTGCTGAGAGGTATTGTGAGTATTTTGCAGATGTCGCTTTTTGTCACAAAGTTTTGAAAATTGAAAAAAGAAAAAAAAAATTTTTTTTTCTTTACTTTCTTCATTTTCAAAAACAAATGAGAGCTGTAAAATACTCACCATGCCTCTCAACAAATAGCTTGGGGTGTCTACTTTCCAAAATGGGGTCATTTGGGGGGGTTTTGTGCTATTTTGGCATTTTATGGCCTTCGAAACTGTGATAGGTAGTGAGGAGTGAAATCAAAAATTTGCACCCTTAGAAATCCTGAAGGCGGTGCTTGGGTTTCGGGGCCCCGTACGCGGCTAGGCTCCCAAAAAGTCCCACACATGTGGTATCCCCATACTCAGGAGAAGCAGCAAAATGTATTTTGGGGTGCAATTCCACATATAACTATGGCATGTGTGAGCAATATATCATTTAGTGACAACTTTTTGAAGAAAAAAAAAAATTATTTTTTATTTTTGTCTTTATTCAATCACTTGGGACTAAAAAAAAAAATATTCAATGGGCTCAACATGCCTCTCAGCAAATAGCTTGGGGTGTCTACTTTCCAAAATGGGGTCATTTGGGGGGGTTTTGTACTTCTCTGCCATTTTAGCACCTCAAGAAATGAAATAGGCAGTCATAAATTAAAAGCGGTGTAAATTCCAGAAAATGTACTCTAGTTTGTAGACGCTATAACTTTTGCGCAAACCAATAAATATACGCTTATTGGCATTTTTTTTACTAAAGACATGTGGCTGAATACATTTTGGCCCAAATGTTTGACTAAAATTGAGTTTATTAGATTTTTCTTATAACAAAAAGTAGAAAATCTCTTTTTTTTTCAAAATTTTCGCTCTTTTTCCGTTTATATCGCAAAAAATAAAAATCACAGAGGCAATCAAATACCATCAAAAGAAAGCTCTATTTGTGGGAAGAAAAGGACGCAAATTTCGTTTCGTTACAAAATTGCATGACCGCACAATTACCAGTTAAAGTAGTGCAGTGCGAAATTGAAAAAAAAGACCTCTGGTCCTTAAGCTGACAATTGGTCCGGGGCTGAAGTGGTTAATTGCTGCAGTCAGAGGAAGGGAAGAAGATGCCCCTCTGAGGTTTAAGAGGTTTTTAAGGGCCTCAAAATACTTCCACGCATTGGTCTCACTCTGCATGAGCCAGTCGAGGGCATGTGTGAGCATGGCAGCCAGGAAATATTTGTGGAGATCCAGGCATACTAAGCCTCCCTGTAACCATGGCCATTGCAAAACTGTCAACTTAAACCTCGGGTGTTGTGAGCCCCAAATAAAAGCAGTAAGAATTAATTATTTGAAAATATTTCTTGGGAATCCACACTGGTGCATGTCGGAGTACATAGCAAAAACCAGGTAACAACTTCATTTTAAACAGATTTATGCGCCCTATTAAAGTCAAAGGGAAATTGGCCCGTGCTCTCAGTTTAGATTTCATATTGATAAGAAGTGGAACTAGATTTAAGACACAATATTTCGCATTATCCAAGGAAATCTCAATACCTAAGTATCTGATACTGGATGACCATAATAGAGGCCTCTCTAACAATAGGTTAAATTTGTGATTTTCCCCAATTAATTTGTAGTCCTGAATAAATGGAAAATTCTGAAAGTATACGTAACGCTTCCTTAAAAGATGGTCCTGGGTCATTCAGAAACAATATGAGATCATCTGCATACATGGGTATCTTTTCCACCAAGGTTCCCACACAGATACCGACAACAACAGAGGCCTTCTTTATGGCCACTGCCACCGGTTCTATCACAATAGCGAATAGAGCCAGAGACAGTGGGCAACCCTGTCTCGTACCCCTCCTAACTGGAAAAGGCTCTAAGAGCTTGCCCCCTATCTAAACCTAGGGCGAAGGGCATGAGTAAAGTAACTGCACCCACTTCAAAAATGTGGGCCCGAACCCTATGGTTTCCAACACTGAGAGCATTTAAGACGAAGCCACAGAGTCAAAGGCCTTCTCAATGTCGAGTGCTACCAAAACTCTAGCAGTGGATCCATTTGGGGGCAGCTGTAAGTGAGTGAAAACCCAGCTGATATTGATATCCGTGGATTTCCCATGAATAAAACCTGTTTGATCAATGCTGAGTAGATCAGGAATAATTTTCATCAATCTAGTGGCCAAATGTTTTGTTAAAATCTTTGTATCGTAATTTAACAAAGAAATAGGCCTGTAGGAGGCACATTTGGAATGGTCCTTTCCTGGTTTGGGGATTAAGACTATATGAGTCTGATACATAGAGGGGAGTAGCTTCATCTTTTCTAAAGAATCAAAATATACGCTGTGTAGTTTGGGTGCCAGGGTAGAGGCATACATCCTATACCACTCCCCGAGTTACCATTCGGACCCGGAGTTTTCTTACTGGAATAGGAGTGTATAGCTGCTTCAATTTCATCTAAAGCAGGGATATGCAATTAGCGGACCTCCAGCTGTTGCAGAACTACAAGTCCCATGAGGCATAGCAAGACTCTGACAGCCACAAGCATGACATGCAGAGGCATGATGGGACTTGTAGTTCTGCAACAGCTGGAGGTCCGCAAAGTGCATATCCCTGATCTAAAGAAATGGGTTTGTCAAGAAGCACTACTTCTTCTGGATAAAAAGTGTGGGGAGGTCTAGGGTACTGAGTAATGCCTGGATAGTGGTTTTGGATGGACCCTGCACTGCTGAATACAACTGCTTTTACCTCACCCTCTTCCAGGTGTTGTATTTGTGATGACAAATCTGATTTGACTTCTTTAATGGCAGATATATATTCACCCCGAATATGTGCCTTAAAGGCATCCCATACCATAGCTTGTGAGGTAGATCCCTCGTTAATTTCCCAATATTGGTTAATTTTGGGTGAGACCAATTCCCCCACCTTCAGGTCCTGTATCCATTTGGGCGCTAAACGCCAGCAATTGGAATTTCTAGCGTCCCTCAAAGCAGGGGACATGATCAGAGATGCCAGAGGGAAGATAGGATACACATTTGATCGCATACATCATTATCTTTGAGCCATTTTTACCCCACTATCGTCACCAGAGGAGACAGGTATAGATAGACATGTAGAAAAAAATGATGCGCTAAACAAAAATCTCATATTGGGTTATTAAAATCCAACTGTAGAAAACACAAATCTGTGATAAGTAGTTGAATCCAAAAAAACCTCCACCTCATACATGCACCGTCACCACAGGCAATATAGACTACCAAAGAGCCTGGACCCTTTATTATGAAGGGTCAAACATCCACCCCATGATCAGATTGATCATAAAATGAAAGAGACGCCAGATAGTGTAAAATCCCCAAAAGTTTGTTTAATATAAAGTTTTGCACTTACATTAGTACAGGTAAAACCAGCATTGTGCACAATATAGGCGTCCATCTTAAGAAACTTAGGCACTGTGCAAACCAACGCAATAGCAGGAAACAGCTCTTCTAACCCTAAGCTCCGGGTTAGGAGCTGTTTCCTGCTATCGCGTTTGTTTGCACAATATTTACAAGCAAAAAGAGACCTTTTAATGAGCAAAAATAATGGTTCCACATTGATGCAAATTTTTAATTTTTTTTGTCAAATTAATATTTTTATATTGAAATGTTTGTAACAAATTCATGTAAACAAACTCCTACTGCTTTTTAAATTGACTATAACATTTCCATCTCGGGTGCCCAGCTGCAGGGGGAATCTCCTGTTTTTTTTTCCCCTGTTGGGTGGGTCTGGCATCTTCCCCGCCCATCACATGTGGCCAGCTCTGTTCGAGGCTTGTCAGTGTTGGCAGCCTCAACTGGGAAAGGCGCTCCAGATGTGATGTTGGAGGTTTTTGGCGCCAAATGATGTTGAATGCCAGCACATTGGCACCAGACCAGTGCCAAGCAAACCTCCACCAGGTCAGCACTGTTAAAATCCACTTCCTGTCCGGATTGGTCAGGAGGAGAACCTGGAAGACAATAGAAAATATTGACTGCTAATGTCACAAGTGGCCCAACCTTTTTGAAGCCAATTAGAGCCTCAGGCTCTAATCATGTGCTTTCCAAAAAAACAAAAAACAACTCATAAGAAGCTATGATTACAGGGCCCCGCATGGAGATTAGGGACTGGCCGTCGCTGCCGTTAGGACTACATAGAAGGGAGGCGGGGGCCGCAGGTTATGCCACTGCTTGCTTCTGGGCCAGGTTGGGTGGCTTCCCCCTGTGTGGTCCAGTGTCCAACTTTTTAATTTGTTGGGGTCAGTAGTCTTAGGATCTCTTGTATGACCTTTTCAGAAGCTAGTTGTTGTTATCTCTATATTTGATGTGGTGGTAAGCTCAATTTCCTAATGTTATCATTTATATGATTCAACGTATGAGTATATGTGTTCTATCAAAATCTCTTTACCTTTTAAGAGGGCGTGGCTAACCGCCGAGCAAGATGGATGTCTGACTCCTCAGTTCCTGCACCGAGTCTTACTGAACTGCTTATTTCTTTCTCATATTATTGTTCTATTTTTTTTTCACCCTTACCTCATTTTTCTTTTTCCTACCCTTGAGAGCACCCGAAGGATACGATACAGAAGTCTCAAACCACCGGACCACACTGAACAACAACCCACATCCACTTATTCGTTAGTAACATCTTCTTTTATTCAACATTACTAAAGACAAAATAAGATGCCTACATTCCAACTGCTCAACGCTAAAGGGCTCAACCACCGGGCAAAGAGAACCTCCCTTTGGCGCACAGCCTGAGAATCTAATTGTGACGTCCTATGTATACAAGAGACGCATTTTAAAAAATCATCAGAACCTCACTGCATCAACAAACATTTCACACATATTTACCAAGCCCCACCAAGAAAAATATGGTTATGATCGCAATCGAGAATACAATTGCCTTCACGCTCCACAATAGCCTGGTTGATAAGGAAGGGTGATATCTGGCCTTGGATTGTACCCTAGACAAAACCAGATACACCATTGTTAATGTATACACCTCCAATACCAGGCAAATCAGGTTCCTCTCTAAACGAATGAAAAAACTCACCAAATCCCGCAATACCAAACTAGCCTCACCCATGGGATCCTTCATAAGGAACAATGACCTATATGATGTGTGGAGATGCCACCACACCCCCGAACGAGAATACTTTTCCCACCGGCATAATTCATGTACCCGAGTTGACTACTTTTTAGTGGACAAATGGTCACTAGCCAAAATATCAGATTCCCTGTGGGAATGATTACATGGTCAGACCATGCTTCAGTATCAATAACCATTGAGGACTGGCCACCTTCCCCACGTAAAAAGATTTGGAGAGCCAATGCATCGATCATCCAATCACCCTAACATTCAGCCTCTATCCGCAAACACCTCGAAGAATTCTTTGACCTCAATAAAGGAACCGCAACTACCAACACCATCCTCTGGAATGCACATAAAGCGTTCATTAGAGTGATTACTATTCAGCTAGGTGCTAGGGAGAAGAGGAGGAGATCACAGGATCTAGACACCCTCACAGCCAATATTAAAACAATAGACGAACAGAAACAAAAAAACCCAGACCCCAAACTGAAAGAAAAATGTGTACTTCTCAGACAATAACTAAGAAATGTACTACTAGAATCTCATGATCAAGTCCAAAAACAATTTAAAGCTAAACACTACCCCATAGGGAATAAAGCACTTAGACTCAAAGGACACCACATTAAAACCAAGGTCCCACACCTTTTCCACCCCACCACTAAACAAAAACGTATGGACCCCCATAAGTTATTGCTGATGCCTTTAGTTACTACTATCAATCGCTATATAACTTAAAAAAAGAACCCACCACCATCCAACCGTCCATAGAAGATATAGACTCCTTCTTACAGGAAATTAACCTACCCAAATTATCCCAGAAACACCTCTCTGAACTAAACGCCCCATTTATCCCTATAAAAATTCTGGATGTCATTTCCACTCTGCCAGCCAACAAATCCCCTGGCCCTGATGGTCTAACGGGAGAATACGACAAACAATTCTGCACAACCTTAGCACCCTCCTCCTCTTCTCTCCCAAATGAAATGCTTAATGCGTTAATAATCACACTACCGAAGCCAGGCAAGGAACCTACCTCACCGCAAAATTTTAGACCTATCTCACTTTTAAACATAGATACAAAAATGTATGCCAAACTTATAGCGACCAGACTAGGGAATATTATGCCTCTTTTGATCCACCCAGATCAATCTGGTTTCACGAAAGGGAGAAAAACCTTTGACGCAACCTGTAGAATCATCAATATATACCACAATGCAGAGAGCACCCAAACGCCTGCTCCTTTCTATGGATGCAGAGAAGGCGTTCGTTAGAGTCCACTGGTCCTATCTAAAGGCAACACTTCATAAATATGGATTCTAAGGACACATCCTCTCTGCCATAATGGCTCTATACTCATCTCCTTGAGCCCAAGTTTACACAGCTGAGATAATCTCAAAACCATTCCCAAACATATCAGAACAAATGTACACTTTCCAGTCTTCAAAATTGGATCTATTGATCATAAAATGTAACTATTTGCTGATGATGTGATAATAAAGATCACTAACCCAGTGTCCTCCTTGGCTTCGGTTCAAACTGTATTACAGAGATTCAGTAACATTTCGTACTATAAAGTAGACATGTGCATTTTGTCCGAATGCATTTTCGTCCGAATTTCGGATATTTCGTTATCGTTTTAACAAACGATAACGAATGTGCAGAACACGAAAACCGAAAGATCCGACATAAACAAATGCTTTATTTTCATTTTCGTTGTGACAACAGTTCGATATAGATAGGAGATTCGACATGACGCTGACAATATTGATCTGTGTCCATCGAACCTGTGGTCGAATGTGCCTAACCTTAGCTCTATTAGTCCAAGATTATTCTACATAGAGAGAAAAGATTCGACATAGAGAGAAAAGATTCGACATAGAGAGAAAAGATTCAACATTATAGAGACAATAGCAAAAAAGGTTGAATCTGCCTAACCTAACTCTATTAGTCCAAGACTATTCGACATAGAGAGAAAAGATTCGACATAAAGATTTGACGAAGCAGTCGGCGCGAGCGGACATTTATGGTCAAATGCTCTGCCCATAGGCTATAGAAGAATTCTAATGTTGGTTGACTAGTAATAATAATTAATAAATATAATTATTACTAGTGTCATACAACATTAGAAATCTACTATAGCTTGTAGGCGGAACATTTGACCGGAAATGTACAATTGTCGTCGTACAGTTTAGCTGCTCTGTCAAATCTTCTTAGAACATTCGACAGACACCATAAGCCTTTAATGATAGATTCGACCTTAATTATTTCAGATTTTCAGACGAATGCATTTTTTAACAAAACTAAATTAAAAAAAAATGAATTTTCGGGAGTAACTAAATAAATACATTTTTCGGACGAAAGCGAAATTCCAAAACAAAATATTTCAGTGTGCACATGTATACTATAAAGTGAATAAGTCTTATACTTTAAACCTAGGACTTGATGCTATAACCAGCAACATACTAAGCAACCTTTATACATACCCCTCGGCAGACATGGGTATATCTTATCTGGGCATTACACTTACCAAGTCAGTGAAAGGGTTATTCAGTAATAACTACGTTGAAGCTAAACAAATGCTTGTCAAAGAAACAGCCAAACCTTCCAAATACGAACTTTCATGGTCTGGTAGGCTAGCGGCCTTTAAAATGCTCATACTCCTACTTTATATATTCTGCACACTACCTATACCACTAACAAACTCGTATATCAAATCCCTCCAATCTATTGTACACTACTATATATGGTAGATGGAAGATGAGAAGCAGTCACTAAAAAATCATTAAACACAGACTAGCGGGTGAAATCGAATACACTAACCTAAAAGACTACTACCTAGCCACCATACTGTCCCAAATGAAAGAATGGAGAAATACACACCCAAACACACTATGGGGAAATATCGAGAACACCACGACACCCGGCAACAATCTTAAAAATAGGCTATTTAGCACTACTATCTCCATGCCTAACTTACACCTATACTCTCCGACTATCCAAGCCTCAGTCAAAGCATGGAAAATACTACACTACACCAAGTGGACCACACTCACCACCAAACGTTTACAAATACCTTTACTAACCCTCCAACAAGTGTCGTCTGATCTAACTATACCTAAATGGATATTGGAACAGGCAACAAACACAGCGGAACTCAGAGACATGGTAATACAGAAACCATTTACTCAAATCCAAATGGCATGCAAAATACCCACCACAGACTATTTCATCTGCTACAGAATTCAAACATGTCTATTTGCACATACTCACCTAAAAGGGGCACTGCCTGCCAGACTATGGAACTTTCTCAAACAACATAGATATGAAAGGTATTTCACTAATATATTCTACACTACAAGAAAAACTGGTATTCCATAAATCCAAACCTTATAAAGATTGGGAAACAGATCTGCAGATGCAATATTCCGATCAGCAATGGCAAAAGGCATTAAAATCAATATATAACGCTACATGTTGCACTTCCTTATGGGAACTAACAAACAAAATAACACTTGGATAGTACTTGACACCACATAGAAAAGCCACATTTTAAACGAATGTCACACCCCTCTGTTGGAGAAACTGCAACCACAAGGGTACCCTGCTCCACATTTTGTGGTTATGCCCCATTTTGACAAACCTATGGAAAGAGATAGAAACCCTAATCCAAGATATAGGACACTGTCACATTATCCTCACCCCACAAATAGCTGTCCTAAACATTATCTCAGTGACAGTTCCACCAACATTCAGACTAGTCCTCACACACATACTCCTAGCAACCAGATTACTCATCACTAGGTGCTGGAAATCAACAAACATCCCAACCTTATTAGAAGTAACTACTCTAGTTCATTCACACAGCACATACAAGTCCATTATTTTGAGGGGAAAACCCTCATATTCCAAAATTCTAAATCTTTGGTTTCCCTAGAGGCGATGGTATGAACAAAAACTTGAGTAATGACCTTTTGATAACACTAATGTATATACGGTTTGAAATATCGCTACAATTGCAACCTCAGAAATGCTGTATTCCAACCATCATCCCCCTCCCCACTATCCCTACTTCTCTTACTTTAACCGCTTGCCGACCGCCGCATGTAAATTTACATCAGCAGGATGGCATGGCTGGGCAAATTAACGTACCTGTACATCCCTTTGAATTTCACGCCGTGCCGGTGCGCCCCCGTCGCGTGCTCCGTGATCGTGTCCACGGGTCAGGCAGACTCGATGTCCGCCGGTCTCCCAGCGATCGTGTCACGTAGAGGTAGAACGGGGAGATACTTTTGTAAACAAAGCATTTCCCGTTCTGCCTAGTGACACGGACAGTGATCTACTGCTCTCTGTCATCGAGAGCAGCGATTACTGTCCTGTGTGTTAAAGCCCAGCCCCATCACAGTTAGAATCACTCCCTAGGACACACATAACCCCTTCACCGCCCCCTAGTGGTTAACCCATTCACTACTAGTGTCATTTAAACAGTAATCAATGCATTTTTATAGCACTGATCGCTGTATAAATGACAATGGTGCCAAAATAGTGTCAAAAATGTCCGATGTGTCCGCCATAATGTCGCTGTCATGATAAAAATCGCAGATGGCCGCCATTACTAAAAAAAAAAAAAAAATGCCATAAAACTATCCCCCATTATGTAGACGCTATAAATTTTGCGCAAACCAATCAATATATGCTTATTGCAATTTTGTTTTACCAAAAATATGTAGAAGAATACATATCGGGCCTAAACTGAGGAAAAATATATTTTTGGGGGATATTTATACAGCAAAAAGTAAAAAATATTGCTTTTTTTCAAAATTGTCACTCTTTTTTTGTTTATAGCACAAAAAATAAAAATCGCAGATTTATTCAAATACCACCAAAAGAAAGCTCTATTTGTGGGAAAAAAGGACGTCAATTGTGTTTGGGCACAACGTTGCACGACCACGCAATTATCAGTTAAAACGACGCAGTGCCGAATCGCAAAAAATGGCCCGGTCATTGAGCAGCCAAATCCTCCGGGGCTGAAGTGGTTAACCCCTCCACTACCTATACTACTCTCTACCCCATTTATTTTTATTCTTACTTGTGTATCATTAGTAGTCACACATCTTTTACAGTTCACTTCAATTGCACATGTTCTATCCCAAGCGAACTTTGTATTAACAGATTTATTTGATTGCTCTGAATTTTATGATACTTTCGATTGAACGAAATACAGCTTATGACATTGTAAAATTGAAAACTTTCAATAAAAATCTATGTAAAAAAAAATAAAATCTCTTTACCTTTTCAGATATTCCAGCAGCGTCCTAAATGAGGACTGCAAAATGCAAGAGCTGCTATTACAAGTGGTATTTATTAATATTCACACATCTATACTTATTTTAACATTTGCTGGATCATATTCTGTAATGTTTGGTGTACTATCATATTTAGCAAATTTTCTATAGTGACTAATGCTTTTGTCAGCCATATATTTTAACAAACTACAATAAATATATTGTTTTACCTATCTTAACTGTTTGTTTTGTATGGTGCCTTAAAAGTTCCTATATATTTGAAGGTGATCCTTCAAATGGTTGGACCTATTCAAACTTATCATAACTAGGTTAACCTCTAGAGATTCGCGCTATAGCCGAATGACGGCTACAGCGTGGATCTACATTGCCGGAACTACGTCCATTGACGTCGTCCCGTGCACGAGCGGCCTGCGCGCCCCCTGAAGGGAGCGCGGGGCACTCCCCCTGAAGGGAGCGCGGGGTGCGCTCTGTGATCAGCGAGTCTGTGAGACTCGCTGGATCACGGATCCGAGTAAGGGGTCGATCCCGAACCCTTACCACATGATCAGCTGTTAGCCAATGACAGCTGATCATGTGATATCAACAGAGCCGGTAATCGGCTATTTTTCCTTCTCACGCTGACAGCGCGAGGAGAGAAACAAAAAAGGCGATCACTGGCGGCAGTAAGAAGGACATTAGTCCCGATCACTGCGATGTGCCCCGGCTCCTCTGTTCCCACCTGTGCCCCCTACAAGCGCCACCTGTCAGTGCCCACCAGCTCCACCTGTCAGTGCCCACCAGCTCCACCTGTCAGTGCCCACAGTGCCATCTGTCAGTGCCCACAGTGCCACCTGTCAGTGCCCACAATAAGTGCCTGAACAGTGCTGCACATCAGTGTCACCTACCAGTGCCCATCAGTGTCACCTACCAGTGCCCATAGGTGCCAACTATCAGTGCCCATCAGTGCCACCTATCAGTGCCCATCAGTGCCACCTATCAGTGCCCATCAGTGCCATCTATCAGTGCCATCTATCAGTACCATCTGTACCACCCATCGGTGCCACCCATCAGGGCCCATCAGTGCCATCTCATCAGTACCGACTTATCTGTCCCCATCAGTGCCACCTTATTAGTGCCCACCAGTGCAGCATATCAGTGCCCACCAGTGCCGCCCCATCTTTTTTGTTTGTTTAGCAAAAAATAAAAACCAGGCTGTGATTAAATGCCACCAAAAGCCAACAGGCCCAATGGCACTCTACCTCCAGTGGTATCCCCTGGCTTCAATTTGAGATACAGTCAATCCGTCCCTTCTTTTTACCAGGTCTCCTATGGCAGTCCAATCTGAAGCCCAGCGCAATAAGTCCCCTGAATAGGGTAGTAGGACAATCTCTGCAGATTTGGTCATTGTACCGAACCAAACTGAAACTATGTTCCCCCTCCCCTCCCCAAACATCATTTCTAGGTGATAAAAGCTTCCCCTTAGCCTTCCACTCCCCTGCAACATTTTCCTGGTGGATACACCACTCGTTAGTCACCCTGAAATCACTCACAAATCGCCTAGGATTCCTTCCCTTTTCAGACCTACAATCCAGATTTCAGATCTGTAGATAAATATCTACAAATCAGACATTTTTTTCAGTCTCTATTTAAACATGCAGTCAACACTCCCCCCAACTTCTACGAACAAATATGCTTGACAGAGTCTAGAGACAAAGGCACATTGTCCTCAATTTACAAAAGTACACAAGATCTCATTCTCCCCGAAAAGTCCACAGCCATGCTCAAATGGGAGTCTGAATTAGGCAACGTCTTCACGATAGAAGACTGGTCGGGCATGCTGACTAACTTACACAAATGCTCAAAATCCATCGCAGTCAAGGAAACGATCCTTAAAGTTCATTCCAGGTGGTACCTTACCCCTGACAGGGTACACTAATTTTACCCTACGGTCCCTGCGACTTGCTTCAGGGGCTGCCAGGAGTTGGGCACTTTGCTGCACACCTTCTGGAGCTGCCCTCACCTACAACATATATGGAACCAAGCCTCTATTAAAGCCGAGGCCCTCTCAGGCTCTAATATCACACTTACAGCACCAGTATGCCTATTATTCGCCCCCATCCCAGGTATCCCCCCCTCCACGCGTAACCTGATCAACACACTTTTTTCGGCAATCCAGTGGACCATTGCCCTCAGTTGGAAGTCCCAATCAATCCCCTGGGCCCAAGTCCTACAAAGGATGGAAGCCATTCGTCTCATGGAAAGGATGTTCCACTCCATAATGGACACTATGCACGTTTATGACAAGAAATGGTCGGCCTGGCACTTAGATCAACTTCTGGCCATACCAGACCCTCTTACGCCTCTGAGGTGATGACGCAACAAACTTTACTGGAGATCTAGGGCACTACGTCACCTCCCTCCTACAAGTACAAATAGTCCCCAGCACACTAATATCCTCTTGGTAGTAATTTTATCTTTTTTTTCTCATGACTATAGTTATGGTTTTGTGTGTTGTTAATTTTATATATAACTTTCTCCATTAAGAAAGGACTAGACGTAGATTCTATCCTTTTGATAACTATGGTCTCACAGAATCCTCCTCCTGGTGTTCCAAACCCCCCCTTTTGAATATCTTATAATACCAGGACCAGGTTGGAGTTAGGTACTGATGTAATAGGATTTTTTTTGTAACAATAAGATATACCACTCCTTTGTAATGATACGTGAATTACTGTCTATGTGCTTACGTGTATATTTTTGCACTTATTTTTCAATAAAAACGTTTGTAATAAATAAATGCCACCAAAAGAAAGCTCTATTTGTGGGAAAAAAATGATAAAAATTTCATTTGGGTACAGCGTTGTCATTCAAAGTGCGTCATCGCCGAAAGCTGAAAATTGGTCTGGGCAGGAGGGGGGTTTAAGTGCCCAGTAAGCAAGTGGTTAAAGGTGAATTTATTTGAATGAACTCTCTGCACACCGTTATACAGCCTTAAGCATTTCTAGAAAACATTTTCATAAAACAGACATTTTTTTGTTTGTATATGTTCAAGCTGACTAACTGCATCAAAGTGATCCCTTTTGGGCCTTTTTGGCCAGTCCCCACTCTTCGGTGCAAAATGCCAAAAATGTATTTGCCTTTATAATACTTTAATTAACCACTTTAGAACGGGGCCTATTTTTCAGACTCAGGGTTTACAAAATCAGTTTATTTTGCTAGAAAATTACTTAGAACCCACAAACATTATATATATTTTTTTCAGACACCCTAGAGAATAAAATGGCGGTCATTGCAATACTTTATGTCACACAGTATTTGTGCAGCGGTCTTACAATCGCACTTTTTTTGCAGAAAATACACTATTTTTAATTAAAAAATAAGATGACAGTAAAGTTAGCCCAATTTTTTTTTGTTATATTGTGAAAGATAATGTTACGCCGAGTAAATTTATACCCAACATGTCACCCTTCAAAATTGCACCCGCTCGTGGTATGGCGACACACTTTTACCCTTAAAAATCTCCATAGGCGACATTTAAAAATGGGGGTACCGCTACATATGCATTTTGTGGCATTACCTCTTCCTTTAGGACTGTAAATGGGGCTGCCCTGTATGATTAAGATAACCAAAGTCCATCTAGGAAAAAGAAGATAAATTAGCATCAATATGGTACATAAACATTATACTGTACAGACATACCCTAAGATAAAATCATGTGTCTCTCCTACAGATCGTACCTCTTTTATTGTTATTTTTTTCAATTTTTTCACCTGGATGGACAGAACAGACTGCATAAAGTATGGACTTTGGTTATCTTAATCCTACAGGGCAGCCCCATTTACAGTCCTAAAGGAAGAGGTAATGCCACAAAATGCACATGTAGTGGTACCCCCATGGGGGCTGCTGATTTTGTTCATTTACCTTTCGCCAGTCTGCTCCGGTTCCGATCCCCACATGCAATTCCATGACACAGCACTCCACACTCTGAATTTTTTAAGTTGCTTTATTTGGGAATACATTTATAGGGCTGTCCAATGAAGCATATGAGATGCCCGGTTAGGCCCCAACTTTGAAGTGAAAGGGGATATTAAACCATAGCCGTAGCTTTGTTAATTAGATTCCCTTCCAGCGATCCTTTCCTGGTTCCATTTCTCTCTCTAATGCACTCTCAATATGGACAGATGAGCATTTCTCTGAATAATGGTGTGGATGTTGAAACTCAAAGTCCTACGCCTCACCGCCTTTTTCCGTGACTTGCAGTGTCAAACCTCCTTCACTAGCCCCAAGAAGTGCTTGATAGTGTGGTCCTTGGATACACAGCATGAAGTTTCTGAATAGATCCACTGGGTTTGCACTCCCTTTGCACTCTCCCAAACAACAGTCCATGCTCTACTCACAGAAGGTTGTTTCCCAGTCTTCTTCCTCCTCCTAGTTCCTATTCCTCCTCCCGTGCAGTCCGGTACATCCCCGCATTGGACGTCCGGTAATCCTCCAGCGCTACATGGTGAATGCTGATCCAGGGGCCCGACTTCGACCTCCCTGGAGTTACCTCCGGCTATCCGGCTCCGGAATCTCTGAACTCCCGGGTCTCAGCCTGAACCTGCACCAGCCCCTGAACTTGGGCCTCCGCTCCTCTCCTCCTCCCAAGAGCATGTGACCCCCTTTTTATGAGAGACCTCCTCCTGTGACCACTCAAATTAACTATTCGTCAGATCTCTCACATGCGGTTTCCTGCCACTCAGGTCTCAGTCCATCCTCTCTGTCCAGCGCACCCACCATCCAGCAGAGGAGGCATCCCTGAGCCCAAGTGTAGGCGGCCACACCCCCCCTTTGTCCTAACACTCCCAACACTGAATCCCCAACCAGGCCCAACAAGAAGACACGGCCCAGACTAAATTTACCTGCCTCTACACCCTATTCTATACTAAGCACCTACCCAAAAGTAGAGGGCGCTACACATAGACTGATGCACTTTGTATACTGAGCTCTCTATGACTTGATAAAAATATAACATGTTTTGTACACTGAATTCCTTTTCATTTTCAAAACTTAAAAAAAATATGTTTTATGTATTACTATATAACATGTATAGAGCATAGTTAACCACCTCAATACAGTGCATTTTCACCCCCTTCCTGCCCAAGCCATTTTTCAGCTTTCAGCACTGTCACACTTTGAATGACAATTGCGTGTTCATACAACACTGTACCCAGATGAAATTGTTATCATTTTGTCCCCACAAATAGAGATTTCTTTTGGTGGTATTTGATCACCTCTGCGTTTTTTATTTTTTGCGCTATAAACAAAAGAAGAGGGACAAGTTTAAAAAAAAACTATATTTTTTACATTTTTGCTATATTAAATATCCCCAAAAAATATATAAAAACACATATTTTCTCCTCAGTTTAGGCCGATACATATTCTTCTACATATTTTTGGTAAAAAAATCGCAATAAGCGTATATTGATTGGTTTGCACAAAAGTTATAGCGCCTACAAAATAGAAGATAGATTTATAGAATTTTTATTATTATTATTTTTTTTTAACTAGTAATGGCGGCGATCTGCGATTTTTATTGTGACTGCGATATTGTGGTGGACACATCGGACACTTTTGACACATTTTTGGGACCATTCACATTTGTACAGTGATCCGTGCTTTAAAAATGCATTGATTACTGTATAAATGTGACCGGCAGGGAAGGGGTTAACACTAGGGGGCGCTGAAGGGGTTAATATGCTCCCTGTAGGGGGAGGGGATTCACAAGGGGAGGAGACCTATCGGTGTTTCTCTGTACTGAGAACACACCATCGGTCTCCTCTCCTCTGACAGGACCGTGGATCTGTGTATTTACATACACAGATCCAGGGTCCTGCTGTGTTACCTGGCAATCGCGTGTGCCCGGCGGACATCGCGGACGTGCACGCTCCCTGGAAGGCCGGGAAGGGGAGGGTGTCATATGACGCCCTCCCGCCACGAGAGCTGCGCCGCCTGGCCTTCAGTTGACAGCCGGCGGTCGCTAAGCAGTTAAAGTCCCTTATATAGTTTGTTTGGATCATGTGTGTATTTTCACATTTGCAACAAAATTGGGATAAAGCTTACTTTTCATCTATTACATGTTCCCATTCACATACCATAGCTTAGACAAACATTTAAAGTGTTACTAAACACACAACAGTAAAATTGGTCTGTATATGCAGTAAAGCATGCTTATTATACTCATTGTGGAACCTAAGGGGTTAATCCTCCACATTGTGTAAAAAGAATCCTGTCTTCTCTGATCCTCCCCTTCTTTTACTGTCCCCAATCTATCTGCTGAAAGAACAGAGCCTTGGGGCACTCTGCACATGTTCAGTGTGATGTGTATTGCTAGAGCGTTTTTTTTTTTTTTGGGGGGCGGTGCATGTGCCAATCAGCACTGTCCAGACAGAGGGTCAGGGGTTATGCAGCCTGACCACTCCAGTCCAGTCTCACGCTGAGCTGTCAGCAGTGGCGGGTCAGTGGAGGCGGGTACAGAGGAGGCAGCCTACAATGGAAGACCCATAGTAACTCTATGAGTGATGCCACTTCCTAGGCATTTCCCAGCTGTTGTTGTCTGTCTCCTGTCTTTGGAGCCCAGGAGCTTCAGAAAAGGTAGGTATATCGATTTCTTCTGTAGAGGGCTAGATAGGTTAGTCTTAGATTGTGCAAGTAGATTTAGAGATTTTAGTTTTTAGAGAACTTCTACTTTAATTCTTTGTTAGAACAGACTGCGTTCAAATCTAGTTTAAAGCGTATAATGAGATCTGCCTGCACAGAACAGACATGGTTAAGTATGGAAAACACAGCTAACCAGCCCTCTAATAAACAAAGAGAACTAAGCAGGATTTTTCCATGCTTGTGCCATCAGGAACGATTATCTAAAAAGGTAAGCAGCAATTTTTAAAGTGTTACTAAACCCAGGACCCTGCATTGCATATATCTGGTCTCCCACAGTACACAGAACATGGAAATACTATTATTTTAGTAAATATAAACTGCTGAAAATACCATTTCTCATCAGCAGTATATAGCAGTCTTGTGACTTCTATCAGTGTCTGGCCAAGCACTGGCTAATCTCGTAGGAGGAGTTTTCGCTCCCCTCTGACTGTCCTATGAGACTGCATAATCCCTGACCCTCAGGTATGGCAAAGACAGCTCCCTAGCCTCTAAAACAAAAAAAAAAAGAGAACTTACCAGGATCTTTTTTCCATGCTTGTGTCATCAGAGAAGGTAAGTATAGCGATTTCTTCTTTACAGGGCTAGATAGGTTGTGGATGCAAGTAGATTTAGAGATTTTAGTTTTAGGGGCAGTGGTAGCTGGTGTTTTTTTTTTTTTTGGGGGGGGGGGTGGCACACAACCACCCCTCTCCCCCCGTTGGTCGGCCGGTCGGCGGCACCCCACCTTCCCCGGCAATTACTCCATCGGTTGCAGGTGGGCGGGCTCCTATGGGCGGCCGGCAGCGGGCAGGTTGCGGCTCCTACGGGTGGCGGGTTGCGGGCTCCCATGGGCAGTGTGCAGTGGCTCCTGTGTCCTCTCTGCATCACGGCGGCTTCCGCCATGCAGCTCCTCCCTCCTCCTCCTAGGCGTCCAATAGGATCACCTGTCCTTTCAGGCAATCAGGTGACCGGTGTCAAAACCTGCTTTCTGATTGTCCGGGAGGAGTATTTCAACAGTGAACATTGATTCGCTGTTGTAACACACCTGGGTGGGCTCGGAGCGCACTCTAATCGACCTGAGCCCACCCTATATTGAAGCCTATTACAGCCCCTCCACATTGGAATCCATACAACGGTGTCCTGAAAGGAGCCGGACGCATGGATAGTGGAGGCGGCGATGGACGGGGGAGCGGTGGCGCCCGTTCGCCATTAATGGATGGGCCACCCCTGTTTAAGGGGAACTTCCACTTTAAAGATTTAGAGCTGGGCTTTTCATTGTATGCTAAAGAGAACTGAGCCTGTTCTAAGACTTTTTATTCGGACAGACTCACCCTGAATGTTTTCAGAAATGCTTGCAGTCAGCCATGTCACCTTATCTTAAATATTTAAAAGGTATGAAATATTAAAAAAAAAACACACCTTCTTTTAGGTATGCTGTGTAAATGGGAACACATACGAAACTATGTTTTTTTTTTCTCAAATTTTACGGCAAAATTACATATAAATACATAACGGACAAATTAAAACCTAACTCTAGCTAAAGTGTTTTATATAGTTACAGCCACAGTTTTGCTTTCTTTTGGGAAAAAAAATGTTTAAACGATATGAATAAAAGTTTTTTTTGTAAGCACTTCCACAGTGTTATATGGTTTGCTCCAACCTCTATAACTGTCACGCTCATTGGTGCAGCTTGGTCTGCATGTAAATGTGCAGTAAAATATAAAGGCATGTGAAAAAAGATCATTCATATACTGAATACTATTATTACAGGTTCTAATTCAGTACAGTCACCAAAATACAACATATTCCCTATAGTGCACCCCGCCTATTTTCCTAAAAACCTTGGAAAAGTTGTGTTTATATTACTTCATGCAGCTCATTTAATGCCCATTACAATTCTGTACACGCAGCCATGAAAGCATTTTATAAACAGTGTCAGAAATCATATGAAGTAGATCCCTCAATTATCTAAAACGTGGAACTGGATATAATAGGATTAAAAGTCAGAATTTTTAAGGAATTAATAAAATATATCATATTCAAAAAAACAATCAATCAATCAATGGGAAACCATTGCTTTCAAAATATTTAGAGGTAGCCATAGAGGAACATGATGAAATTGGAATGTTTAAAGGTAAAGTGATACTATTTAAAGCTTATCTTTGATCAAGTTCACCCACACTACAAACGCAAAATTTACCCCCTACCCTCTAGCTAATTGCCTGATTATAATTATTTAACAAAACTACAAACTATTATTATTATACAGGATTTATATAGCACCAACAGTTTATGCAGCGCTTTACAACTTGAGGGCAGACAGTACAATCACAATACACTTTAATACAGTTGGAATCAAAGAGCCCTGCTCATTAGAGCTTACAATCTAAAGCCCCATACACACGGTCGGACTTTTTCATGGATTCTGTCCGATCGGATAATGTTGTTGAAAAATCAGACCGTGTGTATGCACCATCGGACAGTGTACGTCGGATTGTCCGACGGACAAAGTCTTATCTCCTGCTGGAAAGATTTGCCGACAACACGGTCCGATCACACCAAATCCGATCGTGTGTACGGTTGTCCGACCGGACAAAGTGCTACGCATGCTCAGATCACATTACAAGACCAAAGCTATTGGCTACTAGCCTCTACGTAGTCCCGTCGTAGGCAACAAACGTCACCACGTTCAGAATGATCGGATTTTCCGACAACTTTGTCCGACCGTGTGTACGCAAAACCAACATCAGACAAAGTATGACGGACAGGATCCGACCGACCTGGTCCGCGGATTGTCCGACCGTGTGTATGGGGCTTTAGAGGGAGCATCAGGAGATACAAGAGGCAATAACTGTGGGGGGATGTGTTGATGGAGAAAATAAATGGGTGGGGGCCAGATAGGCTTCTCTGAAGAGAAATGTTTTCAGGGATCGTCCAAAAGTGGACAAAGTAGACGAGAGTCGGACAGATTGGGGTAGAGCGTTCCAGAGGATGGGAGAGGCTTGGGAAAAGTCCTGGAGGCAAGCGTGGGAAGGGGTGACAAGGGGACTAGAGAGCAGGAGGTCTTGGGAGGAACGAAGAGAATGGTTTGGTTGGTATTTTGAGACTAGGTTAGTGATGTAGCTGGGAGCCAAGTTGTGGATGGCTTTGTAACTTTTTGTTAGTATCTTGAATTTCATTTGTTGGGTGAGTGGCAGCCAAATGAGGGATTGGCAGAGAGGGGTAGCAGACGCTGAACGGTTTGTATGGTTGATGAGTAGGGATGAGCCGAACACCCCCCCCGTTCGGCTTGCACCAGAACCCGCGAACGGACCTAAAGTCCGTGCGAGCTTTAGAACCCTATTAGTTATAATGGATGCGAACGTTCGAAATCAAAAGTGCTAATTTTAAAGGCTAATATGCATGTTAATGTCATAAAAAGTGTTTGGGGACCTGGGTCCTGCCCCAGGGGACATGTATCAATGCAAATTTTTTTTTTAAAAACGGCCGTTTTTTCAGGAGCAGTGATTGTAATAATGCTTAAATTGAAACAAAAAAAGTGTAATATTCCTTTAAATTTCGTACCTGGGGGGTATCTATAGTATGCATGTAAAGGGGCGCATGTTTCCAGTGCTTAGAACTGTCTCTGCAAAAATTACACACAAAGAAAGCTATTTTAAATCACTCGCTTCTAATGTTAATTGACGGCTCCCGTAATACAGAGAACAGTCATTCATTGAAAGTCATTCATAAAAAAAAAGTCATTGATAAAAAATAAAACCCCGCCCCCCTCTGATGTCATGGGGAAAGCCATAGGGAATTCCCCATGACGTCCCCGTGCGTCAGAGGGGGCGGGGTCACCAGGTGCCCTCCATTATAAAAGACCTGTCAGACGCAGCGAAGCCTCACACAGCGGGAGCCTCCCATTGTGAGGAGTGGCCCAAGAAGAGACACCGACGCCGACGCCATGGAAGAAGATGCCGGACGAGAAGGACGAGAAGACCAGCGCAAGAAGAAGCGGATCGGAGGAAGAAGAAAATGGAAGAAGAAGATGGAAGAAGATGACGGAAGGAGAAGATGAAGAAACCGAAGGATGAAGAAAGAAGAAAGAAGAAAAGGAATTGTCAAAGACCGTCTCCTGTCATTTTTACAATTTTTGACATTTTTTTGGTGAAATGGTAGGGGTACCCCCTTACCATTTCACACAGGGGGGGGCGGGATCTGGGGGTCCCCTTGTTAAAGGGGGCTTCCAGATTCCGATAAGCCCCCCGCCCGCAGACCCCCACAACCAATGGCCAGGGTTGTGGGGAAGAGGCCCTTGTCCTCATCAACATGGGGACAAGGTGCTTTGGGGGGGGACCCCAAAGCATCCTCCCAATGTTGAGGGCATGTGGCCTGGTACGGTTCAGGCGGGAGGGGGGGCGCTCTCGTCCCCCCCCTCTTTTCCTGCGGCCTGCCAGGTTGCGTGCTCGGATAAGGGTCTGGTAGGGATTTTGAGGGGGACCCCACGCCATTTTTTTGGGCTAGGGTTCCCCTTAAAATCCATCCCAGACCTCAAGGGTCTGGGATGGATTTTAATGGGGGACCCTACGCCATTTTTTTTTTTATTTTGGCTGGGGTTCCGCTTAATATCCATCCCAGACCTGAAGGGCCTGGTTATTGAATTTGGGGGGACCCCCACACTTTTTTTTTTGTTTTTTATCAATGAATGACAGTTCTCTGTGTTACAGGAGCCATCAATTCATTAGCCGCGAGTGCTTTTAAATAGCTTTTTTCCTGCAAAAAATTATACTTTTTGCAGGGAAAGTTCTAAGCACAGGAAACCTGCCCCCCTTCACAGGCCACCTATAGACACCCCCCAGATGTGATACTGCAATGCTGTACTAACAGCACGCACACACAAATCCCCAGAAATAAAGCACATATTGTCAGCAGTCAGCAACACACTGACACGCTGACACTGAAACACAATATGCGAGGCCGCCGCCGCGGCGGCCTCTTATACCGTGGGGCGTGTACTAAAGCCCCTGAGCTATAATTGGCTACAGGCATCCTGCCTGTAGCCAATTATGGCTCTCCTCGCTGCGGCGCTGTGATTGGCCAAGCATGCGGGGTCACAGTGCATGCTTGGCCAATCATCAGCCAGCATTGCACTGCGACTAGCGCAATGCATTGCGGGCCGCTCGCATCACACGAATTTGATGCGAGCGGCCCAAATAGTTCTGGGCTCGCCGAGCGGGCGAACGCCCGATGTTCGATTCGAACATGGGTTTGAATCGAACACCGGGCCCATTCCTATTGATGAGACTGGCAGCAGGATTCATGACAGATTGTAGGGGGATAGACTGTTTAAAGGTAAGCCAATGAGGAGGCAGTAGCAGTAGTCGAGAGATGACCAGGAAAGGGACTAGAAGTTTTGTGGTGTCACTGGTTATGAAGGGGCGTATTTTGGAGATGTTGCGAAGGTGGGGCACAAAGGATAATTCAGAGTCCAGAATTACACCTAGGACCTTGGCATGGGGGACGGGTTGGGACTGGGAGTTGAGCTGTTGATTTTGATAGAGAGAAATCCGGGGAGGTGGCACATGGGGAGGAAATATCATGAGCTTGGTTTTGGATAGGTAGGTTGAGTATGAGAATGTGACATCCAGGCTGATATGTCTGTTAGTAAATTAGTGATGCGTGAGGAGACCAGCTGGGGGGGGTGAGCTGGGGTGAACTGGGGGGGGTAGAGAGATAGATTTGTGTGTCAGCCGCATAGAAATGATATTGAAAGCCATGGAAGGAAATCCACTGACCCAGCCAGGAGGTCTATTTCGAGAAAGGGAGAGGTCAATAAACAGAACCTTGGGAGACCCAGATGGAGAAAGGAAGAAAAATGGAGGAAGTAGAGTTGTAAGTGACACTGAAGGTGTAGTGGGAAAAATAGGATGAGAACCAGCAAAGAGTACAGTCACAGAGACCAAAGGAGTGGAGTTTTTTGAGAAGGAGGGGTTGGCACACTGTGTCAAATGCAGCAGAGAGGTCTAGGAGGAGTAGTACAGAATAGTGTCCATTGGTTTTAGCCATAAGTAGGTCGTTTGTGAGTTTAAGGAGAGCAGTTTACGTGGAGTGTTGAGGGCAAAATCCAGACTGAAGGGGATCAAGAAGTTTGTTCTCAGTCAGATGGTCACTCAGTCGGTTGTAGACCAGTCATTCGAGAAATTTTGGAGAAGAAGAGGAGTAAGGAGATGGGGTGTAGGTTGTTAAGATTGGTGGGGTTCAGTGAGGGCTTTTTTTGGGATGGGGGTGACTAGCACATGTTTTAGAGAGTTGGGGAAGGTGCAAGAGAAGAGGGAGAGGTTGAAGATGTCAGTTAGAGAGTGTAGAATAGAGTCAGGGGTGAGCATAGCATTTGCAAGGGAGCAGGATCCAGAGGGGGGGGTCATAAGGTGGGCGTTGGCGTTAGAAAAAAGTTTTCACTAATACTAGCAAGGTGGAATGAGGGAAGTAATGAATGTACCTGTGGACATACTTTCATCTGTGGTCACATGATGCAGAGTGGGTACCCAAGTCGCTGCCAGGTTATATGGATATTTGGTTATCTGTCTGCATCCTTAAAATTCCTACAGCCCAACGAGATTGTGTAAAAAAACAAAACAAAAAAAAAACTGCTAGAATTGACTATTAGAGACAGCAAGTACCTGCTTTATATTCACAGATATTTTTGTTAATTCTTTATTTATTATAAACTCAAAATCTTGAACAGTAACAAGGATATAACCATGTCTTAGTTTATCATATTAAACCGATTTACATAGACATTTAGGAAATGTACACTTAAGTATAGCATTAAGAATAAATCTCAGCATGTTTCTGCATATCTCGTTAACTGAATGTAGCCTAATGTAGTATCAAGTTACAGAATTATCACCAACATCTATATAGGAGGAGGCAGGAAGATACAACTGAAGAGAGAGAAAAAAATGGTATACTGATCTCAAGTTATAATTTACGTGTTTTTATATCCTAGAATGTGGAAGACAGTGCTGGAGGGAGCAACAGGTCTATGGAGTAGAAAAGGGGTTGAAGGGAAGGTGAAGAACGAGGAAGGACCAGAACATAGAGAGGAGAGATTGAGTTCCTTCATCTTCCTAAGGTCCTCCACCTTGTTTAGTCACATTGATTTTGAGGGAAGGGAGGAATTCTTCCATGTTAGGCGGATACAGGTTTTGATAAAAGATGGGTCCTCTGAGATTACAAAGCCCATAAACTTTTGGTAGATGGTCTTTGGACGGTTTTCCAAAAAGTGGAGCAAAACATGTGAAGAATGGCCATTGAGGTACATTGAGGTACCATCTAGTTAAAATTTGAAAGGTTTCTTGATATTTAGAGCAAATCAAAGTTTTGAATAGAAAGTGCAGAATTTTCTGGCCTTATTGCTTTATGAATGATATTTACAAATCTTCTTCATAGCTTTAGAGCTCTGTTTTGGTGCAAAGAGTCAGTCATATAAAGTAGACAGGGAGTGTCTAAGAGAGCCTAATTCAACTCAAAGTTGTTTAAATGGACATTAGAAAAATGTTGGCAGTGGGAAAATAGAAGAAGTGTTTCAACTGTAGTCTGTAGTGCTCTCCATAGATCCAAGATCTAAGCACCATTTGAGTTTAGCTAACTCACCTATACAGGGCCATTGACTGAATTGGGTAAAGTGTGAGGCTTGAAATTTGTACTTGGGCCAAAATTCGGAATGGGCCATCTCTCATTCCCAATATAAATCTCAAATTGCCAAGTTGGATATAGAGACAAGTTGATTGGGGATATCCTTCACATATACTTTTGACTCTACAGACAAATAAACAAGAGAAAGCTGACAAACAAGAGTCAATTGTGCTCTAGATGAGCAGAAACAAGAAAAAGGATAAATAGCTGCGATAGAGGTCTTTTAATGCCACGTACACATGACCTGTTTTCCCCCCGGAATAAACTCCAAAGGTTTTTCTGAGGGATTTCCGAGGGAGTTCCACTGAAACTGTCTTGCCTACACACAATCACACCAAAGTCTGACCGTCTAGAACGCGGTGACATACAACACGTATGACGGGCCTAGAAAAAGGAATTTCAATAGCCAGTAGCCAATAGCTGCCGTCTCGTACTCTTCAGAGCACGTGTCGTTTTTGGTCCGTCGGAACAACATACAGACGAGCGGTTTTCCCGATAGGGATTGATTCGGTCTGAAATATTTAAAACATGTTCTATTTCTAGGTCCGTCAGAATTCTCGAAAAAAAAAGTCAGATGAGGCAAACACACAATTGGAATATCCGATGGAAATATTCCATCTGACTTTTTCTGTCGGACATTCTGCTCGTGTGTACGTGGCATAAGAGTAGTATTCAGTTGTACAGTACGTATATAGAAAACATAGCAAAAAGAGTATACTCACGTTCATAAGATTGTTGGATGGTAAAGCAAACTCATGCAAGGTGTGGGTAGTCGCACTCGATGCTTGTTGGGGTTTTCCAGATATTCTAGGCTAGGTTGCGATCAGATCCTGTGAACAATGGCAAGGAGGATGAGGCCCCAAAATGGAATGTTGTTTTGCTATGGCTATTTGTAGTGACTTTATAGGAAACGTTCGATTTTTAGCCCATATGTTGTTACAAGCTAAAGCTCTCTCCATAAATAGTCATGGCAACACAAATGTACGGTCAACAGAGGTGCACCATTAAATAAAAAGGTGCTTCTAAGTGTGTTCTTCAGCAAGGTTGGTATCTATTAATCTCTGGAACAGGTTAAAACGCCAATGCCTTGAGTGGCTATTGGTGAGCTGTAAAATACAATATTTACAATACATAGCTAATTGTACCTTACTCACTTATTTTCTTGTGACTAATTTTATATACTGGAAGTGGTCTTTGTGCAGTCAGGTGAAAAGCCCTCAACTTCCTTTGTTTGTGCATCCTCGTTATTTACTGATGTACTCTAGTCTTGTATAACATAATGTGCTTTTAGCATGCCACATAAATAAATTATGTCTTCTCATACATGGATCACTCTCACTGGGAAATGGTTAACATGCTTCATGCCTGATATATTTTTTTCTGAAACTCATTATGATTTAACTCCACAACATGTCATCGGAGATATATGACCATTCAAATTTTCTCATGATTGAAATTCTGGGCAAATGTACAGGGCATGATTGATTGCTCTCACCATCCATGCTTCCTATACTGGATTCACATTTACAGATGCTTTTCAGGATCTTATGTTCCCCCATTTGGTACACTTGATAAAATATGAAAATTGTTGGCATATATTTAGTACTTAAAGGGGATGCCCATGATCTCTGTTTAAAACTTGCTAATTCAAAAATTATTGTAAATTCCAATATATGGAAAAAGGGAGGAGCCTCCTTTCCTATATTTTATTATAGGTTTCTCATTTACTTTTGCTTGTAGGATGGAAGTCTTTTTCAAGGGGAAGTAGTAACAGAGCATAGTGCAAATGAAAGAGATACAATACCGTTTTTCACCAATAGGTAGCGCAAGCTAAAAAATTATTGTTTTGGTGAGGGGCTGTTGGGACTTCATCTCTTTCGGAAGACAAAGCAGTTAGAAGTTCAAAAGGGAAATAATAATGTGTTTCTAGTTAATGTAATGTTTACCTTAAATGTAGCACAACCCCCGTAGGAGTCCCCACTGCTGCCCAGCCAGTCACACAGCATTTCCTTCATACACTCCACGCTTAGGGGTTGACAACCGGGATGGGGTAGGGATTTATGGGACGCCCAACTTGAAAAATGTCAAGAACTGTCTCGTACCTCAGGGGCGAGCCTGACATGCAGTGGGAAGACCTTTACGTACAACCTTGGTTCAATTGCCACCAATGTTGGGAACAGTGGTCACTAGAGCTGGGTGGTGCCAGGGGGCCTGGATCATCTTCCATGCAGCGGATGACTTCCCCAAGTAGACGAGCAGGTTAACGGCAGGTGAAGTCAGCTCAGCTAATGCAGACAGGAAGCAGGAACAGGAAGCAGGTAGGTGCAGAGCTGTGGAGACACTGGATGCATGGTCAGACAAGCCGGGGTCAGTAACAGACGATCAAGCAGATATAACAACAGGCAGAGAATAGTCAGGAGGCAAGGTTCTGCAACAGGATATCAAGCAGTGGAGAGGTAAGCATAGTCACAAGGCAAGCCAGGGTCAGGATAACAAAGAGCAAAGTAGTCAAGCAAGCTGGGTCAAACACAGGAAACAGATCAGGATCTCAGGAACAGGATTTCACAGGTATAAGCTGCAGATCAGACTGCAAGGTCTCTGTGCAGCTGGGAGGTTTAAACAGGGAGTCTTTTGGCATCAGTCTCATTGGCGTGCACGGAGAACTATGAACAAAGGGACAATTCCTCCCTATTTACAAAAAGTCCTCTTCTTCCCTCCTCCTGCACAAACATGGTTTTTACAGCACAGCTACTGCTCAGTTCTGAGGGAACTAGCAGGATATTACTAGTTCAGCAAAGGCCCATTACCGGCAATATCTCTCAGTCCCTTGACAAAGTAGTGCAATATGAGTGAACAGCATGACATTCCTCCTTCTGCTTCCATGTGGCCACTGATCCCAGCTCCACTTGCTTGCAGAAAATACTAGCCCACCTGGATACCACCAGCCACGCCTGGCTGATCTTCCGCCCAGTCCTCCTGACTGCCTTTCTGCCCCAGTCCTGCCCGACTGTCTAACACACATGGAGATCTCCCAGGGCAAGGTTAGATGAAGTCTTGGCACTACGTGGTCTTCAAGAAAGGCCTGCTGCAGATGGCAGTCTCTCCTCTCGTCTGTCTCTGCACTGTGCTGATCTACTTACTGTCTCTCCTTGCCCCTTCCCGCTGCCTCCTGTGTCAGGATCTTTCCAGGCCAGGTTTTCATGAGCACCCAGCCCGAGGTAGAACCCCCCCGGTAAGGGGTCCCTCAAAGGCCATGACAACCTCTCCTCAGCACTGTTTCTCCATCTTCCACCCGACTCCCCTGGTGGAATGGCCCATGTCTATTTATGGGGTTGTCTCAGCCCCCTGCAAGCCCACCTTTGGGGATTGGCTTGAGGCCCCATAAATATTCATGACATATCCTCCTAACCCCCGCTCTTTAATTCTAGAAGGTTCTCCAACCTTCCACACACTAGGGGGAGGCACCAGAAAGCTGCCAGGATCCAGCCCTGGCCTCTAGTAACCCTGACCCAATTCAATGACTCCTTATTCCTGGCCAGAATATGCTTTTTTCTACTCTCAACACTAGTAGCACCAGAGTGTGCTACATAAAGTAGAAAAAAAAAACATGTATGCCAGTTTATCAAGATCATTTGCACTGTCTCTCTGTCCTCAGTTCTGCACTGCTAGTCAAAGTAAAGTTTTTGTACAAGCAACATTTTTTTTCGTTTTGGAAACCCTTTTTTCACATTTTTATTACTGTCTGTGTCCCCATTGGGGAGATTCACTCTCTTTATTTGTCCTGGTCACTATTGTCAATGAGACAAAAAGGGAACTTCAAAATTGAGAGCTTTTGAGAGCCATAGAGAATAATTTGGTGGGTTTTGCAATTTTTTATGTTGCACAGTATTTGCGCAGCAGTTTTTCCAACACAATTTATGGGAAAAAAATACACTTTTTTAAATTTTAATGCAAAAAAACACGATACATAACGCATTTTTTTTGTAAAATATAAAAGATGATGTTACACCGAGTAAATAGATATATAACATGTCATGCCTTAAAATTGTGCAATCCCAAACAACGTAAATTTTGCTATCCATTGGCGACATTTTAAAAACCTTTACAGGTTACAGCTTTGGATGTACAGAGGAGGTCTAGTGCTAGAATTACTGCCCATGATCCAATGTTCATGGCGATACCTCATGTGTGGAACTGTCGCAGTTTGCGCGCTAGCACGGGGAGATGGGGGCACTTTACATTTTTTTCTTAATTATTAATTAATTAATTAATATGTTTTTTTACACTGTCCCTTTAATTTTTTGATCATCGTTGTGACAGCAATAGGGACGCGACAGATACTATTTATGGAGAGATCTGGTGTCTATAAGACCCCAAATCCCTCCTTTGCACTTGAAAGCATTCAAAATGCCAAGATCTGCATTCTTGAATACTTTTGATTTTCAAAAAATGGCACTGTTAAGATGCTGGTAAACCAGAAGTGATATCATGACATCACTCCTGGTGGGACGGGAGAGCCATAGCGAGCTGCGGAAGTCGGCAGGAGGGGGAGGACGTCCCCTTGCACTGCTTGTAATAACAACCAAGCGGCTGGTTATTATTAATATTCAGGATTTATATAGCACCAACAGTTTGCGCAGTGCTTTACAACAGTAGGGCAGACAGTACAATTACAATACAATTCAATACAGAAGGAATCAGAGGGCCCTGCTCATTAGAACTTTCAATCTAGGAGGGAGGGTCAAGTGATACAAAGGGTAATAACTGTGGGGGATGAGCTGATGACGAAAATAAAAGAACAGTTGTTAGGTGGAGGCAGGGTAGGCTTCTCCGAAGAGAAAGTTTTCAGTGATCGCCTAAAAGTAGATAGATTTGGAGAGTTTGACAGATTGTGGTAGGGTATTCCAGAGGATGGGAGAGGCTCGGGAGAAGTCCTGAAGGCGAATATGGGAGGAAGTGATGGGGGAGCTAGAGAGCGGGAGGTCTTGGGAGGACCTGCTTGGAGGTAAATGGCCTTGACGGCCTTTATTAACAAAACCAATAAACTGTAAACTTTTATATCAAATATTTAAACCATTTAAAATATTCAAAAATATTCCATCTCAAATCCAGTAATTGGTTGCTGGTCCCTGACGACCCACTTTTACTTTTTGAGCCTGTAGCCCCTTTTTGTGAGCATCTGTCCCCAGCCGCCAACTCGCCTCAAGGACTCACTAACTGACCACAGACCCCCATAACTTATTAGCCGTTAGTCCGGACTGACACCAGACCAACCAGAAGGACTCCATATCTGGGATGGGTCCCAACGTTTACAAATGCCTCATGTTTTCTATATATATATATATATCTCTATATATATGTACCTGTCGTCAAGGACCAACCGCCCCAGTAATTGGTTGCTGGTCCCTGACCACCCAGTTTTACTTTTTTGAGCCTGTAGCCCCTTTTCGTTAGCATCTGTCCCCAGCCGCCAACTCGCCTCGAGGACCCACTAACTGACCACAGACCCCCATAACTTATTAACCGTTAGCTCGGACTGACACCAGACCAACCAAAAGGACTCCATATCTGGGATGGGAACCTCCACGACACCTAGTTGACGTCCATCCCTGGAGCGCTTCTATTAGGGCGGGAGGGAGGGAACGTTCTTCCTCGCTTGCTGTCCCCAACTGCTGCTTCTGCTCCACCCAGCTTCTGCAAAGATTACCACACTCCTCCCATCTGCTACAAACCTCCAATCAGGTAAGACAATTCTTTTTCTAACCACCTCTCTAAATTAACCTGTTTCTCCCCTAAGTTCCTTGCACCCTGTCATGTCTGTACTACGCCTCCTTTGCAATACGGCTGCGTACATGTCTTCAGTGGTATACAAGGCACATTTTGATTACTTGCCATAGGCTGCTTTCCATAAGCAGGTTCCACAGATGCAGCAGAGATGATTTAACAGGAAAATACACTGTCTTAGATGAACTTCTATCACAAGCACAGCAGCAGTGTTCATAGGCAGAACTCCTGAGGAACCCTATTATGTCCCTGTAGGCTGGAACACTCTCCCTGAGTGAGGCCTATCTTTCCCTCACAGGCAGTATACCTTTCCCTCATTCCACACACGTCTCTCAAAATGGTGGTTGGGCTCTCTTTTATATGGAAACTAGCAGAAAATGGTCGACAAAATCTCGAGAGATCTTGGTACCAATCAGAACATGAGGCTTCTCCAAGATGGCTGCTGGAGACAAGTAGAGAACAGTTACAGCCTCAACAGGATTTTATAAAACAGCATGAATACACAAACACATTTTGAATATAATATGACATTTCTTCATGAGAAAGTAAGTATGATACAATTGTAGTCCCACTTCTCCTCTCAGCCAGCAAGACTGTCCTGTCACAGTTAACTGTATGTGAGAGGCTACCTACATTTTCCACCAGCTTAAATAATGCAGTCCTCAGTATTCACCTAGGTAAAAGCAATTAAATAGAGCAATAGCATAACAAGCAGATAAACAGTCATAACAGTTCAAGTCACATAATCAGAATACTTGACTGGTTTCAGCCCCCTGGTTGTGCACCTGGGTAAGCGAGGCTCCAGAACTTGCAACTGTCCATCTTCCTCTGGGGACACAGGGCAACGTTCCTCCTCTGCATCAGAACCAACAGGCGACACTTCATGCAAATGAGGCTCAGCTTCAACAGGAGTGGAAGAAGCCTGATTATCTGTAGCTCTTTCAGCTGAGGATAACTCCTCTACTGGTGGCAGAGGGGGTAGGTACCACTCTGCTGAATCACTATTGAGGATCTCCGGGCTGCTGTCCCATCTGGCAGATGGAAGAAAATCAGGAACAGGTTCAGCCGACAGTGAATCTGCAGTGAACAAACATAGGCGAAGTAGGTTACGGTGCAGTCTCTTGCAAGGCCCATTTGGCTTCTCTGAAACAACATCATACTTAGGTTGCTTTTCAACCTGATATGGGCAGGGCTCCCACTTGGGCTCCAGCTTGTTGCCTCTAATGTGTCTGGGGTTGCACACCAAGACCCTGTCTCCTGGTTTTAGTGGCAGCAAGTTGACAGTACTTTAGTCAGCCAGATCCCGATGCCTCCCCAGCACAATTGGTTTAGCTCGGGCTAGGCAATGCCAATGGTCTTGGAACCACTTATCAGGGGTCCCTGATGTGATGGGCTCTGGAGTTTCCAATAATAAATCCACAGGTAAACGGCCGCAACGGCCAAACAGCAAAACATGGGGAGTGTAAACAGTTGCTCTTTGCACTGATTATAAGTCCAGACGACATCACCGACATACTGTGACCATCTTTCTCGTTGCTCTTGCTCCAAGGTGTGAATCAACCCCAACAGCATGCGATTAAAGAGCTCACAGACACCATTACCTTGGGGATGATAGGGGGTAGTATGAGATTTTCGAATGCCACTAAGGCGACACAGTTCAGAAAACACCTGAGACTCAAAGTTTGGGCCATGGTCAGACAAAATCCTCTTGGGGCACCCATAGGGTTGCAACACGTTTCCAGAAAAGTTTAGCTGTGGTAATGGCACGACAATGGCAAACTTAGAAAAGTGGTCCACGAACACCAAGGCCTAGCAGAACCCAGATGTTTCAGCCACTGTCAGAAGGTCCATGGTTAGTAATTCAAAGGGCTCTCCTGTGCTCACCACCAGAGGGGTGGTTTTCTCTGCTTTTCTCTTGTGAGTGGCAGAACTCTGACCCTCCTAACACACCTTCAGCACTGACTTAAGTCAGTCCAGGATAAAAAACTTACTTACGGGGGGGCGTGGCTTCGGCATGGCGGCGAGTGGACGCTAGAACGGAGAGCTCCCGGCCAGCGGCACCCGTGCAGCATACCACAAACAATACCCCGCATTGACAGCACCTACCCGCACCCCCGACAGCCTGGAGAGCGACCCGCCGCACTCAGCTCACCTCCCGCGGCATGGATCGCTATTTAAAACAGCGCAATTTGACTGCCTCTACCCCAGCGACACCTAAGATGGCGCCGGCCAGACACGCGACGGGGGATACCAGGAGGGAGACCGCCACACCTGAAGGCTTGCGGCAACAAGAGGAGGACTTCACAATGCCGCCCTACTCCCCTCTCAGCGATTTATCCCCCTGTCTACCTCGATCGCTGGCAACATCAACCGACCTGGAGGAAGAACTGTTCGGCTCCAGACAGACCTCTCCCTGTGCCACTACATCCCTTGCTGCTCCTGGTCTCAAACATGCTCAAACTTCAAGACCACAGGACACAGTGAGTACCCCTGCTACACCTTCCCAGCAGATAGAGCCCGCACTGCATGCTGACCCCACACATAAGTTATGGGCTCTATTACAGCAGCTCCCCACTAGGAATGACTTTGAATCACTAGCCTCTAGAATGGAGATGGCCATGAGGGGAGAGATGCAAGCCATTAAGCAGGAAGTGGCAGCCATAGATACGCGCGTTGCAGCGGTGGAGCAGGAACAGGGAGAGATGTCCCAAAGTATACTAGATGTACAGACCTCGCATTCTGAAATTAACGACCAATTTCTCCAACTACAACTGCTTCTTGACGATTTAGAAAACCGGAGTCGCAGACAGAACATACGCCTGAGGGGAGTTCCGGAATCCATCCCACAATCTGAGCTCCGTGCAACAGTAACTTCCGTCTTTAACCGGTACCTAGACCGTCCGCAAGACACGGCTATTGTCTTAGACCGTGTTCACAGGACTCTTGGCCCTAACCCTAACTCGCCAGACAGACCCAGAGATGTCCTCTGCTGCCTGCACTCCTTTAACCTTAAAGAAGAAATCCTGAGACAGGCATGGCGGGTGGGCGTCTTGGAGTTTGATGGCGCGGCCATACACCTGCTTCCGGATATTTCCAGGAAAACCCTCCTGATGAGACGGGCGCTCAAACCTCTCTTAGACGGCATTGGAGAGAAAGGTCTCACATACAAATGGGGCCATCCGTTTCATCTGATTGTCCGCAAAGGCCCTGACACTTTCGCTCTGCGTCATCCCTCAGAGCTCCCACACCTGTTCACTTTTGCTGAGATGAACCCAGTTGCCATCCCAAACTGGCTCCTGGTGACCGTTCAGCCGATCCCACAACGTCGTCCGTCAGAAGGAAGACAACAAAGGGCCCGGTCCGGACGACGCTCACAGAGAGGCCCACCACAGGCTCCCCGCGATCCAGATCTTTGATTTTTTTTTTTTTTTTTTCTCTGGAGCTAAGCACTCGGATGCCCCCTCTTACATAGAAGGCCCAACCACCTCTCAGTCAGTTTTACCGGAGCTCACTAGTTCCCCACAATGACCTGATCTACCCTGAGGAAAACCCACTCACCCCGAAAGAGCACCCCACAGACCTTCCCATACAAACAGAGTATCCTATGCTACCCCAGAGTCAGGGGGGAAAAATCCTGTAAGAGGGGTTGACTTTCACTCTTCCCCCTCCCTCCCATTTTTTTTTTTTTTTTTTTTTTGCTTTTGTTGTTTCAGCCCAGAGCACAGTTATCGGACCCGCCATATGAAGACAGAGGGAAACTGAGGACTTCTCCAATGATCCGGGCAGTGGGGTATATATTCACTGGTACAGTTGTAGCAAAGGGACCGTCTCACCACTGTATTATATTACTGCACTGTGTTACTGGCTATCTGGGGCTGTTTTTGATTTTTTTTTTTTCTTGGGGGGTGAAAGGAGATCTAGGGGGCTCGGTTCGTAGATTGGCGACGGCCTTACGTTTCCACACTGCCTCCGCCCACCTGCCTTACAGTGGGGATAGGGAATAGTATTGTACAACGTTTCCAGGAGGCATTCACCTTCTAGGTACTCCATTAGTGGAAGACATGGCACCAATTTTAGGGGGGACCGAGTAGCAATCCAGGGGACGTTGTATTTTTGTTCCGGTTATTTTCCTACAAGACACGGGCTACCCCGGATCAGATTTTTTTTTTTTTTTTTTTTTTTTTTTCTTACCGTACCCGTACTCCCGAAAGCATCTGGGCGGTTCACCTTCCTTCTCAGAGGCCCACTGGTCACCACAATGGGCTTCATGCCCACACGTGATGGCCACCTACGATGGGACCCACTTGGGGAGACGCTTTTAGCTATTGCAAGGGAATATTCGAGTCTCTCCCCAACTGGGCCTCGGTCACCAAAGTAGGGGAGGGAGAGACCATGAGGAGACAAAAAAAGTCCTGGTCAGAATGCCAGGGTGCCCATGGCGCTCACCTGGAGACGTTAAGAGGTTAACCCTTGTACTTTACCGCAGGCCACTAGTTATGCAAGACCTGAATCTGGTGCCTTAGAGAACCGTTAACTGTTACCTTTTCTGTTACCAATTCGCTTGTTCTCATGTTCTATATATGGTTTCCCTACATGGGACTTAAGTTGAATGTATTATCTTACATGTTGGTATTATCTTACATGCTGGTGCTGTTATACCGCTCATTTATCGACGTTGCTGCGAGGGTCCCGATGGTCGGGGCTCCTCGTTTGACTGTGCCTTACCACCTCACGCAATAGGAACACTCTGCCCTGGTGGCAGTAGCTCTCCTTTACGGAGTATCATCTCTTGATAGACCCCTTTTTACCGTTTTCTTATCCTACTCTCCAACTTCTCTTTGCTATCTAACCTCCCCCCTATTTCCCGCTTCCATCTTCCCCTCTCCCCTCCCCTCTCCCCTCCCCCTCCGTACCCCCCCTCCCCCACCTAGGGAGCAGGCACTCCGCCATTATGGCTCTTAAATTCCTTTCATGGAATATTAAAGGACTGAATTCTCCTGAAAAGCGATCCAGCTGCCTGTCCGAACTCTGGAGAAACAGGGCGCACATAGTCTTTCTCCAAGAGACTCATTTCCAGGTGGACAAGGTCCCGAGGATTACTAACAGGCACTTTCCGGTGGCTTACCATAGCCCATCTAATTCCTCTAAATCCAAAGGGACAAGTATCCTAATATCCAAATCTTTAAACTGGCAGTTTCTGGACGAACTCCGAGATCACGAGGGCAGGTTTCTGCTTCTGAAGGGTAAAATCGATTCTCACACATTTACCCTTGCGAACTTTTACTTACCCAACACGAATCAAGTTCAGGTTCTGGGAACTTTCCTAACAACACTGGAGCCCTTCTGCGAGGGTACTCTCATCTTAGGGGGCGACTTTAACCTCACCCTAGATCCGTCTAAAGACTCATCGGCTCAATCATCCTCCTTACCCCAAGGAGCAAGACGAACCCTTAAAGATCTACTACATGATCACCAACTGGTGGACGTTTGGAGAATTTTTCATCCTCAAGAACAAGATTTTTCCTTCTACTCTCCCACGCACGGATCCTATTCCAGGATCGATTTTTTCCTAATACAACACTCTACAATTCCCATAGCCTCCAAAGCAGAAATTGGCCAGATAACACTTTCTGATCATGCTCCAGTTCTCCTGGAACTCACACCCCCACATTCACACCCAAAGACGCCATTTTGGCGCCTGAATGAAACACTCCTTAAAGATCCAGAAACGGTAGCAGAGATCAGCAGAGAACTTCGCTCCTACTTTGCAAATAATACGGGTTCCGTGTCTAACCCTCTCTCTATGTGGGCAGCACACAAATGTTACATTAGGGGGATCCTCATAAAAATTGGCCATGCGGCCAAGCAACGCCGCGCCAAAACTCTGACGGATCTTTTAGGAAAACTTCACATCCAGGAGAAGCAACACAAAGCCCGGCCCGACTGCACATCAGAAGCAGAATTGCTTCGAACTAGAGAGGCGATTAGAGAACATTCTCTCTATAAGGCCAAACATGTTCTGCTCAAGGCACGCCGCTCCTTCTATGAGTATGGAGACAAATGTGGCCGCTTGCTGGCCAACGCATTGAGGGCAAAACGAGCACAATCGTACATTCCTGCCCTCTTGAACCCCGCAGGGTCCAAGATACATGCTTCTCCAGAACTCGCAGCTGCCTTTCGAGACTACTACTCAAAGCTTTATAACTTAGACCCAGCACATGCAGCTAATCCCTCTGCCCCCTCCATTTCAAATATACAGGAATACCTTCAGGAAGCCAAACTTCCTTCTCTTACGGAGGCCGAACAAGAACAATTATCCCAACCTCTCCACATAGAGGAGCTTACAGCAGCCATAGCAGATACACAGCCGGGGAAGGCCCCTGGGCCAGATGGCTTTACGCTTCTGTACTACAAAACTTTTCAGACACATCTAGCCCCCCAATTCATTACAGCCTTCAACGCCATTCTGGAAGGGCATAGCGTCCCCCCAGATATGTTGCAGGCCTCTATCTCTGTACTCCCCAAGCCAGGAAAGGACCCGTTACTGTGTTCCAGTTACAGGCCCATTTCTCTTTTAAACTGTGACATCAAACTTCTCACGAAAATCATAGCTTCCAGGCTCAACAGCTTAATGCAGCGCTTGGTTGCGCTTGACCAGGTGGGCTTCATACAGACAAGAGAAGCAAGAGACAACACTATCAGGACATTAAACATCATAGAGAAGGCGAAGAGATCAAGCACCCCCCTCTTACTCCTGTCCACCGATGCCGAAAAGGCATTCGATAGGGTGGACTGGGTGTTTCTCAGGGAAGTGCTGGGTTCGTTTGGAATGCCGAGATCCATCTTGGACTGGATCTCCGCTCTCTACTCCAACCCTACAGCCACTGTCCGGGTGAATGGGATGAACTCTGACACTTTTACGATCTCCAACGGTACTAGGCAGGGATGCCCACTTTCCCCTCTTCTATTTGTTCTCTCCCTAGAGCCTTTTATTCGCCATATAAAAGACAACCCTAATATCAGTGGTGTCCATTCTGACCACTATGAACACAAAGTAGCGGCGTACGCGGACGATCTATTATTTTTCATTACCAAACCTATAACGTCCCTGCCTTCATTGCTACAAGACTTTAAACGCTATGGTACTTTATCCAACTTTAAAGTCAATCTCCAAAAGTCGGAAGCTTTGAACATTTCCATACCAGACCGTACACTGACAGGTTTACGACCTTTCTTCCCGTTTAAATGGGCTACCCGATCTATTCAGTACCTGGGCACCAGAATACCTGCAAACCCCAAGGATATCTTCTCCCTAAATTTTCAACCTATTTTAACCACGCTTACTACGGACCTCAAGAGATGGGACCCCCTCGCCCTGTCATGGTTTGGCCGCTGTAATGTATTAAAGATGAACGCAATGCCACGACTCCTATATTTGCTTCAAGCCTTACCTATCAAGATACCCCAGACTTTCTTCCATGCGGTCCGCTCAACATTTATTAAGTTCCTCTGGCGTGGCAAACATCCACGGATTGGTAGGGCGATGCTACTACGGCCGAAGTTGAGGGGAGGTATCGGCTTTCCTGACCCTGCTCTTTACTACACAGCGACGCACATGACACGGGTAGTGGACTGGTGCCGCCACGGGGAATTGAAACTTTGGGTCACACTAGAGCAGGAGATGGCACGGGCCCCACTGGCTGGTCTGCCATGGGCGGGCAGGCAGTTAGAACCACATGTCACTACTCACCCACTGATTGGCCCCTCACTCACCGAGATGGAAAGATTCTTCCGCCTTTCCTCCTTGACTAACTTTCCCTCTCCCATGACCCCAATCATTGGGCATCCTGGATTTCCCCCGGGTTTGTCAGACCCGGCCTTTACCGGACAAGCCCCGAAAGGGCTTCTAAGAGCATCCCAATTCCTAAGACCCACAGGCTGGATCCCCGCAGAGACCTCAATTGTAGAACAGGCACCCATCGCGTTGGATAGCTGGAGAACCAGACAGCTATCACATTTTCTCGGCTCCCTACCCAAACATTCGCTCTTCTCGCGTCAACTCCATTCCTTTGAAGAACTTTGTCTGCTCGATGGCCCAATTCGCGGTACCCTTTCTAGGTCCTACAAAACTCTGACAGACATACAAGCTTCCACAGAACCTCCCTGCTTAGCCAAATGGGAAAGAGATTTACAAACCACATTTACCACTCCACAGAAGGAACGCATACTCTTTTTTGCCCACAAATCATCACTTTGCAGCAAATATCAGGAAATTTCCTACAAGTTGATCACACGCTGGTATCGCACACCATCGGTGCTGGCCAAAATATTCCCCGGTCAATCTGACCGTTGCTGGCGCTGTGAGCAACAAGCCGGCACTATTCTTCACATTTTTTGGGAATGCCCTAAGTTACAAACTTTTTGGCAACCCGTTCTACGACTCATTCACAAGTTCACAGACATCTCCCTAACCAACGATCCTGCTGCTGTGCTCCTCAATCTAACTCCCATGTCAAGCAAGCGGTACCACAAATCCTTACTTAAACACCTCCTCAATGCTGCTAGAGCTTGCATCCCAAGTCAGTGGAAGCAGCAATCTGCTCCCACAGTGGCCCAGTGGTTCGTAAGGGTTAATGACATTGAGCGAATGGAAGACCTGACTGCCACGATCCGGGATAAATCTGAGGAACATAAGACCAGATGGTTTTATTGGACCCAGTATCGCTTTTCGGAAGAATACCTCCGCGACATATAGCATGGCCGTCTTGACTATCAGAGGCTCTTATCCCAAACCATTGCCATCTAACGGCTCGATGAGCCGAGAGTGGCCCCTGCTCCCTAGGTGGATTTCCCAACATCTCCACCTCTCCCATAATTACCCCCCCACCCCCACTTTCCCTTCCTCCCCATTTCTTCCCCCAAATTTCTCTCTTTCCTTACCTTTTCTCCTATTCCCACTTTCTCCCATTTAATCTTAAAATCTGGTATGTTTCGACCCCAACTGATCACTGCATGATTCGCTTCCCCCATTTTTGGATACCCAAACTCTCCAAGGGTACCAAGGCTAATACCTATTGTAACATGGGGTCTTTCAACTGAAGTTTAATCCACTCTTGAGGAGTATGAATTTCTGGCCCTCTTTGTGGGATTTGGTCACTTTGCAGAGCTGAGGACGCTCGTTGCCCTCGTAGGTTGATCATGGAGGGGACAACCTCATACTCTTCACGCTGTTGATCTCTATCCTCCTGAGGCTGGTCATGGGGAAACCTCGAGAGGGCGTCAGCATTGCCATTGGAGCGCCCTGGTTTGTAGTGCATAGTATAGTTGAACTGGGCAAGCCGGTCCACCCAACGTTGCTCCAAAGCCCCAAGTTTAGCAGTTTCTAGGTAGGCAAGAGGATTGTTGTCATTATAGATGTCCACTTGTCCACCTACCAAATACTCAGCAAACTTTTCGTTCATAGCCCAAACTACTGCTAACAGCTCAAGTTTAAAAGAGCTGTAGTTGGCTGTATTACGTTCTGTAGGTCGCAAGCTGCGACTAGCATATGCTATCACTCCATCAGTCCCATCTTGCCCCTGAGCAAGCACAGCCCCGAAGCCTTGGAGACTGCCATCGGTGTACACCCGGAAGGGTTTACGGTAATCAGCGTAAGCCAGTATGGGTGCAGAAGTCAATTTTGCCTTGAAGGTCTCAAACGCTTCACTCTGTGCTGCCCCCTAACTCTCATTAATACTTGGGGAAGATTTTCCTTTTTTATGGGCAGGTTGACCACACAGCAACTGGGTGAGTGGGGCCGCAACACTAGCAAAGTTCGGAATGAATCTGCGGTAATAACCCACAAGCCCCAAGAAAGAGCAAAGCCTAAATTTTATCTGAATCTGGGGACACCCCCTTTGCCTCGACCACATGCCCCAAATAATGGATTTTGGTCTTCATAAGATGACATTTTTCTGGTTTGAGGTTAAGTCTATATTGAGCTAGCCGACAGGTCCAAATGCTTCAAATGGTCCTCAAAAATGTTGGAAAAGATGATGATGTCATCCAAGTAAATCAGAACAGAGTCAAAGTTCAAGTCTCCCATTAGTTCCATTAGCCTTTGGAAAGTGCTGGGGACATTAGTCAGGCCGAATGGCATACGATTGAACTCGTACAGTTCCACGCAAATGGTGGCTGGGCTCTCTTCTATATGGAAACTAACAGAAAATGGTCAACAAAACCTCCAATCAGGTAAGACAATTCTTTTTCTAACCACCTCTCTAAATTAACCTGTTTCTCCCCTAAGTTCCTTGCACCCTGTCATGTCTGTACTACGCCTCCTTTGCAATACGGCTGCGTACATGTCTTCAGTGGTATACAAGGCACATTTTGATTACTTGCCATAGGCTGCTTTCCATAAGCAGGTTCCACAGATGCAGCAGAGATGATTTAACAGGAAAATACACTGTCTTAGATGAACTTCTATCACAAGCACAGCAGCAGTGTTCATAGGCAGAACTCCTGAGGAACCCTATTATGTCCCTGTAGGCTGGAACACTCTCCCTGAGTGAGGCCTATCTTTCCCTCACAGGCAGTATACCTTTCCCTCATTCCACACACGTCTCTCAAAATGGTGGTTGGGCTCTCTTTTATATGGAAACTAGCAGAAAATGGTCGACAAAATCTCGAGAGATCTTGGTACCAATCAGAACATGAGGCTTCTCCAAGATGGCTGCTGGAGACAAGTAGAGAACAGTTACAGCCTCAACAGGATTTTATAAAACAGCATGAATACACAAACACATTTTGAATATAATATGACATTTCTTCATGAGAAAGTAAGTATGATACAATTGTAGTCCCACTTCTCCTCTCAGCCAGCAAGACTGTCCTGTCACAGTTAACTGTATGTGAGAGGCTACCTACATTTTCCACCAGCTTAAAGAATGCAGTCCTCAGTATTCACCTAGGTAAAAGCAATTAAATAGAGCAATAGCATAACAAGCAGATAAACAGTCATAACAGTTCAAGTCACATAATCAGAATACTTGACTGGTTTCAGTCCCCTGGTTGTGCACCTGGGTAAGCGAGGCTCCAGAACTTGCAGCTGTCCATCTTCCTCTGGGGACACAGGGCAACGTTCCTCCTCTGCATCAGAACCAACAGGCGACACTTCATGCAAATGAGGCTCAGCTTCAACAGGAGTGGAAGAAGCCTGATTATCTGTAGCTCTTTCAGCTGAGGATAACTCGTTTACTGGTGGCAGAGGGGGTAGGTACCACTCTGCTGAATCACTATTGAGGATCTCCGGGCTGCTGTCCCATCTGGCAGATGGAAGAAAATCAGGAACAGGTTCAGCTAACAGTGAATCTGCAGTGAACAAACATGGGCGAAGTAGGTTACGGTGCAGTCTCTTGCAAGGCCCATTTGGCTTCTCTGAAACAACATCATACTTAGGTTGCTTTTCAACCTGATATGGGCAGGGCTCCCACTTGGGCTCCAGCTTGTTGCCTCTAATGTGTCTGGGGTTGCACACCAAGACCCTGTCTCCTGGTTTTAGTGGCAGCAAGTTGACAGTACTTTAGTCAGCCAGATCCCGATGCCTCCCCAGCACAATTGGTTTAGCTCGGGCTAGGCAATGCCAATGGTCTTGGAACCACTTATCAGGGGTCCCTGATGTGATGGGCTCTGGAGTTTCCAATAATAAATCCACAGGTAAACGGCCGCAACGGCCAAACAGCAAAACATGGGGAGTGTAAACAGTTGCTCTTTGCACTGATTATAAGTCCAGACGACATCACCTACATACTGTGACCATCTTTCTCGTTGCTCTTGCTCCAAGGTGTGAATCAACCCCAACAGCATGCAATTAAAGAGCTCACATACACCATTACCTTGGGGATGATAGGGGGTTGTATGAGATTTTCGAATGCCACTAAGGCGACACAGTTCAGAAAACACCTGAGACTCAAAGTTTGGGCCATGGTCAGACAAAATCCTCTTGGGGCACCCATAGGGTTGCAACACGTTTCCAGAAAAGTTTAGCTGTGGTAATGGCAGTCTGATCCTTGGTTGGCACGACAATGGCAAACTTAGAAAAGTGGTCCACGAACACCAAGGCCTAGCAGAACCCAGATGTTTCAGCCACTGTCAGAAGGTCCATGGTTAGTAATTCAAAGGGCTCTCCTGTGCTCACCACCAGAGGGGTGGTTTTCTCTGCTTTTCTCTTGTGAGTGGCAGAACTCTGACCCTCCTAACACACCTTCAGCACTGACTTAAGTCAGTCCAGGATAAAAAACTTACTTACGAACAAAAGCCTCTGTCCGTTCGGCACAAAAGTGACCTCCAGTACTGTGAAAGACCTGACAGACCTCTTAGGCCTCCAACTGAGGGATGATCAGTTGATGGATAATCCGTGGTTCTCCTGGTATGCGTGTCTTTCGGAACAAGAGTCCATTATGTCTTTCCAACTTATTCCTATGCTTAAGAAGCTGATACAAGGTTAACGAGAGCCTTCTTCGCTCCCTGTAGGCTGGTTTTCTATTCCTGTCCCAATATTTAATGAGCTGACCAATGTCGGGGTCTTTCAACTGAAGTTTAATCCACTCTTGAGGAGTATGAATTTCTGGCCCTCTTTGTGGGATTTGGTCACTTTGCAGAGCTGAGGACGCTCGTTGCCCTCGTAGGTTGATCATGGAGGGGACAACCTCATACTCTTCACGCTGTTGATCTCTATCCTCCTGAGGCTGGTCATGGGGAAACCTCGAGAGGGCGTCAGCATTGCCATTGGAGCGCCCTGGTTTGTAGTGCATAGTATAGTTGAACTGGGCAAGCCGGTCCACCCAACGTTGCTCCAAGGCCCCAAGTTTAGCAGTTTCTAGGTAGGCAAGAGGATTGTTGTCATTATAGATGTCCACTTGTCCACCTACCAAATACTCAGCAAACTTTTCGTTCATAGCCCAAACTACTGCTAACAGCTCAAGTTTAAAAGAGCTGTAGTTGGCTGTATTACGTTCTGTAGGTCGCAAGCTGCGACTAGCATATGCTATCACTCCATCAGTCCCATCTTGCCCCTGAGCAAGCACAGCCCCGAAGCCTTGGAGACTGCCATCGGTGTACACCCGGAAGGGTTTACGGTAATCAGCGTAAGCCAGTATGGGTGCAGAAGTCAATTTTGCCTTGAAGGTCTCAAACGCTTCACTCTGTGCTGCCCCCTAACTCTCATTAATACTTGGGGAAGATTTTCCTTTTTTATGGGCAGGTTGACCACACAGCAACTGGGTGAGTGGGGCCGCAACACTAGCAAAGTTCGGAATGAATCTGCGGTAATAACCCACAAGCCCCAAGAAAGAGCAAAGCCTAAATTTTATCTGAATCTGGGGACACCCCCTTTGCCTCGACCACATGCCCCAAATAATGGATTTTGGTCTTCATAAGATGACATTTTTCTGGTTTGAGGTTAAGTCTATATTGAGCTAGCCGACAGGTCCAAATGCTTCAAATGGTCCTCAAAAATGTTGGAAAAGATGATGATGTCATCCAAGTAAATCAGAACAGAGTCAAAGTTCAAGTCTCCCATTAGTTCCATTAGCCTTTGGAAAGTGCTGGGGACATTAGTCAGGCCGAATGGCATACGATTGAACTCGTACAGTTCCACGCAAATGGTGGCTGGGCTCTCTTCTATATGGAAACTAACAGAAAATGGTCAACAAAATCTCGAGAGATCTTGGCACCAATCAGAACATAAGGCTTCTCCAAGATGGCTGCTGGAGACGAGTAGAGAACAGTTACAGCCTCAACAGGATTTCATAAAACAGCAGGAAAACACAAACACATTCTGAATATAGTTTGACATTTCTGCATGAGAAAGTAAGTATGATACAATTGTAATCCCACTTCTCCTCTCAGCCAGCAAGACTGTCCTATCACAGTTGGGTGGAAGACGGAGATGGAGAATCCCCTAGTCTGGGCGGAGGGGGGGGGGGGTCTTTGCCTCGGCCTGGGGCCCAGGTGCTGACCTGGGAGGATCCTGAGAACAGGAGAAGCATGGAATGTGTCTTCCCTGAGAGGCAGAGGGAGCAAGGAGGACAGTGTGAGTACTTTAGCACGGTGCAGAGGAGAGACGGCCATACGTAGCAGATGTCTCTAGAGGATGTAAAGTTATGCACTTGGGGGCTAAGAATATGCATGCATCATACATACTAGGGGTAGTACAACTGGGGGGATCCATAGTGGAGAAGGATCTGGGGGTCTTGGTAGATCATAAGCTCAATAATAGCATGCAATGCCAAGCTGCGTTTTCCAAAGCGACCAACGTCCTTTCTTGTATTAAGAGAGTTATGGACTCCAGAGAGAGAGATATAATTTTGCCCCTGTTCAAATCATTAGTAAGGCCTCATCTGGAATATGCAGTTCAGTTTTGGGCACCAGTTCTCAAAAAGGATATCGGGGAACTGGAGAAAGTGCAGAGAAGGGCAACCAAACTGAACCTAGAGGCATGGAGGAGCTCAGCTATGAGGAAAGATTAGAGGAACTGAATTTATTCACTCTTGAGAAGAGGAGATTAAGGGGGGATATGATCACCATGTACAAATACGGTATATAAGGGGTCCATATAGTGAACTTGGTATTGAGTTATTCACTTTACAGTCAACACAGAGGACAAGGGGGCACTCTTTACATCTAGAGGAATACTGCAGAGGTGGTTCTGGCCAGCTCAGTAGATTGCTTTAAGAAAGGCCTGGATTATTTCCTAAATGTACATAATATAACTGGGTACTAACATTTATAGGTAAAGTTGATCCGGGGAAAATTCGATTGCCTCTCGGGGATCAGGAAAGATATTTTTTCCCCTGCTGTAGCAAATTGGATCATGCTCTGCTGGGGTTTTTCACCTTCCTCTGGATCAACTGTCGGTATAAAATTGGGTATATAGGATTGTATGATATTATTTTTTTTTTTTATGGTTGAACTGGATGTGTCTTTTTTCAACCTGACTAACTATGTAACTATGTAACTATAGTGGTGTGCCTAAATCTTCTGTAACCTTGCCCTCAGAGACCTCCGGAGGAGTCCGTCTGTTAGACTGGTGAAGAGTCAGTCGGGTAGACTGGTGAAGAGCAGTTGGATAGACTGGTGCGGAAGCACCCAGTTGGCTGGTGAAGAAGCAGTCAGGTGGGCTGGCATTTCCTGTAGATGGTAGAGCTGGGATCAGTGTCTACAAGGGAGTTGGAGGTACTCCAGGATGCAGTTCACAACACATTGTGCTACTTTCTAAAGGAACTGAGAACTCATAGTCTGTAAGAGGCTGTTACTGATCTAACAGAGACTGTTAGCTACCAAAAGAGGAATCAATCAGATAAAGGATCAAAATAAGGACTGTTCCTTGTCTCTGGAGAAAGTGTGGAAGTGGCCTGGCTGGTTACTTGTGGCCTACCCTATGGGGTAGTGCTACATACAGTAAGTATAAGGGGGGCTGGGGGATGGGGGAGCTGCACACAGAATGTTTTTTTTACCTAATGCAGAGAATGCATTAAGGTAAAAAAAAAAACTCCTGCCTTTGAACTGCTTTATAGAATGTTACCTTAACATTTTATATTCTTCATATGTGTCTGTTGTACCATGTACTAGTGTTAAAAAGTATCCTGTTCTCTTTGTATTCCTTTGTGTGAAATACCTGGTGATCCTGCCAGTCCCCCTGCTTTCCAATTTCAAACGGACCATGCTAGGCATGAGGGCACATCCATCCCAGTGTGGTCAGTTTTCTGGCTGTGCTGGGAGCGCAGCCAGTCTGTCCCCCAATGGCCAAGACGTGTGCTGGCACACAACCCTGCACAGACATACACTGGGAAGATCAGTGTCCTATTGCTTTTACACCCCTCTCTAAGCCCCTTATGCAACTGAGAGCAGAGGGTATGTGATCACTTATAAAAAAAAAAAAAGAATATTTAAAATTTCTTTTACATCAATACAGAAAATGTTTTGCCTTTCATTTTTATTTTAAACTGAATGGGTTGTTTTACAAGGTAAGATTTCAATATAGAATTTAAACTCTCTTTACGGAGTCAGGCAGGGTGGAGAGACAGCATTTATTAGCTTTTTTCAGCCTTTTTCCGCATTAGTGTTTTTTTATTTTTTTTCAATGGATCAAAAACGTTAAAAAAACGCTGGTGAGCAATGTTTTTGAGCGTTTATCGATGTTTTACAGCTAAAAAACATCTCTCAGAACCCAATAGTTTTTTTTTTTTTTTTACTGCTCAAAAACGCCACTGCCCAAAACTGCTGATAGCAGCCTATGTGTGCATGGACACATAGGATAACATGATGGAAAGTTTAATGCAGGGGTCTCAAACTGGCAGCCCTCCAGCTGTTGCAAAACTACAAGTCCCATCATTCCTCTGCCTGTGGGAGTCGTGTTTGTAACTGTCAGCCTTGCACAGCCTCATGGGACTTGTAGTTTCCCAACAGCTGGAGGGCCACCAGTTTGAGACCCCTGCTTTAATGACTGTAGAAAAAAAACGTCTACTGCCAAAAACAGCTGCTGTAAAAACGTCCAAAAACATCCAGTGTGCATGAGGCCTAAACAGGATTTTTCAGCAAAGTAATTAGGAATAGCCTTGTCAGAAAAGTTACCAATAACAAATGCTTTTCATGGTTTATTTTTAAAGTGGTGGGACACCCTGAAAAAAAAAACTTTAAAAAAAATGTTAATAACAATTTAAAATGAAAAAAAAAAAATATATATATATTTTTTTACTTACCAGAAATGGCTGTTGCTAGGCAGATCGTCCTAATCTGCTTCTTCCAGCGCCGCAGTAATCTTCTCTCCTTCTGTCTTCTAGTGAATGGGGCGCGGTGTGTTATGGGAACTGTGTCCCACAACACATCGCGTTCCCCATTCACAAATTAGACTCGCGCATGCGCAGTAGGCCGCGCGCCGACTCGCGCATGCGCAGTAGGCCGCGCGCCGACTCGCGCATGCGCAGTAGGCCGCGCGCCGACTCGCGCATGCGCAGTAGGCCGCGCGCCGACTCGCGCATGCGCAGTAGGCCACGCGCCGACTCGCGCATGCGCAGTAGGCCGCGCGCCGACTCGCGCATGCATAGTAGGAAACGGGAAGCCGTTTCCCTTACTGAGGATGGCGGCGCTGGAACCGGATCGCCGAGGGACATCTCGGCCTCCACGACCGACATCGCGGGCGCCCTAGGAGGGTAAGTGTACTTATTAAAAGTCAGCAGCTACATTTTTTTTAGCTGCTGACTTTTAAAAAAATTTTTTTTAAGGTGAAACCCCGCTTTAAGTAAAACTATTGCCTCCCAGTAAAATTTCTGGAAAACAAGACTGGCTGAACAGAATAAAAAAAATCCTTGTTTTACCTGCCAAGTGATTTGCATTTTTGTCCATCAAGTCTGTGATATTTATACATTTATACCACAGAGCCCAGGTCTTTCTGACAGGTCTGAAGACCAGATTTTTCTCTGCAGCTGTTAAGTAACTCTCATAGGTCTTGTCCCTCCCCCAGCCTGTGATTGGATAGACGCATCAGACTTAAAGTGTTACTAAACCCACAACAGTAAAATCAGTCTGTATATGCAGTATAGCATGCTTGTTATTCTCACAGTGAAACCTAAGTGGTTAATCCTCTGCATTGTGTAAAAAGGCTGTTTGATCCTGTCTTCTCTGATCCTCCCCTTCTTCCACTGTCCCCAACCCATCTCCTGTTAGAACAGGGCCTTGGGGGCTAGCTGCACATGCTCAGTTTGGTGTGTATTGCTAGAGAGGTTTTTTTTTATTTTCTTGGGAGAGGGCATGTGATCAGCACAGGGTCAATCAGCACTGTCCAGACAGAGAGTCAGGGGTCCTTCAGCATCATAGGACAGTCAGGGCAGAATGAAAACTCCTCCTACAAGCTTTAACCAGACACTGATAGAAGTCACAGGACTGCTATAGACTGCTGATGAGAAAAGGTATTTAGCAGTTAATATTTACTAAAATAATTGCATTTCCATGTTCTGTGTACTGTGGGAGACCAGATATAGTGAATGCTGTTGTGGGTTTAGTAACACTTTAAAGTATTTGTAAACCTTGATTTTTTTTTTATTATATAAAAATAACAAACGCCTATACTTACCTGCTCTGTGCACTAATTTTGCACACAGCAGCCCAGATCCTCTTCTTCTGGGTTCCCCCGCCGGCACTCCAGGCTCCTCCTCTTCATCGGGTGCCCCCAGGGAAAGCTGCTTTCCCTGGGGGCACCCGTGCAGGTTCACTTCTGAGTCTCGCTGCTGCGTCTATTGACACAGACAGCAGGACTCAGCCCCGCCCCCCCGCTCCCATATCACGAGATTTGATTGACAGCATTGGGAGCCCATGGATCCTACTGCTATTAATCTGTCTAATGAGGAAAGTGACAGCATCTGGAGCTGTTGCGCTCGTGCACATCGCTAGATCGGATCGGGCTCGGGTAAGAAAAATGGGGGTGGGGGTAGTAGCAGCACAAATAGTTTTTCACCTTAATGCATAGAAGTGGTTATAAACCCCATTTATGAAATCTGACCTAAGCAGATATATCTTATCTCTCTTCAAAGTTATAAGTGCTGTTACTTTCTGCCGCTCCATTCCTCTGTTATCAGCAGAGACACTTCTGACGTCGCTGCCCGCAGGTCCCGCAGACTCGATGTCCACCAGTGGCCCGCGATCGTGGCACGGAGAGGCAGAACGGGGAGATGCCTATGTAAACAAGGCTTTTCCCTGTTCTGCCTAGCAACATGACAGGGATCTACTGCTCCCAGTGATTGGGAGCAGTGATCTCTGTCATGTTCTAGTGAGCCCATCCCCCCTACAGTTAGAACACACTGAGGGAACACAGTTAACCCCTTGATCGCCCCCTAGTGTTTAACCCCTTTCCTGCCAGTGAGATTTACACAGTAATCAGTGCATTTTTATAGGACTGATCACTGTATAAATGCCAATGGTCCCAAAATAGTGTCAAAAGTGTCCTATATATCAGCCGCAATGTCGCAGTCACGATAATAAAAAAAAAATCGCAGATCACCGCCATTACTAATTAAAAAAAAATTATTGCCATAAATCTATCCCCTATTTTGTAGATGTGATAACTTTTGCACAAACCAATCAATATACGCTTATTGCCAAAAAAAAATATGTAGAAGAATACGTATCGGCCTAAACTGTGGAAGAAATTTATTTTTTTAGCTATTTTTGGGGGATATTTATTCTAGCAAAAAGTAAAAAATATTGCTTTTTTTTTCAAAATTGTCGCTCTGTTTTTGTTTATAGCGCAAACAATAAAAAACGCAGAGGTGATCAATTACCACCAAAAGAAAGCTCTATTTGTGGGGGGAAAAAAAGGACGTTAATTTTGTTTGGGTACAACGTCGCACGGCCGCGCAATTGTCAGTTAAAATGGCGCAGTGCCGTATCGCAAAAAAGGGCCTGGTCAGGAAGGAGGTAAATTCTTCCGGGGCTCAAGTGGTTAAAAATAAAAAAATTCAATGATGTGTTTATGAACACAGAGCTGCATTAATGTCTGTCAATTATCTCTGCCTGGAGTTCAACGTTAAATATCTCCCAGACCAGAGAAACAGCTGAACCACTTTAGACCATTAGAACACATTAGACTTCTGTATGTATCCGCCGCGTATTTACATAAAGGTACAAGCCATAAAATACTACCGTAGATTGGAGCTGCTCTTGTCTTTTATGAGAGCCATACTATACGTGCAGCAGGCAGAAAGTAATGCAAAAGTGAAACAGAAGTTTAACAAAAGAAGCAGCTTGTGAAAAATATACTTACATTGCAATCTTCGTTTACTCATCGGTTTAATGCATTTAATTTTTGTATTTAAAGCAGCATTACACCCAAAAGCAAACATTTAATATATACAGTATCAGCTTACCAATTCTTAGATGTGATGGCTGCATTCGTTTTCTTTTTAGGCTTTTTTTCTTCTGTTTATCTGGTGATTCAGCCAACAAGTCTGTTGTTTTTCAAAAGAACAAGCTCTCTTCCAGGTGTATTAGTTACAGGGTTGAGACAAACAATTTACCACTGACAGGGATGCTTATAATGATCAGCTTTTATTTATGTATGTAAAGCCTTTATCTCCTCCAAAAAAACGTTTGCTGTAACTGATTATAAAGTATTAGCTGGAGCTTGGCTTCAATGTGTTAGCGTATCTAAATCTGCTAGTACAGCTAATACGCCCCTCCCAGGCAGACAATGGTACTGTCCAAAGGTGTCCCCTGTGTTCCTACGTCCAAAGTGGGGGGCACTCTAATGCCCAGTGTTGGTCATCTTACTTTAAAAAGTAATTAGTTAAGTTACAAATTACTTCTCCCAAAAAGTAATTGCGTTAGTAACTCAGTTACTACATTGGAAAAGTTATTAGTTACGCAGCAAAGTAACTGACTTTTTTTTTAAATATTCTATACGTCTAACTAAGGGGCTGCTCTATTATTACTCTAAGCAAGGGGCAGATCTGTTATAGCGTGTAAGCAAGGGGCGGGTCTATTATTATTATATCGTGTAAGGGGCGGGTCTATTATTATTATATCGTGTAAGGGGCGGATGGCTACAGAAGAGGGCGAATGTTAAATTAATGGGCAGAGCTCGCTATATAACAATAATAATAAATGCGCCCCTTGGTTACAGTAATACTAGACCCGCCCCTTACACGATAGATGCCCCTTGCAGAGTAGCATGAGCATCAGGAGCGTGCGGCATCGCCTCGTACAATTACATGTTAACTGCACCTGCGCGGTGTAGAGTTCACTCAGAGCTGTTTAGGTTCGGCAATTTTCGGAAGCTCCGTAGTCCTTCGTACTGCGCAAGCGCTGCGCCTGCGCAGTACAGGGGGTCCTTATCCGGCGGGGGAACTTTTTCGGCAGGACCCGGAATTACACTACTGCCATCTAGTGGCGGTAGATGTAATTGGGGTAACTAAGCCAAAGTAATGGGAACTGAGTTACCATGAGGGGAAAAGTAATCAGTTGGATTACTAATTACCCTCTAAAGTAATTGCGTTAGGTAACTCAGTTTATTTTAACTCAGTTACTTACATCACTGCTAATGCCGCGTACACACGATCGGAATTTCGGCCAGCAAAAGACTGATGAGAGCTTTACGTCAGAAAATGTGATCGTGTGTATGCTCCATCGGACTTTTGCTGGCGGAATTTCGGCCAGCAAAAGATTGAGAGCATGTTCTCAATTTTTCGGTCGGAAAAAGTTCCGATCGGAAATTCCGATCATCTGTACAAATTCTGACGCGCAAAATTCCTACGCATGCTCAGAAACAATTTGACGCATGCTCGGAAACATTGAACTTAATTTTCTCGGCTCCTCGTAGTGTTGTACGTCACTGCGTTCTTGAAAAGTTCAGCAAAATTTAGTGTGACCGTGTGTATGCAAGCCAAGCTTGAGCGGAATTCCGTCGGGAAAAACATCCAAGATTTTTCTGACTGAAAATCCGCTCGTGTGTCGTGGCATAATACAGGAGTGTTACTGGTCAGATCACCAGGTGAAAACAGAGGGGAAAAAATCTAAAAAGAGAAATCTAATGCCGCCACCACATCTAATGATAATGAAAAACAGGAAATTGGGAGGAAGGTCGCAATGAGAGACCCTCATTTGGTAGACCATGTAGGTCTGGTACCTCATCCTAATCAATAATATACAAAATAATGGACCCTAACAAACTAAATATAAGGACTATAACAGTACCCAATTTTTGTAAAAAGTATCAAAAAATATTTATTATATGATAAAAATTGCACAAGTATACATATAAAAAAACACACAAAAAAACTGCACATAAAACATAACCAAAACCATTTTGTACTCCTTGAATACAGGTTCTTGGTGGCTCCAAGAACCTGTATTCAATGAGTACTAGATGGTTTTGGTCATGTTTTATATGCATTTTTTTTGTGTGTTTTTTGATATGTATACATATGCAATTTTTATCATATAATAAATATTTTTTGATACCTTTTACAAAAATTGGGTACCATTATAATCCTTATATTTAGTTTGTTAGGGTCCATTATTTTGTATCCAATGATGATGAAGGTGCAACATAATACATTTTTGGTTTTAGGTTTAATACCGCTTTAAAGGATCATACCACCCACTGGTGTGGTGGGGGTTTATTTGCACACATGCTCTTCCTTTATTCCTCATGACAAATAAATGCCCATGCCCAAATTCCCAGTTATGCCCACCTGTGGCAGCTATTAGGAAGTCAACAGAGGTGAGTGTTCTTCAAATATGAATCTAAACCCCAACACAAAAATGTATTATATTGCAGCTTACCTGTTCTTATATATCTTAAGCCCCATACACACGGTCGGACTTTTTCATCAATTTGGTCCGATCGGACAAGGTTGTTGAAAAATCAGACCGTGTGTATGCACCATCGGACAGTGTTCGTCGGTTTGTCCGTCGGACAAAGTCTTATCTCCTGCTGGAAAGATTTCCCGTCAACCCGGTCCGATCACACCAAATCCGAGCGTGTGTACGCTTGTCCGACCGGACAAAGTGCTACGCATGCTCAGATCACATTACAAGACCAAAGCTATTGGCTACTAGCCTCTACGTAGTCCCGTCGTAGGCAACAAACGTCACCACGTTCAGAATGATCGGATTTTCCGACAACTTTGTCCGATCGTGTGTACGCAAAACCAACATCAGACAAAGTATGACGGACATGGTCCGACGGACCTGGTCCACGGATTGTCCGCGCGTGTGTATGGGGCTTTATATGTGGTCATAGTCGTGCACCCAGGGTGTGCCTGGGCACACCATAATCACCCTGTGTGGCGCAGATTCCCCCTATTTAAACCCCTGATATTTCAACAAAGCCCCCTAATGGGGCTCCTAAAACAAAATTGTAAAAAATTATAAAAAAAATAAAATAATAAAAATAAAAAACTACCAACACCATCCACTGCCCTACTGACACCAGATTCTGCCCTACTGACACCAATCTCTGCCCTACTGACACCGTCCACTGCTCTACTGACACCAATCTCTGCCCTACTGACACCATCCACTGCTCTACTAACACCAATCTTTGCCCTACTGACACCAATCTCTGCCCTACTGACACCATCCACTGCTCTACTGACACCGTCCACTGCTCTACTGACACCAATCTCTGCCCTACTGACACCGTCCACTGCTCTAATGACACTGTCCGTATATATACACTTGCATGTGTTTGAGCTTTTGAGGTGCACACTCTAATGCAATAGGCTGTGCATACCTATGTATGCAGTGGTTGCATTAATTTAAAAATTTTTTCAGGCTTTTTCAATCTATCTTTACCTGGTGATCTTGCTAATAATTCATGGTTACGCTCACTTCTCCACTGTATCTATGGAGTGGGTCATGGCTGCCATAGAGACTGAAGTACAAATATGTAACACAAATTGAAAGAGAAGTGCCACACCACTGCTAATATGTACAGATACAACTTTTTCAGCATTATCTATTTATTGTTACTGACATTAATGTTTATTCATCTGATACTATTGGCTATTGGGTACTTGTTTTTTTTTTACTAGGACCCCGAAGAGGGGATATTGTATTGAAGAAGGAGGTGTGTTTTTGTCTCCGCAAAATGCATTGTTTACTCTTGGGATTGTCCCCCGGACTTTCTTTTGAATATGGTGTTGGTTGGGCAGGGCTTTTTTTTCTCAGGGAATAGGTGCAGGTACTCCCTCATTCTGAATCACTGCTTGTCTCCGCCCCTTCCCACCCCTGAGCACCGTCCCTTGGTTCCAACCCCTACCCACCTTCCAGTACCATCCCTTTTAGAAAATACAGAACCAAGTAATTTGTATGTAATTTGATACTGATAACAAGAAAAGCAATAAAATAGATCCCATGCAGCCAACAACAAAGACCAACCCCCCCCCCCCCCCCCCATCAATAATAGTCCCCCAGCAACAATAGATCCACCCAGCAACAATGGAGCTGCCACAGAAAAATAATCCCCACCCCAGAAAAAATAGACTCCCACTAGCGACGATAGATCTCCCATCAGCCAACCACAATAGACCCCCCCCCTCAACAGTAGATCCCTCCCAGCATCAATTAACCCCATCCAGCAACAATAGATACTCCACAGCAACAATAAACCTCCCCAGCAACACTAGACCCCCCACAACAAAAGAACCCCCCAGCGACCATGGATCCCCAAGCAGCCAGCATCAGTAGACCCTCCAACACACTCTTTCCCGGTGAAAAAAAAGGCCATGGTGTTGGGAATGTTGTATCTGGACTTCTTAGCAGTGGTGTGACACTTCAATTTTCATTTTTGTCACACTACAAGCCAAGGAGATCATGAAGATCCTCTGGGCTGTAGAAGCCACCTGCCCAGGAACCAGTTCATCTACATCAACATCAACACTTTCAGATAGAAGGACCAATAAAATAACCTTATGGGACCAGTGCTATTTTTCCACTTTCCTGGACTACAAATATGTCTGTCCTTGGTTATCTCCATTACATGGTGTATTGATGAGACTAGTAGTTTACACGTCTGATGTATTCATCAACCTTTGTCCGTTCCACTGAAATAATGACTTGAACTGTACAATATGGTTAAAAATTGGCCATAGTTCTCCACAAATTCACAACAAATGCACAACAATTGAATATTCCTTAAAATAATCCTGAATAAATAACTATATAAAATAAAAACCATCAGCATATGTTACCAGAAGAGGTCTCTGCGTGTCCACTAGCTGAAAGGCTTAAATACGTGAACCTGGTTGCTTCCTACCAACTTAAAGACAGGGCCAAAAAGTTCTTGACAACTGGCTGAAATTGGAGCTCCGGGTGACCCTGCTGACACCACCTGGCCGGACAAATTTCGAATGAGAATTTGAAGTGGCTGGGCGGAAAAAAGTTGATTGCTGACAATTAGCTTCAGTCGCTGTTTGGGTTTCTCTGACAGCTGTGGGTCCTGGCTATCAGAATACAATAGCTGGCTGCCGGAGAATCCTTAGGCCCCATGCACACGAGACACAGATGCAAACTCTGCTGAACGCATGTTTTAAAAAGCAGAAACCTGCGTTTAAAAACGCGTGTTTTGCTGTGTTTTCATGACGCGTTTAGCCACGTTTAGTCGCGTTTAGCCCCGTTTGCGTCTATAAGCATTTGTAAAGGTAACATCATATAGACCCTCCCCAAGCTCAGAAAGCATGTATTATTAACTATTTCTGCCTATTTCTGAGAGAGCAGTTGTACACTTGCATTTGCCTCTCTTTCTGTGTTTTTTTTTGGAAATGGATCCCATATTAAATATATGTCAGGAAATGCTCCTGATGTTGCTCTTGATGAGGCAGCAACGTTGTTGCAAATTTTCATGAGAGTCCAGAATCAGAGCTTGTCAATATTGGACCCATCCGTTGATGGCACAGCGAATGTCCGTTTGATATTTCACAAACATGTATGCATTTCACAAACATGTATGCATTAGTGAGTATATATGCTCTATGAACTATCTAAACGAATTACGACATTTTAAACCAATTTTTCTAGTATTTTTTATGGTTTACCATCATATTTCTGAGTTTTCTGGTCCAAAAAATTGGGTTCCTTTAAAAAGGCTTATAAACGCAAACGCGGCTAAATGCAGGTGCCTGCGTTTAGCTGCGTTTAGCCACGTTTAGCTGCGTTTTGCGTCTGAAACGTGGAAAAGCAAAGGGTCTGAACGCATTTTTTTGCTTCTGGAAAAAACGAGGTTAAACGCAACTGCATAAAAACAGGAAAAACTAGACTGTGTACATGGACACATAGGATAACATTGCATGCGTTCAGGTGCAGTTGAAAAAAGTGTCCAACTGCCTCTGAACGCGCGTTTAACTGCGTCTCGTGTGCATGAGGTCTTACTTGTATGGCCCGCTTTAGTTTTCACTGGAACAAGTTTCTCCGCTTGAAGATCTCCCCTCCATTCCTGACCTGGTGACAACTCAAAGTTAGATTTACAATGAGATTTTCCATCACTTTCAGGCCCAGAGATGATGGTCACCAGGACAAACCGAGACAGTGACAAGAGTGAATCTCTCTAGAAGGGCAAAAATCTTGGGGAAAGTCATAGAATAAATCATACAAAAATTCTCAGACCATTCTCAGAACATTCAAATGTTGTTCAAAAGATTTTGTTTGCTTTTAACATTTGATTTTGGAACTAATGAACTTTACTGAATGAAAACCACATACAATTTGTTCAAGAAAAATTTTCCATCCTTCTCCTTGCAATTTTCTCGCCACCAGGGTGGAAAATAAATGTAAATTTGACCTCTTTAATAATTAGAAAGATAAATGAACATTCTTTTCCTAAGAATTTACATTTGAAATTCTACTCTTCTATGGCCAGCTATACTTATGCATGCAACAAGGACTCCCAGTTCTAATTCATTCTCCTTTGATTGTTCAGAAAGCAATCATTTATGCCGCGTACACACGACCGGACTTTTCAACAGCAAAGGTCCGATGGAACGAATCCGCCAGACAATTCGATCGTGTGTGGGCTTCATCGGACCTTTGCTGTCGAAAAATCAGACGGACTTTAGAAAAAGAACATGTTTCAAATTTTTCGGACGAAAAACTACGCTAGCACAGCTATTAGCTACTGGCTATGAACTTCCTTATTCTAGTCCGGTCGTATGCCATCACGTTCGAATCCGTCGGACTTTGGTGTGATTGTGTGTGTCCAAGTCCGTTTGTTCGGAAAGTCCGTCGGTAGTCCGCCGAAAGTCAGTCGGAAAAACCGTCGGACCTAGACTGCCGGAAGGTCCGGACATGTGTGCATTAGACCTTTGATATACCCTACTGCAGTCTCTTGAAAATCTCTTGCGGGAAGCTTCTGCAAGGGAATGCTGCTCGATGCTGATTGACTGGAAAGAAGCAGCAGGCCCACGTTAAGGCACTTGGAAAGTCCTGCTCACACTCACTGCAAAGCATCCTGGGAAATTTATACAAAACTTGAATAAAGGTACATTGAGGGGGCTTTCCGACTTAAGCCTGATGTTTCCTGAGAAACATTAGCAATTCATCTGTTGCCTTGAGTTGCTCTTAATATATTGGCAATTTTAAATTCAAATTGTCTTCATGAAAGTAAAACCTGCCTACATATTCCTCAGAAATATGATTATTTTAATTTCTATATGTGAGTGCAGTATGTAACTATGAGTCCTGCAGCAACGTGAAACCAGAAATAATTATCTTGCTCTATGTTCCTGAATCATGCATGAGTGCACTAGCAAGGCAATCTTTATTTTTGCAGAATAAATGGTTCCTGTAATAACCTCATTAACTTCCATTTCATTTCAGTGTTTGTAACATGCACAGAAAGCTTAATCCTGCACCCCCACCCAGTCCTATCATCCATACTGGGCTATAGATATGAGTTTCCTGCTTCAGTAATATGGTCACTTTTTATATGGACCATATAGAGGGTGAAAGAATGAAACAGCATCATCAAATAAAATGTAAAAAAATATATTTGACTGGGACCCTCTCTGTTTTAATGCAGAGGGGTCTTCCCCTTTTTACAGTCCCGTCCCTTTGTAAACAAAAGAGGGACTCCTATTCAATGGCTTCTTTCACTGCTTAGTGCAATGTTTCTCATTCAGGGTGCCGTGGCACCCTGGGGTGCCATTAATTTGCCACGAGCCTGAGACCCAATTTGCTCATAGATGAAAGGACTTTGCGATTCAGGGTAGATTCTATGGAGATGAGGGGCTCTGATTTGATGCAGAGACACTAATGTGATGGAGAATTCTGTTATGGGGGTACTGATGAGATGGAGAGCTCTCATACATAGGGATGACTCTGATGGGGTGCCTCTGACTCTGTGGTGGTGGGACTCTAAGGTGATGGGGGCCTATAATGTATGGGGGAGACTGATGTGTAGGGGGACTTCTGATGTGATGGGTAACTGGGTGTGAAGACTAGAAGTACTAGTTTGGACTAATGTTAGCAGTGGTTTCTGATGTGAAGTTCATTTCATCAAGGCCATTGTGTGCATTATTCCAGGCTCAGGTCTCCTATTGATAAGCTTTTTTACATGACTAGGATGGCTTGATATTTTGCATTTGCACTTTTAAAGGGTGCCATGACTTAAAAAAGGTTGAGAAACGCTGACTTTGTGGACAGAATCCCAGCCATAAGCACGCAACAGTTTTTTTTTTAGATTTATTGTATTTTAAGGTCATCACAATAACAAAGCTTGCCAGCAGGTGGCATTGCAGATAAAATCTGGATATAGCTTTCAAGCTTTCCTGGATATCTTCATTGAGAAAATAAAGAAAGGACAAAAGAAAATAGGCGTAGGGGCCACATGACAGTAGATGGCCAGCACAGCATGGCCGCTTTAAAATCTAGTCTCCCTTTTAAGAAAAGGGGAGGAGCCGAGAGCGGGGAGCGCGCGTCTAGCAAAGTGAGGAAGGGGGAAGTGACATCAGTTTCAGAGCGGCAGAGGAAGAGATTCCCACCCATCCTCCCAATTTTGCTGATAGAAGGGGTAGGTAAGGTTTGGTGGTTTTACTATGGCAGTGTTGGGTCGCTGGAGGAGGAGAAGTTTGGGTACATGTATGGTACATGTTGTACCAATCCATGAGGATGGGAGGTACTTCCGAGGTTAACAGGGGTTATCCTGGAAGGGTAAAAGTAGGTCACTGTGATGGTTTGGTACCGCCTCCGAGTCCGGGGTTGCCGACTGGAGATATAAAGTTAAAAAGTTGTTTCACAGTGACTAGTGTATGTTGGTTTTTTACATGACCCACAAAATACAGAAGAAGTTTAATGGTTATTTGATAACTTGTATATATATTATATATTTTTCAATATTTTCAAAAGAGTTTTTAATAAAATTAGGCCGTTAAGGCCAGTTACTCCAATAACCTGGTCAAGTCGTTATTGAGGGAGTTGGAGGGGCGGTTTTAAGTAATGGGGGTAATCATTGGGCTTAAGGCCTACAAATGTCATGTATTTGCTTAATTGCACTTTAATATTTAGGGTGGCTGCTGACAAAAGAGCCCAGGGTCAAGCAATTTTTTTTTTTAATACATAAAATTGGGCAATCGGAATGCTAAGTGACTGTTTGTTCCCCTTGAGAGAAATTATATAGGAATTTAGGCCCATCTTTATTCTCGCTCTTACCTGTAAATCAGCGTTGTCCTCAATTCAGATCGATTGTCTGCCCAGCTGATCCAGCTCTGTCTTGCTATGACTGGTCGTGACATTGTCACAATCTGTGACCTGCACCACCATCTTTGCTCCTGACGTCATCAGGTGACTCATCCTGGCTCAGGCAGCCCAGCCCCCTTGTGACATCACCAACTTTGAAATATGGTTGTGCCCTTACCGCAATAGGTGGACCCTCTATTATGGAAGGTCCAAGGACAATGGGAATTATCAGCTGTGGCATGTCCCGGGACCCTGTAGTGCAGATGATGTCTGTCTCTCCAGTCATTCGTCCTGCACTTAGTGTGACTTGTCCAGGCACCCAGCAATACCCAGAAAATAAACAGAGGGCTCCAAATGGTGTAAAAACCCTTAGGGTATTTATTGGAGGAACAACGCACCCAACCAGAGGTTAGTAAATGGTACAATAAAAATCGGTAGAAAAACCCTTGCGAGGACACCCTGAGTAGTCACCGCAAGTCTGTTTATCTTGATACTGCAGTTTTTTACCGATTTTTATTGTACCATTTACCACCCTCTGGTTGGGTGCTTTGTTCATCCAATATATACCCTAATGGTTTTTACATCATTTGGAGCCTTCTGCTTATTTTTTGGGGTATTGCTGGGTGCCTGGATGAGTCACACTAACAGTGGGACGGACTGCTGGAGAGACGGACATCATCTGCACCACAGGGAGCTGCTCACACTGATTTGACCTAAAGTGAAAGCACACAGTGTGTGCAGTGCTCTTTGTCTCCCCCTACAGTGCAGTACCCGGCAGGAAGAGGTAAGGTAAAGTACTGCCATTTTTTAAAAGACTATCTGTATGTATGTGTGTTTGTGTGTGCATGTATGCGTGTATGTGCATGTAAGTGTCTGCATGCATGTATGTATGTATGTATGTATGTAAGCAAATATGTTGCCTCCTGACTGCCTGTTTTAACCCCTTAAATGCATCATTACTATGCTGCAACTGCATGCAATGCACACAGTTACAGGGGGGTTACAGTGCAGCCCCATTCACCTAGGGGTATACTTCAAAGGTGCTCTGACTGGAAAAAGATTGAGAAACACTGCGACTGGGCCCTGTTGTTCCACCACCAGGTTCAGAGGAAAGGGCCCTGTCCAGGGGTCAGGGGGACCCTTCATGGTTTCTTGCATCGGGGCCCTGAAGGTTCTAGTTACGCCACTGCCACTGGGACAGTATTTCTCCCACTAATACAAGGCATTATTCCTTCTACACCAACAATGGGGCATAATTCCTGTCACTGATACCATCAATAGGGCAGTATTCCTACCACTGACCCCAACAATGGGGCACTATTCTTCTCACTGACACTAATAATGGGACACTATTCCGCACACTGACACCAACTGCAGGGCCCTATTCTTCGCACAGACATCAATGATGGGACACTATTCCTCCCACAGACATCAATGATAGGACACAATTTCTTCCCCTAATACCAATAATGGGACAATATTCCTCGCACAAATATCAATGGTGAGGCATTCCTTACTCCCATTGACGCCAGGGTATTTTCTACTCCCACTGGCCACAGTCCGGCCCCTGCGAAGTCTGAAGGACCATAAACTGGCCCTTTGCTCAGAAAGTTTGGAGACCCCTGATTTAAATCCTCCCTGGCCACATTGTTTATATCTGTGTGTTATGATTTGACACACCACCAACCCATAGAATCCATCAGTACTTACATCCTTTTGTATCCATGGATTCCCCTTATTGAGCCACTTCCTCCATTATTTGATATTGCTTGGTTTTGGTTGGGCACCATGGACATTCTTTTTTCTTCCTGTATGCTCCTCTTCTAATATGCATGTAAACACCTGCATAGACACATAGGCTAACATAGAGGTGTTTTTAGAGGCTGAAAAAAAAAAAAAAGCAACTATAAAAGTGTCGTTTTTTTAAGCCCAGTGTGCATGAGGCCTAAATGTAAGCATTTTTTGCTTAACTGGAATGTGCCTCTAAATACTACAAGTCCTGATATCTCATCTCTTCTGCAAATATGAAGAATTAAATCTGGAACATGCAAAAAGTTAAATACTGAGCCTAACTGGGTGGGTGAAGTCTCAAGGCCCCCCAACATTGTTCAGGCCTGGCAACTGGCTTCTCAGGTTGGCAGACTTTTACATACAGCAGGTCACATACCCAGAAGTCCCAATCCATTACAGCAATGGAGTGATGGCTATAATGACATGTGAAGCAGTCAAGGAAGTTTAGAAGGTCCAATATACCTTTCTGCTGTGGTGGGATATCAGGAGGTGGTGTCACTTTGCCCTGAATGAATGAATGGGTCTTGAGCTTCTTCCTGAAGGCCAGATAGTTTTCTTCCGAGCGGATGTCCGCGGGTAGAGCATTCAATAGCCGTGGTCCTTGGACTGCGAACCTTCATTCGCCTTTTAATTTCTAACGGGTCTTGGGGATGTGGAGGAGGTTCTGGTTAGGTGACCGGAGAGTGCGACCTGGGGTGTAATGCTTTATTTTGTCGGAGAGGTATTGCGGGGTTTTTCCTTGTGTACATTTATGAGTGAGGCAGAGGGTCTTGAATGTAACTCGATCTTTCACCGTTAGCCAATGGAGGGTCCTCAGGGACGGGGTGATTGATTCCCATGTTTTTTTTCCAGTTACCAGTCTGGCTGCTGTGTTCTGGATGGTTTGTAGACGTGAAATTTGGTATTTTGGAAGTCCTAGGTAGAGGGAATTTGCGATTGTTCCAACTACTGCTGCTGTATCTCCTTCCGGGATGAAGGGGATAAGTCTACGCAGTAGACAAATAAGGTAGTGGGATCTGCTGACTACTGATCCTATTTGTGCATCCATCGTCATGTTTGAGTCAAAGATAACTCTGAGGCTTTTGGCTTTAGTGCTGGGGGTGATGGGTTGTCCAAGGATGGTGAGTGGTGTCGACATTGTGCCAGGGTTTTTGTTTCGGTTTGCGTGGAGGAGGAGGAGTTCTGTTTTGGATCCGTTGAGTTTAAGGGAGCTCTCCGTCATCCAATCATTGATCAACAAGAGACAGTTTTCCAGTGCCTGGTATTGGTCTTTTTTGTTGGTGATGCGTAGGTAGAGTTGGATGTCATCCGCATAGGAGTGATAAAGTAGATCCTGGTTGCTGATGATTTTGAGGAGTGGGCAGAGATAGATGTTAAAGCGCACGGGTGACAGGGGTGATCCTTGAGGGACTCGCGAATGCGAACCAAGTTAAGTCTGAGTCTGCAACTCCAGCTACTTCTGTGAGAAGAGTGAGCAGGGTTTTGTGGTCTACTGTGTCGAACGTTGCACTGAGGTCCAGCAGAACCAGGAGACACGATTCTCCTTCATCTGATGCTTCAAGTGTGTCATCCCAGATTTTGAGGAGTGCAGTTTCTGTCCCGTGGCCAGGGCAGAAACCAGATTGTAGTGGGTCCAAGAATTTATGGGTGTCCAGATGGAGTTGTAGCTGTTGTACTACTGCTTTCTCGATAATTTTGGAGAAGGTGTTGAGGCTTGTGACAGGTCTGTGGTCGTTTGGGTCTTTGGGATCGAGGTTAGGCTTCTTTAGGTCAAATGGTCAAAGGTCCAGGATCCACCCCAGTCTGTACCTAATGAGGTCATCCCTGTACATTACCTTCCTTTTACCCACAGATACCTACAATATGTAGATCAAAGTTCTCAGGCACAGTTTCTCATGTCATGAGGATGATTATTAATGTATCAAGTTAGAATTACGAACACAGACAAACCCGTGCGCACTCTCCATCTCAAGACAATACTGTCACTGACAGCTGCAGGCCTCACACTATTATCAGGAACCAATCAATTCAATCAATAATTCCTGACCATGTGATAATCATGACAGCCAATCATGGGGATCACATGAGTTTTTTCACAACAAAAAATGTATGAATAAATTGGTTGAGTGTAATTTTTATCTATTTGTCAGCTCATAATTAATTACAACATGATCCAGTAATACTATTATATGAGAACATATGAAAACCTTATACAGTGTGTCTTCAAAAACAATATTAATATTATTTTATTAAACAATTATTTCACTAGGCAAGTTAATCATACAATTATCATCAAGTTAAATAAGGCCTATGTATGTAAGTAGTATTTTGTAGGATGTCACTAAATTCCTTTTTGTATTTTTGTGAATTCTATAGTCAGCAGTGGACTATAGATTAACTGTATCTCAACCAGAGTGATCCTCTAAGCATGGAGTGTATTGTCTCTGTTGTTTGAGCTTGCTACAGCAGGGTGTGCTAGAAAGTTACCAATCTGTGTTATGGGTGTTTGATAATTAACCCAATAAGTGGGTACATTTTAAATCTCCTTTTCCTGTGACATATGGTGGCAAATTATTTTCTCTGACCCTGGGTCTATGTTCATAGTCCGATTCAGCTATATACATTCAGCTACGTACATACATAACAAGTTTGGTTTTTAATAAATCAGCCTAAAGTATGTCTGTTGTATCCTCAGGAATTGAAGGCCCAGGGGTGTTGATTATGACCTTAGTAAGTCAAGCTCTGTGTTTGTGTGAGATGTCATCTGTCTGCCTGCCCGTCTGTCCATCTGTCCATCTATATGCTGTATCTGTCTGTCTGTCTGCCTGTCCATCTATATCCTGTGTCTGCCTGTCTGTTCATCTATCCGTCTATATACTGTGTCTGTTTGCCTGTCTGCCTGTCCGTCTGTCCATCTGTCCATCTGTCCATCTATATACTGTATCTGTCTGTCTGCCTGCCTGTCCATCTATATACTGTGTCTGTCTGTCTGTCTGCCTGTCTGTTCATCTATCCGTCTATATACTGTATCTGTCTGTCTGCCTGCCTGTCCATCTATATACTGTGTCTGTCTGCCTGTCTGTTCATCTATACGTCTATATGCTGTAGCTGTCTGTCTGTCTGCCTGTCCATCTATATACTGTGTCTGTCTGCCTGTCTGCCTGTTTTTCCATCTATATACTGTGTCTGTCTGTCTGTCCATCTATATACTATGTCTGTCTGTCCATCTATATACTGTGTCTGTCTGTCCATCTATATACTGTGTCTGTCTGACTGCCTGTCCATCTATACTGTGTCTGTCTGTCTGCCTGCCTGTCTGTCCATCTGTCTATATACTGTGTCTGTCTGTCTGCCTGTCCATCTATACGGTGTCTGTCTGTCTGCCTGCCTGTCTGTCCATCTGTCTATATACTGTGTCTGTCTGTCTGTCCATCTATATACTATGTCTGTCTGTCCATCTGTCTATATACTGTGTCTGTCTGACTGCCTGTCTGTCCATCTATACTGTGTCTGTCTGTCTGCCTGCCTATATACTGTGTCTGTCTGTCTGCCTGTCCATCTATATACTGTGTCTGTCTGCCTGTCTGCCTGCCTGTCTGTCTATATACTGTGTCTGTCTGTCTGCCTGCCTGTCCATCTATACTGTGTCTGTCTGTCTGCCTGCCTGTCTGTCCATCTGTCTGTCTATATACTGTGTCTGCCTGTCTGTCCATCTATATACTCTGTCTGTCTGTCTGTCTATCTGTCCATCTATATACTGTGTATGTCTGTCTGTCCATCTATATACTATGTCTGTCTGTCTGTTTGTCCATCTATATACTATGTCTGTCTGTCTGTTTGTCCATCTATATACTATGTCTGTCTGTCTGTTTGTCCATCAATATACTGTGTCTGTCTGTTTGCCTGTCTGTCCATCTATATACTGTGTCTGTCTGTCTGCCTGTCTGTCGACCTGTCTGTCTATATACTGTGTCTGTCTGTCTGCCCGTCTGTCCATCTATATACTGTGTCTGTCCATCCTTCCGTCTGTCTGTCTATCTTGTATATCTCTTTAATTATCTATCTATCTATCTATCTATCTATCTATCTATCTATCTTATATCTCTCTCTAAGGCTGGCCATATATTATACAATTTCCGTGTACAATTTTCCTTTAGATTTACCAAAACCATGTAATATGAGGTCAACCCCAAAATATTTTCAATTTGTATGCAATCAGACAGGCCCTTGCACTACAAAGTTAAAGGTAAATCTAAAGGCAATTGAACAAGAAAATTGCTTAATGGCCAGCATAATTCTATCTATCTATCTATCTATCTATCTATATCTACAGTATCTATCTATCTATCTATCTATCTATCTATCTATCTATCTATCTATATCTACAGTATCTATCTATTTATCTATCTATCTATAGCTACAGTATCTATCTGTCTATCTACAGTATCTATCTATCTATATATCTATTTCTCTATCTATCTATCTATCTATCTATCTATCTATCTATCTATCTATCTAGTATCTATCTATCTATCTATCTATCTATCTATCTATCGCTACAGTATCTATCTATCTGTCTATCTACAGTATCTATCTATCTATTTCTCTATCTATCTATCTGTCTATCTGTATCTTTCTGTCTGTTTTTCTATGCATCTTACATTGCAGGCAGCTAAGACTTATTGCATAACAAAGGGATAGGGTGGGGGATGCTTTTGCACACTGCTGTAGCTTCTCCCGTTTGCAGCAGAGGAGGTGGGAGTCTGACCTGTGCTGCTGACAATTCAGGTAAAAGCAAAGTCTGCAAACACCAACACATGAAATAACAAGGTGCCGCCAGTGTCTGATTGAATACAGTCAAGTTTTCCCAGATGCCCCTGTGGCCGTGGTAAAGGGCGATACAGCTTTCCTAGGGGTTAAGGACCACTTGTTTCAAGTGTGATGAATTCTATTGAATGGCAGCGAACATTCCAAAACTCATTTAGTTGGGTAGACACTGGGCTAATGTCCCATAATTGTAAACCTCATACAGCCTTATTGTAGAGAAGGGGGATGTGCAATATCCAATATATACCAATATGAATTCACCATTCACTGGATAAGCTAAAGCCTGGCTGCACCTTATCTCAGTCCTTCGCATTGCCTGGGCATATGACAACAGTAAGCAGCTTTACATTTATGACGAATACCGCGCTCTAAGTATACTCGAGAATGTACATGATTTATATAAACATATGTAAATGCTTTGTATTATCCTGTATATGTGTGTATCTAGTGGCAAGAAAACAGAAACCCCTTTAGTAATGTGTTCAGCCACCTTTGGCCCAGTGCCAGTTACCAAATGGCAGTAACTCCGCCAAAGGGCCCTGTAGCATTCCTCTACTAAAGCTATCACATAGACATTTTTCCTATGCAAAAATGACAAGTGAACATTTTCATCTATATACAGTATGGTTTTAAATCAACCTGAAGACATTGAGCCTCTTATAGCCCATAAATCCCAAAGTATGATGTATTGTGTGTCATGGTATCGATTGTTGAGCTGTACAATTGTGTTGTCATTTTAAAAGTGGTCACCTCAACTGGCCTGAGCCATCTGATGTCTCTCATCAAAGACCTACGTAGTGGATATTTTGAACTCAAGTATTTTGTTTTCTGATCCACTCAGCATACAATTTTGGGACTGCCATCTTTGAAAAGGCGGTTCTCACTGTAGCTATCTGCCCTAGGCAGGATTGACTACATTTAGTCTTGCTGGGTGGTAAACAAACCAAGCTTATTGATGGTGATTTAGAGTCCATTCACACAGGGGCAACACGACTTCCAGCGCGACTTTTGGAGGCAACTTGGACACGACTTGAGTATCAATCACAGTGCGACTTGGAGCAACTTACAAGGCAACTTGAAGTTGCCTCCAGGACAGGGGACTTTGCCAGTGGCCAATCACATAATAATCAGCTCTGTGGGAGGGAGGGGTTTGCCTAGAAAATTATTTTTACTTCCTGGAAAGTTGCTTCAGTTAAGACAGGGTATCCGCCTTGGAGGCAACTTCCATTGAAATCAATGGGTACAAGTCGCCTAGAAGTCGGATTGAAGTCGTACAGGAACCTTTTCTGAAGTCGGAGCGACTGCAGTAGTGTGCATTAAGACAGCTCTCATTCACATACATTGTAGCGCGACTTGAGGTGACTAGGGGCGACTTGGGGCAGAAGTCAGATCCAAAGTTGCCCCTGTGTGAATGGGCTCTTACTCATTTGGTCCTCCCCTAAGCTCCATGTTGCTATTGCTTCTGTCTTCTGTCAATAGGTGACCCCATACAATGAAATTAAGATTGCAACTTCAGGCTCTACTATGTCCTTATATGCTGACAACCACTGTGAGTTCAGACAGGGAAAGAGCTTGTCTCAGCTTTATAGAAGTCAATGAGGAAGGAAAAGACATCCTATGACTAAGCCCCATGGGCAGGGCAAAACATGAGGCTGTTTCCACTATCTACATGAGGGTTTTCTGTAATGTGCAGCTCCTGTGATATCTTTTAGTTCCTCATACATGTTTTGGGGTTAGCTTTGTGACCACTCTTCCCCCAGGCTTTGCCCTGGGGAGGGTGTATGTGGTCTGCTATTCAGCTAGCTCTGTGGCCTAGAAGGCCTTTGCATGTGCTTGGTGCAAAGTCTGGGAATATGATACTGAAGCTTGCCTGTCCAGGATGGTCCTGCTACTGGAAGCACTGGACAGGCCAGATGTCTGGATGGTAGAAAGTGATGCCTGGGATGGGATGCCAGAGGTGACTCTGGCCAATGGGGATCCTAGGCACAAGAAACTGATTGAGAAACTGGAGGCTCATCTGAAGAGTCACGGAGGCTGCTGCTGTTAGCGAAGGTATAGGATATTGGTTTTGGCTTAAGGACCCTTTTTGCCTTTGCTGAATTGTAAGAATGCAGTCTGCAACACAATTTGAGTGTTTGAATTCCCTATTCCTCTCTACATGGGAGTTGCCCTTTCTGGAATAAAAACTCAAATGCCGTGTACACACGATCGGAAATTCGGCCAGCAAAAGACAGATGAGAGCTTTTCGTCGGAAAATGCAAACGTGTGTATGCTCCTTCGGAATTTTGCTGGCCGAATTTCCACCAGCAAAAGTTTGAGTGCATGTTCTCAATTTTTCTGACTAAAAAACTTTCTATCGGAAATTCTGATCGTGTGTACGCGGCATAAGCATTAAAGTGACTGGTGCAGTGCCCAATTGTTAGACATTCCCCATTTTTAGCCATAAACTTAGCTCTGGGGTAGTTGCTAGCCCACCTTGCCCCGGAGGTCTTCTATTTGCATCTAGTGGTCAGGTAGTTGCCACATCAATAATCTGCTGACATGCAAATAAATGTAGCAAAGGAAAATCAAGTTTGCTATTCGTCAGACTATGTACATATTTACATTTATCTAGGGCAGGGGTGTCAAACTCAATTTTATTGCAGGCCGCATTGGCAGTATGGTTGCCCTTAAAGAGTCGGTTGTATCTGGGGTGTCTCCTCTGTAGTAAGGCACCTGTGGTGTCTCCTCTGTAGTGTGGCTCCTGTGGTGTCTCCTCTGTGTTGTGGCCCCTGTGGTGCCTCCTGTGTTATGGCCCCTATGGTCACCCCTCTGAGGGCCCCCATTAAGGAAAGTTCTCTCTCTATTTTTCCTCTTTCAAGACTAGTCAGGTCTCTCACAGACTCCATCTGACACCCAGGCAGGGAGAAGATGAGGGAGAGCTCTCCACCAATCAGCTGCCGATAACATGCTGTGGTTAAACCAATCACACAGCAGTACTGCTCAGGCGGAAGCGATTGCTGACTGAAGATTCCTCCAACGGGCTCCACCCATTCTCTGACTTCTGACTAATTATAGCGAAGCTGCAGTAGGATCTCAGTAACCACTAATGAACACTGATCTTCCCCCAAGAACAGCGCAGCGGCTCCACTGTAGACGTCATCAATGAACCACCACTAAGGTTCTGACCAATGTTAGTGCACTTACACCAGGGCTGAGGGGAGAGGAGGGTGAGCAAATGGAGGTCCACCACATTCCAGCTGCAAAACTGGATGTGAGAACCACATGACAAGCAAGGCCTGGCGGGCTGGATTCAGGGTGCGGGCCTTATGTTTGACAAAAAAACCTTTTTGAGCCCAAGTGCCCAAACTGAAATAAATACATTGTGTTGCAAAGTGCCAACACAGCAATTCGCGAGAGAGGGGGGCTGAGCGAAAGAGAGGGGTTGTGTGAGAGAGAGAGGGGTTGTGTGAGAGAGAGAGGGGTTGTGTGAGAGAGAGGGGGAGAGAGTGAGCGAGAGAGGGGACAGCGAGAGTGAGGGGTGTGAGAGAGAGGGGGAGAGAGTGAGCAAGAGAGGGGACAGCGAGAGTGAGGGGTGTGAGAGAGATGCTGAGAGGGAGGGTGGCTGAGAGAGAGGGGGGCAGAGAGAGAGGGGTGTGAGAGATGTGCTGAGAGAGAGAGAGAGGGGAACAGAGAGAGGGGCTGAGAGAGAGGGAGGGGGGATAGAGAGGGAGAGGGGTGTGAGAGATATGCTGAGAGAGAGAGAGGAGGGGGCTGAGAGAGAGGGAGAGGGGCTGGAAGAGAGGGAGAGGGGCTGAGAGAGAGGGGTGTGAGAGAGATGCTGAGAGAGAGGGGCAACAGAGAGAGGGAGAGGGGCTGAGAGAGAGGTGAGCTGAGAGAGAGAAGGAACAGAGAGAGGGAGGGGGGACAGAGAGACAGAGAGATGGGGGACAGAGAGAGAGAAGAGGGACATAGAGAGAGGGGTGCTAGAGAGATGCTGAGAGAGGGGTGAGCTGAGAGAGAGAGGGGGGAACATAGAGAGGGGGACACAAAGAGGGGGGGACGGAAAAAGAGGGGGGCTGAAAAAGAGGGAGGGGGGCTGAGAGGAGAGAGAGGCCTCTAGCTCTGTCCTCCCGGGTGCCCACAGAGATTGCTCTGAGTGCCAGCTGTGGCACGCGTGCCATAGGTTTGTCATCACTGATCTAGGGCATTCCTATAGAGCAGACTTTCTCAACCAAGGTTCCATGGAACCCTAGGTTCCTCCTAAAGTTATTAGGGGTCCCTTAAGCAGGGACAACTAATGTAAGTGGTCTCTTCTACAATGACCACTAATGGCAGGGGACACCACAATTGTCACCATCAGTGTTTCTTTTTTATTGTCATTCCTTTAATTATAAGATTATTACTATAAATGACTTTGTTTAATAGAATTTAATAGAATTGTTAAAAAATAATCTGCCCTGGGGGGTCAAATACTCTGGGAATACCACATTCTGTAATCGTTTATTTAAAACTTCCAACACTGTATTACGGTAATGTACTGTGACCTGTAGGTTCAATAATTTTAATAGGGATTTCTCAGAAAATTATTACAAGGGTTCCTCTGGAGTAAAAAGGTTGAGAAGGACAGCTATAGAGGATGTAGAGGGGCAACTGCTCCTGCCCCATAAGGTCAGAACCATGGGGTCCCAGCACGACTCTACCCACCTTTTAATACAATCTCACCCTGCACCTTGAAATAAAAAGCAACAATTCCCCATATCCTCTTCCCCTTTGTACATGCTGTTTAAGTCTCTAGTATTATTTGTAAAAAATGAACATTCACATGAACACACAACAATGAGGCGTATCTAGTGAAAATTGCGCCGATGGCAAGCATTGAAACTGTGCCCCTGTCAAAACAAAAAACAAAAAAGCTAGCAAAACTACGAGTCAAGCTCTTTAATCGTTCAATTAACAAATTATGGATTGGCACTACATAAAGTGCCCAAAAGCCCTATGGGTCAGTCCGCCCCTGCTCATTTAACAGTCTACATTTAGTGAAAGTTCATGTACTGCAAAGTTTGCACTGAATGTGGACTGTTTAATGAGCTTGTTGCACAAATCACTTTATTACACTTTATTTATGCTATCTATTTATTGAATCCATATTGAGCACTATATTTGATTGGCTGCTTCTGCTTGGCACAATCGCACATGATGATGACTTCATGTGTGATTGTGCGTGTGTGCCAGGCCCAAGCAGAAGCAAGCAGCCAATCAAATATAGTGCTCAATATGGATTCAATAAATATGCATAGCCAAAGATATCATAAATAAAGTGTAATAAACTGATTTGTGCCATGCAACAGCAGGTACTACTTTTAACTGGACTGCGGATGCGACTACAGGAGATGACCAGAGACTGCGATGGCGACTACAGGAGATGACCAGAGACTGCGATTGTGACTACGGGAGATGACCAGAGACTGCGATTGTGACTACGGGAGATGACCAGAGACTGCGATTGTGACTACGGGAGATGACCAGGCTGCAGATGCCACTACAGGAAATAACCAGAGACTGCGAATGCGACTACAGGTGGTGACCAGTGACTTCGGATGCGACTACAGGAAATAACCAGAGACTGCGAATGCGACTACAGATGACCAGACTGCGGATGTGACTACAGGAGATGACCAGACTGCGGATGCGACTACAGAAGATGACCAGAGACTGCCATTGTGACTACGGGAGATGACCAGACTGCGAATGCAACTACAGGAAATAACCAGAGACTGCGAATGCGACTACAGGAGATGACCAGCAACTTCGGATGCAACTACAGGAAATAACCAGAGACTGCGAATGCGACTACAGATGACCAGACTGCGGATGCGACTACTGGAGATGACCAGACTGCGGATGCGACTACAGGAGATGACCAGACTGCGATTGCGACTACAGGAGATGACCAGACTGCAGATGCGACTACAGATGACCAGACTGCGGATGTGACTACAGGAGATGACCAGAGACTGCGGATGCGACTACAGAAAATAACCAGAGACTGCGAATGCGACTACAGATGACCAGACTGCGGATGTGACTACAGAAAATAACCAGAGACTGCGAATGCGACTACAGATGACCAGACTGCGAATGCGACTACAGGAGATGACCAGACTGTGGATGCGACTACAGGAGATGACCAGACTGCGGCCCGACTACAGAAAATAACCAGAGACTGCGAATGCGACTACAGGAGATGGTCAGAGACTGCGATTGTGGGCCAGACTGCGGATGCGACTATAGGAAATAACCAGAGACTGCGAATGTGACTACAGATGACCAGATTGCGGACACCCACCCTAACTTGTGTTCAGTTTTGGATAAAGTGGCAAAGGAATAGAACTACCTGGGACTCTGTTATACACGTCACTTTTTGTCCCAGAGACAACAGTTTTAACTACTTCAGCCCCGGAAGGATTTACCCCCTTCCTTACCAGAGCATTTTTTGCGATTAAGCACTGCGTCGCTTTAACTGACAATTGCGCGGTCGTGCGACGTGGCTCCCAAACAAAATTGACGTCCTTTTTTTTTCCCACAAATAGAGCTTTCTTTTGGTGGTATTTGATCACCCCTGCGTTTTTAATTTTTTGCGCTATAAACAAAAAAAGAGCGACAATTTTGAAAACAATTATTTTTTACATTTTGCTATAATAAATATCCCCTAAAAATATATAAAAAAAATTTTTTTTCCTCAGTTTAGGCCGATATATATTCTTCTACATATTTTTGGTAAACAAAATCGCAATAAGCATTTATTGATTGGTTTGCGCAAAAGTTATAGCATTTACAAAATAGGGGACAGTTTTATGGCATTTTTATTAAACTTTTTTTTTTTTTACTAGTAATGGCGGCGATCAGCGTTTTTTATCGTTTTTTAGCGTTTTTTATCGTGACTGCGTGACTTATCGTGATTAATGGCGGACACATCGGACATTTTTGACACTTTTTTGGGAACATTGTCATTTATACAGCAATCAGTGCTATACAAATGCACTGATTCCAGTGTAAATTACACTTCCAGTTAACCACTAGGGGGCAGTTAAGGGGTTAAGTGTGTCCTGGGGAGTGATTCTAACTGTGGGGGGGCATGGCTACATGTGGCATGTCACTGATCTCTGCTCCCGATAACAGGGAGCTATGATCAGTGACACTGTCACTAGGCAGAACTAAGCTTCCTCTCCGTGAGACGATCGCGGGTATCCCCGAGGACATCGAGTCCACGGGACCTGTGACCCGACTCATGGAGCTTGCCGCAGGCGCAACACTGGGTGGCCCTGCCGGCTCAACAAAAGTCGATCACTTAATCAAATTTTGTCAAAGCCAGAATTTCTTGGCCCAACACTGTGCCAATCAGCTGCCAACGCAGTTGGGGGATTCTGATAACAACAGTACTGCAGAGTAGGGTTGCCACCTTTTCTTCAAGTCAAACCCGAACACTTTAGTGGTGCACAGCTATTTTTTTTTTATAGTATAAACTATACATAAATTTTGCTATTAAATAACATTTCTAATCATATAAAGTTATTAACAAGAGTCCCCCTTTACATCAGAGTCCGCAGAGTTCCCCTTTTACATCTGAATCCGCAGAGTTCCCTTACACTGTAAGGGGGGACTCTGCAGACTCTGATGTAAGGGAGAACTCTGGGACCTCTAACATAAGGGATGCTCTGGGGACCCTGATTTATGGGGGAACACTGAGAACTGAAACCTGATTTACCTTAGTGTACCTTAGTGGATGGCGAGCTCACTCACCACTTGGCAGTCAGCACCTCTCATCCAGATGTATCTGAGGCTGTTTGACTTCAAATTTCCGGCCCCAACTTTCCTATTATGAGGCACAGTGCCGGGGATTGGAGTGTGGGCAGACAGAGGGGTAGGGGCGGGAGGAAGAGGTGCAGATCGAGCCCTCTCTCCTCTTCCTTCTGAGTGTGTGTTTGGGGGGGGGGGGGTTGTTAGTGATGGCTTTGGGCTGTGTGAAAGAGTGTAACAGACACTCTCAGCTTAGACAACTGCAGCCAGCAACCCTGCTGGGAAGCCATAGTCCCGTCTAAAAATTTTGTCAGGGTTTCAGGCTGTCTGAAACCCAGACACATGATTCTAAACCCGAATTGTCCAGGTGAATCCTGGACATGTGGCAACCCTACTGCAGACGAGAGTCGTCCATATCCACTTTTAGTGGGGATGGATGAATCTGTTGGATTTCGAAAGAAAATCTATAAATTTATAGCCAGCTTTAGCTACAACCCTGACACAGCTACATATACAGTGCCTTGCAAAAGTATTCACCCCCTTGGCATTTTCCGTGTTTTGTTGCTTCACAACCTGGAATTAACAAGGATTGTTTGAGGATTTGCATCATTTAATTTACAGAACATGCCCACAACGTTGAAGATGTTTTTTTTTTTTATTATTATTGTGAAGCAAACAACAAATAGGACAAAATAACAGAAAAAGTCAATGTGCATAACTATTCACCCCCCCCCTAAAGTCAATACTTTGTAGAGCCACCTCTTGCGCCTATCACAACTCCAAGTCACTTTGGATAAGTCTCTATGAGCTTGCCACATCTTACCACTGGGATTTTTGCCCATTCCTCCTTGAAAAACTGCTCCAGCTCCTTCAAGTTGGATGGTTTGCGCTTGTGAACAGCAATCTTATTATTTTATCTGACAGGGCACCAGAGGAGCGGCCGGAGCACATGGGGCGGAGGAGGAGGACAGGGCACTGGAGAAGTGGCCCGGAGCACACATGGCGGAGGAGGAGGACCAGAGGAGCGGCCGGAGCACACGGGGCGGAGAAGGAGGACAGGGCACCGGAGGAGCGGCCGGAGCACATGGGGCGGAGGAGGAGGACAGGGCACTGGAGGAGTGGCCCGGAGCACACAGGGCGGAGGAGGAGGACCAGAGGAGCGGCCGGAGCACACGGGGCGGAGAAGGAGGACAGGGCACCGGAGGTGCGGCCGGAGCACATGGGGCGGAGGAAGAGGACAGGGGACCGGAGGAGCGGCCGGAGCACACGGGGCAGATGAGGAGGACAGGGCACCGGAGGATCGGCCGGAGCACACGGGGCAGATCAGGAGGACAGGGCACCGGAGGAGCGGCCGGAGCACATGGGGTGGAGGAGGAGGACAGGGCACTGGAGGAGTGGCCCGGAGCACACAGGGCGGAGGAGGAGGACCAGAGGAGCGGCCGGAGCACACGGGGCGGAGAAGGAGGACAGGGCACCGGAGGTGCGGCCGGAGCACATGGGGCGGAGGAGGAGGACAGGGCACTGGAGAAGTGGCCCGGAGCACACATGGCGGAGGAGGAGGACCAGAGGAGCGGCCGGAGCACACGGGGCGGAGAAGGAGGACAGGGCACCGGAGGAGCGGCCGGAGCACATGGGGCGGAGGAGGAGGACAGGGCACTGGAGGAGTGGCCCGGAGCACACAGGGCGGAGGAGGAGGACCAGAGGAGCGGCCGGAGCACACGGGGCGGAGAAGGAGGACAGGGCACCGGAGGTGCGGCCGGAGCACATGGGGCGGAGGAAGAGGACAGGGGACCGGAGGAGCGGCCGGAGCACACGGGGCAGATGAGGAGGACAGGGCACCGGAGGATCGGCCGGAGCACACGGGGCAGATCAGGAGGACAGGGCACCGGAGGAGCGGCCGGAGCACATGGGGTGGAGGAGGAGGACAGGGCACTGGAGGAGTGGCCCGGAGCACACAGGGCGGAGGAGGAGGACCAGAGGAGCGGCCGGAGCACACGGGGCGGAGAAGGAGGACAGGGCACCGGAGGTGCGGCCGGAGCACATGGGGCGGAGGAAGAGGACAGGGGACCGGAGGAGCGGCCGGAGCACACGGGGCAGATCAGGAGGACAGGGCACCGGAGGAGCGGCCGGAGAACACGGGGCGGAGGAGGAGGACAGGGCACCGGAGGAGCGGCCGGAGCACATGGGGCCGATGAGGAGGACAGGGCACCGGAGGAGCGGCCGGAGCACACGGGGCAGATGAGGAGGAGGACAGGGGACCGGAGGAGCGGCCGGAGCACATGGGGCCGATGAGGAGGACAGGGCACCGGAGCAGCGGCCGGAGCACACGGGGCGGAGGAGGAGAACAGGGCACCGGAGGAGCGGCCGGAGCACACGGGGCGGAGGAGGAGGACATGGGACCGGAGGAGCGGCTGGAACACACGGGGCGGAGGAGGACAGGGCACCAGAGGAGCGGCCGGAGCACAGTGGGGGCAGAGGAGGAGGACACGGAAGAGGAGGACACAGGGAACAGCCGGGGGGTTGATCGGCACCTCGGAAGCCGCGCAGCCAGACTCTCTGAAAGCGGCCCACTGAGCCATCGGCCCACCGGAAAACTCCCCGTAGTCCCGATGGCCAGTACATGCCTGGTTGTTGGTGCCAGACGCGCTGGTCTGAGTATTTCAAAAACTGCTGATCTACTGGGATTTTCACGCACAACCATCTCTAGGGTTTACAGAGTCCGAAAAAGAGAAAATATCCAGTGAGCAGAAGTTATGTGGACGAAAATACCTTGTTTTTGTCAGAGGAGAATGGGCAGACTGGTTCAAGATGATGGAAAGGCAACAGTATCTCAACGAATCACTCGTTACAACCAAGGTATGCAGAATACCATCTCTGAATGCACAACACATCGAACCTTGAAGCAGATGGGCTACAGCAGCAGAAGATCACACTGGGTGCCCCTCCTGTCAGCTAAGAACAGGAAACTGAGGCTACAATTCGCACAGGCTCAGCAAAATTGGACAACAGAAGATCGGAAAAACGTTGCCTGGTCTGATGAGTCTCGATTTCAGCTGCGACATTTAGATGGTAGGGTCAGAATTTGGTGTAAACAACATGAAAGCATGGATCCATCCTGCCTTGTATCAACGGTTCAGGTGGTGATGTAATGGTGTGGGGGATAGTTTCTTGGCACACTTTGGGCCCCTTAGTACTAACTGAGCATCGTTCAACCACAGCCCATCTGAGTATTGTTGCTGACCATGTCCATCCCTTTATGACTACAGTGTCCCCATCTTCTAATGGCTCCTTCCAGCAGGATAATGCACCATGTCACAAAGCTCAAATCATCTCACCACTGGTTTCCTGAACATGACAATGAGGTCACTGTACTCCAATGGCCTCCACAGTCACCAGATCTCAATCCGATAGAGCACCTTTGGGATGTGGAGGAACGGGAGATTTGCATCATGGATGTGCATCTGACAAATCTGCAGCAACTGTGTAATACTATCATGTCACTATGGACCAAAATCTCTGAGGAATGTTTCCAACACCTTGTTGAATCTATGCCACCAAGAATGAAGACAGTTCTGAAGGCAAAACGGGGTCCACCCAGTGAACCTAATAAAGTGGCCGGTGAGTGTATGTATTTTGTAAAGCATTGCGTAAAATCAGTAGATTGTGAGCTCCTGAGACCTTTGTGTGTGGATCTATATACTCTCCAAAGCACTACATAAAATGCCTTTAGATTGTCAGCTCCTGAGATATAAATGTATGGATCTTTGTACTGTACTCTGTAAAGCACTGCATAATATGCCTATAAATTGTAAGCTCCTGGGACTTATGTGTATGGATCTCAGTACTCTGTAAAGCACTGTGTAATATGTCAGTAAATTGTGAGCTCTGGGACTTATGTGTATGAACCTGTGTACACTGTAAAGCACTGAGTAATCAGGGCAGCCATCAGAAATTGTGGGGGCCCTTACACAGCTTCACACACACACACACACACAAAATGTACACACAGACATGTACACACAATGTACACACAGACATACACACACAATGTACACACAGACATACACACACACAATGTACACACAGACATACACACACAATGTACACACAGACACACACACAATGTACACACAGACATACACACACACAATGTACACACAGACATACACACACAATGTACACACAGACACACACACAATGTACACAGACACGCACACACAATGTACACACAGAAATGTACACACAATGTAAACACAGACACACACACACAATGTACACACAGACATGCACACACACAATGTACACACATACAAGCACACACAATGTATACACACACATACAAAATGTACACACAGACATGTACACACAATCTACACACAGACATGTACACACAATGTACACACAGACATTTACACACACACAATGTACACAGAGACATACACACAGACATGCACACACAAACATGCACACACACACAATGTACACACAGACATGCACACACACACACAATGTACACACAGACATGCACACACACACACAGACATGCACACACGCACACACACAATGTACACACAGACATGCACACACAAACACAAACATGCACACACACATAAACACACACTAAATGTACACACAGACATGCACACACACACACACAATGTACACACAGACATGCACACAAACAATGTACACACAGACATGCACACAGACATGCACACACACAATCCACACACACGCGCATGTACACACAGACATACACACACACACACACACCATATACACACAGGCACACATGTACACAGCCTCCACCCCCCTTTACTTGTACAACAACCCTTACTTATAAGGTCATCTTCCTAGTCCGAGCTCTTGTTTCCACACGTGGCTGAGACACAGATAGGAGCTGCAGTCCAGGATACATTACAGGCAGCACACACAAGAAGTGCACATGCAGGAAGTTGCCAGAGGTGGCAGCAAAGAGCCTGATGTGAGCTCAATGACACTGAGCAGCAGCAGCCTCCGACTCACACTCATGCAGAAGCAGCCACGGAGCTCCCATGCACCCGCACCTCCCTTCCCCCATCCTAGCCAGGCAGCCAGGCCCTTTGAGACGCTCAAGCCCCTTACAAGTGTATGGGCTGTACCCCCCTGATGGCGGCCATGTGTGCAACATGTCTTAAGGTTGTAAGCTCCTGAGCCCTATGTTTATGGATCTATGTATTCTGTAAAACACAGCGTAATATGCCGGTAGATTGTAACCTGCTGGGACTTATGTGCACGGAGCTACAGTATGTACTCTATGTATGCAGCTACGTACTTTTTAAAGCACCATGTAATATGTCATTAGATTGTAAGCTCCTGAGCCCTATGTGTATGGATCTTTGGACCCCATAAAGCACTGTGTAACATGTCAGTAAATTGTGAGCTCTTGGGACTAATGTATATGAACCTGTGTAGCACTGTGTAATATAGCTTTAGATTGTAAGCTCCTAAGTGCATGAATCTATGTACTCTGTAAAGCACCACATAATATGCCTGTAGATTGTAATCTCTTGGGATTTATATGTGCATGGATCTCTGTACTCTGTAAAGCACTGTGTAATATGTTATTAGATTGTGAACTCCTGAGCCCTATGTGTATGGACCTTTATACTCTGTAGCACTGGGTAACGTGTCAGTAGATTGTGAGCTCTTGGGACTAGTGTCATACTACATACACTGTAAAGCACAGTGTAAAATGCCAGTAGATTGTAAGCTCCTGGGTGTTATGAGTATGGATCTCTGTACTACTGTGTAATATGTGGCCTTTTCAAGCTGGCCACCACCATGTACATAAGCTCTCCTGAGGGAGAAAGAGCCTGTCAGTGTCCCCTCCCTTTCCTCCTCACTGACTCAGTCAATGCGAGCTGTGCTCACACAGGCATCCGCCCACTCTCTGCTCCCTCCCCTGTGTTCCTATTGGCAGGAGGAGAGGGAGCCAATAAGGGTAAAGACAATTAACAAGGACTTTAACAACAGCAGCAGCAGTAGCTGCAAAGGATCCTGGGACATGTAGTCCTCATCTAAAACGGGCCCATAGCCTTGTATGGGGGCAGGAACTACAAGAGCCAGCATGCTCTGGGGAAAAAGAACCAAAATACTCCATCTTGTTTTCCTGAGGGGATTCAGTCACCACGAGGCAGGAGAAGAGATTAGACCCAGGGGAGAAGTGTTGCCTCCCCGGGTCAGTCCCCCAGCTCGTTTACAAGTTCCACGGCCGGTCGGGGACATCCAGCCTGATAGAGGGGGATCCCAGGTGCATATCCAGGTGCACCTGCACCGACGACATGAAGCGTTCCAGTGTGAGGTGACCAGTCGGGTCACCAGAAGAGCCTGCCTCTTCCAGGATGTTCATTGGGCCTTGGCCGTAGGATCGGTGAGAGGGCCATAGACAGAGTTGCCTCACTTTTGCCTACACTTACCAGAACCTGAGTCTCGCTAATGGCCTGTTAAGTAGTCATAGTGTCCGCCTTGTTATTCTGATACTGTCAGGATGCCACAGATACAATTTGCCAAGCAGGAGTTTAAGTGCACCAACTAAATTGGCTAGCCGAAGATCCAAGGCCTCATCCTTCTTCTAAGGGACTGAAGCTACTGGTGCCATTCGGACACGCACACACATGTTCAGGGCTCTTTATATGTAGTGGGTGTGCAGGATGGTTTTCCTTGGGCGTTAGGCCATGGAATGTTGATTTGGGTACAGTGGTGTCAGGGGACAGAAGAGAGAAGTCTGACATAAGAGAGGGTCATTCCTCTGCTCTTCTTCTGCCTGGACTCATAGACCCAATTTATGTAGAGCTAACCAATCTGGTATAGAGATGCCATTGCTGAAGTGTTTGCCTCTGCTCTTGGGGTTAGTCTCAGGTTTGGAATCCCATGAAAGCAGCCCGAGTATAGTATTGAGCTATTTTGCTCTTGGTCTTAGTTATTACTGTTCAGTTGATTCACTTGACATATATATATTATATATATATACATATATATATACACACACACAGTATCTCACAAAAGTTCGTACACCCCTCACATTTTTGTAAATATTTATTATATCTTTTCATGTGACAACACTGGAGAAATGACACTTTGCTACAATGTAAAGTAGTGAGTGTACAGCTTGTATAACAGTGTACATTTGATGTCCCCTCAAAATAACTCAACACACAGCCATTAATGTATAAACCGCTGGCAACAAAAGTGAGTACACCCCTAAGTGAAAATGTCCAAAGTGGGCCCAAAGTGTAAATATCTTGTGTGGCCACCATTATTTTCCAGCACCTCTTGGGCATGGAGTTCACAGGTTGCCACCGGAGTCCTCTTCCACTCCTCCATGACGACATCACAGAGCTGGTGGATATTAGAGACCTTGCGCTCCTCCACCTTCCGTTTGAGGATGCCCCACAGATGTTCAATAGGGTTTAGGTCTGGAGACATGCTTGGCCAGTCCATAATCCTCAGATTCTTTAGCAAGGCAGTGGTCATCTTGGAGGTGTGTTTGGGGTCATCATCATGTTGTGATACTGTCCTGCGGCCCAGTCTCAGAAGGGAGATGATCATGCTTGGCTTTAGTATGTCACAGTACATGTTGGCATTCATGGTTCCCTCAATGAACTGTAGCTCCCCAGTGCCGACAGCACTCATGCAGCCCCAGACCATGACATTCCCACCAACACACTTGACTGTAGGCAAGACACACTTGTCTTTGTACTCCTCACCTGGTTGCCGCCACACACGCTTGACACCATCTGAACCATATAAGTTTATCTTGGTCTCATCAGACCCCAGGACATGGTTCCAGTAATCCATGTCCTTAGTCTGCTTGTCTTCAGCAAACTGTTTTGCGGGCTTCCTTGTGCATCATCTTTAGAAGAGGCTTTCTTCTGGGACGACAGCCATGCAGACCAATTTGATGCAGTGTGCGGCGTATGGTCTGAGCACTGACAGGCTGACCCTTCACCCCTTCAACTTCTGCAGAAATGCTGGCAGAACCCATACATCTATTTCCCAAAGACAACCTCTGGATATGATGCTGAGCATGTGCACTCAACTTCTTTGGTCGACCATGGAGAGGCCTGTTCTGAGTGGAACCTGTCCTGTTAAACCGCTGTATGGTCTTGGCCACCGTTCTGCAGCTCAGTTTCAGGGTCTTGGCAATCTTCTTATAGCTAGGCCATCTTTATGTAGAGCAACAATTCTTTTTTTCAGATCCTCAGAGAGTTCTTTGCCATGAGGTGCCATGTTGAACTTCCAGTGACCAGTATGAGAGAGTGAGAGCGACAACACCAAATTTAACACACCTGCTCCCCATTCACACCTGAGACCTTGTTACACTAACGAGTCACATGACACCAGGTAGGGAAAATGGATAATTGGGCCCAATTTGGACATTTTCACTTAGGGGTGTACTCACTTTTGTTGCCAGCGGTTTAGACATTAATGGCTGTGTGTTGAGTTATTTTGAGGGGACAGCAAATTTACACTGTTATACAAGCTGTACACTCACTACTTTACATTGTAGCAAAGTGTCATTTCTTCAGTGTTGTCACATGAAAAGATAGAAGAAAATATTTACAAAAATGTGAGGGGTGTACTCACTTTTGTGAGATACTGTATGTACTCTGTAAAGCACTGTATAATAGGTAATCCGATTGTGAGCTCTTAGGGCTTATGTGCATGGATCTAGAAAGCGTATGACTCTACGTACTCTGTAAAGCACTCTAATATGTCTTTAGATTGTAAGCTTCTGAGACCTATGTGTATGGATCTAAAGGGGGGGTTTGGGACTTTGATGATCTCAGTCCACCTTATGCCTGCCACCACATGTCACACCCACTGTCCTTTTTTGTTTGTTATGTTACTATGTGTACATATTGTATCTTATGTTACAATTAGATTACTGTTTTACCTGTATTGTGGTTTTACTTTATCTGTATTAATATATGTTATTTAAAACACTTTACAGACCCACAGTGCGTTCTTACGTCTAGGTACATGCTTCATTTAAAGTCCCAAACCCCCCCTTTGTTTCACATATCAGGGATGGAGGCATTGGACTTATACGTCCTACACCTCATTTAAGTCCCAATCTTTTTCTTTGTATATGTGTATGGATCTATGTATTCTGTAAAGCACTGTGTAACATGTCAGTAGATAGTGAGCTCTTGGGACTAATGTATATAAACCAATGTACATTGTAAAACGCTGTGTAATATGTCATTAGGTTGTAAGCTACTGAGACCTAAGACTATGTACTCCGTAAAGCACTGCATAATATGTCTGTAGATTGTAAGCTTCTGGGACTTATGTGTATGGATCTCAGTAGTCCACAAAGCACTGTGTAACGAGTCAGTAGATTGCAAGCTCTTGGGATTAATGTGTATAAACCTATGTACACTGTAAAGCACTGTGTAATATGTATTTAGATTGTAAGCTCCTAAGCCCTATGTGTATGAATCTACATACTCTAGATTGTAAGCTCTAGCGAGCCGTGCCCTCTGATTCCTCTTGTAACAAATTGTAATGTAACTGTAATGTCTGCCTTCATTTTGTTAAGCGCTGAGCAAACTGTTGGCGATATATAAATCCTGTATAATAATAATAATCTATAAAGCATTGGGTAACATGTCAGTAGATTGCAAGCTCTTGGGACTAATGTGTATGAACCTATGTACACTGTAAAGCACTGTGTAATATGTCTTTAGATTGTAAGCTCCTAAGCCCTATGTGTACGAATCTACATACTCTAGCGAGCAGGGCCCTCTGATTCCTCTTGTACCAAATTGTAATGTAACTGTAATGTCTGCCTTCATTTTGTTAAGCGCTGCGCAAACAGTTGGCGCTATATAAATCCTGTATAATAAAACTTATAATAATACTCTGTAAAGCATTGGGTAACATGTCAGTAGATTGCAAGCTCTTGGGACTAATGTGTATGAATCTACATACTGTAAAGCACTGTGTAGATGGATGAAGTCATAATGTGCCTTTCCTCTATATATTATTTATATACTGTATATGTATGTGTGTATGTATTATAATGTACATTGTAAAACGCTGTGTAATATGTCATTAGATTGTAAGCTCCTAAGACCTAAGACGATGTACTCCGTAAAGCACAGCATAATATGCCTGTAGATTGTAAGCTCCTGGGACTTATGTGTATGGATCTCTGTACTCCACAAAGCACCGTGTAACATGTCAGTAGATTGCAAGCTCTTGGGACTAATGTGTATGAACCTATGTACACTGTAAAGCACTGTGTAATATGTATGTAGATTGTAAGCTCCTAAGCCCTATGTTTATGAATCTACATACTCTAGATTGTAAGCTCTAGCAAGCAGGGCCCTCTGATTCCTCTTGTAACAAATTGTCATGTAACTGTAATGTCTGCCTTCATTTTGTTAAGCGCTGTGCAAACTGTTGGTGCTATATAAATCCTGTATAGTAATAATATTAATAATAATAATAATACTCTGTAAAGCACTGTGTAACATGTCAGTAGATTGCAAGCTCTTTGGACTAATGTGTATGAACCTATGTACACTGTAAAGCACTGCGTAATATGTCTTTAGATTGTAAGCTCCTGAGCCCTATGTTTATGAATCTACATACTCTAGATTGTAAGCTCTAGTGAGCAGGGCCCTCTGATTCCTCTTGTACCAAATTGTAATGTAACTGTAATGTCTGCCTTCATTTTGTTAAGCGCTGCGCAAACTGTTGGTGCTATATAAATCCTGTATAATAATAATATTAATAATAATACTCTATAAAGCACTGGGTAACATGTCAGTAGATTGCAAGCTCTTGGGACTAATGTGTATGAACCTATGTACACTGTAAAGCACTGCGTAATATGTCTTTAGATTGTAAGCTCCTGAGCCCTATGTGTATAAATCTACAGTGGTGTGAAAAAGTGTTTGCCCCCTTCCTCATTTCCTGTTCCTTTGCATGTTTGTCACACTTAAGTGTTTCGGAACATCAAACCAATTTAAACAATAGTCAAGGACAACACAAGTAAACACAAAATGCAATTTGTAAATGAAGGTGTTTATTATTAAAGGTGAAAAAAAATCCACCATCATGGCCCTGTGTGAAAAAGTGATTGCCCCCTAAACCTAATAACTGGTTGGGCCACCCTTAGCAGCAACAACTGCAACCAAGCGTTTGCGATAACGTGCAATGAGGCTTTTACAGCGTCCTGGAGGAATTTTGGCCCACTCATCTTTGCAGAATTGTCCTAATTCAGTACATTAGAGGGTTTTCGAGCATGAACGGCCTTTTTAAGGTCATACCACAACATCTCAATAGGATTCAGGTCAGGACTTTGGCTAGGCCACTCCAAAGTCTTCATTTTGTTTTTCTTCAGCCATTCGGTGGTGGACTTGCTGGTGTGTTTAGGATCATTGTCCTGCTGCAGAACCCAAGTTGTTTCAGCTTGAGTACACGAACAGATGGTCGGACATTCTCCTTCAGGTCTCTTGGTAGACAGCAGAATTCATAGTCCTTTTATCACGGCAAGTCTTCCAGGTCCTGAAGCAGCAAAACAGCCCCAGACCATCACACTACCACCACCATATTTTACTGTTGGTAAATGTTCTTTTTCTGAAATGCAGTGTTCCTTCTACGCCAGATATACTTGGACACACACCTTCCAAAGAGTTCCACTTTTGTCTCATGGTCCACAGAATGTTGTCCCAAAAGTCTTCGGGATCATCAAGATGTGTTGTGGAGAAATTGAGACGAGCTTTGATGTTCTTTTTGCTCAGCAGTGGTTTTCTCCTTGGAACTCTGCCATGCAGGCCATTTTTGCCCAGTCTTTTCCTGAGGTGGAGGCATGAACGCTGACCTAAGCAAGTGAGGCCTGCAGTTCCTTGGACGTTGTTGTGGGGTCTTTTGTGACCTCTTGGATGAGTCGTCGCTGCGCTCTTGGGGTAATTTTGGGCGGCCGGCCACTCCTGGGAAGGTTCACCACTGTTCCATGTCTTCGCCATTTGTGGATAATGGCTCTCAAAGTGGTTCGCTGGATTCCCAAAGCTTTGGAAATGGCTTTATAACCCTTTCCAGTCTGATAGATCTCAATTACTTTCTTTCTCAATTGTTCCTGAATTTCTTTGGGTCTCGGCATGATGTGTAGCTTTTAAGGATGGTGGACCTTACTGTGTCAAGCAGCTCCTATTTAAGTGATGCCTTGATTGTGACACAGGTGTGGCAATAATCAGGCTGGGTGTGGCTAGAGAATTGAACTCAGGTGTGGACAACCACAGTTATAGTATGTGTTAACAAGGGGGGCAATCACTTTTTCACACAGGGCCATGATGGTTTGGATTTTTTTTCACTTTTAATAATAAACACCTTCATTTACAAATTGCATTTTGTGTTTACTTGTGTTGTCCTTGACTATTGTTTAAATTGGTTTGATGTTCCGAAACACTTAAGTGTGACAAACATGCAAAGGAACAGGAAATAGGAAGGGGGCAAACACTTTTTCACACCACTGTACATACTCTATAAAGCACTGTGTAGATGGATGAAGTCATAATGTGCCTTTCCGCTATATATTATTTATATACTGTATATGTATATGTATGTGTGTGTGTATTATAATGTACATTGTAAAACGCTGTGTAATATGTCATTCCTTCATTTTGTTAAGCGCTGCGCAAACTGTTGGTGCTATATAAACCCTGTATAATTATAATATTAATAATAATATTAATACTCTGTAAAGCACTGAGTAACATGTCAGTAGATTGCAAGCTCTTGGGACTAATGTGTATGAACCTATGTACACTGTGAAGCACTGCGTAATATGTCTTTAGATCGCAAGCTCCTGAGCCCTATGTGTACGAATCTACATACTCTAGATTGTAAGCTCCTGAGCCCTATGTGTACGAATGTACATACTCTAGATTGTAAGCTCCTGAGCCCAATGTGTACGAATCTACATACTCTAGATTGTAAGCTCCTGAGCCCAATGTGTACGAATCTACATACTCTAGATTGTAAGCTCCTGAGCCCTATGTGTATGAATCTACATACTCTAGATTGTAAGCTCCTGAGCCCTATGTGTACGAATCGACATACTCTAGATTGTAAGCTCCTGAGCCCTATGTGTACGAATGTACATACTCTAGATTGTAAGCTCCTGAGCCCAATGTGTACGAATCTACATACTCTAGATTGTAAGCTCCTGAGCCCAATGTGTACGAATCTACATACTCTAGATTGTAAGCTCCTGAGCCCTATGTGTATGAATCTACATACTCTAGATTGTAAGCTCCTGAGCCCTATGTGTACGAATCTACATACTCTAGATTGTAAGCTCCTGAGCCCTATGTGTACGAATCTACATACTCTAGATTGTAAGCTCCTGAGCCCTATGTGTACGAATCTACATACTCTAGATTGTAAGCTCCTGAGCCCTATGTGTATGAATCTACATACTCTAGATTGTAAGCTCCTGAGCCCTATGTGTATGAATCTACATACTCTAGATTGTAAGCTCCTGAGCCCTATGTGTATGAATCTACATACTCTAGATTGTAAGCTCCTGAGCCCAATGTGTACGAATCTACATACTCTAGATTGTAAGCTCCTGAGCCCTATGTGTATGAATCTACATACTCTAGATTGTAACCTCCTGAGCCCTATGTGTACGAATCTACATACTCTAGATTGTAAGCTCCTGAGCCCTATGTGCATGAATCTACATACTCTAGATTGTAAGCTCCTGAGCCCTATGTGTATGAATCTACATACTCTAGATTGTAAGCTCCTGAGCCCTATGTGCATGAATCTACATACTCTAGATTGTAAGCTCCTGAGCCCAATGTGTATGAATCTACATACTCTAGATTGTAAGCTCCTGAGCCCTATGTGTATGAATCTACATACTCTAGATTGTAACCTCCTGAGCCCTATGTGTATGAATCTACATACTCTAGATTGTAACCTCCTGAGCCCTATGTGTATGAATCTACATACTCTAGATTGTAAGCTCCTGAGCCCTATGTGTATGAATCTACATACTCTAGATTGTAAGCTCCTGAGCCCTATGTGCATGAATCTACATACTCTAGATTGTAAGCTCCTGAGCCCAATGTGTATGAATCTACATACTTTGTAAAGCACTGTGTAGATGGATGAAGTCATAATGTGCCTTTCCTCTATATATTATTTATATACTGTTTATGTATGTATTATAATATGGATACTTTGTACTCTTGTAGATGTATATACACATCCTAGGCTCACACACAATGGTATACGGTTGTATATGAGTATATGGCTTTAGTTTATGAACTGAGGAAGACGTATAAAGGTGCAGAGATGCTGTTGGGGGAGGGGAAAGGAAGGGAGGGAGGGAGGGGGGGTTTGTGTTCCTGGCCAGGAAAGGGTTAAGGAGCGAAAGGGGGGAAGGAGGGAAAAGGAGAGAGGGAGACGGGAGAGAGCTATGGGAAAGAACAAGAGAGAGAAAAGAGAGGGGGTTGAAAATAGTGAGAGAAAGAGAGAGAGAGAGAGCAGAGAACGGATGTTTGAGAGAAGGAGAATACATGATGCCCAACCCCCCCCCCCCCCCCCCACCCAACCACCACCACCACCCCTTCCCTCTCCCTCCTCTCCCTCTCTCTCTCTCTCTCTCCTTCTCTGTCTTGTTGTTTCAAACAATAGACACAGCTCCCTCCCTCTATCACACACATACACACACACACACATACTCAGCAAGAGGCACTGAAGCTCACACAGGAGCCCACAGAAGAGAATTAAAAAAAAAAACAAAAACAAAAAAAAACCTTATTTTGCAAACAAAAAAAAAAAAAAAAAAATCAAGCAGCCGTTTTAATGCCCGGCGTGTGATGGACGTTAGGTTTTACCCTTCTGCCCCCACCAGTGTGGGCACCATATCTGCAGACCCCACCTGCCTCAGCCCCCTGGACTTTTACCACTGCAACAAGGTACCGTGCTAATACTCTGCCACTGCTGTTGTTGTGCCCATGGGCTCTGCTTCTTTCCTGACTTGCTTGTTCTGATGGCTTGAGTGGGCATTAAAAAAAAAAAAAAGCAAGTGGGGGTTGTTCCTGCCAGAAGCAACTTTGCTGTGACAGCCAGCGGAATGGATGCTGCAGAGTTCTCTCCAGTACAAGCTCCAGCGAGAAGTTGGCTTTGGACGGTTGGCGACACGATTGATGCCAGGACCTGGTGGGGGGGGGGGGGTGTGCTGGAGCGATGGGTGCCACAGCACCGGTGGATCGTGCCCCATCTCTACGTTGGGGGTTTTACTGGAGAGGACCAGGGCACCTTCTGAGCTGACTGTCCTGCTGGAGATGGGTTGGCAATGCTGGGCTTTCTTTTCTTTTTTGGTTGGTGCTAGTGTTGAACTTGCAATGCAGATGATTGCACTTTGCTAGTAAGAATGACAGCGGGGTCGTTGGGTTTGTAAGTGCATGCTTGTTTAAGTCGGTGCCTGCTGAAAACAAAGTCGTATGGCCACTTAATAGGGGTGATGACAGGTGCGTCTAAGAGGGTGGCTTGTTGAGATGACTAGTAGAGTTGTGTTTGACAGTTCTGGGACTTGTGATGTATGGAGGAACACTTGGCTGGTCCTTTCATTGATCCCAACGTCAACTCAAAGCTAGCTTCTTTTTAAAAAATATATATATTTCAGGGACAGATTGAGTATCTAATTACTGTTCTATTTCAGTATACGTCTATTTCCGAACCTATACATCTAACTCTGAACCTATTTTGTCTACATCTCTTCCTGAACCTAACATCTAATTCTGAACCCATATTGTCTACGTCTCTTCCTGAACCTATACGTCTAATTCTGAACCTATACATCTATTCCTTAACCTATATGTCTATTCCTGAACCTATACATCTATTCCTTAACCTATATGTCTATTCCTGAACCTATATGTCTACTTCTGAACCTATACGTCTATTCCTGAGCCTATATGTCTATTTCTGAACCTATACGTCTAATTCTGAACCTAAACATCTATTCCTTAACCTATACGTCTATTCCTGAACCTATACGTCTAATTCTGAACCCATACATCATCTATTCCTGAATCTATACTTCTTTTCCCGAACCTATACGTCTATCCCTGAACCTATACGTCTAATTATGAACCTATACGTCTATTCCCGAACCTATACGTCTATTCCCGAACCTATACGTCTATTCCTGAACCTATACGTCTAATTATGAACCTATACGTCTATTCCTGAACCTATACGTCTAATTATGAACCTATACGTCTATTCCCGAACCTATACGTCTATTCCCGAACCTATACGTCTAATTATGAACCTATACGTCTATTCCCGAACCTATACGTCTATTCCTGAACCTATACGTCTATTCCTGAACCTATACGTCTATTCCCGAACCTATACGTCTATTCCTGAACCTATACGTCTAATTCTGAACCTATACGTCT